>CM038673.1:191962145-193162145 GCA_021605145.1 Aegilops bicornis | reverse complement strand
GTAGACATAGAATATTTGCAAAAATACATACGGCTCACGAATGTGATGACCGTTGACTAAACTTCTCTCATGAGCAAAACATGATCATACCTTAGTACTCTTTGGGTGTTAATCACATAGCAATGTGAACTAGATTATTGACTCTAGTAAACCCTTTGGGTGTTGGTCACATGACGATGTGAACTATGGGTGTTAATCACATACTGAGATGTGAATATTAGTGTTGAATCACATGATGATGTGAACTAGATTATTGACTCTAGTGCAAGTGGGAGACTGAAGGAAATATGCCCTAGAGGCAATAATAAAGTTATTATTTATTTCCTCATATCATGATAAATGTTTATTATTCATGCTAGAATTGTATTAATCGGAAACATGATACATGTGTGAATACATAGACAAACATATAGTCACTAGTATGCCTCTACTTGACTAGATCATTAATCAAAGATGGTTATGTTTCCCAACCATAGACATGTGTTGTTATTTGATTAATGGGATCACATCATTAGGAGAATGATGTGATTGACATGACCCATTCCGTTAGCCTAGCACTTGATCGCGTTTAGTATATTGCTATTGCTTTCTTCATGACTTATACATGTTCCTGTAACTATGAGATTATGCAACTCCGTTTACCGGAGGAACACTTTGGTGCTACCAAACGTCACAACGTAATCGGGTGATTATAAAGGAGTACTACAGGTGTCTCCAAAGGTACATGTTGGGTTGGCGTATTTCGAGATTAGGTTTTGTCACTCGATTGTCGGAGAGGTATCTACGGCCCTCTCGGTAATGCACATTACTATAAGCCTTGCAAGCAATGTAGCTAATGAGTTAGTTACGGAATGATGCATTACGTAACGGGTAAAGAGACTTGCCAGTAACGAGATTGAACTAGGTATTGGATAC
Source organism: Aegilops bicornis (assembly GCA_021605145.1). NCBI lineage: Eukaryota > Viridiplantae > Streptophyta > Magnoliopsida > Poales > Poaceae > Aegilops > Aegilops bicornis. The sequence goes on along the minus strand of CM038673.1, from coordinate 193,161,230 downwards.
CGACGATCGAATCTCGGGCAAGCAACATACCGATGACAAAGGGAACAACGTATGTTGTTATGCGGTTTGACCGATAAAGATCTTCGTAGAATATGTAGGAACCAATATGGGCATCCAGGTTCCGCTATTTGTTATTGACCGAGAATAGTTCTAGGTCATGTCTACATAGTTCTCGAACCCGTAGGGTCCGCACGCTTAAGGTTTCGGCGATGCTTATATTATGAGTTTATGAGTTTTGATGTACCGAAGGAGTTCGGAGTCCCGGATGAGATCGGCGACATGACGAGGAGTCTCGAAATGGTCGAGACGTAAAGATCGATATATTGGGCGACTATATTCGGACATCGGAAAGGTTCCAAGTGATTCGGGTATTTTTCGAGTACCGGTAGTTACGGGAGAAGCAATGGGCCTTGATGGGCTTTAGTGGGAAGAGGAGAAAGGGCCAAGGTTGCTGCGCCCCTCCCTCTAGTCCGAATTGGACTAGGGAAAAGGGGCCGCCACCTTTCCTTCTCCTCCACTTCCTTCTCCCTTCCTCCCTCTTGGTGGACTCCTACTAGGACTTGGAGGCCTAGTAGGACTCCACATCCTGGCCGCACCTATTGCCTTGGCCGGCCTCCTCCTCCTCCATCCTTTATATACTGAGGCAAGGGGCACCCCATGAACACACAAGTTGATCTACAGATCGTTCCTTAGCCGTGTGCGGTGCCCCCCTTCACCATATTCCACCTCGGTCATATCGTCGCGGAGTTTAGGGCGAAGCCTCGCTACCGTAGAGCATCATCATCGTCACCATGCCGTCGTCTTGTGGAACTCATCCCGACACTTTGCTTTGGATCGGAGTCCGGGATCGCCATCGAGCTGAACGTGTGCTGAACTCGTAGGTGCCGACGTTCGGTACTTGGATCGGTCGGATCATGAAGACGACGACTACATCAACCGCGTTGTCATAACGCTTCCGCCACGGTCTCACGAGGGTACGTGGACAATACTCTCCCCTCTCGTTGCTATGCCATCACCATGATCTTGCGTGTGCGTAGGAATTTTTTTGAAATTACTACGTTCCCCAACAGAATGTTGTGGAGAAAATTGGGGAGAGCATTTTTTGGGGGTCCCGAGCAAGAGATAGCATTGTTACGGTTTGATAATTGGAAGGGTGAGTATGTGAGAAGTGAGAATGGTGAAGAGATGGTTGATGAAATCGATCGGCAAGACGGCTGGGCAAGCAAACAGACTACCTTTCATGCAGAGCTCGTTAATCTGAAATCAGATTCTAAGGTAGGATATGTGCCCTCGAAGTTGGCTTTTCAAGATGGTAGATGATGATTGGGCTTCACAGAGACAGATAATGTCCATGTGTACGGGTGAAGTGATAGTAATAGAGGGGGCTGATCAAGATGCACAAGAGGGATGTGATGGTGCTTCAAGGGTTGTTTGTGTTGATTGGAATTCAGTAGAATTATAAGACACTACTGATTTGGTCATTGCACCAATGGCTGACACTGAGATGGCCAAAAAATTTGGCATTCCAGTAGATGATCAAGATAAGGAAGAGAGGGATGAATCGAGTTTGCCTAATGATGATAGATGCTTGTTAAGATGTGGATGGACAGCTGATGAAAGATGCTGCAGATGATGTAGATGACACACATGATGATGAGCTTGTAAGTGTGCATGACAAAGAAAATCATGTTATTGAAGTAGGGAAGTTGTTCCCAAGCATGAAGGAGTTTAGGATGTGTTTTAAGACTTATGCAGTCAAACATGAGTTTGATGCCAAGACTATGAGGAATGATAGAAAGAAATTTTATGCGAGGTGCAGAGGTTTTGATGGAAGCGTCAGGCCTTGCAAGTGGTACATATCTACTAGGATTCAACCTGATGGAAGTACCATCAGGATTAATCAAATCCCACATCCACATACTTAGAACATCTCCAGCCGTTTGGCCCCAAAGGGGCTTGAAAAAGCGCCGCTTGGGGGCGCGACGACGAAAATATGGGCGTGGGGGCGGTCAGTTTCCCAACCGCCGACCCAAGCCGAACCCAGACGTCGTTTATTGAATTTAAAAGTCGGCCAAACACGACACAGATCGGGAAAAATAGGCGATTCTTCGTTAATGTTTGTACATTCACTACTGCAGGATGCTACTAACGCAACACTACGATCAGAGACCCTTCGACGAAACTGTGTGCGATGCCATAATCGCAAACGATGGTGTAAAATAACCGTCAAAAAAGGTGCAAAACGTTTGCGATGGAGGATGCATCAAACACGATTCATATTTTAGTTGCATGTGCGATGCAGGGCATACGGTTCAGCTAAATTAACCGTTTGCGATGAGGAGGAACAAAAGAAACGGGCAGCCAGATGAAGGTGTATGCGATGTACAACATACGGTTCACTCGGATGAACTGTTTGTGATTAGGCAACACAAAAGAAACGGTCAGCCAGATCAAAGGTGTGTGCGATATACGGCATGCGGTTCACTCGGATGAACTGTTTGCGTTGAGACATGAGAACAGAAATGGTTCAAATGAACAAGATGTGTGTGATACGAGGCAAACAGGTCTGTAATTGGAAACGTGTGCGAAGACCGATAACAACACAGGCGATTACTGCTAACAAGCCATGTGTGTTGTGAGTAAACGATTGCTGGTATACAATTGTGAGTGATTGATGAAAACATCACCGACGGGTTCCATTGTTTAGTCCGTGTGCGATGTGATTTTCTTTGTCCGCACAACATCTATGCTCTGTCTACAGAGCATCAACATATATACTTAAAAAGACAGCATTGCATAACCAAATTAAGCATACAATTACACAAGTGACTACACACATAACATTCCACACACCAAAGAAAGAAATTATATGCATACTAAAGTAGGAGAAATGAGGATCTAATCATCTACTTATTGTTGCGACGACTCTTGCCATTGCTCTGCTTCCGGCTGGATCCCTGACCGTTTTGGGGAAGGAGGGACTTCCTTATGTCAACGATCCGCTTTGTACATGTAAATGAGCTCGTGTCGCCTCCTTGGCAGCGTACACGGCGTGAGCTTTGTCGAAGTTTCTCCATCCAGCCGAGTGACAGCACGCTTGTCCTTGTTGCACCTAATCCTTCATGTCTCTGTAGTAGGGGTCGATGATGGCCTCGGCGAGGTGAACTAGTGAGTCCTTCTCATGCTCCTTGCTGCCCCTGATCTTGTATTGACCCTGGGTGTCGACAAGATTCTGGCAGGCGATGCTCGAATTCTCGAGCGCCTTTACATCATTGGTGATGTCCACCATAGCGAACATGTAGTGGGGACTGTTGACAAACCTGGAGAAACGTTCGCAAGGCCTTGTGGCCAGGCAGTAGTGGTAGACGAGGACGTGGTGGCGCACGCACATCTGGGTGACGGCGACCTTGGGGCGAGACCCGACACAAGCGCGGGTGTACTCGAGGTCGAACCCGACCATCTTGTACTTCTCCTCGGCAAGCAACAACTCCATGATGTAGATGGAGTGCTCCGCCCAGACCGGGTTGTTGGTGTACACCACCGAGAGGTCCATGAACTTTCTGTGGGTGTCCACCACAACACGCATGGTGAACTGCCGCTAGTTGTCGGAGCCGCTTGAAGCGCCATTGGAGCCGCGCAGGATACCCTCTAAGAATTTCTCATGGTGGGTGTGCTTCTTGCAATGGTGGGGCGCGATCGAAAGGTTGAAGAGACACAAGGGTAGGTTAAATGGCCGCTGTAATAAATGGGGGCCGGCCGGCCTGTAATCATCACGTCTTGTCACGACGTTCATAGCGGAGGATTCCAGAATCCAGTGCACTCTTGACAACACCGCACTCCAGGCGTCGAGGAGGCGCCAAATGTATCGTCGGTGAGCCTGTTCCTGTGCTACCGCGCTGTTTACCACACAAGCTTCCCGCCCGGCTAGTTTGGCCACGCGTCGGCTAGAAGAGGGACAAATCATGGGTGTTTATTGGCAAAAATCTTTGTAAAAATGAAGTGTGTGGAATGACTTCGGTCATAAGTTTACCCTTGGGTGATCAGGTCAAAGTTACACAGAAGGGTGATGATGGACAGTCAAGTACGATAATTAATTCTGCGGTCTATAGTGCACACGGTGGAAGAAACCAACTGTGTGCAATAATGTCGAAGATCGCAATCGAGTTTGCTATATAGATCGTGTGCTGTGAGATCGACAAGGTAAACTGATTCGAGAATGGTTAATAAAATCTAATACCATTGCATATTAAGGTCAAAATAGTGCTAGCAATATACGAGTCTCATACGATGCCATTTCAACGATTGTACCACAAAAGCTCGAAATGTTACAAGGTTCAAATTCCAGAGTTATATGGCTCAAATTCGAAGATTACAAGGTTCAAACTGATATTAGAAATGAAATTCAGCTCATCACCAGAACGTCATGTTGATGCGCTGAACATGGATATCAGAGAGGTTCAAACTAATATCACCGCTTCTAAGTATGGCCTCGAAACCTCACAATTTTTGCAAAGGGGTCAGCCACTGAGAAGTCATGTATGGGGTTGACCCGATGACTTCCGATTACTCTGTCATGTGAAGTTCCAAAATGAAATTCAGCATTTTTGGAGCCTACTCCATTCTGCCGCAGGCGAGGGCGCTGATCAACAGACCATTCATTTTTGCAAAATAAATGTAGGGCAAACCTCATTTCCTTCAGCATCCTTGCTCTGAGAACAAAGAACCTGGCGAATATAATCTCCGGTAAGGTCCCTCGGTAGGAGTTCAAAGTAATTTCTGAGAGATGCAAATCTAGGCATTCGGCGTGATTGTTATATTGTATCACATTATCCACCACTGGGCCTAATCTTATCTGCAAAAGAAGAAAACGTGTTAGTGCCTACATGCAGTTTTAAACATTACTACAGGCCTAGCTATTTGGTTTGCAGGATTTTTAAAATGCACTAACATGCCATCTTCGATCTGACATGATTAACATGGGCATTTGATTACATTCTAGAAAAATGTAGCCTTCTTCACTAGAGGTTGGAGTGGATGAAAAGTTCCCTAAGAAAACTAGTACAGATGAATCCAAAGGAGAAATGCTTATGGAATGTAACCATATGGATCAAGCAACCAATATGGGGGGGGGGGCATGTATGTACTGAAATCCTTCAAAAGAATCTTCAGAAATCGTAGTACATTGTCACTGTAAACTTGGAAAAAGGTGTCACAAATTGAACTCCCTTATGGTTAACATTTAATAGGAAAGGAACATCACCTCGATATATAGCTTCTCCAGGCACAGAAAGCATCTCAGGAAACTAACAACTTGCTCCAGATCGGGCCCGATAGATTCTAGTGCCAAGACCTTCACTGTGCGCAGTTTCGGGGTCAAGCTTGTCGGAATCATTTTCTGAATGACAGACGCACAAACATCTTCAAAATTACAAATAATATTAATTTGTAGAAGGAGAGGTAGAAGGCGGCTGTTGTCCTGAACGGGTGTGGATCCAATAACAAGTTCGGAGTATTTGTCAGAGTGGATCCAATAACAAGTTCGGAGTATTTGTCAGACGAGTAGCCCACCACTGTCAATTTTGGCGCAGAAATGACATTGATTCTTGTTGGACCTTCTTGATCAACTACAAGTAATCTCTCAAGTGCAGGTGTGCCCTGGATGACCATAACGTGGTCCAGCTTTTGTGATGTCTTCCTACCGCACCAGCAACACACATAAATAGTCCGAAAAGTCATGGATGTGATGTGGAAGGTACTCAACCCATTGATCGCATGAAGACGAAGGTACTCGAGTGCAGTACAGCCACGAAGCAGGCGCTCCATGTCACCCTTTGAGAGGCAGACGACGACGAGCTCGAGGTGCTTCAGTCGTGGTAGAATAAGAGCGCGTCATTAAGGGTGGGAAATGGCAGTTCCTGAACTTGGTGGCCAGCGGCGTGGTAGGCGGAGTGCGGATGTTGGCAGTGACCGCATATGCCCATCATCAAAAGTGAGCTCCTCGAGCTGATCTAGGGCAAGGGATCGGAACCAGTCGTCAAGCTTGGCTAGGTCCTTGCCGTTGGAACGGAACTTGCCCATTCTAAAGCCTTTGGTTGTGTCAAGGTGACTGCCGAGGATCTTGGAGAACGCATCCAAGCTTTTGTGATAGCCATGGCAGAGCTCGTGGGTGTCGATGAGGTCGAGAGGGCTGGAGTTCCATAGGGGGCGCCACCGCCGGGAAAGGAGGGTTGTCCGCGCCCCATATTTGATTGGGAGGAGGGAGATGATGACTCTCAACATATCATCGGGGAGGCTGCTGATTAAGTCTGGGCCTGCTGGAGTCGCTTGCGGTTCTAGCTTGCCCCGCCTCCGCTTGTTGGCAGCCCCATTCTCCACCTCTGGAGTCTCCTTGTCAGCGGCGCTTTCTGATAGAAATGGGAGTACAGGGAATATTGAGTTAAAACATGGCAATAGAAAAGTGTATTGGTAACTAGAAGTTATTAGGTAGGAATATAGTAAGAAAAGGGAATAAAAATTGGTTGCTTAAATACTACACAATTCATTTGACATTGTTGGGTAAGTCAACCTATGCAGCTAGTTGAAAAGAAAACTTACTTCGAACAAAGTCTGGACGGATGATTTTGTCGGGGAAGTTAGTATATATCTCATGACCAGGCCCTTCTATGTGCTGTGCAATTTTAGTGCCCGACTTTTCGGTACATAAAACTTTGCAATTTCATTCCAAAAGCTAGTGCCAAAATAGGAGTCACCACGTTCATCAAGTCTTACAGTAGCAACGATTGTAAATCCATGGTTTGTGTGCAGTATGACATTCGTGGAGCCTTGATGTATGTAAAGGGAAAAATTGTGCACTACATAATCTGTTGCATAGCAAGGGATGTCCTGCAGAAAATGGTAGGATTGTTAAAGAAAATATGGTAACATGCAAATATGAGCCCAAATTGAAAGAACAATACAACAGTTGAAATCGAAGGACAACAGTCTATAATTAAACAGATAGGGTAAACATGATGTCATGGAAATATGAGAGTAATCGAAAGAACAATACATCATAAATTTTCCTAATATAGAAAGAAGAGGGGGAAAATCCCCTTTGACGTATATGGTGCATGTGGCACCTTTTATCCAAATGTAGCAATATTTAGAATATGTTCAGGAAAGTAGGCCATGCCAACCGATTTAGGTTGAGACTGAACATACCGCGCGCGTCCTCAAGTTATTTGGTACAGTGAGATGGAATCTCTGGCGGCGGTCGCCAAGTCCTGAAGTGTCGGCGCACTGTACATTCTATGAATGAAAAAAAACTCAAATCAGCTCGAATAAAAATGAATTCACGGCGATTTCCGTCGGGTGATTAAAGAAGGCAGGTGAACTGGGATAAGAGATGAGATAATATCTCGTTAAATTAGTTACCTTGTCGTCCATGAGAAAGAACCTTCAGTACGACAGATTCCCCAACCGAGCAGAGCTGGGTGGACCGCGAGAAGCGTCGAGAAAGTCGATGGCGATAGGCGGCGGCAAGCGGAAGTGGCGAAATGCGGTGGGCTTTGGCTGCGGCGGCGGGCGGGCAAAGGCCGAGCTAAGTGTTTACCGCTGCGATAGGCGGTGCCATGGCATAGACGCGGAGGAGCTTGTGCAGTTGTGAATGGGGAACATACTTTGGAGGGTCGAGGGGTGGCGGCGGGTGAGGGTTTTTGTGACGTGGGGATGGTGAGGTTTTTTTTCTTTTTGAGTTGAGTGGTGAGGGTTTTCTGTCCCACAAAGAATTTTTGGGGGCGGCGGTTTGCTAGAGCGAACCGTGTGTGATTGACGTAGCAGGAAAAATGAAAGTCATTGCACACGGTTCCAATTTTGGGAACAGTGTGTGATTGACGTACTACATCCGTCCTGATTTATTGGTCCCCCTTGTAATTTTTACCAAAATTTGGCGAAATATTTAACATACTCAGACATAGATAATAAGCGTACATGTACATAAGCATAGTTCAACCATAAGTACATAGTTCAACTCATTAAGCATACTCAAGCGTACATAGTTCGATCCATCCCACATCTCATCTCACATGCGGCCGGCACAATCCTGAAGCTTCTTCAGGTACTCGGCGTACGCGCCGTGTGCCACCCTGCAAGAATACTTCTGCTTGAAGGAACCAACGGTCCGTCCTCTTGCATGTGCCAGAACACTTAGATACGCGTCATGAATCTTGTGGTTGCAAAATGGGCATCCATAGCCGTCGTTCCAGGTCCTAATACGCCTGTTATGCATTCCCGCATAAAGCTCCCTCAGGATTCGCCTCTTGTACCTCCTCTGGGAATCTTCATCCTCGCTTTCCACATCGTTAGACAGCACCTATACAAATAGTAAAATAAATTTGGCATCAAATCAGTGATTACATGCTGTGAAGTAGGATTAGGAATTTATGGCTATTTATTTATACATATCCAGAGATTATGGTTCAATTTTTAAGCACAGTCATCTATGTACAGACCAATATTGAAGAAAATAATGGCACAAACATATGTAGCTCATTCAAAATCAATTGTCAAGTCCTGGCTAGGAATTATTAGCACGAATACTAACCCTAGTCGGATTACTAGCAGAAATCATTTGCACAGATGAAACAACTAATCACTTATCACTTGTACCATCCAAACAATCAATACACTACACGGATCTAATGAAACTTACTCAGATTTCATGGATTGGGAGAACATAACCAAAGGATTTCTATTTCAAAAAGGGGGAGGCAGGAGTAAGCAGAGAAACCCTATGATCTATTTGACACATAAATGGGTATAGATGACTAACCAGCTGTCCGTCGTCGTCGGAGTCGTCGCCGGAGTGGTCGTCGGAGTTGTCGCCAGAGTGATCATCGGAGTCGGTATGGAACTCCACCTCCGGCTGTGGAAGCTCGATGCCGTCGATGACGTCAGGGTGAAGTGATAACTCGTCGGCGGTGACGGCAACCTCTGTATACATCTCCATGCTGTGCTCCGTTGCTTTAGCATCCCCGACGTCACCACTCCCACCGATGGGGCGCTTCGGCGGCATCCTCATACGCTGACGGCTTTGAGGACTAAGAGCGGCGTCGAGGATGCAAGCGGAGAGAGAGGATTGTGTGTGCGTAGCGAGGATGGGGGGTGCGGCCGCTCGGGCGCACCATTAACATGGAGTAGTGGGAGTTGTGGGAGAGAGGCGGGCGGCGGTCAAACCGATGGCTCGCCTCCCGGTGAGCCTGCACACCAGACTGCTGGCATGCCTATCAAAGTTTCACACAGCTTTTCGCATGCCTCCTGATGACACTGCGCAGCGAGAATGCCTCCATCAATTCACAGACCTGCACGCACGCCTCCCCATCTGCCTGCGCGGCGGACTACTCGCATGCGTCCCGTGAACTCACGCCTGCTCGCACGCCACATGGGTCGCGCGGCGTCACACATATTATTTTTCTACTAGAGGATACCCCGCGCGTTGCTGCGGAAATTGGTCAATGAAAATTTGGGTTGCTAACATGAGAACCAAAATTTAAAATACATATGACTTACTATATTTGATTATGTGTAGTTGTAACAATATTTATGAAATATAAGTAGAATAACTGAATGAAAACATTTTCCCATGCATGGTTGAATGTTTTGGTGGGTCTTTTCCTATGCATGATTGCATGTTGAGGTGGGTCTTATCCTGTTCATAATTATATGATGAGGTGGCATGTTTGCATGTTGAGATAAATAAGTTAGTGGGGATGAGTCTCTTAGGTATATATAGGATTTGGATGATTAATGCTACCGCTTTGTTACTTAACCGAAGCATGGCACGTATCCATTGTTGGTCCAACGCTCATGGTTCGAACAAATAATCCGTTTGGGATATTGGTTCCTAATTATTAATAATCTCTCGTCTGTAATTAGATAAAGATTACATCAAAACTGGTCTTAAATTTGACAAGAAAAAGTACAATGCCACTTTGTATTGGTGTCCATATGACAACACAATAAGTTTCATGAACTTCAAATAAGTTTTGGATGTACTAGAATTTAAAAACCAAGATTCTCAATGTTTGAAATTTGTTGCACGTGGAGTAAACATGCATCCAATGAGGCACATGTGTTTTTGCAATCCATTTAGGTGCACTGTCACGTGTGCATGTAGCTCAAATTTGATTTTTGCACATTATACCCATAGAAAATCAATCAATCAATGTACTAAAACGTCTTAATGATCTCTGTGATTTTTTTGAAATTAAAACATCCCTCCTTTGGTAACATGTATGTTCACCACGGGATAATTAATTTAACGTGCATCATAGTTGCGGTGGATTCGCGGTGTGTGTGTGGGTGTGTGCGTCTGGGGGTGGCGGGTGGCTCGTAGTACACTATGAGTTGTGAGCAACCGTGTGGGTTGGCCGTTTTGTTAGGCAGGCTGGTGCCACATCAGAGTCGTGAAATCGTTATTTAAAACATTACACAACCCTTTCATACATAAATGTTTTGGCCACATGCATTCGATGGTTGTCCTACACGACACTCGATACTCGCGTGTGACGCTTTCTATGGGCCCACGAGGTCATCATCCATCACTTTGACGAACAACCGACAGTGAGGTTAATTTGACCAGCAAGGTAGAATCTTTTTGTTTTTGTTATGGTGGTATATAGTACGCATCGAAGAGGTGGTAGGGGACTAGCATAGATAGTATACGTATGCGTCCGTGAACAAGTACACCTCACTCAGTGTCGGGACTTTTTGGTTACCGAGGCACGTGCCACATCAAAATTGTGAAAATTGGTTATTCAAACATCACACAACACCTTTTTGGGCCACATGCATATATATCCTAGCTAGGACACTCACGCAGACGCTCCATCTCAGGGGCCCACGAGGCCATCGTCGATGCATATGCATGCATGGATCACTTTGACCTACATCGGGAGAGGTTAATTAATTTCACCATCAATGAGGATTCTTTTGGGTTGTACATATATTACGGCAGGAGCATATAGTATGCAGTGAAGAGGGGGGAAGGAGCATATAGTAACCTCCCTTGATATGAACCTCGCTCTGTGTGGGTGCATGGTTTACGGTTTTTGAGGCATGTGGCACATCAAAGTTGTGCATTTTGGGTATTCAACATATATATGTTTGGCCCACATGCAAAGCGGTGGTGGTTGTCCTCTCGCACCCACTTAAGCGGTTATCAGCGATATCGATGCTTTCCATCTGTGGGCCCGCTTGGTCCATCACTTCTTTTTGCCTGACAACAAGAGAGGTTAATTTGACTTAGGAGGGGATTATTATTTTTGCTTTGGAATGACATGCATGATAAACTTTGATCACACACACATGCATGTGTACGCATGAATCCCTCCCATCGAGTCGAAGTGGCTAGTACAACAACACCATCATGAACCGATCTCGCTCTGTGTGGGGAGCTAGTGTACAATTTTTGACACACGCGCCAGATCAATGTTGTGTATTCAAACATGCATGCACGCATCACCTCCATATGTATGCATGTAGTGGTTGCCTTCGAACGATACACTCCCTCGCGTGGTTATCGGCGACAAGCCTATATATTCATGGGCCCGCATGGACATCCATGATCACCTTGACCAACAATAAGATTGGTTACCATGGCGGATTCTTCATTTGGTTCGTGTTATCGTAGTATAGGTCATGGTGAGATTCAGACCTAATTAAGTTTGAACGCATATACTATGCACGCATGCATGCATATATGAATCCCCGTCGTTGGCTTGAAGTGTGGTGTAACACACATATGCATAACCTAAACCTCACTCAGTGTGGGGATTTGTAGTTCGAAATCACGGTGCCACATCAAATTTGTTCCATTGTTATTCAAAAACACACCTCTCCATACATATGGGCCCCATGCATGCAATAGTTGTCTTTGGGGACTAGCTACTTGCGTGATTATTGGCGAGTTAGCCCATCTCCGGGGTCGCATGGATGGCCATCACTTTGACCAACAACAAGAGAGAGGTTGTACGACCAAGGTGGATTATTCTTGGTCCGTTTTACGATCCATCTTGGTGAGATATATGCCTCTCTGGCCCGCCGACTGAAAGTGTGTGTGTGTGGGGGGGGGGGGGGTTGCTACATCGCACTTTGCTAGGTGAACCTCAATTAGGGGGGCATGCATCCATAGCTTAATTAGGATTCCCTTCGTGGCGACACGAGGGGGTGGGGGTATGCTAGCTACTTCGCACTTTGCTAGGTGAACCTCGGTTGGGGGGGGGGCATATGCATTCATAGCTTAGGATTCGCTGCGTGCCGACACGAGGGAGGGGTGGCTGCTATCTACCGTCACTTTGCTAGGGTGAACCTCGGTTGGGGGGAGGGCATGAATTCATAGCTTAGGATTCCCTTCATGGCAACACGAGGGAGGGGTCTGCTAGCTACTTCACACTTTGCTAGGTGAACCTCGGTGGGGGCATGTGCATTCATAGCTTAGGATTCCCTTCGTGCCGACACGAGGGGGGGCTGCTAGCTACTTCGCACTTTGCTAGGGTGAACCTCGGTTGGGAGGAGGGCATGCATTCATAGCTTAGCTAGGATTCCCTTCGTGCCGACACGAGGGAGGGGGCTGCTAGCTACTTCGCACTTTGCTAGGTGAACCTCGGTTGGGGGGTCATGCATTCATAGCTCCCGTCGTGCCGACACGAGGGAGGGGGCTGCTAGCTCTACTTCACACTTTGCTAGGTGAACCTCGGTTGGGGGGCATGCATTCATAGCTTAGGATTCCCTTCGTGCCGACACGAGGGAGGGGGGCTGCAAGCTTCTTCACACTTTGCTACGGTGAACCTCGGTTGGGGGGGGGCATGCATTCATAGCTTAGGATTCCCTTCGTGTCGACATGAGGGAGGAGGGGGGCTGCTAGCTACTTCGCACTTTGATTGGTGAACCTCGGTTGAGGGGGAGGGGGCATGCATTCATAGCTTAGGATTCCCTTCGTGCCGACACGTGGGGGGTGGGTGGGGGAAAGCAATACCGTGCGCTTTGCGAGAGAGGTGCCACGTCGAAGTTGCATTTGGTATTTGAAAATCAAACCACCCTTTTGATACATAAATTTGGAAATGCAAGTGTGTTTGTGTTCTGACCCTCTCCTGCGTCATTTTTCGCCAAATTTATGAACATTAGACAAGTCGGATGACGCAACAGACACGGTTCACTCAAACTAACCGCGTGCCATGCCGGTGCACCTGTCACGCACACATCCGCACAATACATTGGGATCCATGAGGCTCCCCCTCTAAAAAATATCTGCCCGCCTCGAGGGTTTTTCTGTTTCATAACACACGGTTGTTATCTCCGAACCATGTGTGATGTTTCTTGTTCCCAATCCCACCTGCATCCCTAGAAAATATCTGCCCGCCTCGAGGGTTTTTCTGTTTGATAACACATGGTTGTTATCTTCGGACCGTGTGCGATTCACTATCGTCAAAATTTTCAATAGCCCGACATTTCACTCCCGCGTTTGACTCCCGCATAGTAAAATTTTCAGTACCCGCGTCATTTCGTCAAACACCCCGCGGCCCCCTTTCCACACACACACGCACATACCAAAACCTCCTCGGGCGTGCGCACACACAGACACACAGACACACACACACACACACACACACACACACACACACACACACACTCCCTCGCTCGAAACCCTAGCAAATTCCCCGCCGCCGCTGCCGTAAGGCCTCCATTGTCAACATCTACCGCTTTGCCCATGCAACTTACCAACCGATCTCCATACCTAGGCCGCCCCGAGTTTCTTAGATGACGCCTGCCAAAGGCCCCCTTTCCCACAGATCCCCATCCCCATCCCCATCCCCCACTCCAGAGCGTCGCAGCCTAAGCTCGGCTACGGTTCCCGTGGAGCTCGAAGAGCGACTGGCCCAAAAGAGGTGTATAGCGGTCTCTTCGCCCAACGTCGCCGAGGAAGCTGACGACCATTACTGACGGCAGGCACTCAACCAGCGGGCTAGAGTATGCGGGCATGTCTCATCCGCCGGCTACGACATCGAGGTCATCGACAACGATGCCCTGAGGCGGGCTGTGTCACAGGTTAAGTGGCCCACCCCCAGCCCCTCGGGTTCAACTACCATCGATCTCATCCATGGCCCCGCCGCTGATCTCCTCTGCTGTCAACAATTTGCCATTCTACATCACCATTGAGCCCCTTTTGTCATTTCTGAAGGACAAGTTCTGTGACGCTGGCTTGGGATCCACAGCTTCCAAGTCAGACCTCATTGACGGCGACCACGAGGAGGGCACCCTCTCCGGCTCTTCCAAGGGGAAAGAGCCCCTCTGGTCTTCCAAGGGGAAAGCGCTCGTCTGTGACATCAGGGAGGGCACCCTACAGCCGTGCTCTTCCAAGGGTAAGGAGCCCATATGCGACAACATGGAGCGCATCCAGGGTCCGTGCTCTTCCCGCGGTAATGAGCCCATCTGTGACAAGTGAGGAAACCCATGATTTTTTTGCCATGCCTCTTCACAGGGGGAAACCCATGATTTGTTTTGTCGAGTCCCTTTTGTAGTGTAGTGAGAATATGTCCAGTTTTAATTGCTATATCTGGTTGTTTGCAGTATGTCTTGTTTATTTCAGTTGTTCACAATGTGATGCTCTATATGTGCAATTATTTACTGTGCAGTACATTTCATCAATCCAGTTTTAAACATACCGATAGGAATGCATATATTTGCTCGCTGTTAAGCCTGTTATAGCTAGCGTATGCCTCTTTTTAAGTTTTTTGATTGTTCGGCTGTTTGTAGTTAACGTATGTTCAGTTTCAAATGCTATCTTTGGTTGTTCGTAGTATGTCTTGTTTATTCCAGTTATTCACAATGTGATGTTCTATATGTGCAAGTATGAACTGTGCAGTTCAATTTCATCAGTACCAGTTTCAACAATACCACTATGAATGACTACATTTGGTTGCTGCATCTTGTAGTTAACATGCCTTTCCATTTTTAATTAACCATAACCAGTGTAATTAGACCGACACATACCAGTTTGAATGACCATGTTTGTTGTTAAATGTTTGCCCTGTTGCAGTTAGCATACCTTTCCACTTGTTTTGCTTTACTAGCGTGCTTAAACCTACACACTGAAGCTATCTTTTGGAGATTATTTTGTCTGCCATGTGTAATGTTGGTTGATGTTTAGCTGTTGTGCTTAACATGCTTCTTGATGTACCTACACAGGACAATTTTGGGAACGAATGCTGTTTTCCATCGAGGTTAGTTTCATCCCATGGCTTATATCTTCTCACTGTTCAGGATATCGGTAGCTGGTACCTTATAGGGCGGTAGCTGATAAGGGACTAATCGGTGAATCGGACTTCTAACTGAATATATCTGTAACCCATTTTTCCTTAGGTTAACTAGGGCCATATGTAATATATTTGAGGCTACTTAGCAACATACACTGTACTTAATGTCTAAATAATCAATCCTAGGCTACATAGCAACAAGGAAGAGTGTTATATTAATGTTCTAATGATGTCTAGATATACGTAGAAGAGCAGCAACAGCAACAACACAGCTCTGTTTGGATACTCAACTTAGCTAGAGGTTAGAGTTAGTTTCTAGCTCATTACTAACCCTGAACTAACTCCATCCAAAGAGTTGTTTGGATGGCAGGGTTAGATTGACAATAAATGCACTAGGAGAACTAGCTCCAATTAGCACCTCCTGGGTTGGATACTAGTTTTTTTGGGTGGGTTATAGATGCAACAAGCTCAAACTAGCCCTCATGTTTAGATATACTTTAGGGCTATTTGAGCCCGAACTAGCTCAAACTAACTGTAACCCGTGGATACAATAGTAGATAATTTGTAAGAATGAACTAAACTCCTTCTGACCCATAATATAAGATGTTAATTCATCTAATATGCGAGTATATTGGATGTTATAAGATACTCCCTCCGTTCCTAAATATTTTTCTTTTTAGAGATTTCAAATGGACTACCACATACGGATGTATATAGACATATTATAAAAGAGTGTTGTACTACATCATTGTGCAATTGTTGTTTAGCTTCTAATATTAACTTGGTGCTTTTAGGTACATATGTCATTGGTAAAGATCCGCGTTTCGACCCTTTCTGCGTATGGGGCAATGAGATATCAATGAACCAGCATTAGGTGAGGAAGTTGATAAAGATTGTTAGTAAAATGGGTCCAAAGATGGCAATTAAACTATTTTTTTACACTTTATCCAAGACAAGAACGAACTGCAGGATGGTAAGTAAGAACTCTGCAGCCTTCTTGTTACTGCCCATAATGAGTTATGTTAGATGACAATGTCTGAATCTTTTTCCTTTGCAGTGGTTGCCAAAGCAGTTTACTCAAGTTACATCTCATACTAAATGATTAATGGGCATGCAATGGTTAAAGTATTTCTACCAGAACACGATGATTATCTAGATGTTTTCATGAAGACCGTGAAGGATGGGCGGTCAGCAATCACAAGGGGTTGGACTAGAGTCGTGCGTGCCTTCTGCATGGAGGAGGGCACAATATGGGCATTCTGCTTCACCTTGTTCAGCAACCAGAATATGTTTCGCCTCTTTCTTTACCGTCTTTAATAGTACAAGTATACAACTGTGGTTCATCATTCTTTATTTGGTTCTTATGTAATTCTTGAACATATGTACCTATGAATCGAATAATGTATTGGTTGTTTGAACCTGATGGATATGAATAAAGCTGTAGCATACATTCAAACTCAAATCCAAATCCGGTACAATTTGAAAAAGCAACAAATAAATTACGGTGAAATTACGCTCTCCAAGTTGTTACGGCACACACGGTTGGTAAAACAAAAACGTTTGTGATATGCACCATAATCAGAGACGGTTCACAGAGAGGAAACGTGTGCAAGCATGCACACAGTTGCCGTTTGCAAAGCGTGTGCAATGTCAGACAATATCACAAATGGTGTAGGCAAACAAAACGTTTGTGTTAGTTGCCTTATCGTACAAGATTCGCAACCATGAACTGTTTCTGATGAAGTATGCATCATAAACGTTGCACCACAGAATAGCGTGTGCGATAGTTGTCGTGTACGATGATGTTACAACGGTCCGACGTTTTGTAATCCCGTCTGACACTCGTACGACGATTAGCTAATCTTCTTAACAGTGAACCGTTTGTGATGGGCCACGCATCATACACGTTCTATAATAGTGAACCGTTTGTGATGGGTCGAGCATCATAAACGTAGCACCACAGAATACCGACTGCGATGGCAATGCAAACAGAAACGAGTACGAGTACTGTAGGGGCCCTGTCCCTGACGGTTTCTGGGTCATGTGGGAAGGACCCCCCTATCGCCCACACTCACTTGGCGACGGTTCCAAATGCCGTCACGGAAAGGGGGGAAAACCGTTTGTTTAGGACCGACGCGCACCAGTGATTAAAGTCTTAAAAACATAATAAAAAAACTAAAACATGCGCCGCCGCCCCCCGCCCGCCCTACAGGCCGAAGAATGTGCTGAAGGCGTTGTAGTCATCACCGTCGTCGGCCTCCTCCTTCTTCATGTCGTCGCCGTCCTTGCTGCTCCCCTGCCCTGCGTCGCCTTGGTGGACGAGCTTCGATGGCAGCGGTGGCGCGTCCTCATCACTATCCTCGAGGATGACGATGCCACCCTTGTCGCAGCCACGGTGCCGGGCTACGATCTCCTCGAGGGCGCGGCGTTGGCGCTCTATCTCCAGCTTCGCGTAATCCTCGTGCGCCCACTTCAGGACGGCCTCATCGGTGGCGGCCAGGTCATCATACTCGTTCTTGATGGTGACGAGGCCCGGCTCCGTCTTGGGCTTGACGACGCGGGAGGAGGAGGAACCGACACCGCCCTTGTTGATTACAATGCCGCGGGTGCGCCGCTGCGTCACCGGGGAACCATTCACCCATCGGAGGTTGGTGGCTGGGGGAGAGAGAGACGAGAAGGGCGCCGGTGATGAGGGAGAGAGAGGGCGACGGAGTGTGCGTCCACCTGCGAGGAGGGTGGCTTTTTATAGTCGCTGGGGGGCGGCAGGCGTGTGTGTACACATGGCGGGAGGGGAATTAGTGGAAGGCTGACCAGCGGCATTACTGCGCAGCCTTGGCATTGATTCCCCGCGGGAAAACAAGGCGACAAGGGAGGACAATGATGCGTCGTGTGTCGCTGACTCGGCGGTCCCACCGGGTTTTCGCACCAAAAATGCTTCCCCAGGCGCCTCGGGCGCGCTGGGTTCGGCTTGGGTCGTCCGGAGTCAAATTCGGGCCGAACCGGTGAAAACTGGGCTTCTGGGGGCACGGCTAGGCTGTTCTTTTAGCACCGGCGCTAAAAATGGGCCTTGGGGGCCTGTTGGGGGCGCGGCTAGAGATGCCCTTATATTACAAGCTCACAGAGAGTATCAACCATGACATCACAACTTTGGATTGCAGAAAAGATCACTCCAATTTTAGCCAAGAAACCAAACACTACAGCAAAGAAACTTAAATTGGACTTGGAAAAGCAGTACCCCATTAAGGTGAAGTATACCACAATGTGGAAAGCAAAACAGAGGGCAATGAAAGAATTATATGGTGATTGGGCAAATACTTTTAGGATGCTTTATAACTTCAAGGCAGAGGTGGAGAAGAGATCACCTGACAGTGTTGTGGAGATAGATACTGAGGTAACAGAGGATGGTAGAGTTCTTTTCTCCAAGTTATTTGTGGCTTTAAAGCCTTGCATCGATGGCTTCAAAGCAGGGTGTCCAGATTTGAGCATAGACTCATATTTTTTGACTGGCAAATGGAATGGTCAATCTGCAGCATGTAATGCTTTAGATGGACACAACTAGATGTTCCCTGTTGCTATTGGTTTGTTTCAGTTAGAGACAAAGGTTTCACGGATATGGTTCATGATGCAGTTGAAAAGATGCATATGGACAGCGTCACCTTTGGCAGTATACACATATGCATGTAAAGGGCTAGAAAATGCAGTGAAGAATGTTTTTCCTCATTGTGAGCAGAGGGAGTGCTTCGGCCATATGTGGATGAATTTGATCAAAAAATTCATAGGAGAAGAATTTGGGAGCATGTGGCCAGCAACAAGATCTTACACCAAACAGACACATTCATATCATCTTGATAAGATAAAATCAGCATGCAGTGAGTTTGGTCCATGGTTGAACACCTACCATTCTCTATTAAGGTATAGGTCAGGATGTAACGCTGCCATCAACTGTGATCATATCAACAACAACTTGGCAGAAACTTTCAGCAACAAGATAAAGCAGTTAAAGAACTTACCTGTGCATGACATGGTTGAACAAATCAGGATCATGATCATGCACATATGGGAATTGATAAGAATGATTGGTGATTGTCTGCAAGTGGATAAGCTTCCTGCAGTGGTACAACAGGAGCAGAAATCTTACACATTTGTCTGTTGAAAAATCTTCATTGTGGGGTGCTGAAGTTAGAGAAACCAAGACTGGAAGGAGGCATGTTGTTAACACTAAATTGCATGACTGCACTTGCCTAGAGTGTTAACACAGTAGAAAACCATGTGACCATGCCATACTTTTCTTGGCCTCCCAACCAAAGATAAACATGCACCCATATTTGCATGAATATTACTTAGTGGCAACATTCAGGGCTGCATATGCAACACCAATTCAAGCACTTACAGATCATTCTCAGTGGCGTAAAGTGCAAATTGAATTTTCCATGTGTCCTCCCATGACGAAAAGAAAGGCTGGCATGCCTAAAGAGAACAGATACAAGGCATGGTTTGAGAAAAGGTGGGAGTAGTAAGAAGGGAAATAAAGAGGGTGCAAAGCCAAAAAAGGTCACGAAAACGTAACAAAAATATATGCAAGTTGTGTCAGGAACTTGGGCACCAAAAATGATCTCCAAAATGTCGTTACACTCCTAAAATGCCAAAGTATGTTTGTGTTTGTGGTTTTTTTATTTGGATGTTTTTTTAATTACTAACAAAATTACATGATTTGTTTGCCAGGAGGAAGCATGGAGGTCAGCGCCTTGTTGTTGAAGATTGCTGGTCAGTCAAAAAGGCAAGAATCAATAGCTGTAGAAAAAAGAGAAGTTTTGCTGAAAGAGTGCACACTGAACCAGACTTGGATGTCATGGTCCAAGATGAACCTGAGTTGGTGCAAGATGATCCAGACTTGGATGATGTTGTGGTGCAAAATGAGCCAAACTTGGATGATGTTGGGGTGCAAAATGAGAACATTCGGATGAGGTGCACAATGAGCAAGATTTGGATGTGGGGGCAAAATGAGCAGAATGTGGTGCAAATTGGAACTGAAGCTGCTACGGTTGATGTGCAAACTGAGCCTATATTGGAAGTTGTGTTACAAATTGAAGTTGTAATAGTTGATGTTGTGCAAACTAAGCCTCATTTAGATATTGTGGTGCCAACTAAAGTTGTCCTAGATGGTCCAGCAAAGAAAACCAAGAGCTTGAGTGAACTGGGTGTCATACCCGTCGTAGGATCAACAAGTGCCAAGAAGAAGAAGAAATCGAGTGGTAAGAAGAAGTAGAAGTGAAATATTGTTCTTGTATTAATAAAAAAACTTTCCTGGATTTGTGTAAAAAAAACTGATACGTCTCCAACGTATCTATAATTTATGATTGCTCCATGCTATATTATCTACTGTTTTGGACTATATTGGGCTTTATTTTCCACTTTTATATTACTTTTCGGACTAACCTATTAACCGGAGGCCCAGCCCAGAATTGTTGTTTTTTGCCTATTTCAGTGTTTCGAAGAAACGGAATATCAAACGGAGTCCAAACGGAATGAAACCTTCGGGAACGTGATTTTCTCATCAGATATGATCTAGGAGACTTGGACCCTCCGTCAAGAAAGCCATGAGGCGGTCACGAGGGTGGGGGGCGCCCCCCTGCCTCGTGGGCCCCTCGGAGCTCCACCGACGTACTCCTTCCTCCTATATATACCTCACGCACTTCAAACGATCGAATCTGAGCCAAAAACCTAATTCCACCGCCGCAACTTTATATATCCACGAGATCCCATCTTGGGGCCTGTTCAGGAGCTCCGCCGGAAGGGGAATCGATCACGGAGGGCTTCTACATCAACACCATAGCCCCTCCGATGAAGTGTGAGTAGTTTACCTCACACCTTCGGGTCCATAGTTAGTAGCTAGATGGCTTCTTCTCTCTTTTTGGATCTCAATACAATGTTCTCCCCCTCTCTCGTGGAGATATATTCGATGTAATCTTCTTTTTGCAGTGTGTTTGTTGAGACCGATGAATTGTGGGTTTATGATCAAGATTATCTATGAACAATATTTGAATCTTCTCTGAATTCTTTTATGTATGATTGGTTATCTTTGCAAGTCTCTTCGAATTATCAGTTTGTTTTGGCCTACTAGATTGGTTTTTCTTGCAATGGGAGAATTGCTTAGCTTTGGGTTCAATCTTGCGGTGTCCTTTCCCAGTGACAGAAGGGGCAGCAAGGCACGTATTGTATTGTTGCCATCGAGGATAACGAGATGGTGTTTATATCATATTGCATGAATTTATTCCTCTACATCATGTCATCTTGCTTAAGGCGTTACTCTGTTTTTATTAACTTAATACTCTAGATGCATGCTGGATAGCGGTCGATGAGTGGAGTAATAGTAGTAGATGCGGTGAGTCGGTCTACTTGTCTCGGACGTGATGCCTATATACATGATCATACCTAGATATTCTCATAACTATGCTCAATTCCGTCAATTGCTCAACAGTAATTTGTTCACCCACCGTAGAAATACTTATGCTCTTGAGAGAAGCCACTAGTGGAATCTATGGCCCCCGTGTCTATTCTCATCATATAAATCTCCAATCACTTTATTATTGCTTTGCTTTTACTTTTGCCTTTTATTTTACTTTGCATCTTTATATCAAAAATACCAAAAATATTATCTATCATCTCTATCAGATCTCACTCCCATAAGTGACCGTGAAGGGATTGAAAACCCCTAATCGTGTTGGTTGCGTTGAGCTATCGTTTTGTGTAGGTACGAGGACTCGCGTGTGGCCTCCTACTGGATTGATACCTTGGTTCTCAAAAACTGAGTGAAATACTTACGCTACTTTGCTGCATCATCCTCTCCTCTTCGGGGAAATCCAACGCAGTGCTCAAGAGGTAGCAAAAACCTTTCCTGAATTTGTGTAATGCTATTTTTACTTTGGTGGGTATTTGTGTAACACTATCCAAATTCTGGCCGAATTTCAAATTTGAGCCGAAATTCAAATTTGAAGCTGTTTAGTATGGGTATTGATGTTACAATGCTTTCTCAAATATTATGCATGTTAGGTGATCCATCCGAGGACTTTTTGTTGAGTAAAACACTAGTCATGGAAAATGTGCTCCAAATGAGCTCCAAAGCTAGGATAAACACCCCATTTGTAAGCAAGTTTTTTTCCGACCTTCTCTAAATGAGCAAAAAATCAAAACTTGACTTCCAGTGTGCAAATATATGGTCCATGCCTAAAATTGGATCATTTGGATAAACTATGACATGCTTAACCCTAGACCCTGACCTGAATCCCGCGTAACCTCATTCGGGATAGCTAAGTTTTGTGAATTGTTTTTCATGAAAATACCCGTAGACTAGGTTTCTTTTTTTCCCAGCAACCTAGTCACATAAAACGATGATGGTTGCAAGTTTCATATTTTCCTAATTTTTTTAAAGTTAGTTATGGTCAACCCTAACCCTCATAACCCTTCAAAACCCCTCAAACCCTAACCAAAACCCGCGTCCTTCTGGACCATTGGATATCTGTGAGTGGACGGTGTGGATCAGGCGCTAGGACAACGTCAGCGATTCCCGTGAGGCGCTCTAATTGGCCATATTCGAGAACGTTAGATCACTCCCCCCAACTATTGCTGATGATTGGATCGCTGCGCATCGAACGATGTGGATCAGCATGCAGTGCCTGTTGGGGAACATTGCAGAAAATAAAAAATTTCTACGCTTTCACCAAGATCAATCTATGAGTTCATCTAGCAACGAGAGAAAGGAGTGCATCTACATACCCTTGTAGATCGCGAGCGGAAGCGTTCAAGAGAACGGGGTTGAGGGAGTCGTACTCGACGTGATCCAAATCACCGATGATCCTAGTGCTGAACGGACATCACCTCCGCGTTCAACACACGTACGGTTGAGGAAGACGTCTCCTCCTTCTTGATCCAGCAAGGGGGAAGGAGAGGTTGACGGAGATCCAGCAGCACGACGGCGTGGTGGTGGATGCAGCAGTGATCTCGGCAGAGCTTCGCCGAGCTTCTACAAGAGGGAGAGGTGTAGCACGGGGAAGGGAGGCGCCAAGAGCATGGGTGCGGCTGCCCTCCCTCCCCCCTTTATATAGGCCCCCTAGGGGGGTGCCGGCCCTGGGAGATGAGATCTCCAAGGGGGGGGGGGCGGCCAAGGAGGAGGCTTGCCCCCCAAGGCAAGTGGAGGCGCCCCCACCCTAGGGTTTCCAACCCTAGGCGCAGGGGGGCCCAAGGGGGGGCGCACCAGCCCACCAGGGGCTGGTTCCCCTCCCGACTTCATCCCACGGGGCCCTCCGGGATAGGTGGCCCCACCCGGTGGTCCCGGTACAATACCGGTGACGCCCGGAACTTTCCCGATGGCCGAAACTACACTTCCTATATATAATTCTTCACCTCCGGACCATTCCGGAACTCCTCGTGACGTCCGGGATCTCATCCGGGAATCCGAACAACTCTCGGGTTACTTCATACTCATATCTCTACAACCCTAGCATCACCGAACCTTAAGTGTGTAGACCCTACGGGTTCGGGAGACATGCAGACATGACCGAGACGCCTCTCCGGTCAATAACCAATAGCGGGATCTGGATACCCATGTTGGCTCCCACACGCTCCTCGATGATCTCATCGGATGAACCACGATGTCGAGGATTCAATCAATCCCGTATACAATTCCCTTTGTCAATCGATACGTTACTTGCCCGAGACTCGATCGTCGGTATCCCAATACCTCGTTTAATCTCGTTACCGGCAAGTCACTTTACTCGTACCGTAATGCATGATCCCGTGACCACACACTTGGTCACATAGAGCTCATTATGATGATGCATAACCGAGTGGGCCCAGAGATACCTCTCCGTCATACGGAGTGAAAAATCCCAGTCTTGATTCATGCCAACCCAACAGACACTTTCGGAGATACCCGTAGTGCACCCTTATAGTCACCCAGATTGCCAGACGCTTATACACCCAAAGCACTCCCACGGTATCTGGGAGTTGCACAATCTCATGGTCTAAGGAAATGATACTTGACATTTGTAAAAGCTCTAGCTAAACGAACTACACGATCTTTGAGCTATGCTTAGGATTGGGTCTTGTCCATCACATCATTCTCCTAATGATGTGATCCCATTATCAATGACATCCAATGCCCATAGTCAGGAAACCATGACTATCTGTTGATCAACGAGCTAGTCAACTAGAGGCTTACTAGGGACATGTTGTGGTCTATGTATTCACACGTGTATTACGATTTCTGGATAACACAATTATGGCATGAATAATAGACAATTATCATGAACAAAGAAATATAATAATAACCATTTTATTATTTCCTCTAGGGCCTATTTCCAACAGTCTCCCACTTGCACTAGAGTCCATATTCTAGTTACATTGTGATGAATCGAACACCCATATCGTTCTGGTGTTGATCATGTTTTGCTCTAGGGAGAGGTTTAGTCAACGGATCTGCTACATTCAGATCCGTATGTACTTTACAAATATCTATGTCTCCATCTTGAACATTTTCACGTATGGAGTTGAAGCGACGCTTGATGTGCCTGGTCTTCTTGTGAAACCTGGGCTCCTTGGCAAGTGCAATAGCTCCAGTGTTGTCACAGAAGAGTGCGATCGGCCCCGACTCATTGGGTATGACTCCTAGGTCGGTGATGAACTCCTTCACCCAGATTACTTCATGCGCTGCCTCCGAGGCTGCCATGTACTCCGCTTCACATGTCATCTACATATAATATGAGAAATGCTACACAGCTCCCACTCACTTTCTTGTAAACGCAGGCTTCTCCATAAGTCTGCATAAACCCAAACGCTTTGATCATCTCATCAAAGCGAATGTTCCAACTCCGAGATGCTTGCACCAGCCCATAAATGGATCCTTTGGAGCTTGCATACCTTGTTAGCATTCTCGTGGTCGACAAAACCTTCCGCTGCATCATATACAGTTCTTCCTTAAGATGGCCGTTAAGGAATGCCGTTTTGACGTCCATTTGCCATATCTCATAATCATAGTATGCGGCAATTGCTAACATGATTCGGACGGACTTCAGCTTCGCTACGGGAGAGTAAGTCTCATCGTAGTCAATCCCTTGAACTTGTTGATAACCCTTAGCGACAAGTCGAGCTTTATATATGGTAACATTACCAGCCGCGTCCGTCTACTTCTTAAAGATCCATTTGTTTTCTATTGCTCGTCGATCATCGGGCAAGTCTGTCAAAGTCCATACTTTATTTTCATACATGGATCCTATCTCGGATTGCATGGCTTCAAGCCATTTGTTGGAATCTGGGCCCGCCATTGCTTCTTCATAGTTCGAAGGTTCACCATTGTCTAACAACATGATTTCCAAGACAGGGTTGCCGTACCACTCTGGTGCGGAACGTGTCCTTGTGGACCTTCGAAGTTCGTGAGGGAGCTTGATCCAAGTATCTTGATCATCATCATTAACCTCCTCTCTTGTCGGTGCAGGCACCACAGGAACATCTTCCTGAGTTGCACTACTTACCGTTTCAAGAGGTAGTACTTCATCAAGCTCTACTTTCCTCCCACTTAATTCTTTCGAGAGAAACTCTTTCTCCAGAAAGGACCCGTTCTTGGCAACAAAGATCTTGCCTTCGAATCTTAAGTAGAAGGCATACCCAATAGTTTCCTTAGGGTATCCTATGAAGATGCATTTTTCCGACTTGGGTTCGAGCTTTTCAGGTTGGAGTTTCTTGACATAAGCATCGCATCCCCAAACTTTTAGAAACGACAGCTTAGGTTTCTTTCCAAACCATAATTCATACGGTGTCGTCTCAACGGATTTAGACGGTGCCCTATTTAAAGTGAATGTAGCTGTCTCTAGAGCGTATCCCCAAAATGATAGCGGTAAATCGGTAAGAGACATCATAGATCGCACCATATCCACTAAAGTGCGATTACGATGTTCGGACACACCGTTACGCTGAGGTGTTCCAGGCGGCGTGAGTTGTGAAACGATTCCACGTTTCCTTAAATGCGTACCAAATTCGTGACTTAAATATTCTCGCCCACGATCTGATCGTAGGAACTTTATCTTTCGGTCATGTTGGTTCTCTACCTCATTCTGAAATTCCTTGAACTTTTCAAAGGTCTCAGACTTGTGTTTCATCAAGTAGACATACCCATATCTACTCAAGTCATCAGTGAGAGTGAGAACATAACGATATCCTCTGCAAGCCTCAACGCTCATTGGACCGCACACATCAAGATGTATGATTTCCAATAAGTTGGTTGCTCGCTCCATTGTTCCGAGAACGGAGTCTTGGTCATTTTGCCCATGAGGCATGGTTCGCATGTGTCAAATGATTC
The DNA here is from genome assembly GCA_021605145.1 of Aegilops bicornis. NCBI lineage: Eukaryota > Viridiplantae > Streptophyta > Magnoliopsida > Poales > Poaceae > Aegilops > Aegilops bicornis. The sequence continues at coordinate 193,134,590 of CM038673.1, read as the reverse complement.
ATAATCGAGAGACTCTAAAAGTCCATCAGCATGGAGCTTGTTCATGCGCTTGACACCAATGTGACCAAGGCGGCAGTGCCACAAGTATGTGAGACTATCGTTATCAACTTTACATCTTTTGGTATTCACACTATGAATATGTGTAACATCACGTTCAAGATTCATTAAGAATAAACCATTGACCATCGGGGCATGACCATAAAACATATCTCTCATATAAATAGAACAACCATTATTCTCGGATTTAAATGAGTAGTCATCTCAGACAAACGAGATCCAGATACAATGTTCATGCTCAAAGCTGGTACTAAATAACAATTATTGAGGTTTAAAACTAATCCCGTAGGTAAATGTAGAGGTAGCATGCCGACGGCGATCACATCGACCTTGGAACCATTCCCGACGCGCATCGTCACCTCGTCCTTCGCCAGTCTCCGCTTATTCCGTAGCTCCTGCTTTGAGTTACAAATATGAGCAACGGCACCGGTATCAAATACCTGTGAGCTACTACGAGCAATCGGTAAGGTACACATCAATTACATGTATATCAAATATACCTTTGGTTTTGCGGCCTTCTTGTCCGCTAAGTACTTGGGGCAGTTCCGCTTCAAAGGACCACTTCCCTTGCAATAAAAGCACTACCTCGGGCTTGGGTCCATTGTTTGACTTCTTCGATGGCGGCTTATCGGGCAGGCAACTCCCTTGCCGTCCTTCTTGAAGTTCTTCTTACCCTTGCCTTTCTTGAACTTAGTGGTTTTATTCACCATCAACACTTGATGTTCCTTTTTGATCTCTACCTCTGCTGATTTCAGCATTGAATATACCTCAGGAATGGTCTTTTCCATCCCCTGCATATTGAAGTTCATCACAAAGCTCTTGTAGCTCGGTGGAAGCGACTGAAGGATTCTGTCAATGACCGCGTCATCCGGGAGATTAACTCCCAGCTGAGTCAAGCGGTTGTGCAACCCAGACATCTTGAGTATGTGCTCACTAACAGAACCTCCATCTTACAACTGGAGAACTTGTCGGAGACTTCATATCTCTCGACCCGGGCATGAGCTTGGAAAACCATTTTCAGCTCTTCGAACATCTCATATGCTCCGTGTTGCTCAAAACGCTTTTGGAGCCCCTGTTCTAAGTTGTAAAGCATGCCGCACTGAACGAGGGAGTAATCATCAACACGAGACTGCCAAGCGTTCATAACGTCTTGGTTCTCTGGGATTGGTGCTTAACCTAGCGGCGCTTCTAGGACATAATCTTTCTTGGCAGCTATGAGGATGATCCTCAGGTTCCGGACCTAGTCTGTATAGTTGCTGCCATCATCTTTCAGCTTGGTTTTCTCTAGGAACGCGTTGAAGTTGAGGGTAACGTGGGCCATTTGATCTACAAGACATATTGTAAAGATTTTAGACTAAGTTCATGATAATTAAGTTCATCTAATCAAATTATTTAATGAACTCCCACTCAGATTAGACATCCCTCTAGTCATCTAAGTGATACATGATCCGACTCGACTAGCCCGTGTCCGATCATCACGTGAGACGGACTAGTCATCATCGGTGAACATCTCCATGTTGATCGTATCTTCTATTCGACTCATGTTCGACCTTTCGGTCTTCCGTGTTCCCTGGCCATGTCTGTACATGCTAGGCTCGTCAAGTCAACCTAAGTGTATTGCGTGTGTAAATCTGGCTTACACCCGTTGTATTCGAACGTTAGGATCTATCACACCCGATCATCACGTGGTGCTTCGAAACGACGAACCTTCGCAACGGTGCACAGTTAGGGGCAACACTTTCTTGAAATTATTATGAGGGATCATCTTATTTACTACCGTCGTTCTAAGTAAACAAGATGAAAAACATGATAAACATCACATGCAATCAAATAGTGACATGATATGGCCAATATCATATAGCTCCTTTGGTCTCCATCTTCGGGCTCCATGATCATATTCGTCACCGGCATGACACCATGATCTCCATCATCATGATCTCCGTCATCGTGTCTCCATGAAGTTGCTCGCCAACTATTACTTCTACTACTATGGCTAACGCGTTTAGCAATGAAGTAAAGTAATTTACATGGCGTTTCTCAATGACACGCAGGTCATACAAAAATAAAGACAACTCCTATGGCTCCTGCCGGCTGTCATACTCATCGACATGCAAGTCATGATTCCTATTACAAGAACATGATCTCATACATCACATATATATCATTCATCATTCATCACAACTTTTGGCCATATCACATCACAAATCATATGCTGCAAAAACAAGTTAGACGTCCTCTAATTGTTGTTGCATGTTTTACGTGGCTGCAATAGGGTTCTAGCAAGAACGTTTTCTTACCTACGTAAAAGCCACAACGTGATTTGCCAACTTCTATTTACCCTTCATAAGGACCCTTTTCATCGAATCCGCTCCAACTAAAGTGGGAGAGACAGACACCCGCTAGCCACCTTATGCAACTAGTGCATGTCGGTTGGTGGAACTTTGTCTCACGTAAGCGCACGTGTAAGGTCGGTCCGGACGCTTCATCCCACAATACCGCTGAAGCAAAATAAGACTAGTAGTGGCAAGAAAGTTGACAACATCTACGCCCACAACAAATTGTGTTCTACTCGTGCAAAGAGAACTACGCATAGACCTAGCTCATGATGCCACTGTTGGGGAACGTTGCAGAAAATAAAAATTTTCTACGCTTTCACCAAGATCAATCTATGAGTTCATCTAGCAATGAGAGAAAGGAGTGCATCTACATACCCTTGTAGATCGTGAGCGGAAGCGTTCAAGAGAACGGGGTTGAGGGAGTCGTACTCGACGTGATCCAAATCACCGATGATCCTAGTGCTGAACGGACAGCACCTCCGCGTTCAACACACGTACGGTTGAGGAAGACGTCTCCTCCTTCTTGATCCAGCAAGGGGGAAGGAGAGGTTGACGGAGATCCAGCAGCACGACGGCGTGGTGGTGGATGCAGCGATGATCTCGGCGAGCTTCACGAGCTTCTACGAGAGGGACAGTGTAGCAAGGGAAGGGAGGCGCCAAGAGCATGGGTGCGTCGCCTCCCTCCGCCTTTATATAGGCCCCCTAGGGGCGCCGCCCCGGGAGATGAGATCTCCAAGGGGGGGCGGCGGCCAAGGGGGAGGCTTGCCCCCCAAGGCAAGTGGAGGTGGCCCCCACCCTAGGATTTCCAACCCTAGGCGCAGGGGGCCCAAGGGGGGCCCACCAGCCCACCGGGGGCTGGTTCCCCCCCCCCCCACTTCAGCCCACGGGGCCCTCCGGGATAGGTGGCCCCACCCGGTGGACCCCCGGGACCCTTCCGGCGGTCCCGGTACAATACCGGTGACGCCCGAAACTTTCCCAATGGCCGAAACTGCACTTCCTAAATATAATTCTTCACCTCCGGACCATTCCGGAACTCCTCGTGATGTTCGAGGTCTCATTCGGGACTCCGAAAAACTTTCAGGTTACTGCATACTCATATCTCTACAACCCTAGCATCACCGAACCTTAAGTGTGTAGACCCTACGGGTTCCGGAGACATGCAGACATGACCGAGACGCCTCTCCGGTCAATAACCAACAGCGGGATCTGGATACCCATGTTGGCTCCCACATGCTCCTCGATGATCTCATCGGATGAACCACGATGTCGAGGATTCAATCAATCTCGTATACAATTCCCTTTGTCAATTGGTACGTTACTTGCCCGAGACTCGATCATCGGTATCGCAATACCTCGTTTAATCTTGTTACCGGCAAGTCACTTTACTCGTACCGTAATGCATGATCCCTTGACCAGACACTTGGTCACATAGAGCTCATTATGATGATGCATTACCGAGTGGGCCCAGAGATACCTCTCCGTCATACGGAGTGACAAATCCCGGCCTCGATTCATGCCAACCCAACAGACACTTTCAGAGATACCCGTAGTGCACCTTTATAGTCACCCAGTTACGTTGTGACGTTTGGCACACCCAAAGCACTCCTACGGTATCCGTGAGTTGCACAATCTCATGGTCTAAGGAAATGATACTTGACATTTGGAAAAGCTCTAGCTAAACGAACTACACGATCTTTGAGCTATGCTTAGGATTGGGTCTTGTCCATCACATCATTGTCCTAATGATGTGATCCGTTATCAATGACATCCAATGCCCATAGTCAGGAAACCATGACTATCTGTTGATCAACGAGCTAGTCAACTAGAGGCTTACTAGGGACATGTTGTGGTCTATGTATTCACACGTGTATTACGATTTCCGGATAACACAGTTATAGCATGAATAACAGACAATTATCATGAACAAAGAAATATAATAATAACCATTTTATTATTTCCTCTAGGGCATATTTCCAACAGTGCCATGTCAGTGATCCGCATGACGCTAGTTCTGCGCTGTGATTGGCTAGATTTGAAAACGCCTATTTTTTGCGCTTGGTTTGTTCTGCGCCCGAGGTTGGGCTGCTGCCATGCATGCGCGCTGTTGAGCTACGCTAAATAATACCACCCATTGGACTGTTGGACCGAGCCATGTCCACCATCATTTCCTCCTCGAGCCGCCAGCCTTTGTTGGATGCATGCACCCGCCCGCTTCAGCCTACCCGTCTGCGTTGCATGCATGCGCCCGCCCGCTTCAGCCGAACGAGCACGCGCCGCAGACCCGTCCCCGCCTGACCCGACTGCGGGAGTCCTGGATTAGGGGGTCATCGGCTTGCCGACCTATCCCTTGTGGGCTGGACTATTGGGTCGCGTTGCCACTACCAAGAGGCTGAATTATGAGGAGACCTTGTATCCGGATAGGAAGCTTTTGGTGCCTTGGTGTGTCCTCCAAGTCAAGATGAGAAGAATCGGCATGTTTATCCTTTCCTTCTAACCGACCATGTGTAGCCCTAGTGCCCCTGGTGTCTATATAAACCATAGGGTTTAGTCCGTAGAACGGAGGAGAGAAACCATCGTCCTACTAGTCAAGGGTCTAGTTCATCTAATCTCGTGGTAGATCGACTTTGTAATCCTCATATACACAAGCAATATAATCAAGCAAGACGCACGGTTTTACCTCTTAGAGAGAGCCCGAACCTGGGTAAACATCGTGTCCCTAGTCCCTTGTTCCCCAATTGATCCAAGATCCACAGCTCGGGACCCCTACTCGAGATCCGCCGGTTTTGACACCGACATTGATGCTTTCACTGAGAGTTCCGTTGTTGGATCGCCGAAGGATCGATGGCTCGCCTTATCATCAGAGACTACATCAACACCGGAGACATCTTCGTCCCCGGGTACCTTTTCGCACTCGGCAGCATTGTTCTGCACACCAACTTGGCCGGTCGTCACGACCAGGTCGACAGTTTCGTACCGGAGCACCAGATCAGGTTTGGTAACTTAGAGTACGTCGCCGACGCTCGGGGCGATCTGATCTTAACTGGCTTCTCGGCCCCATCAGGGACGCCTACGGACTCCGAAGCATCAACTTTGGGGTCTCTCCTCGATCCAATTTCTGGATCGGCCCTTACCCCGCGGCCGGCTTCAAGCTCAGATGCAACCACTACGTCCGAAGACCGGGAGCCACTCTCGGCCGGACTAACCACGAATCTGGCTTCGACCTTCAACACCGGATCAACTTACGAAGACCGCGAGTTGCCCTCGACCGGGCTCCCTCTCCTTACCGTCAATCCGGCTTCGAGCCTTGGCATGGATTTGGTATCCGAAGACCAGGAGACAGCCCTGGTCGCTCTCGTACCTTGCCTCGCCATCACAATGAAGGTCATCTCTGAAGAAACCTCACACACCAATCCGGCCATCCTCACCTTGATAAACGAGGCGCTTGATCAGATCCAGATGATGACTATCTTGGATGGCCCATCCTCGGCTCACGCTTAGCGGGGCCTCGAGGCGGGCTATAGGGAATTTTACATCCCACATGTCGATGTGAAAATCGGCGGATCTCGGGTAGGGGCTCCTGAACTATGCGTCTAGGGTCGATGGTAACAGGAGACGGGTGACACGATGTTTACCCAGGTTCGGGCCCTCTTGATGGAGGTAATACCCTACTTCCTGCTAGTTTGATCTTGATGAATATGAGGATTACAAGAGTTGATCTACAACGAGATCGTAATGGCTAAACCCTAGATGTCTAGCCTGTATGATTGTGATTGCCTCTACGGACTAACCCCTCCGGTTTATATAAACACTGGAGGGGCCTAGGATTGTACGGACTCGGTTTACAGAGAAAGGAATCTTCATATCCGAACGCCAAGCTTGCCTTCCACGCAAAGGAGAGTCCCATCCGGACACGGGAGTGTCATCTTCTGTCTTGTATCTTCACAGCCCACCAGTCCGGCCCACGTCACATAGACCGGACACCCGAGGACCCCTTAATCTAGGACTCCCTTAGTAGCCCCCGAACCATACTTCAATGACGACGTGTCCGGTGCGCTGATAGTCTTCAGCATCACAATGAGGGTTCTTCCTCTGAATACTTCAAAGCGATTTTGATCCGAAGAGTTATATTCAGCTTTCCATTTAATGCCGTACCTATTGGCTTTTGTGCCTCCATTGCTTCGGTTTCCACGTGTCGAGCGAACACGAAAGGTCAGAATATTTTTTCACATAACACCCTAGCCGTGTAAGAAAGGTGTATATTTAAGTGGATTGGATCTCAGATGCAATCTCACACCAGGCGGATAATCCTTAGAGCTTGCTAGGAGAAACCATTCCAGCATGGCTAGCGCTCCCAGTTCTTCCTCCCGCCCCCACGGCTCCGAAAAAGGCGATTGGGAGAGATGTTCAGTATCCCATGACCAGCTGAGTAAGCTTCAAATGCAGGGATTCCTTCCCCCCGCGGATCTAGCCCCTGCCCGAGCAGGATTAACCTCTTTTACAGGCGAAGCCCTGGCGGAAAATTTCCCTAACCCGACCAGGGGGGAGAGAGTGTGCTTCATATCCTTCTTAATAAGAGGCGTCGGGTTTCCAATTCACCCTTTCCTCCGAGGCCTTCTGGAGTACTACGGCCTCTAACTGCACAACTTCACTCCGGCCTCCATCCTGCATATTGCGGGTTTCGTCGCTCTTTGCGAGCTATTCCTGGGCTGAGAGGCCTACTTCGATCTATGGAGGAAATTTTTCTGCCTCGTCCCTCGTACCCAAAAGGGATCCGTATTCGAGGTGGGCGGCACCGAGATATGGCGCATAGCTGGGACCGGATACTTATCCGGCATGCCGAAGAAGGCATCCGAAGAGTGGCCCTCGGAGTGGTTTTATATTGAAGATGTCGCTCTCCCCGACCCAGTTCGAATGGGCCTTCCCGAGTTTTCCAGCGCTCCGTTGAGGAAATGCCACAACTGACATCCTCGGAGCCTCGAGGAGGAGGACAGTGCAGAAGTCCGACAATTAATGGGCAAGATAAGGACACTCGCCCAGTCTGGATTATCAATAATCGAGGTAATGGCAATTTCCATAGTGTGGGGTGTTCAGCCGCTCCAATTCAGAGGGCTCCCTATGTGGCACTATAATGGGGAAGATGACGCATCACGCTGCGGACGGAAAGGTCCGGACATCCCTGCCACCCTGGCCACAATACTGGCCGATCTGTATAAAGGGGAGAAAGAGGAGTTCACTCGCCTTTAGAGCCAAGAGGGATTCTCCATGTACAATCCCCCTAGCTGGGTGAGTTTTAATTCCACCTCCTCACTCAATCCTTTCCCCGAGTCATATTTAATTGACATTTACCCATCCATTTTGATAGGAATGGCGGAAGGCTATCGCGGGGATTCATAGCCCCGCTCCACTGCCGGAGGACCATAACTGAGACCTTGATCCCGGATTTGAACAGGATCCGGACATATTTGTGGAACTCCAAGAGGGAGTATTCTACTATGCAAGGTATGATGGCACAGAAGTGGCCATCGTGGCCAATTATCCTGGCCTCCATCCTGCCTCACATGTAAGTAGCCAGGAGACATCTCCTCCGAAAGAGCTTCCTCATTATGCCTCACCCACCGCACTGTCTCATGCTTCAAAGGGGAGGCACTCGGTGCGTCACGCCACACCAGAGGCGTCTCATAAGAGAGCGGCGCCTACGCCGGGCGGGTCTTCAAAGAGGAAGGCAAGTGACAACGCGACCGAGCCTTCATCAAAGAGGTATGACTTTTAATATGCCCCCTGGCAGTCACATCGAACCGTGACATCATCCATTGTGTTTTATCAGGAAGAGTGTTCGCCAGACTATGTCCGGGGATCCTGCCGATCATGCCTCCATCAGTCAGGTTCCAGACCCTGCCTCTAGGGCAGGGGCTGACACGGGAGCGACGCCGGATTGTCCTCCTTCAGAGGATTCGGATAGTGTATCCTTCACAACCTCTGACATGGATAGCGCCATGAATCATCGGCGCCGAAGGGCCGCTCTTCGTGACCCTGGCTTTGCTAAAGAGGCGTTCGACGCCTTCAGCTCGGCTGACACGTACATCCGAGCTGCTCGGGATGGGCTTACCAGAGCCACTGGCTAGTATTTGAAAGATAAGCGGGTAAGTACGCATTTGTACAGATCTGGTAATCATGTACCAGTAGCCCCCGAGACTTGAAATAGTTGAAACAACTGATTTAAGGATCATTATATAATTAGGTATTCACGAAGAAGAACAACATGCTGTCTCATGAGCTGGAAAAGTGCCGGACTCAGCTAGCTGTTGTTACCGCCGAAATGGAGAAGTCCAAGGAGGCACCGCCTGGTAATGTTCCCCTCCATCCAGAAAAAGTATAATCATGTACCAGTAATGTTAATGTGTTTCCAATGACAGGATCAGCAGATCAACTGAAAGTCACGCAGGCGGGTGAACGGGAGGCCAAAAGGCAACTTGCCGCAGGTGAGCGTGTGCTGACACGGGTCAGGGATGAGAAGAATAAGCTGCAGGATTCCAACACCCTACTGGGCGAAGAGCTAAAAGATGTACGAGCCCAGCTAGCTGACGCCATGAAGGAAAATAGGAGGCTACGAGGCGACATATTCAGTATGCTTTTGAATTTGCCTCCGTGTAATTCAGCGAAAAAATAAGCTGACAGATTTATGTATGCAGGTATGCTGACTGGATGTCTCGAAGAGGAAATGTCCGGATCTCAGGGCGATCTGCTGCAAGAGCTGTCCCAAGTGCACGAGCGAGAGTGTTGCCAAGGTTTTGTGGCCATCCGCCTCTTCCAGGAAGTATGGAGGAGCTTGTGAAGCTGTTCCAGGGAGCTCGGCGGCGCTTTCGATTATCGAAGATATCGGCCTGCTGAGAAGGTGCGCGAGAGGCCTGGGCCATGATAAAAACATGGTACACCAAGCTTGATCCGAATCATATGGCCCAGGTCGGACCTCAAGGGCCAGATGGACAAGAAATTCCAGTGAGTTTGGTATATGACCAAGTAAAGATAGCCTCCAAGTTCTCCCAACAGGATTGTAAGCTAGACAGCCTGTTAGACGACATAGAGGAAGAAGTTTTTGAGTCCAAGTGACTATGTACTTCAATTGACAAATTTATCCCTAGCTGGATTGTAAACCGATTGTCATGGCAGACCTTTTCGCTTCGACCTCTGGACCCGATGGTGCCGAGTGTTTCCGAATACCGAAACGGCAATATAGACCAGGGTATGCGTGGAAACCAGGCGTATGGGTCATAGTTGCTTGAACAGACAAGTTGTATCCGGCTAGTTATGTTGTATTACATGTTAATTGTAAGAAACATCTTCCAGGGAGAATAGTTCCGTTAAGGGTTCCTTTCCCTGGGTGAACATGCGTTAGTGTGCATGCCTGAACTGTGATTGGAAAATCGCAATATACGTAACATCTAGGGGTTCATAGTGTAATGAGGGTAAAACGTCTTTAGTCTGCCAACCGAATATTCCCTTAAGAACGCTAGCTTTCGGCTTCACCCAGTCTGAGGTACAATTCTGGATGACCCGACTGTAACAATCGCAGAGGTGCTCCCTTTATGCCCTAACCGAACAAACGGGGACGTAGGGCATACGCACAGGAGCCAGACAACCCAGCTTGGCAAAAACTTAAGTCATAACGGTGCATATAATGGCGAAGAAAAGGTACATATGAGGAAAGGACACATATGTGGGGAGCTTGGTGCTCGGAAAATAACAATAATAATAAGCTTATGTAAAAGAAGCCCCCAGGTATCATGAGCATATACATTTAAGGATGTGTACGTCATAGTTGTGCGGGTTAGCCGCACAAGAGCTATAGACCTGGAAAAAAAGGAAAAGAGAGAAAAAATGGGAACAAAGGGAGGATAAGACGAACAAAGAGTACGACTCTAGGCGTAGAATCTTTGGAGTTTGGAGGCATTCCACGGGTTCGGCTCTAAGCGATTGTCCGATGCATCACGCAGGCGATACGCTCCTCCAGTGAGAACTTCATCTATGATGAAGGGACCTTCCCATTTGGGCTTGAGTTTGTCCTTTTTATTTTTTGGCAAGCATAGAACGAGTTCACCAACATTATAAGTCTTGGCCCGCACTTCTCTGCTATGGTATCTGCGAGGTTGTTTTTGATAGAATGCAGAACATGCTTTTGCAACGTCGTGCTCCTCCTCCAGGGTATCTACACTGTCCTGCCGATCCATCTCGGCCTCTCTCTCTCTTCATACATGCACACTCGAGGTGATTCAGAATGATGTCGCAGGGCAAAACGGCCTCTGCACCGTATACCATGAAGAATGGTGTGTATCCGGTAGTGCGATTGGGCGTGGTTCGCAGCCCCCAGAGTACAGAGTCGCTCCTCAACCCGGTGCTTGTCTGATTCTTTCAAAGACCACACTAGTCTAGGCTTAATGCCGCTCATGATAAGACCATTAGCTCGTTCGACTTGACCGTTTGTTTGTGGGTGATAGACCGAGGCATAATCGAGCTTAATGCCAGTTTAGTACACCAGGTTTTTACTTCATCGGCTATGTAATTGGAGCCGTTATCGGTGATGATGCTATGTGGGACACCATAACGGTGCACGACACCGGATATAAAGTCAATCACCGGTCCAACTTCGGTCGTTTTAACTAGTTTGGCCTCGATCCACTTGGTGAATTTATCTACCATGACTAGCAGATTTTTTTATGTCTTCCTCCTTTAAGGGGTCCGACCATATCAAGCCCCAAGACCACGAAAGGCCAAGTTAAGGGGATTGTTTGTAGAGCGGTAGGCGGCATATGGCTTTGATTGGTGAAAAGCTGGCATCCGACACAACGTTGGACAAGGTTCTGTGCATCTTCTCGGGCCGTCGGCCAAAAGAAGCCTGTACGGAAGGCCTTACTTACAAGGGCCCGAGCCGCGGCGTGGTGACCGCCGAGACCAGCATGGATTTCGGCCAGGAGATGTCGTCCCTCTTCTTCGGAGATACATCTTTGAAGGACTCTGGTAGCGCTTTTCTTGTAGAGCTCTCCGTCATGGACCTTGTAGGCTTTCGAGCGTCGAATAATGCAGTGAGCCTCATTCTGGTCCTCAGAAAGCTCTCGCCTATTAAGGTAGGCCAAGAAGGGTTCGGTCCATGGGGCAATTACTGCCATTATTAGATGGCCCGATGATGTTATTTCGGTGGTTGAGCCTCCGATGATATCGGTATCATGTTCGGAATCTGGGGGTGTAATCGTATCCGGACTGGTGTTGCCGCTCTCACCCTGCCACACCACGGATGGCTTGAAGAGCCTTTCCATAAAGATGTTAGGCGGGACGGGGTCACGCTTGGAGCCCATGCGAGCAAGGACATCCGCCGCTTGATTACTTTCTCGAGCCACATGATGAAACTCGAGCCCCTCGAACCTAGATGATATTTTGAGTACGGCGTTACGATAGGCCGCCATCTTCGGATCTTTGGCATCGAAGTCTCCATTTATTTGGGATATCGCGAGATTTGAATCCCCGCGCACTTCCAAGCGTTGTATGCCCATGGAGGCGGCCATCCGAAGACCGTGCAATAAGGCTTCGTATTTGGCTGCATTGTTGGAGTCTGTGTATAATATTTGGAGTACGTACTGGACTGTGTATCCAGTGGGGGACGTTAAGACGTCGCCCGCTCACAAGCCGGCTAGCATTTTAGAGCCATCGAAGTGCATGACCCTGTTGGAATATGTGCCGTACTCTTTAGGGAGTTCGGCCTCCGTCCATTCGGCAACGAAGTCGGCTACTTGGGATTTAATGGCTCGGCGTGGTTTGTATGTATGTCGAATGGCAGGAGCTCAATGGCCCACTTGGCAATCCGGCCCGTAGCGTCGCGGTTGTTTATTATGTCATTGAGTGGTACTTCCAAAGCCACCGTGATCGAGCACTCTTGGAAGTAGTGGCGTAGCTTCCGGGATGCCATGAAGACCGCATAAGCTATCTGTTGGTAATGAGGGTACTGGGATTTGCATGGTGTGAGGACATTGGATACGTAGTATATAGGTTGAAAATCAGATTGTGGCAAAATAACTTGAGCTACAAATGAAGCCTAATAATAAACCATCTAGTGTTGCTTCTGAAATTAAATTGAAAAGTGCATGTTTACTTGCCTCCAAATATGATATTAATGAGCTAGATTTCAGCAAATCTGTTTGCTATGCTTTTGTGTGCAAAGAGGCATTATTTTCATTCGAGGACGTGTCTTCCTCTTTGCCTCCTGCTGTCACTAACATTTCGCAGGAGTTCGCTGATGTCTTTCCACAAGACGTGTCACCGGGATTACCACCTATTTGCGGGATTGAGCATCAGATTGACTTAATTCCTGGTGCTTCGCTGCCAAACCGTGCGCCATACCGTACCAATCTAGAGGAGATAAAGGAGATTATGCGTCAAGCACAGGAGCTGCTCGACAAAGGTTATATACGCGAATCTCTTAGTCCTTGTGTTGTTCCTATTATACTAGTGCCAAAAAAGGATGGTACGTCACGTATGTGTGTTGATTGTAGAGGCATTAATAATATTACTATTCGTTATCATCATCCTATTCCTAGGCTAGGTGATATGCTCGATGAATTGAGTGGCTCTACAATATTCTCCAAAGTTGATTTGCATAGTGGATACCATCAAATTCCTATGAAATTGGGAGATGAATGGAAAACAGCATTTAAAACTAAGTTTGCTTTATATGAGTGGTTAGTCATGCCTTTTGGGTTAACTAATGCACCTAGTACTTTCATGAGATTAATCAATGAATTTTTACGTGCTTTCATTGGACGATTTGTGGTAGTCTATTTTGATGATATACTGATTTATAGTAAATCTTTGGAAGAACATTTGGAACATTTACGTGCTGTTTATATTGCTCTATGTGATGCACGTTTATTTGGTAACCTTAGGAAGTGCACCTTTTGCACCGACCGAGTATCTTTTCTTGGCTATGTTGTTACTCCACAGGGAATTGAAGTTGATAAAGCCAAGATTGAAGCTATTTAGAGTTGGTCGCAGCCCAAAATGGTCACACAAGTGAGGAGTTTTCTTGGACTAACTGGTTTCTATAGGCATTTTTTGAGATATTTTAGCACCATTGTTGCACCTTTCAATGAGCTTACAAAGAAGGATGTGCCTTTTGTTTGGGGGTACCGCATAGGAAGAAGCATTCATGGTATTGAAAGATAAGTTGACACATGCTCCTTTACTCCAACTTCCTGATTTTATTAAGACTTTTGAGCTTTAATGTGATGCTAGTGGAATTGGATTTTTTTGACTAGGTAGTGGAATTGGATTAGGAGGTGTGTTATTACAAGATGGTAAACCTATTGCATACTTTTCTGAAAAACTGAGTGGGCCTAGTCTGAATTATTCTACTTATGATAAGGAATTATATGCTCTTGTTCGGACTTTGGAAACATGGCAACATTATTTATGGCCCAAAGAATTTGTTATACATTCTAATCATGAATCTTTGAAACGTATTAAAAGTCAAGCAAAACTGAACCATGGACATGATAAATGGGTTGAATCCATTGAGACTTTCCCTTATGTCATTAAACATAAGAAGGGTAAAGAAAATTTTATTGCTGGTGCATTGTCTCGTCGTTATACTATGCTTTCACAACTTGACTTTAAAATATTTGGTTTGGAGACCATCAAAGATCAATATGTGCATGATGCTGAATTTAAAGATGTATTGCAGAATTGTAAAGAAGGTAGAGCATGGAACAAGTTCATCATTAACGATAGATTTGTGTTTCGTGCTAACAAGCTATGCATTCCGGCTAGCTCCGTTCATCTTTTGTTGTTGCAGGAGGCGCACGGAGGAGGATTAATGGGACATTTTGGCGTCAAGAAGACAAAGGATGTACTTGCTACACATTTCTTGAAGGAAATATGCCCTAGAGACAATAATAAAGTTGTTATTTTATATTTCCTTATATCATGATAAATTTTTATTATTCATGCTAGAATTGTATTAACCGGAAACTTGATACATATGTGGATACATAGACAAAACACCGTGTCCCTAGTAAGCCTCTACTAGACTAGCTCGTTAATCAAAGATGGTTAAGTTTCCTAACCATAGACATGTGTTGTCATTTGATAAACGGGATCACATCATTAGGAGAGTGATGTGATGGACATGACCCATCCGTTAGATTAGCATATTGATCGTTCAGTTTTATTGCTATTGTTTTCTTCATGTCAAATACATATTCCTTTGACTATGAAATTATGCAACTACCGGACACCAGAGGAATACCTTGTGTGCTATCAAACGTCACAACGTAACTGGGTGATTATAAAGATGCTCTACAGGTATCTCCGAAGGTGTTTGTTGGGTTGGCATAGATCGAGATTCAGATTTGTCACCCCGAGTATCGGAGAGGTATCTCTGGGCCCTCTCGGTAATACACATCATAAGAAGCCTTGCAAGCTAAGTGACTAATGAGTTAGTTGCGGGATGATGTATTACGGAACGAGTAAAGAGACTTGCCGGTAACGAGATTGAACTAGGTATGAAGATACCGGCGATCGAATATCGGGCAAGTAACATACCGATGACAAAGGGAATAACGTATGATGTCATAACGGTTCGACCGATAATGATCTTCGTAGAATATGTAGGAACCAATATGAGCATCCAGGTTCCACTATTGGTTATTGCACTGGTACGCGTCGGTGCTATACAAACGGTTTTTAACCCCTTTCCGCGACGGCATTTGGAACCGTCGCCAAGTGAGTGTGGGAGATAAGGGGGTCCTTACCACACGACCCAAAAATTGTCAGGGATAGGCCCTCCTGGGACGCCAAATGAGCTCGTGTGCGATCGGGTGAGGCATCGAAACCCAATCATTTCCGTAGTTATGTACATCCCACACGGTGAATCCCAGAAAAATATTTCCATTCGTATGTATATCACACACAGTCAATCCAAGGAATACATTTTCGTTCTTATGTACACCCCACACAGTCAATCCAGGGAAAACATTTCCGTTCATATGTATATCACACACAGTCAATCCAAGGAATGCATTTCCGTTCTTATGTACATCCCACACAGTCAATCCAGGGAAAACGTTTCCGTTCGTATGTACATCCCGTACAGTTTTATGTGTAGGCTCGTGTGTGAAAGGTGTAATTATCACACATGCTTTGCCTTGGTTAAGTGTTTGCTTTTATCAACTATATCACACACGATTTGATGAAGAAAACTGTGTGGCATAGGGCTATCCATCACAAGCGCTTTTACTGCTAGAACCGTTTGCAAAGTTCCATGGCACATTTAGCAGGTTTATTAGTTTACAATTAATCATTCCAGTATTATGCAAATTCACATTTCATATCGAACAGTTGTTTGCCAATTTCATATCAGGCACATAAATATATTATAACATCACAGTATGATAGCTACATGAAAACAACACAGTACAACATATAACTAGTTCAACTTCATAAGAACAATATTAGAACAATATATTCATTTCCCTAATCGAGATCATCCAAGATCGTCTTATCCACCTCTGCTTTCAGTTCGGTAAGAACCTGTTTTGCACTGGCCAACTGGGAAAGTGCCTCCTCCTTCGCCAACACCATCTTAGAAAGTCTGATTTAAAAAATCTGAGCTCATTCTCCACCTTCCTCTTTTTATCCCGCATCTTCAAATATTCTTCTGCGTTGACAACACTTTCTCTAAGCCTACGTCTGTTCTCTTCCTCATACATTCTCTAGAGCTTCGCTAGGCACATCTTCAAAGACTGTGGCCACTCTTGATCAACCCACTCCAAGTAAGAACACTTCCGTCCATCCTATAATATTTAAAACTAGATCAGTAACAATTGTAGGGGAAATGGGTTTATAGCAACATAGAAAATCACCAATGCCTATTTTGAAAAACTGAAGAAACATATTAATTATGACATATCTTCTCAAAAAGATCAATGTGCAAATGAATTAATTGCTACTGAGACAACAACCAAATTCTGGAACATCAGAAGCTATAATTAACTACAATAATGCTACAAGTTCTTACTCATGTACAATAAATAACAAATTGAACATTTTATGAGGAAGGTAAATATAACTGCAACAGCATAGTGATGACCCACAAGTATAGGGGATCTATCGTAGTCCTTTTGATAAGTAAGAGTGTCAAACCCAACGAGGAGCAGAGGGAAATGACAAGCGGTTTTCAGTAAGGTATTCTCTGCAAGCACTGAAATTATCGGTAACAGATAGTTTTGTGATAAGGTAATTTGTAACGGGTAACAAGTAACTAAAGTAAACAAGGTGCAGCAAGGTGGCCCAATCCTTTTTGTAGCAAAGGATAAGCCTAGACAAACTCTTATATAAAGGAAAACGCTCCCGAGGACACATGGGAATTATCGTCAAGCTAGTTTTCATCACGCACATATGATTCACGTTCGTTACTTTGATAATTTGATATGTGGGTGGACTGGTGCTTGGGTACTGCCCTTCCTTGGACAAGCATCCCACTTATGATTAACCCCTCTTGCAAGCATCCGCAACTACAAAAGAAGTATTAAGGTAAACCTAACCATAGCATGAAACATGTGGATCCAAATCAGCCCCTTACGAAGCAACGCATAAACTAGGGTTTAAACTTCTGTCACTCTAGCAACCCATCATATACTTATTACTTCCCAATGCCTTCCTCTAGGCCCAAATAATGGTGAAGTGTCATGTAGTCGACGTTCACATAACACCACTAGAGGAAAGACAACATACATCCCATCAAAATATCGAACGAATACCAAATTCACATGACTACTTATAGCAAGACTTCTCCCATGTCCTCAGGAACAAACGTAACTACTCACAAATCATATTCATGTTCATAATCAGAGGGGTATTAATATGCATAAAGGATCTCAACATATGATCTTCCACCAAATAAACCAACTAGCATCAACTACAAGGAGTAATCAACACTACTAGCAACCCACAAGTACCAATCCGAGGCTTTGAGACAAAGATCGGATACAAGAGATGAACTAGGGTTTGAGATGGGATGGTGCTGGTGAAGATGTTGATGGAGATTGATCCCCTCCCGATGAGAGGATCGATGGTGATGATTTACCCCTCCCGGAGGGATGTTTCCCCGGCAGAACAGCTCCACCGGAGCCCTAGATTGGTTCCGCCAAGGTTCCGCCTCGAGAAGGCGGCGCTTCGTCCCAAAAGCTTCCTTCCGATTTTTTCCAGGGCGAAAGACTTCATATAGCCAAAGATGGGCACCGGAAGCCTGCCAGGGGGCGTGCCCCCCACCTTCGTGGATGGTGGGTGGCCCCCTTCAGTTGATTCCTTCGCCAGTATTTTTTATTAATTCCAAAACGTGCCTCCGTGAAGTTTCAGGATTTTTGGAGTTGTGCAGAATAGGTCTCTAATATTTGCTCCTTTTCCAGCCCATAATTCCAGCTGCCGACATTCTCCCTCTTCGTGTAAACCTTGTAAAATAAGAGAGAAAAGGCATAAGTATTGTGACATAATGTATAATAACAGCTCATAATGCAATAAATATCGATCTAAAAACATGTTGCAAAATGGACGTATCACATAGCGACAGTGTTTGGGTGACAACAAATTGATACTAACAGGTGTGTACATGCACAAATTTAGTAACATGGAAATAATAGCACTAAGGCCGTCCACTATGTATGCCAAAACTGGTGTAAAGACAACTGTTTCTACATCTCAAGATCGGTGCCTGCCTTTGGCGAGCCGATGCAGCGGAAAAAAATCAGGGACCCGGACTCCGGAGCACCTAGTTGCTCCGATGCCTTGTTCCTTCGTGCCATAAAGATTTAGTATTTTACTGCACAAACTGCTAAAGCGGTGCCAAATAATTTTCTAATGGCACCACTGATGAGATGGCAACAATTTTAGATACTAGGTACAAACTGTGACACTGTCTTAGGATGTGTTTGGTTGAAGGTGTGGTATGAATGGGTTGGGACCGTGACAGTGTTTGAATCACATCTAAAAAATGATTTGTAACAACAAAAGAGGGTCTAACTGAGGATGTCCTAGATTAGGGGGTATCTGAACAGCCGAACTATATCCTTTGGCCGGACTGTTGGACTATGAAGATACAAGATTGAAGACTTCGTCTCGTGTCCGGATGGGACTCTCCTTGGCGTGGAAGGCAAGCTTGGTGATACGGATATGTAGATCTCCTCCTTTGTAACCGACTCGGTGTAACCCTAGCCCCCTCCGATGTCTATATAAATCGGAGGGTTTAGTTCGTAGGACCGACAACAATCATACCATAGGCTAGCTTCTAGGGTTTAGCCTCTACGATCTCGTGGTAGATCAACTCTTGTACTACTCATATCATCAAGATCAATCAAGCAGTAAGTAGGGTATTACCTCCATCGAGAGGGCCCGAACCTGGGTAAACATCATGTCTCCGCCAACGGTTACCATCCGCCTTAGACGCGATTCGGGACCCCTACCCAAGATCCGCCGGTTTTGACACCGACATTGGTGCTTTCATTGAGAGTTCCACTGTGCCGCCACCTTAAGGAAGGATGCCTCGTCTCGTTGTCAAGGACAGCGTTACCTCTGGGGGAGCCCTGGCTGTCGGCCAAACTCTCCGGCTAGGAAGTTTTGTCATGACCGCCCGTTCGGCTGCTGCACCGATGATGACTTCTCGGGTCATTGAAAACAGCCTCCACGTCGGCTCGGAACTTGCCGAACAGATGGATCCAATGGAGCTCTCTTCCCTAAACGAGCTCTTGGATCGCATCACCGCTTTGGGAGTCGCTACGGACTATGATCGGATTGGGCTTAAACCCGACCAAAGGGAGATTAACTCTCGCCGGTCACCCATCAGATAGTGGTGGTGGAGGAACAATCCGCCAATTCTTCCTCTATCTTGAGGACAAACTATGTCCGGATTCCCGAGCTCTCCGAGCCGGATACCCGTTTACGGAAGGACATCGCCCAAACCTTGAACCTAGAATCAAGCAGCGGGCCAGACCTATCGGGCGACATCCTGGAGACTGAACTTCGAAGATCGGAAACTCCCCCGCCCCTGGGTCTCAGATCGGGTCAGGGTTCAGACTCAAATCCACCCACCCACCCAGATATAAACGATCTTTCCCACATTAGGCAAGAGCCCCAGGAAACAGTACATCACTATTGGGCCAGATTCCTCCTTGTAATGAACAAGGTCAAGGACTGTCGCGAGGAAGATGCAATCTCATTCTTCTGCAATAATTGCACGGACAAGGGAATCCTTAACGCCATAAGTCGTCGTGACATATCACACTTTGCTGACTTGGCGGCCATAGTATGGAAGTACTGTGCGATGGAAAGTGCCTGGAAAACCGAAACAAAATTTTGGGACAATCCGGCTCTGACTAAACACCCAGTCTGAATTAAAAGGGTGCATCCTTGTAAGTCGCCCGATTCAATTACCAAAAAGCAGAAGCCCACTGCAGGGCGTGGAACCATATTGGAGGGATGGCTTAATGGACCCTGCAAAATTCACAGTACAACGGATGCCACACCAACACACAACCTTAGAGCATGTTGGGTACTCCGGCAGGTGGCCAAGAGCGGTGAGGATCTCGCCATTCAAAATACCGCAGAGCACCATCCCGTGGATTACAATACAGTATTAACAGTCTTCGAGACATTTGCCTCAAATAATAGGCGCAAGCGAACACTCCGTAGCCTTGCCGAAATCTGCCAGGTGGCAGCAATAAATCCATGGAGCGACACGGCTATCACCTTCAATACCAGTGGAGAACCTAAATTCCGAACAACCCGAGCACCAGCCGCATTGGTCCTTAGTCCAATTGTGGATGGCTTTCGGCT
Source organism: Aegilops bicornis (assembly GCA_021605145.1). Classification (NCBI taxonomy): domain Eukaryota; kingdom Viridiplantae; phylum Streptophyta; class Magnoliopsida; order Poales; family Poaceae; genus Aegilops; species Aegilops bicornis. The sequence continues at coordinate 193,114,329 of CM038673.1, read as the reverse complement.
CACTAAAGTGCTCATGGACAGCGGCATCAGATTAAACCTCATTTATGAGGAAACTCTTCAAAAAATGGAAATAGACAAGAACCGCATTGAGCAAAGCAGCACAACCTTCAGAGGAATCATCCCCAGTCGGGAAGCATGTTGCGCTGGGGAAATCACACTAGATGTGGTATTCGGCACGCCGGAGAATTATAGGTCCGAAGAAATCACATTCCAAGTGGCCTCGTTCAGTAGCGGATACCACGCCCTTTTAGGGCGGGAGGCATTCACGATCTTCCAAGCCATACCCCATTACGGGTACACGAAGCTCAAAATGCCCGGGCCCAATGGAATCATCACTCTAGCTAGTGATCCGGACATAGCGCTCCGTGCCAAAAACAAAGCAGCCGCGCTGGCCCTCGAGGCATTATCCGAAGCCCTCGCGGCAGAGGAGCTAACTGCGCTACGCTCCACCGTGGACAGGGATGACGTGATACTCGACAAGAGATCCAAGTCCACCTCTTTCAAACCAACGGACAAGATACTCAAATTCCAAGTCCACCCAATGGACCCCACAAAAACAGCCTCCACCGGGGCACACTTAAACCCCGTTGTGGATGCCGCACTACGGGAGTTCCTGCGCGAGAATTTGGACATATTTGCCTGGCATCCCTCAGATATGCCAGGAATCCCACGCAGATTGGCCGAGCATAGCCTTAGCATTCTAAAAGGATTCAAGCCGGTCAAACAGACTCTTCGGCGTTTCTCTGAACCTAAGAGACAAGCTATGGGAGAGGAACTAGCCAAGTTATTGGAGGTCGGATTCATCAGAGAAATAAAACACCCGGACTGGCTAGCAAACCTGGTGATGGTACCAAAGAAGGACAAATCCTAGCGCCTATGCGTCGATTTCAAGGACCTCAACAAGGCTTGCCCGAAGGATCCCTTCCCCCTCCCCCGCATCGATCAAATTATCGACGCTACCTCAGGACATGACTTATTATGCTTCCTCGACGCATACTCCGGCTACCACCAAATTAAAATGGCGGAGTCCGACCAAGCCGCAACGGCATTTATCACGCCATACGGCCCCTTCTGTTTCAACACAATGCCTTTTGGGCTTAAAAACGCCGGTGCAACGTATCAACGCATGATTCAGGCATGTCTGGAAAAGCAGATCAGCAAAACAGTGGAGGCATACGTAGACGATGTGGTTGTTAAAACCAGACACGTCGACTCTTTAATAAATGACTTGAGGCTCACGTTCGACAATCTCCGAACATACGACATCAAGCTCAACCCAGAAAAATGCGTTTTCGCACTACCGGAAAGCTCCCGGTTTTATCGTCTCGATGAGGAATTGAAGCAAATCCAGCTAAAATCCGAGCCCTGTCACAGTTGGCCATCCCAACTGACCTCAAGCAAATCCAGAAATTAACTGGATGCGTGGTGGCCCTAAGCCGCTTTATCTCCCGCTTAGGAGAAAAGGCATTATGGCTTTATCGCCTCCTTCGGTGCACTGAACACTTCGAGTGGACGGAGGCGGCCACGGCCGGACTGGACGACATAAAGGCCATCCTGGCCACCAACCCAATCCTGGCCACGCCAAGCATCGACGAACCAATGCTGCTATATATAGCGGCAACTCATCAAGTTGTAAACGCAGTGCTCGTCGTCGAACGAGAAATGGATGGACACAAATTCCCCCTTCAAAAGTCGGTATATTATGTATCCACTGTCCTCACTCCATGCAAATCACGGTACCCGCATTATCAAAAGATAGCTTATGCGGTATTCATGGCATCCCGAAAACTACGACACTACTTTCAAGAGTGTTCAATTACAGTGGCCTCGGAAGTGCCACTGAATGATATAATAAACAATCGCGACGCCACGGGCCGGATTGCCAAATGGGCCATTGAGCTCCTCCCATTCGACATAACATATAAACCTCGGCGAGCCATTAAGTCGCAGGTATTGGCCGATTTTGTCGCCGAATGGACAGAAGCCGAACTCCCTAAAGAGTACGGCGCATACTCCAATTGGATTGTGCACTTCGACAGCTCTAAAATGCTGGCGGGTCTCGGGGCTGGCGTCGTCCCGACGTCCCCTACCAGAGATACTGTCCAATATGTACTCCAAATACTGTACACAGACTCCAACGATGCAACCGAATACGAGGCCCTGTTACATGGTCTCCGGATGGCAGTTTCCATGGGCATTTGACGCCTGGAGGTGCGTGGGGACCCGAACCTCGCAATATCCCAAATAAATGGAGACTTCGACGCCAAAGATCCGAAAATGGCGGCTTATCACAACGCCGTCCTCAAGATGTCAGCTTGGTTCGAGGGCCTCGAATTCCACCATGTGGCTCGAGAAAACAATCAGGCGGTGGATATCCTCGCCCGTATCGGCGCTAAGCGCGATACGGTCCCACCCAACATCTTCTTGGAAAGATTGTTTAAGCCATCCGTGGTATGGGAAGGGGACACCGGTACCAATAGTCCGGACCCAGCTAGAACGCCAGATACCGAACACTCTGACATAATCGGAGGCTCCGCCACCGAAATAACACCTTCATCCCACGTAATAATGGCGGTCATCACTCCATGGACTGAACCATTCCTAGCCTACCTAACCAGGCAGGAACTTCCCGAGGACCAAAATGAGGCACGCTGCATTGTGCGGCGATCTAAAGCCTACAAGGTCCACGAGGGAGAGCTTTATAAGAAAAGCACCACCGGAGTCCTTCAAAGGTGCATCTCCGAAGAGGAAGGGCGGAAGCTTCTGGCAGAAATCCATGCCGGACTCGGCGGCCACCACGCCGTAGCCCGAGCCCTCGTAAGTAAGGCCTTCCGTACAGGATTCTATTGGCCGACGGCCCGGGCGGATGCACAGGACTTGGTCCAACGCTGCGTCGGTTGCCAGCTTTTTGCAAACCAAAGCCATATGCCGCCCGTCGCCCTACAAACAATCCCCATTACCTGGCCTTTTGTGGTCTGGGGGCTTGACATGGTTGGACCCCTTAAAGGGGGAACCCATAAGAAAAAATACTTACTGGTCATGGTGGATAAATTCACCAAATGGATAGAAGCCAAACCTGTTAAGACGGCCGAATCCGGACCGGTGATAGACTTCATATCCGGGGTTGTACACCGTTATGGCGTCCCCCACAACATCATCACTGACAACGACACGAACTTCACTACCGACGAGGTAAAACTATGGTGCAACAACATGGGCATCAAGCTCGATTATGCTTTTGTCTATCACCCACAAACTAACGGTCAAGTTGAGCGAGCAAATGGTCTTATCATGAGCGGCATCAAACCCAGGTTAGTGCGGTCCTTAAAGGAATCTAACACACACTGGGTAGAGGAGCTCGACTCCGTACTCTGGGGGCTGTGGACCACACCGAATCGCACTACTGGATACACACCGTTCTTTATGGTGTACGGCGCAGAGGCGGTTCTGCCCTGTGACATAATTCATGACTCACCTCGAGTGCACATGTATGAAGAAAGAGAGGCCGAGCTCAATCGGCAGGACAATTTCGACGCCCTCGAGGAGAAGCATGACGTGGCAAAAGCCCGTTCCGCATTCTATCAGCAACATGCTCAAAGATACAAAAGCAGAGAAGTATGGGCCAAAACTTATAACGTCGGCGAGTTAGTTCTACGCCTGCCGGAGAAGAAAAAGAACAAGCTCAAGCCCAAATGGGAAGGTCCCTTCATTATTGACCAAGTTCTGACCGGCGGAGCGTACCGTTTACGAGATGCATCGGACAATCGACTTGAGCCAAACCCATGGAACGCTGCGGACCAAGATTCTACGCCTAGTGCCAGACTCTATGTTCGTCTCCTTACCCCTGTCCATTTTTTGCATATGTGTTATCTGTCTGCTCTCTCCTTTTTCTTCTTTCTCCTCACTGACTTAAAAGGCTAAGTTGTGTCTTGTCTACACAATCTTGACGCGCTAACGCGCTCATTATACCTGGGGACTTCTTACACAGAAGCTTAATTATTTTTTTAGGCTTCATGCCCCGCACATGTGTTATTCTTCCACATGTACCTTTTTTCACCATTATATGCATCGATATGACTTAAGTTTGACCAAGCTGGGTTGCCTGGCTCTTGTATTTATGGCCTACGTTCCCGTTAATTCGGCTAGGGCATAAGGGGAGCACCTCCGCGATTGTTACTGTCGGGTCAGCCAAATGTGTACCTCAGACTGGGTGAATCCGAAAGCTAGCATTCTTAAGGGAATATTCGGTCGATGAACAAAAGATGACTTGTCGGAGTAATGGACTACGGGTAGGCAGACCCGAGCCCCTGAACCTTTCAAAACATCGGGGCAGGCTGCGCCCCTCCAGACCCCAAGACAAAGAGCCGTCTTCCGATAGTCGGCAACAGCGCCGGCCGACTACCCCTCTGGGCCGAGTCCCAGGGGCCGCCTTCAGGACAAGCCGACTCCAAGCCAGCGACCTCCAGCGAGGCCGGCTACAAGGAGTCGGCCCGTGACCTCCACCGCCTTATGCCTGGGCGACTATGGGGTAAACGCCTCGCCCATCCCCGCCAGTCCATAAAGGCAGGTATGGCTCTGAGGCCGTACCAACGGAGATCTCCGCGGCGGCGCATCATCGTTGCCATGCCGCCCCGACATCATCACTATGGGCAGATTCCTCGTACCCACGTTGGCCTATCTGCATTTAATTCGAAGACGGCGGGACCCGCTGTCGTGGAGTACCAAGACGGCGAGAGCACCCCAAAGACGGGCCCGATGGAGTCGGCCTCTGAAAGTCGGCCGGCTCCTCCCCCGGGATCCACGCGCCATTAACCAGACAAGACAGGGAATGGCGGTGATCGCCGCCAGCGGCGACATTTGTTGCCATAACCTCACAACCAAGCTTCAGCGTCATTAGAAGCACGGCTACGATGATCTGCAGCCGGCAGGACCCGCCACATGGCGGACAAGGGCTGTCGGCCCCATCTCGTCGGCCGGGCCCACTAGTCGGCGGGCCCTGTGAGTCGTGAGAAGCCGGCGACTTAGAGACTGACGGCTTGAACCCACACCCAGCCGGATTACCGTTGTACCCCCGGGGGGTAGGCCTATATAAACCCCCCGGGGCACCCATGCAAAGGGTTGGAAGCTAGTAGTTTTAGACACACACATATAGGGAGAGAAGAGCGAGTCGAGCCCTTCTCCTTCCTCACCCCGAACAGCTCAAGGAGCCTCTTGTACCCATTTTGCCATAGTGATCATGCGGAGACCCCGCAGAGCAGCGATGGTGTTATCGCCTCGGAGAGCCCCGAAGCTGGGTAAGATTCGCCGGTGTGCATGCCTTCTCCTCATCCTGTTTCCAGGCACCAGCGACGTTCTACTCGCCCCCTCCATGATAAGCCATCCTTTGGCATATGTCGCACCCAACCCCCGACATGACTTTTATCTATTTTTTCCACTTGCCCCTAGATGTTTTTGCCTACGTCTCTTCTTGCAGTTTGGACATGCACATTAGGGCATGCGTACCCAGGGAAAGGAACCCTTAACGGAACTACTCTCCCTGGAAGATGCTTCTTACTATCCATGTAATATAACATAACTAGTTGGGTACTTGTCTGTTCAAGCACTTATGACCCCTACGCCTGGTCTCCACGCATACCCCGGTTTTTACATAACTGAGCGGGTATTCAGATACACTCCGGACTATCGGGTCCCGAGGTCGAAGCGAAAAGGTCCGCCATGACAAATGATTTAAATTACACAGTCACTTAGACTGATTAAATTCTTCTTCTATACCATCCAACAGGCTGTCTAGCCTACAATCCTGTTGGGAATACTTTCCGTCTAATTCTACTTGGTGATACACCAAACTGACGGGGATCTCTTTCCCATCGGGCCCCACAGGCCTGACCTCGGCCATGTGGTTTGGGTCAGCCTTGGTATACCGTGTCTTCACCATGGCCCAGGCTTCCCTGGCACCTTGACGGCAGGCCAATATCTTCCATAATCAGAAGCGCCGCCGTGCTCCCTTGAGCTTCTCCGCAAGCTCTCCAATGCCTTTGGGCAGGGAGACGGATGGCCACAAGGCCTGGGCAATACCTTGCATCACCTGCCGAACTTGTTCATGCAGTTGTGAGAGCTCTGGTAGAAGATCACCCGCAGACCCGGGCATCTCCTCCGCGGGATGACCCGTCAGCATACCTGCAGAAACAACTATGTTAGTCGGCTTCTTCGTCGAACTCTTTTTAAAGTTCGTTCAAGCACTTACTGAAAATGCCGCGTCGAAGCCGCTTATTCTCCTTCACGGGGTCCGACAGCTGGGCGCGAACATCCTTTAGTTCCACACTTAGCTGGGTATTGGCGTCTTGGAGATTATTTTTCTCCTGAATGACGCGCGTAAGCACGCGCTCACCAGCATTTAGCTGTCGATCAGCATGCTGCGCATCCCCTGGCATGGCGTCCGGATTTGCTCCGGAGTCATCTGCAACATCTATCGTTAGATTTGCATGCATGCCGCATACTCTCTAGTACCTGCCATTTTTTGCAATGGAAACAATAGTTACCGGTGGGTCTTCTTGGACTCTTTTTCCTGCAAAGAATCGCGGCTGAAGTTGGGCTTTGCATTCTTCTAGCTCTTGAGACAGTTGGGTATTCTTCTCTGTAAGTACCTGCACGAATAACGATCCTTAAATCAGTTGTGCCAACTGTTTCAAGTCTCAGGGGCTACTGATATATATAATCATCAAATTTTCTTACCCGTATATCCTTCACATACTGATCCGTGGCTCTGGCTAGAACATTTTGAGCAGCACGGATGTACGCGTCTCCTGAGTTGAAGGCATCAAAAGCCGCTTGGGAGAAACAAGTGTCACGGAATACAGCCCGGCGATGCCTGTGATTCATGGCGCTCTCCACTTAGGAACTTGTAGCGTATATTTTATCCGCATCCTCTATCGGCGGAGCATCCGGCGGGTGCCCTGTGTTAGCTTCCGCCTCTGTGTCCGGCCCCGGAGCCCGGCTAGTAGAGGCGTGATCGGCGACCTCTCCGGATATAGTCCAGCGAGCGCTTTTCCTTCATCGGGACATGGGTGTCATTACGTTTTAAAATATGAGGATCACGAAGTGAGGCTTTGTATAATACCTCTGTGCTGGCGTCTCCGTCCGAACCGCCTTCCTTTTCAGCCTGCCCGGCTTCGGCGCCCCTCGTTGGCGATTCGCCACGGGCTCAGCATGGTGTCCCGAGGACCTTCCCTGTAAAACACCGTACAGATACGGTAGGTGAAGTGAGTAAAAAAGGGATACTTCTCAAAGGTTGAGACTCTGGTCTCACTTACCCGCGAGGCAGGGAGTAGCCCAGGATAGTCGGCTATAATAGCCACCATGGCCTCATCGCAGCTCAATTGATAGAATATCCTGTCAATCAGCTCCACAAATATGTCCGGATCCTCTTTAAGGCGGGGGTCGAGGAACCTTTCAGGATCCTCTGGTTGTGGAGGTGGGCTGTTGATCTCCCTTACAGCCTTACGCAGCTCCTACGATGAACTGGCAAGATAAAATATTTATTGCGAAAATGCAGAAAGGATGGGTATAAAAAGTGGCAGCTTACCCAGCTCGGAGGGTTGTACATGGAGAATCCATCCCGTGGCTTGATGCGGAGTAACTCCTCTTCCTCTCCCTTGTACAAACCGGACAGAATTTTTGCTAGAGCGGCAACTGAGTCCGGCCCCTTACGACCGTAGCGGGTGGCATCATCTTCCCTGTTGAAGTGCCACATGGGGTGGCCTCGATATTGAAGTGGCTGCACCCCCCGCATAATGCATATTGACATAACCTCGGTTATGGTCAGTCCTGATTGAGCCGACACCTTTATCCGGCCCATCAGGTAAGAAACGTCCTGAGGGCTCCGTGGTCCCCAGCTTAGGCGCTTCTTCAAAGGGGCATTATCAAACTCAGGAAGGCCAATCCGAATAGGATCCGGGAGGGGGACGTCTTCACTGTGAAACCACTCTGAAGGCCAGTCTTCGGACATCTTCTTCGGGGTACCGGATAGCTATCCGGTCCCGGCGATGCGCCATATTTTGGCCCCGCCCACTTGATATATTGACCCCCTCTGAGTACGGGGCACAAGGCAGAACAGCTTCTTCCACAACGCGAAGTGAGCTTCGGAGCCCAGAAACAGCTCGCAAAGGGCCACATAACCAGCGATGTGCAATATGGAGGCAGGGGTGAGATTATGCAACTGGAGGCCGTAAAACTCCAGGAGCCCTCGGAGGAACGGATGGATCGGAAATCCAAGTCCCCTTAATAAATAAGGAACGAGGCATACCCGCTCCCCCTTGGAGGGGTTGGGAAAGCTCTCCGCTTGCTCCCCGCCATTGTAGGTGGCGAGCCCGGCTCGAACGGGGACCATATACGCTGGAGGGAGAAATCCCTGGGTCTGTAGCTCCACTAATTGACTGTGCGGGACGGAACACTTCTTCCAATCTCCGGGCTTAGGGCTACGGGAGCGAGATGAGGAGCTGCGCTGGCCGGCCATGTTGGAATGGATTTTTCTGGGTGCGCTCCGATGGATACTCGCTGAGGGAGGATGGTGTGATTTGGATCTGAGAATCCCCGTCTCTTTAAATAAGCAGTTTGTTCACATAGCTGCGGTGGTAAATGTAAAAACGCCCTGGCCTCTCGCATTCGTTCGACACGTGGAAGATGGCCACTATTGGGCGCGGAAGCCAAGAAGCACAACATTTATGAGAAGCTGGACACTATTTAAACAGGTATTCAGAATTTGGAGAAGAACCCGCCTTGCAATGCCGAAGACAATCTGCACGCCGGACTCATCGTCATTGAAGACTGGTTCGGGGGCTACTGAGGGAGTCCTGGATTAGGGGGTATCCGGACAGCTGGACTATATTCTTTGGCCGGACTGTTGGACTATGACGATACAAGATTGAAGACTTTGTCTCGTGTCCGGATGGGACTCTCCTTGGCATGGAAGGCAAGCTTGGCGATACGGATATGTAGATCTCCTCCTTTGTAACCGACTCGGTGTAACCCTAGCCTCCTCCAGTGTCTATATAAACCGGGGGGTTTAGTCCGTAGGAACGACAACAATCATACAATAGGCTAGCTTCTAGGGTTTAGCCTCTACGATCTCGTGGTAGATCAACTCTTGTACTACTCATATCATCAAGATCAATCAAGTAGGAAGTAGGGTATTACCTCCATCGAGAGGGCCTGAACCTGGGTAAACATCGTGTCCCCCGCCTCCTGTTACCATCCGCCTTAGACGCACAGTTCGGGACCCCCTACCCGAGATCCGCCAGTTTTGACACCGACACTAACCTTCTCTGCACATGCGAGAAACTTCCTCCCACTGTCCACAGATTCAAACACAACTAGCTTCACGCATGGATATTGATGGTGACAATGAGCAGACAGATCTTCAGCCACCCCGCTCCATTCGTTGCCACTGATGGTCCTAGGGAGCTACAAGAGGAAGAAATGACTCAAATCGACCACCGGGTAAAAATCCTTCATTCCAAGTCATAGCCCGAGAAAGATAAGAGAGGCATACCCGGGTGGTGAAGGAGTCATTGCCGGAGGAGGAACCGCTGGAGAGGTCTTTCAAGGAAACCATGGCGACCCCTGCGGTAGGATGCAAGATGGCGAGAGCGAGGAAGCGGCTATAGCTTAGGAAGGAAGGGGTGGGAAGGGGGTAGATATTTTGGTGGTACGCCAAAATTTTGGAAATGTGGAGGGAAACTTTGCGTGGTGTCCCGCTGGACCATTCACTTTGAACGATTATGTGCATCACAAACGATTCTTCTGCTTTACGCGCATGGGATGAGTTTGATAATTCAAATTTTGGTGGAAATTTCCCCGGGTACGTCATTGCATAATTTAACATCGCTTGCTAATTTGCGCACACAAAAGAGCGTATAGCAGACATACCACACTTACTAAGTTGAGAAATTTTAGGAATTAAATAGAGCCAGTTGACCTAAACATTGCTCTAACAAAAGACCAGCATTAAAAACAAAGCCTAAGTACGCATAATTTTAACAAATCCGCCGCTGCGCCGGCCTATGCATCGCCGGTGTGAGATGAGACGTCGATGACTTGTCCTGGTGACATGCCGCCGTTGGTGGACTCCGCGTCCCCCTTGCTGAAGTCGACCGTGTCCTTGTCCTTGTCCTCGTCCTCGGTGTCGCCCTCAAGGTTTTAGTACTCGTAGTAGTGGCTCCGCCAGAGCTCGCGTTGGATACCGCCGATTCCTTGAAGGACAGACTCTTCTCTACCTCGACCTCGACCACGCGCAACTCCTCCTCCTGGCGCTCCTCGATCTCCACCGCCTCCTACATCTCCAGCTCCCGCTCGGCGACCTCATGATGAAGCAGGTGCTCCATGGCCACCGCCGCCTTTTCAGACGTGGGTTGTATGCTGGAGTCCAAGGTGGCATGGAATATCTTGGCGTGCGCATCGTTGATCTTGGCTTGGATGGCCTCGACCCGGGCCAGGGCGACATCGGCGGCACGGGCGGCAGCTCAAGCGCTCTCGGTGTTTGCAGCCACCGTCACAGCTGCTGCTGCAGCCATCTCGGCTGCCACAGACGCCCTCTCGGCGGAAGCGGCCGCACTCAATGCGGATGCGGCGGCACTCTCGGCGCAGGCGGCAGCGCTTGGGGGGGGGGACGCGGCCATCGTACAGGCCTTCATGAAGCATTTCCATGGCGTCATGTTTGCAAGAAGGGGGTGCGGGAATGGGGATCGGTATTCGTGGATTCTGGGGTTGCCGGCACTGGAGCAGACGAGGCGGCGAAGCTTAAGGAGGGAGACTTAAATAGACCCAGATATTTTCATCGCAAATGGTTCCTAGAAAACAATTGTGTGTGATGTTGTAGATATTTTTTATTAGCCGTGAAAGACGAATTTGGAATAAAGTGGCAACGGATGGTCTTTCAAATGTACGAGAAAATTTGTAGTACTAATACAACTGTCATGTCAAATTTTGGAAAATTTAAGGGGTCATTTGACCTTTTAAGACATTTAAGTGATTTTCTAGCCATTTAATGACTGTAATTCAAATTTGAACTACATGTACATGCAATAGCTAACCATAATGTTTTGAAAAGTCATATTTTGTGTACTTGTGTGCGATTTAATTCCATGTGCAGTAAATTGGAAGGAATTTTCAAACATATTGGTCTAACGGCTATGACACAATTAAGCATGGAGTGCCATGGCATTTAAATTCCAAAGATTTTAAAAAAATCAGAAACAATGAAACCTTGGTTGATGTAATGTCATGCCACCAAGATGATGTGGTAAAAAATTGGCATGTTCGACGAAAGTTTGGACACACACCCCTCACAAACCGGAGCAACTCACTAGAAGGCTCGTGGTCCAAGAGGGAACAATGCATGTTTGATGACGAACGGGAGATAGCTTCCTCTTACAGCCTTCAAATTTTTTCTACATTTAACGTGCACTACTACAATTGTAATGTGAAATTTTGGAAAATTCTAGGGGTAATTTGACCTTTTAAAAACATTTAAGTGATTTTCTAGCCATTTAATGACCGTAATTCAAATTTGAACTACATCTACATGCAACGCCTAACCATAACGGTTTGAAAAATCATATTTTTGTACTTGTGTGCGAGTTAATTCCATGTGCAATAAATTAGAAGGAATTTTCAAACATATTTGTCTCACGACATGGACACATGCATATGTATGCATGGGGTGACTTGGCATTTAAATTCCAAAAAATTAAAAAAATCAGAAACACATGAAACCTTGCTTGATGTAATGTCATGCCATCAAGATGATGTGGTAAAAAAATTGGCATGTTTGACGAAAGTTTGGACACACACCCCTCACAAACTGGAGCAACTCACTAGAAGGCTCATGGTTCCGAGAGTGAACAATGCATGTTTGATGGCGAACGGGAGATAGCTTCATCTTACGGCCTTCAACTTTTTTCTACGTTTAACGTGCACTACTACAACTGTAATGTGAACATTTGGAAAATTCTAGGGGTCATTTGACCTTTTAAAGACATTTCAGTGATTTTCTAGCCATTTAATGACCGGAATTCAAATTAGAACTACATCTACAGCCAGATGCAAAAAAAATTGAACTACATCCACGCCCACCTCCTCGATCGGGCTCTTGTTCATCCAGCAGCAACAGCCTCTACTACCACGGGATCCTGTTCATCCAACCCCCACCAGGAACTGTTCATCCAACACCCACCGGGAACTGTTCATCAAGAGGCAGCTTCGATCGGCTTCAGTTAGCAGCAGTAGCGAAGGGATCACTCGGGTTCAGTTAACCGCAAGGGATCGACCGGGGTTCAGTTACGTAGCTAGTGCAATCTCTCGGGTTCAGTTAGAGCCCAATGCTTGGATCAAGTTCAGTTAGAGCGCAACGCCTCGCACACACATGCTACGAGAGAAACACGCAAACCTCCGTGCATTGCTCAGCCCCGACCACCCACCGTAACTGGGAACTCCCACAAAATTTTCCTCGCCCTCGCTTCTACCACGATTTTTCTGTCATGGACGACCGAAAGAATGTCATGCAGGTGCGTCTCCGGCCCGCCCAGGACGAAAAGCCCATTTTCTATCATGATTTTTTGTCATATAAGTAGGAGCCCACCACATCTATGATGATACCGGGTTTTGTCACAATAATCGTCACAGAAGTGTCATAAGCATGACAAACAAAATTCGTTTGGCCCAAAATTTCACGGATGTGTCTTTTTTTGTAGTGGATGGAACCACCAAATTGGACACAATTCTGGACAGAACCTGTCAGACCCACGGCCCGTCTGACAAGTCCGCCAACCACAACAACCGTAACTATTGGGTAATCAAACAGGTCGGCAGGCTCACAGCCGAGGACGCACGCAAAAGCCCCCGCTGTGAGGACCACGAAGAACCTCGTAGGCCAAACATTGGGGGCCAGGAAATTTTTTCCCTCCCGAGGTAAAAATGGTGAATATGATCTACGCCACCCACATACCCAAGAAGGAGCGGAAACATGCACTTCGGGATGTCTACGTCGTAGAGCCTGTAACCCTGAAATTTAACCCATGGTTGGCATGTCCGATCACCTTCGACCATAGGGACCACCCGACCAGTATCCGTCATGGAGGATCGGTGACCCTGGTCCTTTCCCCCATTATCAATGGGTACCACCTCACCAGAGTCCTTATGGACGGAGGCAGTAGCCTCAATCTGATCTATGCAGATACAGTGAGGAAAATGGGTATTGACCCATCAAGGATCAAACCCAGTAACACTACCTTCAAAGGAATAATCTTCAGTGTGGAAGCCCGCTTCTCAGGCACCCTGACTTTGGAAGTAGTATTCAGTTCGCCTGACAACTTCCGCAGCGAGGACTTGATCTTCAACATTGTCCCTTTCCGCAACAATTATCACGTACTCTTGGGCCGGACAGCGTTCGCTCGTTTCAATGCCGTCCCCCATTATGCATACTTAAAGCTAAAAATGCCCGGACCTAATGGCATCATCACAGTCAATGGCAACACGGAGCGCTCACTCTGGACTGAGGAACACACAGCGGCCCTGGCAGTCGAAATTCAAACTAATATCAAGGGGCCCCACTATAAGCCCGCCGTCAAGGCACAAGAAGCAAGGAAACGGGCCTGAGCTCTATCTCCGTTTGAGGAACATCCCTATGCTCCACGTAAATAGGGTTACGCCCCCACAACACGCCCACCCAATTCGCATATTATGTGCCTCGTCAGCACAATTTCGCACTCAAAATACCATGGCAGCTGTGGGGACCAAATTCACCAAAAAACCAAGTGTTTGGCTCAACCAAACTATGGTCATACACATCCCCGGATGTCGAACAGGTACCATCACAGATTGATCTGGCATTTAGCTAGAACAGGTTGGCGACCTCTCAAGGCCCCTAGTCAAGGGCCCGTCGGCCGATTTGCAACCCCTCTACAGAGTTCTCCCCCCAACAGAAGCAAAGGCACAGACGTGCAGCAGGGCACAGTAGGGATATCAACTCACGCTTCAAGGCCTTGTGTAAACCTTTCATTTATAAAATTTTCTTTTTTATTATTATAAAATGCCGGTAAGAGATGCTTTGGCAGTTCCAATTGTATGAATAGACGTCATGAGCTTTTTGGAAACAAAGACCACTTTTTACGGTCCTCTTGCAGTCTCTTATATTGCACCTTTCTTCCACTCTTCGACGCCACTATAAACTAGTTCGTCACAATTTTTCCTTAAGGCAGCAATCGGGTAATAGACCGGGAGATCGACCATAATACACGCCCTATGCCTCATGTCCGACACTATTCTTTCTTTACATGTTCGGCGTCTTGGGTATTACATTATATGCATCGGTTCTGAATTATGTCTTCGGTCAATAGTTGGGTTGCCCGGCTCATGTGCTTACCTTCTTACATTTCGCTCGTAAGGCTAAGGAGGTAAAGGGAGAACCACTTCAATTGTACTTATGTCTAGCCTGGTTAAGTACCCCAGTGGAGTAAGCCAAAAACTAATTGTCATAATAAGCGAGAACTGGTCGGATATCTGATGCAAGTATGAAACTAAAAATCGATGGCGATTACCCCGTGTTACATGAAGGGTTTGTCTTTACACAAACCACGTGATAAAAGGCATACACCTTGGTGATACGTCTCCGTCGTATATATAATTTTTGATTGTTTCATGCCAATATTATACAACTTTCACATACTTTTGGAAACATTTTTATATGATTTATTGGACTAATCTATTGATCCAGTGCCCAGTGCCAGTTCCTGTTTTTTGCATGTTTTTTGTATCGTATAAAATCCATATCAAACGAAGTCCGAATGCAATAAAATTTTACGGAGAATTATTTTGTAATATATGTGATTTTTGGGACTTGGAATCAACGCAAACGCAGGCCCACACAGCCCACAAGACACTAGGCGCGCCCTAGGAGCCGGGTGCATGGTAGTGGGTTGTTCTCACCTCGTATGTCGGTTGGAGCTCTACTTCGGGCGCAAGGAAGCTTATATCCGGAAAAAAATCATGTTAAGATCTCAGCGCAATCTGAGTTACAGATCTCCCGGAATATAAGAAACGGTTTTCGGCCAGAGCTGGGGAGCGTGAAACAGAAGAGAACAGAGGGGGAGATCCAATCTTGGAGGGGCTCCCGCCCCTCCGCCACCATGGAGGCCATGGACTAGAGGGGGAACTCTCCTCCCATCCAGGGGGAAGGCCAAGGAAGAACAAGGAGGAGGGGGCTCTCCCCCCTCTCTCCCGGTGGCGCCGGAGTGCCACCGGGGCTAGGATCGTGACGGCGATCTACATCAACAATTTTGCTACCATCAACACCAACTTTCTCCGCCTTTATGCAGCAATGTAACCTCCCTTCTCCCTGCTATAATCTCTACTTGAATATGGTGCTCAACCCATATATTATTTCTCAATGATTTATGGTTATCCTATGATGTTTGAGTAGATCCTTTTTGTCCTGTGGGTTAATCGTGATCTTGGTTGGTATGATTGTATATTTTATTTATGGTGCTGTCCTATGGTGCCCTCCATCTCGCGCAAACGTGAGGGGTTCCTGCTGTAGGGTGTTGCAATACGTTCATGATTCGCTTATGGTGGGTTGCGGGAGTGACAGAAGCTTAAACCCGAGTAGGTGGGTTGTTGCGTATGGGATAAAGAGGACTTGATACTTAATGTTGTGGTTGGGTTTCACGACCTTAGTGATCTTTGGTAGTTGCGGATGCTTGCTAGAGTTCCAATCATAAGTGCATATGATCCAAGTACAGGAAGTATGTTAGCTCATGTCTCTCCCTCATATAGAATTGCAAGAATGATTACCGATACTTGTTACCGATTTCCTAGGGACAAATGACTTTCTTATTGACAAAAGCTATCCACTTTTATTACCTTGCAATTTATTCATAGTTTTATTCTCGCAAAGTACTCGTAGTTCTATCCTTGCAAAATAGTTTCACACTTGTTTCCGGTAAAGCAAACATTAAGTGTCCGTAGAGTTGTATCGGTGGTCGACTGAACTTGAGAGAATATTTGTTCTACCTTTAGCTCCTAGTTGGGTTCGACACTCTTATTTATCAAAGAAGGCTACAAACGATTCCCTATACTTGTGAGTTATCAAGACCTTTTCTGGCGCCGTTGCCGGGGAGCAATAGCGTGGGGTGAATATTCTTGTGTGTGCTTGTTTGCTTTATCATTAAGTAGTTATTATTTCCTATTATAAGTTGTTCTCTATCTATAGTTATGGATATGGAACATGAAACCAAAATAATAGGTGTACTTGCTACTCATGGAGATGGGGGACCTCCTAAAACCCTCAATGCTCGTTATGTGAAAGATATTATGCACTACTTTGATAATCCTGAGAAAACCCTATTCAACTATATAATGGGAGTAACGTTGGATGAACGTGAATACTTCAGGGATTATCGCTTGACTCATAAAGGGAAATTGTTATGGGATCAAATTCATATGTTGCATTGGTATGCTTGAGATATGATTTTACTTGTTGCTCTAGGATGAATGCTCCACACCTTCATTTTTCATGCAAATTTAATGATAATGAAACTTTGGCTTCTTATGCCAATTGTAGATATGATTATTATGATGTGGAACGAATAGAAGAATTTGTTGCTTCTAAGGGTGCTTATGAAATTGAATCTTTGTTTTTTAAAGTATGAAGCTTTTGATGATGATGTTTATAGACCTGAAAATTTTGCCATCCTTCCATGATAATTATAAATGCAATTACGATATTGATGTATTTATTGAGAATATCTCCATTGTACGAGAAGAGACTAATATTTTGCAGGAGTCTATGGAAGAAGAAATTGATGAAACTGTGAGATCATTGGATGAAAAATATGATGAGTAGAGCAAAGAACAAAAGGAGGAAGAGTGGATTAGCTACCCGTGCCCACCTTCTAATGAGAGTAACTCTCCAACTCATACATTATTTAATGTCCCTTCATGCTTACCGAAGGATGAATGCTATGATAATTGCTATGATTCCGTTGATTCTTTTGAAATATCCCTTTTTGATGAACTTGATGCTTGCTATGCTTGTGGCCAAGATGACAATATGAATTATATTTATGGAGATGAACTTGCTATAGTTCCTTATGTTAAGAATGAAATTGTTTCTATTCCACCCACACATGATAGTCCTATTATCTTTTTGAATTCTCCAAACTACACTATATCAGAGAAATTTGCACTTATTAAAGATTACATTGATGGGTTGCCTTTTACCATTGTTCATGACGATTTTGATGAATGTAATATGCATGTGTTTGCTGCTCTTACTTGCAATTATTATGAGAGAGGAACTACATCTCCGCCTCTCTATGTTTCCAACACGAAAGAATTGCAAGAAATTGCCTATGCTATGTATTGGCCTTTACTTGATGTGCATGAATTGTTCTTGTATAACATGCCGATGCATAGGAAGAGAGTTAGACTTTGTCATTGCATGATATATGTTGCTTTGTGCTCACTACTAAATGTCAAATCATTGTTAATTAAAATTGGCTTTGATATACCTTGGGATCCGGGTGGATTCATTACTTGAGCACTTTATGCCTAGCTTAATGGCTTTAAAGAAAGCGCTGCCGGGGAGACAACCCGGAAGTTCTAGAGAGTCATTTATTTCTGTTGAGTGCTTTATAAATTTCAAAAACAAAAAATATATAGAGGGGAACTTAAAACTTCACAAAAATAAAAGTGAAAGTGAGAAGGACGAGCACCGTGGAAGCGGGAGCATGCCTTGAACTTTGTTCATGCCCTTGGAAACTTTGTGAATCTTGAACTATAGAAACTTTTCAACAAAAATAATTACCCCCTTGTACAAATCATTGTATTATAAAAATAATGTGCCAATATTTGCCTTTAGGATGATTAGATTGCTTGTTGGTATGTGCGGTGCAGAAACAGAAACTTTGGCTGTAGCGCGTGAATTTTCATTTTTTACTGGAATGTCAAAAGGTTCTGAAATGTTTTGCACAGTCTTGCTATACAATTTTTTTATTTCTTCCTAATTTTTCAGAATTGTTGGAGTACCAGGAGTATGGTAGATGTTCAGATTTCTACAGACTATCTTGTTTAAGACAGATTCTGTTTTTGATGCATTGTTTTGCTTGTTTCGATGAAACTATTTATTATATCGGTGGAAAAAGCCATGGAAAAGTTATATTATAGTAGCTAAAATGCAAAAACAAAATATGAATTGGTTTGCAATAGTACTTAGAGTAGTGATTTGCTTTATTATACTAACGGATCTTACCGAGCTTTCTGTTGTGTTTTGTGTGGATGAAGTGATCAAAGATTGAGGAGGTCTCGATATGAGGAGGAGGAGAGGCAAGAGCTCAATCTTGGGGATGCCCAAGGAACCCCAAGTAAATATTCAAGGAGACTCAAGCGTCTAAGCTTGGGGATCCCCCGGAAGGCATCCCATCTTTCTTCAACAAGTATCAGTATGTTTTCGTCTTCGTTTCGTTCATGTGATATGTGCAAATCTTGGAGTGTCTTTTGTGTTTATTTTTCATTTTTCTTTTATGCACCATGCTGGTATGAGATAGTCCATGGTTGATTTGTAGAATGCTCATTGAACTTGACTTATATCTTTTGGGTATGGCTTTATAGAGTGCTTCATGTGCTTCACTTAGATCATTTGAAGTTTGGATTGCCTGTTTCTCTTCACATAGAAAAACGTTGTTTGAACAATGCTCTTTTTTCACTTATACTTATTAGAGCATGGTATTTTGTAGAAAGGATTACTCTCTCGCTTCACTTATATCTATTTAGAGAGTCAACAGGAATTGGTCATTAGCATGGTTAGTCATAAAATCCTACAGAAAACTTATGGATCACTGAATATGATATGTTTGATTCCTTGCAATAGTTTTGCGATATAGAGATGGAATATGTGGGAGGTACTAGTAAACAGTTGTGGTTAGTAGGAATATTGGTGTTAAGGTTTTTGATTCCCGAAGCATGCACGTATAGTCTCTCGTTATGCTACGAAGTTGGAGCATGATTTATTATTGATTGTCTTCCTTATGAGTGGCGGTCGGGGGCGAGCGATGGTCTTTTCCTACCAATCTATCCCCCTAGGGGCATGCATAGTAGTACTTTGCTTCGAGGGCTAATAAATTTTGCAATAACTATATGAGTTCTTTATGACTAATGTGAGTCCATGGATTATACGCACTCTTACCTTTCCAATTTGCTAGCCTCTACGGTACCGTGCATTGCCCTTTCTCACATCGAGAGTCGGTGCAAACTTCGCAAGTGCATCCAAACCCCGTGATATGATACACTCTATCACACATAAGCCTTATTATATCTTCCTCAAAATAGCCACCATACCTACCTAATATGACTTTTCCATGGCCCTTCCGAGATATATTGCCATGCAACTTCCACCGCTTCCGTTTTGATGACTTGAGCATTCATTGTCATATTGCATGATCATATAGCTGACATAGTAGTTGTGGCTCAGCCAGCGTTCATCATTTTTCATACATGTTACGCTAGATCATTGCACATCCTAGTACATTGCTAGAGGCATTCATATAGAGTCATACTTTGTCATAGGTATCGAGTTGTAATTTTTATTTCTTTTGAGTTATAAGTAAATAGAAGTGTGATGATCATCATTATTCATTTTTAGAGCAGTGCCCTAGTGAGGAAAGGATGATGGAGACTATGATTCCTCCACAAGTCGGGATGAGACTCCGGACAATGAGAGAGAAAAAAAGAAAGAAAAAGAAAAAAAAGAAAGAAAAAGATATATATATATATATATATATATATATAAACAAAGAGAGAAGGGGCATTGTTAGTATCCTTTACCACACTTGTGATTCAAAGTAGCACCGTGTTTTTCATATGGAGAGTCTCCTATGTTGTCACTTTCATATACTAGTAGGAATTTTTCATTATAGGATTAGATGCACACCCACTTAGTTTTCATGATGACCTTTTATACACTTATAGCTCTTAATGCATTCGTTGCATGGCAATCCCTACTCATCACGTTGATATCGATTGATGGGCATCTCCATTGCCCGTTGGTTAGCCGTTTCAATGTGAGACCTTCTTACTTTTTTGTATTCTATATATTTACCCCTATCATCATACTCTATTCCACCCGTAGTGCTATATCCATGGCTTGCGCTCATGTATTGCGTGAGGGTTGAAAAAGCTGAAGCGCGTTAAGAAGTATGAACCAATTGCTCGGCTTGTCATCGGGGTTGTGCATGATAAATACTTTGTGTTAAGAAGACAGATCACGACAAGACTATATGATTTTGTAGGGATAGCTTTCTTCAGCGTTGATATTTTGAAAGACGTGATTGTTTGTTGGGATGCCTGAGTATTCAAGTCTTTATGTCAAATTATAGACTATTGCTTTGAATCATTTATGTCTTAATATTCATGCCATGATTAGATATATGATCAAGTTTATGCTAGGTAGCATTCCACATAAAAAATTATCTTTTTTATCATTTACCTACTCGAGGACGAGCAGAAATTAAGCTTGGGGATGCTGATACGTCTCCGTCATATGTATAATTTTTTATTGTTTCATGCAATATTATACAACTTTCACATACTTTTGGAAACATTTTTATATGATTTATTGGACTAACCTATTGATTCAGTGCCCAGTGCTAGTTCCTGTGTTTTCCATGTTTTTTGAATCGCAGAAAATCCATATCAAACGAAGTCCAAATGCAATAAAATTTTAAGGAGAATTATTTCGGAATATATGCGATTTGGGGGACTTGGAATCAACGCAAACGGAGGCCCACACAGCCCACAAGACACCAGGGCGCGCCCCAGGAGCCAGGTGCGTGGTGGTGGTTTGTGCTCACCTCGTACGTCGGTTGGAGCTCTACTTCGGGCGCAAGGAAGCTTATATCCGGAAAAAAAATCGTGTTAAAATCTCAGCGAAATCAGAGTTACGGATTTCGGGAATTTAAGAAACGGTTTTCGGTCAGATCTGGGGAGCGCGAAACAGAAGAGAACAGAGAGGGAGATCCAATCTCAGAGGGGCTCCCGCCCCTCTGCCGCCATGGAGGCCATGGACTAGAGGGGGAACTATCCTCCCATCTAGGGGGAGGCCAAGGAAGAAGAAGAAGCATGGGGGCTCTCTCCCCCTCTCTCCCGGTGGCGCCGGAGTGTCGCCGGGGCTAGGATCGTGACGTCGATCTAGATCAACAATCTTGCTATCGCCAACACCAACTTTCTCCGCCTTTATGCAGCAGTGTAACCTCCCTTCTCCCTGCTGTAATCTCTACTTAAACATGATGCTCAACTCCATATATTATTTCCCAATGATCTATGGTTATCCTATGATGTTTGAGTTGATCCGTTTTGTCCTGTGGGTTAATCTTGATCTTGGTTGGTATGATTGTATATTTTATTTATGGTGATGTCTTATGGTGCCCCCCGTCTCGCGCAAACGTGAGGGGTCCCCGCTGTAGGGTGTTGCAACACGTTCATGATTCGCTTATGGTGGGTTGCGAGAGTGACAAAAGCTTAAAGCCGAGTAGGTGGCAGGGGAGGAGCCAGGATTTAGACATAGGGGGCGAGAAAGATAATAATCGTTTCAGAGATACAACACAAAAATATAGTCTCGAAAGTAGAATTGATATGAATGGAAACATATGTTTGGTAATAACATAAGATTGAATTATCACGTAGAATAGGTTGCTCCTCAAGTTGTATTCTCAGTGATATTTGAGATCGAAGCAAATGAGCTTGTAAAATGACTCTATTTTCCATAAAATAATAAACAAGAGGTGAAATCAGATTTCTAAATTTCAATCTTTCCTAATTAGTAAAATAAATCATTGGTTTGAAACAAATTTGTACAGATTCACATGGATTACTATTTACCAATAGCGTACCTTGATTCCTTGGAACTTTATCTGTTTATGTGTGATGCCGGTATTACGGACCAGTAGACGTGATCTCTCTCACAAATTCAATTTCCCTGGGAGTGTACTGCCCTCTGCTATGTGCGGCTGTGCCACAACCACAACGGCGGAAGCCGCGAGAACGCCGAGAAGTGACGCTGCGACGGGCGATGTTGCAAGAATGTAGGGAGCTAGAAGACCTAGCTAGAAGCCACGAACATAATTATGGAAAGGATAGGAAATTAAATACTCGATCTGATGGCCATATGTAATCCTAACGCCTATGTATAACCTAGCGGTCAGCGATGGTTTGGGCCTTTGGGCTGGGAAGTTGGCATCCTAGGCCATTAGCGCTAAATAAAGTATAACTACGATAGGTCAGCCAGATATACATATACATCTAAACTACTAGTACTATACTTAGAACCTAAGAAACCTATTAGGGGGGCGAGGCGATGGGGGTGTCTGACCCCTGCTCGCACCCCCTGTCTCCGCCCCTGGTAGGTGGGTGGTTGCGTATGGGATAAAGACGACTTGATACTTAATGCTATGGTTGGGTTTCACGACCTTAATGATCTTTAGTAGTTGTGAATGCTTGCTAGAGTTCCAATCATAAGTGCATATGATCCAAGTAGAGAAAGTATGTTAGCTCAAGCATCTCCCTCATATATAATTGCAAGAATGATTACCGGTACTTGTTATCGATTGCCTAGGGACAAATGACTTTCTTGTTGACAAAAGCTATCCACTTTTATTACTTTGCAATTTATTCGTAGTTTTATTCTCGCAAAGTACTCGTAGTTTTATCCTTGCAAAATAGTTTCATACTTGTTTCCGGTAAAGCAAACGTTAAGTGTGCGTAGAGTTGTATTAGTGGTCGATAGAACTTGAGGGAATATTTGTTCTACCTTTAGCTCCTCGTTGGGTTTCACACTCTTATTTATCGAAGAAGGCTACAAACGATCCCCTATACTTGTGGGTTATCACTCGGCTCTACCGGATATCACAAAAAACTGGGGGCTAGTCACTAGCCCCCGCAGTCAAGCTCCTATGGCTAAGTGAAGGTAATAAAGTCGCATAGTCTGATTACCTTGTTCCCTTCATGCACTACCGCCTCCAGGCACCGAGACGTCGACTAAGGGTCACAGTGCGGAGGGTGAAACACCCCTCGTAGCATCTACATGGGGGCTGAAGTGGATGACTGGAAACTTTCAGATTCAAAACAGCTACACATGAGTCAAAATAAAACCAAAACAGATTCAAGTATGATAAACCATACAAAAGGCACCATCAAGCAAAAGGTCTAATTGTCATTACATGATAGTTTACTCAAGGATTACATCTTTGGGACATTGGTCCTCTATCGCCCGAGCACCATCCAAAAAAATGGAAAAATACTGCTCGGGACGGGGATGCTCCTTTCCAACAGGCGGAGGACCGGTGGCCATCTCAAATGGCTTGATTTTTGGCCAGTGCACCATGGTCTTTGCGAAGGCCATCCGCGCCCCTTCGATGCACGTGAAGCGCTTCACTGCATCAACCCGGGAGGACGCGTCACGCAGCTTCTGCACCAGGCCAAAGTAACTGCTCAGTATTGGCTCTGCGGGCCAAAGCCGACACAGAGGTCCTTCATGGCTGGCTCAGCCATCCGATGTAGTTCCATCAACTGCTTCATCTGGTTGCTAAGGAGGGGAGGATGTTCCGTCGCTTGGAACTGTGCCCAGAATAGCTTGTGTTATGTATCACCCTCCTGAGCTGCATAGTGCCTTGCCACATCCACCGCACTCCTTGGGAGCTCCGCAAACGCGCCTGAAGAATGCCAGACTCATGTGAGCAATGCGAACTTCCGACCACCAAAGACACTTTGCAGTAAGTATGGCTTACTGCTACCTCTTGAGCACTGCGTTGGTTTTCCCTTGAAGAGGAAAGGGTGATGCAGCAAAGTAGCGTAAGTATTCCCCTCAGTTTTTGAGAACCAAGGTATCAATCCAGTAGGAGGCTACGCGCGAGTCCCTCGCAGACCGCACAATACAAATAAATCCTCGCAACCAACGCGATAAGGTGTTGTCAATCCCTTCACGGTCACTTACGAGAGTGAGATCTGATAGATATGATCGGATAATATTTTTGGTATTTTTGTGATAAAGATGCAAAGAAAAATAACAGCAAAGTAAAAAAGCAAAGGAAATAACTAAGTGTTGGAAGATTCATATGATGAAGACAGACCCGGGGGCCAATGGTTTCACTAGTGGCTTCTCTCAAGAGCATAAGTATTTTACGGTGGGTGAATGAATTACTGTTGAGCAATTGACAGAATTGAGCATAGTTATGAGAATATCTAGGTATGATCATGTATATAGGCATCACGCCCGAGACAAGTAGACCGACTCTGCCTGCATCTACTACTATTACTCCACTCATCGAGCGCTATCCAAAGATGCATCTAGACTATTAAGTTCATGAAAACAGAGTAACGCCTTAAGCAAGATGACATGATGTAGAGGGATAAATTCATGCAATATGATAAAACCCATCTTGTTATCCTCGATGGCAACAATACAATACGTGCCTTGCTGCCCCTCATCCTTTGGGAAAGGACACCGCAAGATTGAACCCAAAGCTAAGCACTTCTCCCATTGCAAGAAATATCAATCTAGTAGGCCAAACCAAACTGAAAATCTGAAGAGACTTGCAAAGATAACCAATCGTACATAAAAGAATTCAGAGAAGATTCAAATATTGTTCATTGATAATCTTGATCATAAACCCACAATTCATCGGTCTCAACAAACACACCGCAAAAAGAAGATTACATCGAATAGATCTCCACGAGAGAGGGGGAGAACATTGTATTGAGATCCAAAAAGAAATAATAAGCCATCTAGCTAATAACTATGGACCCGAAGGTCTGAAGTAAACTACTCACACTTCATCGGAGGGGCTATGGTGTTGATGTAGAAGCCCTCCATGATGGATTCCCCCTCCGTGAGCTCGAACAGGCCCCGAGATGGGATCTTGTGGAGTGCATGAAGGTTGCGGCGGTGGAATTAGGTTTTGGCTCCGTGATTCGATCGCTTGGGGTACGTAGGTATATATAGGAGGAAGGAGTACGTCGATGGAGCAACAGGGGCCCACGAGGGTGGAGGGCGCGCTGGGGGTGGGCACGCCTCACCTCGTGGCCTCCTCTTTGTTTCTTGGACGTAGGGTCCAAGTCTCCTAGATCATATTCTTCCTAAAATCACGCTCCCCGAAGGTTTCATTCCGTTTGGACTCCGTTTGATATTCCTTTTCTCGCGAAACTCAAATAGGAAAAAAATAGCAATTACAGGCTGGGCCTCCGGTTAATAGGTTAGTCCCAAAAATAATATAAAAGTGAATAATAAAGCCCAATAATGTCCAAAACAGTAGATAATATAGCATGGAGCAATCAAAAATTATAGATACGTTGAAGACGTATCACTTACCATCTGCAATTTGCTTCACTTGGCGGAGCTCCTCTCGGGTGCCTCGTGCCTCCGTCCTCACCTCCCGAATCTCTTGCCCTATTTTGGACAGCTCGGCGGTTTGATCCTTATTTTTCTGCTCAAGGTCCTCACATTTAGTGATGGCATCCTTGAGCTCTTGTTGCACTTCGGCCACTCTGGACTCGTGCTTCTCACTCACGGTTTTCACCGCCTTGAGTTTGGCGGCCGCTTGATCGGCCCGCCTTCTGTTCGGCCGCCGCCTCTTTAGCCTTCTTCCATTCGGCCCTAAGGCTCTCGACCTCTGTGGCGGCAGCTGCAAACATAATTAAGCACCTTTTGCTTAGGGATAATCCCAAACACCTTGATCAATAAAATAAATGTAACGTCTTGACCGGGCTAACCTTGCGCTTTGTCAAACCGCTTGTTGACGAGGTCGAGCTCCTCATTAGAGCTCTTAAGCTTTCGATTTATCTCATCCAGCGTTGTGGCATTAGCAGCCGCCACAAGAGATAAGGCCTGCAATAACAAAACAAAAACCCACATAGTTTAGACTCCCGATTGCATGATTTTTTATCCTCTGCCAGGTTTTTTCAACCTGACAAAGTCTCGGGGTCTGCTATATACAAGGGGTGTATAACTTTGTTCAAAAATCTGCTTTGTGAAAAGAACATTACATGGCCTACCTCGAAGCCCATGAGGAGGCCGCTGAAGGCTTCCTTCGGTCCACTGTTAACAGACTGAATACTCTGTAAAACCACGCCCATCAGGGCGCGGTGTTCTGCAACGATGGCGGATTTGTTCACAACCTCCTCCATCACGCCCGACCAACCTGCCGCACCCCGATCGCTGGTGTTCGGCGCTGGCGGCAGGGCCCCGGCTCCTCCCTCGGTGGAGGGTGGAAATAACGCCTCTGAGGGCCTCGGGGGCTCCAGAATCATCTTTTGGGAGGACTCAGGCTGGTCGAGCCCCACTGTTTGTTCACCAGGAGGGATCCCTCCTCCTGGTCACCTCGGCCATAATCTCGTCACCTCCACCTCCCGTATCCGGGTCGGGAGGGATCCTTCGGGACAGCACCTCCCCGGTCTCCCCAATGACCCAGAGGAGGCATGGAGCGCGATGTAGACCCGCTCTCCGCCAGTTCGGCTGGCGGAGAAGTCCCCTAAGAGGTTTGGTCGGTGGGGTGGGCGCGCGGTGGACTACAACATAAAGGGCACAAATGCTATTAATAATATAATGTCGGATTTCGGGTTCCGGCAGACCCTCTAGGTTCGAACTCTGGGGTGCACGCGGAGATCTCACCCCCTACCTACCTGCACCTCGTCGCCTCGCAAGGATCTAACTACACAAAGAGCAACACAAGGGACACAAGGTTTATCTTGGTTCGGGCCACCATTGTGGTGTAATACCCTACTCCAGTGTGTGGTGTGGTGGATTGCCTCAGGGGCTGATGATGAACAGTACAAGGAAGAACAGCCTCGCGAGGGTCTGTTCTTGGCCGGTGCGACGAACCGCTAGGGGGAGTTCGGTCGCTATCTCTCTCTCCCTCTCTAGATTCAATGTGTCTCTACCCTGTGGGTGGCTAGCCCTATTTATAGGCAAAGGCCCTGGGCCTCTTCCCAAATATTGAGCGGGAAGGGCGCCAACAATTGGCCATTTTGAAGGGGAACATCCAGTACACTTATCCTGACTAAAGTTGGTCCTCGCCTGTCAAAGGCTCTGACGATGACGCCGGCTTGGGCTACACGATGACCTCCTTCCTGCCGTTGTGTTGGTCTTGGTCTTGTTGCACCGAAATGGTTGCCTTTTCTTGATGCTCTCGCCTGCGCTTGCCTCCTTTGCACCAAACAGGAAATGAGGACACTGCGCGGGCTAGCGCCTTCCTGGCGCCCTCGGTCGTCATGGCTTGCGTCATGGGCACCTCGTGAGGCACCCCGCCTTGATCTCTCCGCCTCCTCGCGAGCCAGCCTGACGAGTCCGTGCCTGAGGAAGCTTCCTATCGTCCGCCCATGAGGCTTGGCCTCGCGAGGGTCTTGAGCTTGTGCTGATGAAGATGGGCGTCTTGGGCCACCCCTTGAGCCACGCCGCAGGCCGCAGTGAGCAAGTCTGGGTACCCCTGCTCCCGAACGCCGACAAGAGCCCGGGCCCAAGGCGCGCCTGGACTTGGCTGAGCAGAGAAGCGAAGGGGCAAGTGCGAAGCGCCGCGGGCCCTAACAGCCTGCGGCCTTGGGTGCCGCGTGGCGGTTGATTGGACGTGGGCGTCTCCACTTCACCATGATGCCTCGGCGACTGCACGAATTGACAAGTCCCTGCATTCAAAGCGGGTCATGATTACTTGTGATCGTGGAGGTCGACGGTTGGCCTTCCCCGGCTATAAGTACGGAACGGCGCGTGCCCTTCCAGTCCATCTCTTCTTGCTTCTCCTTCTTCTCCATGGCTCCGCCAAAGAGGTTCTCGGCCGCGGAGAAGGGAAAGACCCGCCAGGTGAGCCTAACTCTCCCCCAGCCAAGCGCGGTCGAGGCCGTCCCCTCAAGCACCCTGTGGCCCCCGTAGCGGCTTCTCGCGGCCGTGGAGGCGATCTCCCGTCTTGATGATGGGCGCCAGCCGCTGATGGGGGCGCTATGGCCGCAGACGCACCCCCTAGGTCATGGCTTCCATTCGGCAGAGGTGCTGCCGGAGTTTGTCGTGGTGGTCGGCCGAGCCGACCAAAGACTGCTCCAGCTTCCCCGCCTTTTAGGTGAACTTCGGCCGGCGCCTCGGCGGCCTCGCTCCAGCGGACGGTTGCTGCAGCCGGGCCTCCGGGCTTCGCTAGAGGTCTCCATCGCCAGAGCGTGGCCTGACCCGCTGGCCGGCAAACGCTTGTCGCCACAGGTCTCGAGCCGTGTGCACCCTGCACTTCAAGTTCGACGGCGACGCCACCCTCTACGTGAGGGTGTTCGGGAAAGACGGTCCCCGCGCTGGGTGCTGCCCCGAGGACGACGACCGCGGCGGTGGGCCTAGCCCCGGCGACGATCGGGACGAAGATGACAGTGTGCGCGTGGTTGGCGGCGCTCGGGGTTCGTCAAGCTTCGGCGACTCTTCTTTGGACAGCGGCTCCTCCAGCGGTGGCCGTGACCAGCCTCCGTGCCGCCGCACCCGCCTGGAGGGAGGTAGCGGGTCCGCCCGCCGTCGCGCCTTGGTGAAGCGCGAGAGGGAGTCCGCTTGAGCTCTGGAGGCAGTTCGAGCCTCCGCCGCGAGCTGGTGTCAAGCGAGCCGCGCCTGTCTTGTTATTTTCCTTTTCCTGCGCAAAGAGACAGTAGTGTAGGGCCTCGCGGGGGCGTGCTTGGACTGTTGTTGTTCAATTATCGTACTGTTTTCGCTATTTTTGTATTAGGCTTCTGTGCCACACGCCTGCGCGTAGAAATTACTTAGCTTGGGGGCGACCTGTCACAGTCTTCGCCTCCCGAGGCCGAGGCCTCGCCGAACGCTTCATGCCCTGCAAAGATTAGCCAGGAGAGATAGTTTCCAGCCTCAGTCGTGGAGGCGACCGGCCCAGGTCCTGTGTTCGTGTCGCGGTGCCCGTGGGGCACGGACTGGAGGGGTGCTCCCGTAGCGAACCCGGTTAGGGAAGCCTCAAACAGTAGGGGCAGAAAACACTCGCGAGGGTGCCCGCGTTGCTCCCTCGCGAGACTCGTGCGAGAGAAATCGAGGTAGGAGAGCGAAGAAGGCAAAGAGTCGCAAGCCAAAGACGCCAACACCTTCAATAAAACTTCAAATGGGAATGAACAAGCCAGCTGCAGAAAGCAAATGAAAAAAAGCGCATCCGGCACCTAATCTAGTCTTTGACGTCTTCTCACCAGCGTAGAGCTAAGTGCTGCCACTGGGCGTGGGAGGGAGCCCCAGGGCCTGAGGCCGGCGCTCCTGAGACTCCGGGGCGTGTACAACCCCAACTCATTATTACGTGAGAGTGTCACGGGCGGCGAGCTTCACAGGCGTTGGCCTTCTTCACAGGCACCGGGCCTTTTCCAAAAAGATAAGCTTCACAGGCGTTTGCCTTCTTCACAGGCACCGGGCCTTTTCCAAAACGCAACAACTTCACAGGCATTTGCCTTCTTCACAGGCACCGGGCCTTTTCCAAAACGCAACAACTTCACAGGCATTCGCCTTCTTCACAGGCACCGGGCCTTTTCCAAAACGCAACAACTTCAGAGGCATTCGCCTTCTTCACAGGCACCGGGCCTTTTTAGGGGTAAATCCTCCGGAGGTGCTGGATGTTCCACGCGTTCTGGACGGGCACCCCCTCCTGAGTCTCCAAGCGCGCGGAGCCGGGCCTGGAAACATGAACAACCTTGAACGGGCCCTCCCACATGGGAGAAAGCTTATGCAGTCCCTCCCTGGAGAGAACCCGTCTGAGCATGAGGTCCCCTACCTCAAGAGTTCTGGGGCGAATGTTGCGGCAGTGGTATCGCCGCAGTGCTTGTTGGTACCTCGCCGCTCGTAGCGTGGCTTCTCGACGATGCTCCTCCCCCAGCACGAGGTTCGTCCCCCGCATGGCGTCCTGCTGCGCCTCGTCGAACGCAAGGACCCGTGCGGAACAACGTCTGACTTCGTGAGGGAGGACTGCTTCAGCTCCATAGACCCGGAAGAATGGGGTCTCGCCAGTCGGCTTGGTTACGGTCATGCGGATTGTCGGAGTAATGGACTACGGGTAGGCAGACCCGAGCCCCTGAACCTTTCAAAACATCGGGGCAGACTGCGCCCCTCAAGACCCCAAGACAAAGAGCCGCCTTCAGATAGTCGGCAACAGAGTCGCCAACTACTCCTCTGGGACTCGTCCCAGAGGCCGCCTTCAGGACAAGCTGACTCCAAGCCAGCGACCTCCAAATGAGCCCGGCTACAAGGAGTCGGCCCGCGACCTTCACCACCTCACGCCAGGGCGACTATGGGGTGAAGCCGCCTCGCGGCCCATCCCCGCCCAGTCCATAAAGGGCAGGTATGGCTACAGGGCGCCGTACCAACGGAGACCTCCGTCCGGCGCAGCACTGTAGCCATGCCAGCCCTGACATCAGCAACCGTGGGCAGATTCCTGTACCCACGTTGGCCTGTCTGTACGATCCGAAGACGGCGGGACCCGCCTGTCGGCGGGAGTACCGAAGACGGCGAGAGCACCCCAAAGACGGACCCGATGGAGTCGGCCTCCAGTAGTCGGCCGGCTCCTCCCGCGGGATCCACGCGCCATTAACCAGACAAGACGGGGAATGGCAACAGTGATCGCCCGCCAGGCGGCGGCACTGTTGCCATAACCCCATGGTCAAGCTCGCACATCGAAGCACGACTACAGTAATCTGCAGCGGCAAGACCACGCCATGGCGGACAAGGGCTGTCGGCCCCATGTCAAGCCGCCAATGGGGCCCACTAGTTCGGCGGGCCCCGTGAGTCAGCGGAGAAGACGGCGACTTAGAGACTGACGGCTTGGACCCACACCCAGCCGGATTACCGTTGTACCCCCGGGGGGTAGACCTATATAAACCCCCCGGGGCACCCATGCAAATGGTTGGAAGCTAGTAGTTTTAGACATACACATAGAGGGAGAGAAGAGCAAGCTGTGCCCTTCTCCTTCCTCACCTTAACAGCTCAAGGAGCCTCTTGTACCCACTTTGCCATAGTGATCATGCGGAGACCCCGCAGAGCAGCAAAAGGGGTGTTATCTCCTCGGAGAGCCCTGAAGTTGGGTAACATTCACGGCGTGCTGTCTTCGCCTCATCCCGTTTCTGTGCACCAGCTGACGTTCTACTCGCCTCCATGACAAGCCATCCTTTGGCATATGTCGCACCCAACCCCGACATTTGGCGCCTACCGTGGGGCTGGTGCACCGTCGTCTGGAGACCTGCTGCGGACGGGAACCCTCTTCCTCCTGGGCGAAGCGCAGCCAGCTCCGCACGCCAGATGGAGTTTGCGCCCGGCCGCTGCATGGCGCCGAGGTTACTGCGGGCGAAGTTGCCTCGCCAAACTTGTCGGCGAGGTTCGCCTCTCGACGAGCCTGCGTCCGTCTGCACGAACGCCCAAAGCCTCCTCGCGGGCCTCCTCGAGCAGCTCCACGTCGACGGCGAAGCTCGCCGCTGACACGAGTCCGTGAGGCTCCACCGACCCGATGCTTGTCGATTCTGACACCGCGTCGCTCGACGCGTTCCCCGCCAACGTGGTGGTCTACGAGAGCCTCTCCCTCGCGCGGAGAGCGGCGGGAGCACCGTCACAGAAGTACTCGTCATCAGTCACGGCGAGCCCTCCGACGGGGGAGCTCGTGACCCTCTTGATGCTGTTCTGCAAGACCTGACCGCCTCCATTCCGGAGGACGCCGACGCCGAGACGCTGGAGGCGCGCCGCCTTCAGCTCCTCGTAGGCGCACAGAAGCTGGCAAGCATGAGACGCTTGTCGGAAGCCTATCAGCGCGAGATGGATCGCGCTGTGGGCGGCTCGCCGGCTCCGACTGGGCCTAGCCGCCTAGGCGCGGTCCAGCAGCGCGGCGCGACCCTCGCCAGTCTGTTTGGGGGTCGATTCGCCTGCACGCCATACGCCAGCGGAGAACATTCGCGCTGCCCAGGCGGCGGCGGACGAGCTGGATAACTTCGAGGGCGAGGAGCCACGCCCGATGATGGAGCGAGTCCAGTAGCTCCTCGACGCGGCCGCCGCGCAAGACGAAGCCGGCTGCCGCACGGAGGCGCCACGGCGACAACACGGCGACTTGCCTCCTCGCCGAGATCAAGGCGCGACATCTCGGACGCCGACTGGCGGCGTCCGCGAAGAAAGAACCAGGATCCGGTGTCACCATAGCCGGACTCACATCTCCATCGAACGCGACGAAGACGGCCGCCCCAGGGCGGTGGAGCGGCGGGACGACTATCAGCCTCCTCCTCCCCGCGGAGAAAGGCGAGTCTCCCTGCCGCCCGTCGAGCATCCGACTCTCGGCGACCGCCTTGGCCGCCGAGAGGGAGTCGGAGAGAACGATGCCCGCCACCGGATCGAGCGACTCCACCGATCCCTGGTGCTAGAAGAAGAAGATGAGTTGGGCCCACCCTGTTTCGGACCTTGCATCCGCGACGAGCCCTTCCCCCGAGGATTCACACTCCCCCGAGACACACCCAAATACAGCGGCTCCGTGAAGCCGGAGGACTAGCTGGTGGACTACTCCACGGCCGTCACCATAGCGAACGGCAACAAGCGCGTTGTCCGTAAGTATGTTCCTCATGCTCCAGGGCACGGCCTGGACATGGTTGAACAGCTTGAGGCCCCGCAGCATCAACGGCTGGTCGACTTCACCGAGGCCTTCATCCGCAACTTCACGAGCACATACAAGCAACCTCCCAAGCCTCGTCAGCTGTCCTTGTGCGTGCAAGGCCCCAACGAGTCCACTCGCGACTACCTCACGCGCTGGGGCGAGCTCCGGAACTCCTGTGAAGGAGTGCACGAGGTGCAGGCTATCGAGTACTTCACCGCCGGGTGCAGAGAAGGCACCCTCCTCAAACACAAGCTCCTTTGCGACGAGCCGGAGACCCTCGACGAGCTGCTAGTCATAGCAGAACAATACGCCCTTGCCGACTCCTCCATGAAGACGGAGATCGAAGTCGGTCTGTTGGCAAAGTAGCTCCTCATGCTCCCAGAACTCCGGCCGGGCGACGCCACCAGCGGCATGCAGCAGAATGATCACAAGCGCAAGGCCCCGCAGCCGCTTCCAACAACCGGCGGTGGCGTCGATCGAAGACCAGCAGACTAGAGGGGCAGCCTCGCCAAGCGGCGTAAAGGCGGCAAGTCCAACTGGTTGCCGCCTTCTTACGAAAGCGACTCGGACGGACCTCGCAAGTTCCACAGCGGCGCCGAAGCCGCCAAATCACACCACCGGAAGTGCCAGCTGGCTCACCAGATCGCCAAGGGAGATGGCCTTGCCCCTCCTCCGCCCTCGGGCCGCCGCCTCACCCCGCCCGCAGCCGGCTGTCCGGCGGTCGTATGATACAAGACGATTACCCAGAAGAGCACGGCGCCTATGTCATGTTTACCAGCGTGGCCGATGATCGCCGCAGCAGGCGGCAGCAGCAGCAAGAGGTGAATGCCGTGGCATCGCACGCCCCGGAGTTCATGCACTGGTCCGAGAAGCCCATCAGCTGGAGTCGTGCTGATCACCCAGAGGTGATGCCGAATCCGGGCTCCTACGCCCTGGTTTTGGGAGCCACCCTTGCCACGAATAGGCGGGCCGCTCGCTTCTCGCGGGTACTGATAGACGGAGGCAGCAGCATCAACATCCTGTACAAGGATACGATGGAGAAGCTAGGAATCAAGCAGAGGCAGCTTCAAAGATAATCGGACTGTGTTCCACGGAATTGTACCTGGCCTTTCCTGCTCATCGATTGGCAAGATTCTGATAGACGTCCTCTTTGGGGACAAGGATCACTTTCGCCGAGAGCCAGTCTGGTTCGAAGTGGTGGACCTCGAGAGCCCCTACCATGACTTGCTTGGCCGACCTGCTTTGGCCAAGTTCATGGCGGTCCCCCACTACGCCTACCTCAAGATGAAGATGCCGAGTTCCAAGGGGATTCTGACCGTAGCCGGCGACTACAGAAAGTCGTCACTGCTGCGTACCGAAAGCAGCCGGCTAGCCGAGTCACTGGTGATCGCAACTGAGAAGCGGCTCCTGGATCGGGTCGTGTCGATGGCCGGCAAGCAGCCAGAGATGTCGCCCGACCCCAAGGAGTCAGAAGCTGAGGGCTCGTTCAAGCCGTCCAAAGAGACCAAGAAGATACCCTTGGACCCGGAGCACCCAGAGAAATACGTTGTCATAGGTGCGAACCTCGACAGCAAATAGGAAGGCGAGCTCGTCGATTTCCTCCGTGAGAATCGGGACATCTTCGCATGGTCACCCAAAGACATGCCAGGTGTACCGACGGATTTCACCGAGCACAAGTTACATGTCCGACCTGATGTGAAGCCCGTCAGGCAGCCCTTGCGCCGCCTGTCAGAAGAGAAAAGAAGAGTTGTTGGAGAAGAGATAGCCCGGCTCCTTGCAGCCGGTTTCATCATGGAAGTTTTCTTTCCAGAATGGTTGGCGAACCCGGTCCTGGTATTAAAGAAGAACAAGCGTTGGCGGATGTGTATTGACTACACAAGCCTCAACAAAGCCTGCCCCAAGGACCCGCTCGCTCTACCCAGAAATTGATCAGGTGATAGAATCCACGGCGGATGCGAGCTGTTGAGCTTCTTAGATGCATATTCAGGATATCATCGCATCAAGCTGAACCCGGCGACAGATTAAAGACGCCTTCATCACGCCATTTGGAGCCTTCGCTGCGACCATGACGCTCGGCTTGAGGAACGCCCGGCGCCACCTTTCAGCGTTGCATGCGAAGTGCCTCCTCAAGCAGCTTGGCGAAGCCCACGCTTACGTGGGCGACGTGGTGGTGAAGACGGAGAAGCGAGGAACGCTGTTGGAAGACCTCAAAGAGACCTTTGAAAACCTGCGCCCGATTCCGCAGATCAAGCTCAACCTGTAGAAATGCGTCTTCGGAGTACCAGCCGGCCAGCTCCTTGGCTTCTTGGTATCCGAACGCGGCATAGAGTGCAACCCCGTGAAGATCAAGGCAATTGATAGAATGGAAGTGCCCCGCCGACTGCTGGATGTGCAGAAGTTCACCGGCTGCTTAGCGTCTATCAGTCGATTCATCAGTCGGCTGGGTGAGAAAGCCCTTCCTTTGTACCAGCTTATGAAGAAGACCACCTTCTTCAAATGGAACTCCAAGGCGGACGAAGCTTTTCTCCAGTTGAAAAGAATGCTGACTACTCCCCAAAGGTCTTTGGCGGCTCCGACTCCAAAGGAGCCCATGCTCCTGATATTGCCGCCACCGGCGGGGTAGTCGGCGTAGTTATTGTGGTTGAACGCATAAGGAGGAAGGCAAGGCGCTACCTATCCAAAGACCGATATATTACCTGAGCGAGGTACCATCGACCTTCCAAGCAGAACTACCCCCACTACCAGAAGATGTGTTACGGCATGCACTTTGCCGCCAAGAAGTTGAAGCCTTACTTTCAAGAGCATTCAATCACCATGGTTTGCACGGCCCCACTAGCAGAGATCATCAGAAGCCGAGATGCTTCAGGCCGAGTGGCCAAATGGGCCATAGAGTTGGCCCCTACACCATCTTTTACCAGCCCGCACCGCCATCAAGACACAAGCACCGGCCGACTTCCTCGCCGATTGGGCCGAGACCCAGATTCTGCCGCCACGCCTCGACTCCACCATTGGCGAATGCACTTTGATGGCTCCAAGATGCGCCGGCTTGGGAGCGGCGTGGTCCTCACTTCCAGGCGACAAGCTCACGCACGCTGCAGATCCATTTCGCTTTGGCCCTTGCTTGCGGGGCCTGGACATGGTGGGACCATTCAAGACAAAGACGAGGCGGCCTAACTCACCTACTTGTCGCGGTGGACAAGTTCACCAAGTGGATAGAAGCAAAACCCATCAAGAAGTTGAACGGTCCTACGGCAGTGACTTTTATCGCCGACATCACGACTCGGTACGGCATACCACACAGCATCATCACCGACAACGGCACAAATTTCGCCAAGGGCGCATACGGCCCGTTTACGCGCACGACGCAGTGGCATCCGATCGGACTTAGCGTCCGCTGCCCATCCGCGATAAAACGGCCAGTGGAGCGAGCGAACGGCCTCATCTTGTCGGCATCAAGCCTCGCTCGGTCGAACCTTTGGAGGCGTCGCCGGGTCAGGCCGCTTGAGGAGTTGCTACCGCCCTTCCGGAGTCTGCGTACAACTCCAAACAAGTCAACTGGCTTCACACCCTTCTTCCTTGTCTACGGTGACGAAGCCGTCATCCCAACGGATATAGAGTTCGACTCCCCGCGAGTCACCATGTACACCAAGGAGGAAGCAGAAGAAGCACGTCAAGACGGCGTCGATCTGCTGGAAGAGGGCCGGCTGCTGGCACTCAGCCGGTCCAGCATCTACCAGCAGAGCCTGCGCCGCTACTACAACAAGA
Source organism: Aegilops bicornis (assembly GCA_021605145.1). Classification (NCBI taxonomy): domain Eukaryota; kingdom Viridiplantae; phylum Streptophyta; class Magnoliopsida; order Poales; family Poaceae; genus Aegilops; species Aegilops bicornis. The sequence goes on along the minus strand of CM038673.1, from coordinate 193,077,904 downwards.
AGGTCAAGCCAAGATCCTTCCTAGAAGGCGACCTTGTGCTCCGGCTGATCCAGCGAACAGCCGGCCAGCACAAGCTGTCGACGCCTTGGGAAGGACCGTTCATCATCAGTAAATTGCTGGGCAACGACTCCTACTACCTGATCGACGCTCAGAAGCCCCGAGAACGCAAAAGGGACGACTCCGGCAAAGAGACGGAATGGCCATGGAATGCGAATCTCCTCCGAAGATTTTACAGTTGATGCAGTATGTACCACGCCACCCTTTTGTGTTTGAAATACCAAGACTTTCGCTCTTCGAGGCAGCTCGGGGACTGCCCTCTTTTGTTATCTGTATGATAAGAATTATGCCTTTGAGTATGTTACCTTTTTATGTTGTTTGGCACCGGGCTCGACTAGTCGGCCCGGGGACTCGCCGCCTTTGAGCTATGAAGTGCTTCCTGAAGTCAGACAAGTAGCGTGCGGTGCCCAAGCCGTCTCCTGTCAGAAGCCGCAGCTCGCAGAGCGACTGTTTGGTGGGCAGGAGTAAGGTAGAGCGGGCGCCCACATGAAAAAATGGCTAAGGACCCAAAGCATAAACATAGTTTAAATCGGCTCCCAGCCCGTTTCGTGAAACCGACTCTTAAGAAGCCGGCTTGTCGTTTTCTACCCAACTTGCTTAAACGACTCTAAAAGGGCCAAGTACTTGCCTTCTCAAAGTAGCCGAGCACTTTACCTAGACGGCAATCCGCAGAGCGGCTGCCCGTCCGACGGGCAAGGCGGCATCTAAGGGAAGGCGGCAAGGGAAAAGCCACAAGAGCACTAAGCAAGGAAACATGAAATCAGAATAATATTTACACAAACTTAGGCCCTTGGCCGGATCTTCGAACAAAGGTTCAAAATACACCCCGCGGGTGGAATTGTGCGAATTAACAAAGTTCTTTCAAAAGACTAACAAGCAGATAAAATAAAGCCAAGGCAGCGGCCTAAGAAGCAGCGGATGGGGTTGGAAGGCCGGAGGCGGCGGCGGCGTCAGGCGCCGGGCGCCGGGTCAAGGGCGATCTCGGTTTGATCGTCTCGGCAGCGGCTGGCTCAGATGGGCGCTGCTCGTTCGTTGTCGGAGGCGCGGTCGAGCTGAGGCCGCCGCCTGCCTCTTCCGACGCCCACGCCGTCTCCGTCCTCCGCCCGTCTTCATCCTCGGTCTGGAGTCGATCACCTCCGCTTGAAGTCCTCGCCCGTAGTCCGGGTTCATCCCGAACCACTCCGCGGGCGCCTCTCCACCGTCTTCAGCTCGCTCCGGGGCGAAGACACTGGTGTCCGATAATCGGCGATCGCCGCTGCCAAGGCCGACGAGGGCGCCCTCGCGGCTCGCAGTCACTTCTGGGCTTCTTCCCTTAACGCTGCCAGCCGGTCCAGTCGAGCCACAGATACCACGCCTTTGATTTAACTCTGTGGCTCGACGAGCTCCAGCCCGAGCCGCTGGAGCCCTTCCAAGCCTCAAGACGCCCAGCCATGACCTCCGGCCCGGGCGGTCCGGCTGGGAGTGCAGAATCGCATGTCACGCCACGTGACAGGCAATCGGCCTGGGCCCTGACACTTGGCGCTAGCAAGACATCCGATGTGCCGCTGCGCAGACGAGCCTCAATGCTCAGGAGCTGCTCGTCAAGGGTCCGGGGGGCGTTGTCTGCGATCTTAGCGCCACTCGCCCTCCGCGCCTCGCGCTCGGCCTCGATGGCCTGATTGGCCGCCTGCGTATGACCAAGGAAGAAGTCCGCCAAGAAGAAGAAAAAGCAAGTTAGAAAACAGAGCCGGCTTAACCCATAGTCGGCAACCCAAAAGAGAAAGTAAAGCAACTTACCATCGACGATATCTTCGATTTCGTGGAAGCCGGAGGTCACCGCGCCTCTGTCGGTCCAGGCGAGCGCCGCTCTCAAAATTTGGCCGGAGGGCGGCCTCTTTCTTCTCCGCTCGCTCAGCGCCGCTTGAGCAGCTGCCCTCCTTCGCTCCGCCACGCATAGCCAGCAGGTCGCGCTTCTGGGCGAGCTTGCCGCACTCCTCCTCTTTGGCGCGCAAAGGCGGTCTCAAGCTGCCCAGCCTGCCCTCGCAGAGCGGCGTTGGATTCGAAGAATAAAAAGAAGAAGGACGCGAAGTTACCGAGTTAAGAAAGTCGCCAGGAAGATCCGCCCGATCAAGGCAGAAGCCGTCGAATCTCGGGGACTACAGCCCGCGGGTGCGCAAGCGCGCCCCCGCGAAGAAGAAAACTCACCTCGGCTCTTCGCCAGGTCAGCAGCCCGCTTGTTCAGCTCTTCAACGTTGCGGTTGAAGGCGGTAGCGCGGAGGTTGTGATATTCCTGTAACAAGGATTCCAGACAGAGATAAAGACTTGGAAGTAAGCAAATAAAGTTCCGGGCCGCTTTGCTTTCGGCCAGCCCGACCCGAAACTTCGAGATTACACCTGGAGTGGGCTGGCGCCCCAATCGAGAAGATCAAAAGAAAATTCGAAATAAAACATACCCAAGACGGGCGGATCGCGACGCCAAAAGCGCCTTGGAAAGGTTCGGAGGGCAGCGCCGCCGGCTGCGGCTTCGCTTGACGCCCAGAGCGCCCGTGTTCAAAGAGGCCGTGCAGCCTCCTCGCACCCACCTAGCGGCGCGGCGACGCTTGTCGCACCAGCATCGGGATGGCCGAGCGGGCGGCGCCGGTCTCAAGGCGGCTGCACCGAGTCCGCCTTCTCAAGACGGCGCCAAGACTGGCGAGGTGACTTGAAGAAGCAGCTGCGCCATGCGGCTTCATCGCCGGTCGACGCAGACGGGTGGGTCCGCCCGGGCTGTTTGCCTCGCGACCTCGGGATCAAGCGGAGGCGGCGGAGGTGGCACGGCCGCGCTCGGCGAAGAGGCCTCGCCGCCTTCCCTCCCTGCGACAGGGACCTCACCACCGATTCCCTCTGACTGCCCCGTGAACTCCAGCGGCGGTGGCGCTGAGCTCCACGGAGTGACAAGCAGCGCCGATTGAAGGCGCGCGGCCTCCTCGGCTTGCCTTCTTGCTGCCGCTCCGGCCCGCCTTTCGGCGCGCCTTCTCTCGACGGGCGGCCGCCTCCTCGTCAAGCGCTTCTCCCACGCTGCTCCCGGGCCTGCCCTCCCGGGAGGGCGGCCGCAGGTCAACTCCGCCGATCGCTGGCGGACGTCTCCGCCGACCCCATGACGGAGGCGGCGGCGACCCTACGCAATGTGAGGGAGCCACGATGAGAAAAAAGGACATGAGAAGACTTGGGCAAGACGGACCAGAAGAAAACAAGATGTAACAAAAAGATACTTACGCAGAGACCAGCGGTGGTTCTTCACTCTCCTTGCGGAAGCGGTTGGCCTTCATGACCGCTTCTTACCGAGTCGCGGGCTGCCCTGATTCTCTTGGCCTGGCCACTGGCTGACTCGGCCCGCCGGCGCTTCTTCAGCGCCTCGGCCCCTAAGGTGGCAGAGGAGCTCATACCGGCTGGTCGGCTCTCTGGGCGGCGGGGGCAACTTCATCATCAAAGCCGGTCTGCAAAAAGTGGCCGAGGGCTGAGGTCGTCGGCCCCTCCCCCTCCTTCGCATCGGCCTCCATCGCCACGCCCAAGTCGGGTCGCCGGGCGTCCACTCTCCGCCAGTCGGGACGAGTCATGAAGCCGCCTTGAGCCGGCCGAGGGCGGCATGAGAGGATTCGAGTCGAAAGGACCAAGGAAAGTAAGAGCCGGATCCGGCTAAGGAAGGAAATGAAAAGCAAGAGGCGACTTACCATCGGCGGGGATTGGCGCTAGCCAGTATGGCTCCTTGTCAAACGCCATTCCTCCGTGAGGTCGCGGTTAAGCCAAGAAGTTCACCGTGTCCACCACCTCCGCATGGGGCATGTCCTTGGAGCACAGCCGGCTGGGTCCCGCGACGCTCATCTGGCAGATCGATGAGGGCGGCCCTGAAGAGGGAGAACTTCGGCGCGCCACGGCGGCCAACAAGTCTGCCCGGTGGAGCCCTCCGATCAGACATTACGCAGAGCAGCAGCGACGGGCGGCGTTACTCGCGGGAGTCAAGATCCGGGCCTCAGAGGGACCAGCTGGTGGGTCGGCTCATTCGCCACGCCCATGTAGGGCGGCGGAGTTGACCTGGGGCCGCCGTCAGGCGACATACTTGACGAGAAGTACGAAAGCGCTGCCACATCTTCACCGACTTGATGAGGGGATGGCAGGAAAGGATTCTCGGCGTCGGCCTCCTCTTGGCGATGAGCGTGCCGCCTGAGTCGGCACGCGAAAGCAACGTGGGTCCCGAAGCCGCAGAAAGAACTCCCCCACAGCTCGATGGTGGGGAGAACTCGAGAAACCTTCGCATAAGGATGCGAAGGCGGCCAGCAGCACCACCGTGTTGGGGGTGAGGTGGTGCGGCTAGAGCCCGAAGAACTCCAAGAACGCGCGGAAGAAGCCGCTCGCCGGCAGCCCCAGCCCACGCGTAAGGTGCGAGCGGAAGATCACCCGCTCGCCCTCCTTCGGCGCCGGCGTGATTTCGCCCTCCGGCGGTGCGCGGGCTCGCACCAGGTGGCTGCCGGGGATGCTGCGCGTCTGACGAAGGAACTCGATTACGTCGTCGTCGATGATGGAGCCGTCCCACTCGCCGGAGCGCGTGGTGGGAGGCGCGGCGGCTGATGAGGAGCTCATCTCCGCGGCGAGGAAGAAACAAGGTTCGGCGCGGAGGAGCAAGGAAGGAAACGAGGCAGGGAGCGGGGATGAGAGAGTGCGCGTGCGTCGCCGCCCCCTCCCTCCCCCCGCCTACTTATAGGCGCCTGGGCTGCGAAGCCGAGGGGGCGGGCGTGGGATTAACTGCGGCCAAGTCCTCGCGCCCCCACGATTTAACCCACGACCTTCTGCGCCGCAAGAACGGCGTAGAAATCAACCGCCAAGAGCGGATCCGCTGCGCCGGGCATGGTAGTGGCGGGCCCGCCTTACGGGCTGTCTTGTCACGCTGCGTGCTGGCAACCGCCTGCCGCGTGGCGTCGCGTGGCGGGCCCATGACGGGCGGCTGCCGGGAAGCTTATCAGGCACGCCGCCCGGATCCCGCTGCGACCATCGAAACCTTTGAAGAGCAAGACGGCCCCCCTGCAAAGCCGACTCCAGATGGAGACGGCGGGCCGGGTCCAGATTCTTCCGTCAAAGGGATGAAGCTGTCGAGGCTCCTCGACAGGCTGCCCTCGGTGCCTCCCCAGCTTTGGGGACTACTGTCAGAGTAATGGACTACGGGTAGGCGCACCGAGCCCCGAACCTTTCAAAACATCGGGCATCGCGCCTCAAGACCCCAAGACAAAGAGCCGCCTTCAGATAGTCGGCAACAGAGTCGCCAACTACTCCTCTGGGACTCGTCCCAGAGGCCGCCTTCAGGACAAGCTGACTCCAAGCCAGCGACCTCCAGCGAGGCCGGCCACAAGGAGTCGGCCCGCGACCTTCACCACCTCACGCCAGGGCGACTATGGGGTGAAGCCGCCATGCCCATCCTCGCCAGTCCATAAAGGGCAGGTATGGCTCTGAAGCGCTGCCAACGGAGATCTCCGTCCCGTGGCGCAGCATCGTAGCCATGCCACTTCGACATCAACCGTGGGCGATTCCTGTACTCCACGCTGGCCTGTCTGCACGATCCGAAGACGGCGGGACCGCTGTCGGCGGGAGATGCAAGACGGCGAGCACCCCAAAGACGGACCCGATGGAGTCGGCCTCGAGTCGGCCGGCTCCTCCCGAGATCCGCGCCATTAACTGCATAAGGCGGGGAATGGCAGCGGTGATCGCCCGCCAGCGGCGGCACTTGTTGCCATAACCCCATGGTCAAGCCAGCGTCGGCCATCGAGAAGCGGCTACTGATGTCTGCAGCCGGCAAGACTACCAGCGGCGGACAAAACTGTCGGCCCCATCTTTGGCCGCCGGGGCCCACTAGTCGGCGGGCCCCTGTGAGTCGGCGGAGAAAGGCGGCGACTTAGAGATCGACGGCTTGGACCCACACCCAGCCGGATTACCGTTGTACCCCCGGGGGGTAGACCTATATAAACCCCCCGGGGCACCCATGCAAAGGGTTGGAAGCTAGTAGTTTTAGACATACACATAGAGGGAGAGAAGAGCAAGTCGTGCCCTTCTCCTTCCTCACCCCGAACAGCTCAAGGAGCCTCTTGTACCCACTTTGCCATAGTGATCATGTGGAGACCCTGCAGCAGCAAGAGGGGTGTTATCTCCTCGGAGAGCCACGAAGCTGGGTAAGATTCGCCCGGCGTGCCTGTCTTCGCCTCATCCCGTTTCCAGGCACCAGCGACGTTCTACTCGCCCCCTCCATGATAAGCCATCCTTTGGCATATGTCGCACCCAATCCCCGACACGGATGGACCACAACACGGACTGAAGCTCGTCGTACCAGCCTATGCCACAGGCCTCCAGCTTCTTCTTGAATGTCCTGGTTTTGAGGCCCCTCAGGACCTCTGCGTTGGCCCGCTCGGCTTGGATTGCTGTTCCGTGGAGTGCGCCATCAAGCGTAGCATACCTGCATCCCAAGGTTAGCACAAAGATGCGTTTTGAAGAGGTTGGCGGTGAACTACGAACCGTTGTCGGTGATGAGGCGGTTCGGCACCCGAACCGACTCACGATGCCCTTGATGAACTTGTCCGCAGATCCTGCGGGGATGGTGCGGGCGGCTTCCACTTCAGCCCACTTTGTGAACTTGTCCACGGCGGCGTAGAGGTAACGATAGCCTCTGGCGCTGAGGAACGGGCCGGGATATCCAGCCCCCAGACTGCGAATGGCCACGAGAGGGGTATAGTTTGCACACCTCCCGCCGGCTGATGGATCTGATTGGCATGGAATTGGCAAGCCTCGCAAGCCTTCACCAGTTCCACGGCATCATTGAGCGCAGTGGGCCAATAGAACCCACTGTGGAACGCCTTGCTAACGAGGGTCCGTGATGACGAATGATGGCCCACTGTCTCCACCGTGTATGTCTGCCAGCAGCTCCTTCCCTTGCTCCCTGGAGATGCAATGCAGGGACACATCATTTGGTCGCTTCTGGTAGAGCTCTCCATCCCTGATGCAGTACACCGTGGCTTGCCGCGCCACACGTTCCGCTTCCTCCTCCTTTTCCGGCAAGGTCCCTTGCGTCAAGTAGCTCCGGAGCTCTATGATCCAGCACCCCTCCTGAGGCTCCAGCGTTAGGAGCAGACGCGCTCCCGAGGCCGGGCCACAGACCGGGGCTCCCGAGGCAGTGGCTGGGGAGCTCTTCCCGAGGCTGCACCGTGCTTGACAGCGATGGCGTTGCCGAGGGCTTGAAGAGCCGCCTCCTCGAGACGCCGGGCTCTTGAGGTAGCCGCTGGATGCCCGTTTGGCGATGTCGTCGACCTTCTTGATTGGTGCCACGAGGCACATGCTGCAACTCCGGTCCCGTAACTGCTTCTCCATCCTGCGGACCTCCAGCGAGGTAGTCTTCCATGTGCTCATCCTCGGCTCGTATACTTTGTTGGAGAAGTTGACGAGGAGTTGTGAATCACCCTTGATGGTAAAGGCGCTTCAATCCCGGGGCAACTGCAGCCTTGGAGCCTGCTATCAGGCCCTCATATTCTGCTATGTTGTTGGAGACCTTTTCTCCGTGCTGGAAACAGAGTTGCACGGTGTAGTAGAGCTTGTGTTGAGTAGGAGATATAAGCACTGCGCCAGCTCCCACGCCGTGTCTGGAGAACGCCCGGTCGAAGTACATGATCCAACCGTCCGGTGCCTCGCTTCCCGGGAAGAGGGATCGATCCTCGTCAGCCTTGAGGCCCGGCGCCTCCGTCCATTCCGACATGAAGTCTGCTAGCGCGGCTCCCTTGATGACTCTGGTGGTGCTGAATTCTAGCTAAAATGCTTGCAACTCGATGTTCCACTCAGCGACTCTTCCAGCTGAGTTGGGGCTCCTGAGCACCCTTTCCAAGGGGTACGCCGAGACAACCTTGATGGGATGGCCCTGAAAATAGTGTCACAGCTTGCGCGAGGCCACCAAGAGCGCGAGGAGGAGTTTACAGGGGCATGGGGTACCGCCCTCACGTCCCAACACTGTCTTGTCTTGAAGTACACAGGGTGTTCGACGAGGTTGGGAGTGGTGGTGTTGTTGGCGTCCTCCGGAGGCCGTGGTGCCTCCTGAGACAGTGGAGCCCCCAGTTGCTGGTCGTCAGGGGGAGGGGGCTCTTCTGTTCTGAGTGCGCTTCCACTGCGTGTTGATCCTTCTCGGCTGTGGTAATGGTCTTTGTGAGGCCCCCTTGATCTGCCGCCTTGACCCGGCAGCTGCCGCAGCTTTGGTCCAACGCTCCTCCCTAACCGCCACCGAGGTTGCGTTGGCGAGTAGTAGGGGTGGCTGCAAGGTAGAGCACCGGGGGCTCTTGGGCGTGGAGCCACCATTACGGAGGGCTGGTTAAGTACCTTTTGAGATCTTGGAACGCCTTTGTCGGCCTCTTGAGTCCATTCAAAGGGCCCTTTTTCTTCATTAGCTTGAAGAAGGGTAGCGCTTCGTTCCCCAACTTGGAGATGAAGCGTCCTAGTGCGGTCCGCAGCGCCCAGTGAGCTTCTGCATTTCTATGAGGGTCTTGGCGGGCTCATGTCCTCGACTGCCTTGACCTTTTACAGGTTAGCCTCGATGCCCCGATGGGACACGAGGAAGCCCAAGAGCTTGCCGAGGGGACCCCAAACACACACTTCTTCGGGTTGAGCCGCAGATTCGCTGCGTTGAGGCTCATGAAGGTTTCCTCAGGTCTTGTATCAGAGTTACGGCCTCCAGAGACTTCACCACAATGTCATCGGCGTAAGCCTCAACAATCCTCCAGAGCTGCGAACCCAAGGTGATGTGCATCGGCCGCTAAAAGGTCGCTCTGCGTTCGCGCAGCCCGAGCGACATGCATGTGTAGCAAGACACTCCACACGGGGTCGAAAGCCGTTTTTCCACGTCTTCTACCGACATCTTGATACGGTGATAGCCGAGAGAAGGCATCCAGAAACATAACAAGTTGCACTCGGCGGTGGAATCGGCGATCTGATCGACTCTGAGGCGGGGAATGGATCCTGCGGGCAGGCTTTGTTGAGGTTGGTGAAGTCGACACACATGCGTTCCTTCCCCCCTTTCTTTGGCACGACAACCGGGTTAGCCAACCAATCCGGGTATCGGACCTTGTGAATGACCCCTGCCGCCTCTAGCTTGCGGGTCTCTTGGACGATGAAAGCCTGCTTTTGGTGGACTGCGGTCTCGCTTTACGCTTCACGGGCGTCGTTGGGGCACACGTTGAGGTGTGGTGCTCGATTCGCCTCTCGGGATCCACCTTGGTGATCGAGGTTCCCATGTGAATACCTTCTTATTCGTGCATAGGAACTTGATCAGGGCCTCCTCTTGCTCGGGCTGGAGGTTGGCGCCTATGGTGAAGGTGGCGTTAGTGGATCCATCCTCATCGACCAGTATCTGTTTGGTTTCTGCCTTGTCTTGGGTGAATAGCTGCTTCTTCTTGGCCGGCGCCCTTCCTTGGGCTTCGAGGGCGTGCCGAGTCGGTGGGCTGTCACCGCCGCCCAGATCTTGAAGACGAGCTTGAGCACTTCTGCAACACTTGTCGCCCGGCGTCTCCGGACACGGTGAGGACGCCGTTATCTCTGGGCATCTTCATGAGGTTATGCTGTGGGGTGAGTCGCGACCATAAATCGGGCTAGCGTTGGGTAGCCGAGGATGGCGTTGTATGGGAGGCCGATGGGGGCGATGTCAAGTCGATTAGCTCCGTCACGGAAGTTGTCGTAGGTGCGAAGGTCACCGGAAGACGGATCTGCCCGGAGCCGGGCTGAACCGCCTCGACGCCCAAGAAGGGCCTCTTTGGGCTGAAGCTGCCCGGCGGTATGTGGAGGAGGCTGAAGGCTTCAACCGAGAGCATGCTTTGAGTCTGCGCCACCGTTGATGAGGGTCTGGTGACGGCCACTGGCAGATGGTGGGGTGCACAGCATTGGGAGCGCGCCAGCAGGCTGAGTTGGAGGGTGGTCCTCCGTGAAGGCCAGATCGGCCTGGGCGCCGACCGACCGGAGGAGCCCCATCTTCTGCGGAGGCAGCGCCGATCTGGCAGACGAATGGCTTGACGTGGCGGCTGAAGGTGGCGCTGGCGAGCCGCCAGAGAGCTGCGGCGACCGGGGTGTGCAGCGCAGCATCCGGGCGAGAAGAGGTCGCCTGACTCCTCCCAAGAAGGCCACAGAAGGCTTGGCGGTGGAGCAGCCACATGCGTGGGGGCGCCGGTGAGGGCCATGGGAAGCCGATTAGCCATGACCACAATCGCCTCCTGCCGAGGACGGCCTCCTCGTGACGCCAAGAGGAAGGCTGGATCGATCGTGTCGTCGTGGCGGTGGCGTCTCCGCTTGAACTTGTTCGCCACTTGCACTCGCAGGTGGCTGGGGCCAAACTTCGAGCCCCCAGCCCTCTTGGCTGGCCGGGCGACCGGAGTGGGCGACGCGCTGCTCATCATAGGGCGAATCGCGATGTTGGCGGAGAGCGGGTCGGCGGAAGGGAAAGCTTCGGCGCACACCTACCTGGCGCGCCAAATGTCGGATTTCGTGTTCCGGCAGACCCTTTAGGTTCGAACTCTGGGGTGCACGCGGAGATCTCACCCCCTACCTACCTGCACCTCGTGGCCTCGCAAGGATCTAACTAAACAAAGAGCAACACAAGGGACACAAGGTTTATACTGGTTCGGGCCACCATTGTGGTGTAATACCCTACTCCAGTGTGTGGTGTGGTGGATTGCCTCAGGGGCTGATGATGAACAGTACAAGGAAGAACAGCCTCGCGAGGGTCTGTTCTTGGCTGGTGCGACGAACTGCTAGGGCGAGTTCGGTCGCTCTCTCTCTCTCTCCCTCTCTAGATTCAACGTGTCTCTACCCTGTGGGTGGCTAGCCCTATTTATAGGCAAAGGCCATGGGCCTCTTCCCAAATATTGAGCGGGAAGGGCGCCAACAATTGGCCATTTTGAAGGGGAACATCTAGTACACTTATCGACTAAAGTTGGTCCTCGCTTTGTCAGAGGCTCACGACGATGACGCCGGCTTGGGCTCCAAGATGACCTCCTTCCTTCCGTTGTGTTGGTCTTGGTCTTGTTGCACCGAAATGGTTGCCTTTGCTTGATGCTCTCGCCTGCGCTTGCCTTCTTTGCACCAAAGAGGAAATGAGGACACTGCGCGGGCTGGCGCCTTCCTGGCGCCCTCAGTCGTCATGGCTTGCGTCATGGGCACCTCGTGAGGTACCCCGCCTTGATCTCTCCGCCTCCTCGCGAGCCATGCCTGAGGAAGCTTCCCGTCGTCCGCTCCGCGAGGCTTGGCCCCTCGCGAGGGTCTTGAGCTTGTGCTGATGAAGATGGGCCGTACTGGGCCACCCCTTGAGCCACGCCGCGGGCCGCAGGCAGGCAAGTCTGGGTACCCCCGTTCCCAGAACACCAACATATAATACTAAAACAAACACCTAAAGAGCATCCAAATTCATACCTTTCGGCAGGGGGATTGACCCTGGGGTTCCTCTTCGGACACTATGGACCCCTTATCGGAATCTGAGCTGTCGTCGGGCAGGATCAGCTTGGGTCTGCGCTGCTTCTTTGGGGCATGAGGAGGTTGCTCCTCCTCAGCGTCATTCGACGCCGCCCTCTTCTTTGAATGAGAGGAGCCGCTCTCCTCCTCATCCTCTTCCTGCTTCCCCTCTTGGGCGGAGGGAGTCTGGGTGTCTCTGGATTTGCTGCTCGGATGCCTTCTTGGGTGGTGGCCTTCCCTGGAATCCTGCACCTCCTTCTTCTCCCCTTTCTTTGGCACCTTGTACGGCGCAAGGGTTAGCATCTCCTCCAGCTAAGCCAACCGAGGGTCTTCGGGCAATGGGGACGGACTGTCGATCTTCTTGGCCTTCTTGAGCCAGCCCTGTGGAAGTAAGAAAACAAGGATTAAATCTCTTGTAAAAACAAACATCCAAACATCGGATGGATAGAGCTTTGCTACCTCCTTTGGGGGTGTGCGGTGTCGAGACCGATGTCCTCCTTGTCCGGCCACGCCTTTTGAGGCTTAAACAACACCTTCCACAGCTTGTCGTGGGTGGTACCGTAGAAGTACTGTATGATGGCCGGGTCCGTGAGCTTGTAAGACCACATTGGGGTGGATCTTTGTTGGTAGGGGAGGAGGCGACGACAGAACATCACCTAAACCACGTTGGTCAGCTGAGGGCCTGCCTTTATCATATTAGAAACGCGCTTATGCAGCGCTTCCACATCTGCAGTGGACCCCCAGTCAGGACTCTTCTTGGTCCATGAGGCTAGCCTCGCCGGGGGTCTGGATCAGAATTCGGGAGCCGCCGTCTAGGATGCATCCCATGGTTCTGTGATATAGAACCACTCCTTCTGCCAAATTTTGACAGTATCAATGAATGTGCCCTCCGTCCACTTGACCCGGACGAGCTTGCTGATCATCGCCCCGCCACAGTCTGCCTATTGGCCGTTGACTATCTTCGGCTTGACGTTGAAGATCTTTAGCCGTAAGCCGAAATGCGGCTGGACCCGCAAGAAGGCCTGGATATGGAGGAAGGAGTTCGGGGCCAGATCATGAAAATCCAACCCATAGAAGAACATCAGCCCCCTGACGAAGGGGTGCAGCGGAAAGCCCAGCCCCCGGATGAAGTGAGGGATGAACACCACCCTTTCTCTTGGTCGAGGTGTGGGGACGGCATGGCCCTCCTCTAGGGCCTAGTGAGTGATTCCGACCGAAAGGTAGCCGACACGCTTCAAGTCCTCAATGTCATTGTTGGTGATGGTGGAGACCTCCCACTTGCCTCCTGTGTCGGATCCGGCCATGGCTGTATCCAGGGAACGACTGGAGAAAAGTTCTCATGGAGAGAAGATTTGGGGGCGCTGGAGCTCTGCATATGGGGAAAGCAATGGCTAGAGGAAGGAGGAGGTGTACCCAATTAAGCGGTGGTTGCCCTTCTTTTATAAACTACCATGAATGCCAACAGTCCTTTAACTGCGCCACGGGCCTCGCCACTTCTCGATATTATCGTGGCGTCATGCGCTAATGGGGGAATTGAAATCATTGATCATATCCCTGAAAAAGCAGGCACGATCTCCACCTCGATGGGACGTGCCAACAGAGGTGCTGCCTCGAACTACGAATCAAGTTGTGACAATGGTTCGATGACCGGGTGTGACCCTTCGCCGAAAAGTTGTCAGGCAAAGGCACTGTTCACATTTGGGTAGTTAGCCTTAAAGGCTAAGTAACGTCGGTAGTCCGGATTTCGAACATTGCTTGGTTGGCACATAACCGAGCTGAAAAAGAAGCCGCTTCTAGAACCTGATTGAAGGAGACCATGCTGAACATGAAGGAGGAGAGGAACTTGCCTCGCAAGCCGGACACCTCGTGTACATCAAGATCTCAAGACACGATGAATCACTGGCGTTGGAGGCTAGTTCGGGGGCTACTGAGGGAGTCCTAGATTAGGGGGTCATCGACTTGCTGGCCTATCCCTTGTAGGTCATACTATTGGGCCGTGTTGCCACTACCAGGAGGCCGAATTATGTGGAGACCCTGTATCTGGACAAGAAGCTTTTGGTTCCTTGGTGTGTCCTCCAAGTCAAGATGACAAGAATCGGCATGTTTATCCTTTCCTTGTAATCGACCATGTGTAACCCTAGTACACCTGGTGTCTATATAAACCAGAAGGTTTAGTTCATAGAACGGAGGACAAGAACCATCATCCTACTAGTCTAGGGTCTAGTTCATCTGATCTCGTGGTAGATCAACTCTGTAATCCTCATATACACAAGCAATATAATCAAGCAGGACGTAGGGTTTTACCTCTTAGAGAGGGCCCGAACCTGGGTAAACATCGTGTCCCTAGTCCCTTGTTCCCCATTGATCCAAGATCCACAGCTCGGGACCCCCTATCCGAGATCCGTCGGTTTTGACACCGACACCGACCGACGACACAGAGGGCAACACTAAAACATCGCATTATAGCTATTGATTCAAACTACGGTTTCCCATGCATTTACACTCCCGATGCCGCAATGGGTGGGAAACTTGTTCACATTTGACCTCACTACTGCCACGGTGAGATAACACGTCGCACTACGGGTATTTAAGCCACCTAACATCTTCCTCTTCCTCTCACACCCTTCATCCATCTCCCATCCTCTCCCATCTGCATCTTCCCTTCTTTTTCTCACCACAAATAGCCCCAAGAACCAGCCCGCCACAGCCATGCAGTACACCGGCCAACCTACCACTTTCCCCCCACCGTGTCGGAGATGCTCTACCCCGTCGGGGTGTATGTCGAGAACACCCTCCGTGTGTGGGCAATGTCAAGATGGAGAGGCGCAAGGGAGTTCACCGACTTCTTTCTTGGGGCCCGCTACTGCCACCTCCCCTGGAGATCTCCAAGGATGTACCGAGTCGAGGAGGTCATCCACAATGAGGTTGTGGTTGCTATGCTTGCCCACTTCACCAACCCCTTCGACGCATTCTACCTCCTCGGCCATGTGTTCTGGTGTGGCTGCGAGTTCATAGCTTTCGCCACCTACAACATCTTCACGGACTACACCAATATCTTCCCCACCACGAAGCGCATGTACACTCTACCTTACCCCATCAAAAACACCCCAGAGGAGCAGTGAAGGGCGCCCGGAGGAGGAGCGAGGTGGAGGAGTAGCGAGGAGGAGCCAGGTGAAGAAGGCAGCGGCCAGGGTTTAGATGTACCCATCTATCTATCTATCTATCTACTTGTCTACCTATCTATCTATCTAGCTAGCTAGCTAGCTAGCTAGCTAAATCTATCTATCTATATTTGTCTTATGTTATTTAAGTTGTAAGCATACTATATGTCTCATGCTGTGGGCTTGGTTTGCTCGAACTATCTATATTATGTGTCTTTCTATTATTAAGTTCTTGCTACTATATTTGAACCCTTTTTGAGTTGTTGATTGCTTTCTGATAGAGCTACCCGCTTTGTTCGTGCAATATTGTGCTACTATTTGGACACGGTGTTTTGGCTTGTAGGTCTAGATACATCCATTATAAAAAATGCATTTCAAAATGTCAAAAAAAGACATTTTTTGTGGACTGTGTAAAAAGACAAAAAAATGACTCCTGAAAAGTCATTTTGTAGCAATGAAATTTCTCTTTTTTACACAAGCCACAAAGAATAAACATAGTGGAATTTTTTCCCACTTCTTCTTACCAATGAAAATAAATACATTTTTTTGCTCGAAGAAGCAGTAATGCCCTTGTGCTAGAAAAAATACCTTCTTGAGGGGACCTTTATTTTCAAGTTACAATAATAAATACATTTTTTTAAGGAATGCCATCATGTAAATACACGGTTTCCGAAGCCATGCAAAAATGGATCTATCTGCCCATCCCCCATTGAAAGAATGATTCAATTATTTTATTCAGAAACAAACATGTTTATATGTATAATGGTGCATGGTAGAGTTTATGTTCTCCATTAATTTATCCAAAAACAAACTACTTATGGTCCACAAGTGTACCAATTTTTTGTCCACAGGTGCACTAATCTTTTTCCTCTATGGATACAACATTTTTTTTCTCCATGGGTGCACCATTTTTTTCCGAAGCAACACGGATGGGGTGAAGCAAGCTACCTCATGCTTGTGATAGCTAATGATGGGTGGGCTTGTGCTAGCTAATGATTGGTGGGCTTGTTTTCTCTTTGGGCCTTACTTGAGCTACACCTAATATGGGCTTTTTTCCTTGAACTTTGCCCTGCACTCTCTATAACTGAAGAAATGCAAGTTGGGCACTCTCTATTAACTGAAGAATTGCAAGTTTGCAACAAAGGAGACATACTTGAGCGATTTGCTACATTTTATTCATCAGGGGATGCAAATGATCCAGGCATGATGCCCAAACTGTAACTGAAAAAATTTACTACTAGGTAAACACATTAACTGAAACTCAAACAACACATTAACTGAAACTCAAACAATTTCTAGCGATTGATGTACATCAAGTAAAATAAATCCATAGCAATGATACAGCAATAAAATCCTCCAGCCATCATATTTTCTTACTGCTTCAGTTGCTTACTTATTTTCTTCAATTCTCCCTTCAGTTCAGCATTGCCCATCATCTGAACGGCTATGTCTGCCAAATTCTCCACTGGCTCCACAGCAAGCAGCCCCTAATTGAGCTACTAGTTTCCGCCAATTAATCCATCCAATTGTAGCCTCTCAATGTACGCATCGAGCCACTCGAAATGCCCGCATTTCCTCAGGACCTGAAAACAGGGGCACATGAACCCTAGATCCCAAACTCAATGGAAATAAAAGAAAGAAATCAGAGCGTACAACCGACGGAGTACTCAGATCTAACATGCACCGGTTGTGGCCTGCTCTCGCACTTGATGAACTCGCGCCCACGGTTGCCATGGTCTTCCTTCACACAGGTCAGCCGCTTCAGAGGCTCCTTGCGAGGGCAGTCGGGGCATCTTGTCAATGGCACTAGACCATACTGCGGCCATGATGGGCGGAAGGCCGAACTGGAGCTAGACATCTCTCGCCGGCCGGCATTGCTATGCTTCATCGCCGGAGAAGACGAAGAACAGGGTGGGGAAGGAAAGGGAAGAGGGTTAGGCAATGCAATGGCATGGGAACGGGCTGGGGGCTGGATCGGGTGCCCTTGTAATGGGTTACAATGATGTGGATAAGTTGTGGGACCCACACGCATGTGGATTAGTTGTGACTCCCACGCTGAGGTGGAAATGTGGTGGGCCAACACATTTGAGCTAACCCCTTGTCTCTTGTGGTTTAGGGTTAAAGAGGGCCTGGTCGCTTAGGAGCTACTGTTGCCATCTAAAGCATCGCACGTGAGCTATTTTCATGAACGACATCGCGTGCTTTCCAATTCACGTTAAATGCGTCGCACATGAGCTATTCACCCAAGAACAATCACGGGATTTTAGGACTGATCGGGGAACCTAATTAGGAATTTTCTTTTTAAGAATCAGTTAGTTTTTTTAGGGTAAGAATCAGTTAGTTAGAACTTCCATTGCTATATGAGCCGGCCAAATATCACGCAAAGCAGATGGCAAGCGGGCTTGTTCCAGAACTACCGGTGAGCCATATAGCAATGGAAGTTCTAACTATTCACCCAGAAACAATCATAGGATTTTAGGCAATACCGCGAATACGCCGGAGAAGAGCCGGCTATTGCAACCATTGCCGCGTCACTGATATCGCTCCCACCATTACCGTTGCCACAGAAGCCTAACTGCCACAGTGATCCTCTCGGGGCCGCCACCCTAACATCCACCGCTCCGTCGCGCCCAGCGCACTCCATCGGCACCGCCTTCCGGGCCGCCACCCCGACATACCACCTCTCCCCTTGAGCAGCAATGCCACACAGCCAACGCGGCACAGGACAACCGCTCGCAGACCACGAACGTCACACCACTTCCGGGGCCGCCGCCCCGACATAAGGTCAGACCGCCCCCTCTGGGGCGCATCGACCGAGCCGACACCCCCACCGCCCAAGCGACAAGGATGCCACCCAACCAATGTCGAGAAAGAGCCCACCTCATAGAGCTGCCACTCACATTGTTCCCGAGATTGCCATCTCGGCGCACAATCAGAAACCAACCGGAGCCGCCGCCCCGACGTCCACTGTAGTCCACGCCGACGAAGAGATCCGTGCAAACCGCAATATGCTGACTCTCCAAGGCGATGCCTCAAAGAAGGAAACGACGTAGTCGCCGTCATCGCCCACTTCGACCATCCGAAGCTAGAGATGTCTTCCGGAGAGTCGTGTAATGGAGCTCCCCGGCAACACCTTCAAGAAGGGGAATGACACCATGGCCATGGCGCCGTTGTTGCCGGCACAGACCCAAAATCAGTGCTGGACTTTTTCCCGGAGCTCTTCCACACCTCTGAATCCGAGCAGATCTGAAGCAGTGCACATCACACAATCCCCCGGTTGACGTCCACTGGCTCCACCTCATGGTGCAGCAGTGGCCGCACCTCACAAATGCGCTGGACCCGCCAGATCCGCGGCCTCGGCCAACTTGCGCGGCCACGCTTGGCCGCCCGTCGTGGCCACCACATGGACTACTTAAGTTTGGTAGTTCTACGACTCCATCTTCGAAAACCAAGGGTGGCCCATCTGTTTTTGCATGATAATACGTGTCACATTCATATTATAAAGAACAAAGTATAAATCGCGTAAAGACCGATATGAAAAAACTGAAAAGATAGCAGAACATCTCTGAGCTTGACACCAACGCCCGTCACCTGCCTCCGGCACCACCACAGCAGCCACCAAAGAAAAGAATGACGAATCACCTCCTCACCCGAGCTCGACGCGGCTCCATCGCTGATATGCAGCTTTGCGGACCTCCAAGGTGGCTTACCAAAAGTGAAGCCCATGCCGTTGAACGAATCAGACCGGGGCAACACCCTGGACACGCCATCAAACTCCAGATATGACACCCCACCATGACTAAAATGCCGAAGGAGGAAACCATACCTGACATCTACAAACCACGAGCCCAGCACATGCTCCATCTTCCAGATGTCGTCGATGCAGACCACAATCTGCATCCGCTCCTGGACTACCTCCCAAGCTCCGCGCCGACGCGGGAGCAAACGTCGTCGCAATGGCGAAGCCCGAGGACACAGGTCCACCACAAGGATGCCGCCGCCACGCCATTTTTGCTTGGACAGACTGGTTTCTAAGTTCATCCCCAACCATAGAACCGATGGCCTCGTCAGGGAAGGATCCGAAGAATCTTATTCAGCGATGTCATCGTCGTCGCCAAAGCAAAGACGATGAACAACCTAAAAACCTAGACTACTAGTGAGTAAAACGATTCACACGCGTGGATCCGACGATCCCCCTCACCACCGACGACCATCCCCGACACAACATATGCGTACATAGATACGGCCCAAAAATACAGCATACACGGTACAGGAATACCGTGGCACCGCTTCCCCTCAACAGCGGCCCATCTCCAAAATTTTGCTTAAACGTCTCCTTAATTGTCAATCTTAAGCATCAAATATTACCTGCTCCTCAGATTTAAGCATAAAGTATCTCCTTGTTTCCCCCAATCAGCATTCTTCGTTAAGGTTCCACAGGCCTACTTTTGCAGTCGGATCTTCATTTCCAGGGCGGGGAGAGCCGCGTAGAATTTTGTCAATGCGTTTCAGCTCCTATATAGGAGGAAGCTCGGTGTGCAAAGGAACGGACGACACGCGTCATATGCCATGAGGCCTTGACTGTACAAGCCATCGCTACTGTGCTTAAAGCATCTCCAATAAAAGACGTATATAAAAGCATGTGATGTACTCCCTCCGTTTTTTAGTCTGTATATAAGATTTGGTTAAAAGTTTGACTAACTTTATAGAAACAAAATATCAACATCTGCAATACAATAGTTATATGTTATGAAAATTAATTCCATCATGCATCTAACAATATTAATTTCATACTGTGAATGTTGATATCTTTTTCTATAAAGCTAGTCAAACTTTACACAATTTGAGTTCGACCAACTCTTATATGCAAACCAAAGAGAAACGGGAGGAGTATAATTTACATCACGAAAAAAATATTTTTTATATCATCATAAACGTATCGACTCCAACAGATGATGTATATTTGGTGGTATAAAAATTAGTGCTCCAACAAATAGTGTATCTGAAGATGTAAAACTAGTTCAACTACTAGGATGCGGCCGTCGACATGGCAGCCGAGCATCGAGTCGAGACGAGCGTCGGCGGCCAAGCATCGAGTCGAGACGGGCGTCGGCGGCCAAGCATCGAGTCGAGGCGGCCGTCGGTGGCCGAGCATCAGTTGAGACGGGCGTCGGCGGCCGAGCGTCGAATCGAGACGAGGAGCCGGTCGGAGCGGCAACGGAGCTCGAAACGCGCCGGCGGCCGAGCTTCAAATGCGGCAGGGCGGCCCGACAGAGCTCGAATTAGGCGGCGAACGAGCTTCGACTGAGGCAGGCCGGGGTGGAGGAGCTCGACGGGCGGCGGCGCGGCGAAAAAGCGAGGCGGCCGAAATAGGGCAGAACCGGCGGGGGAGGGATGGGTGGGAGGCCGAATCTGGCGGTTGTGGCTGTGCAGCGGGCGGTGTGACGGTTGTGCGGCGGGAGGCGGGGTGTGGTCACGCGGTGGGTTTGGGATGAAAAAATGGTGGTTGACGGTTAGCACGTGGCTGTCCGTTTTACATCTGATTTTACATCTTCAATGGTTGGTGATATATATTTTCAGCTTCAAGTGTTGTATTTTATATCACTTGAAGCAGGTGATGTAAAAATTTATACATCTACATCATTTGTTGAAGCAGAGATTTTATAAAAGTTACCACCTCTGTTCCAAAATGTATGACGTTTTGGTATGCTAAATTTGTCGGCGTTCTGGGAACGGGGGTCCCCAGACTTGCCTGCCTGCGGCCTGCTGCGTGGCTCGAAGGAGGCCCAGGATGGCCCATCTTCATCAACACAAGCTCAAGACCTCGCGAGGGGCCAAGCCTCCTGAGGCCCGGACGACCAAGGGCTTCCTCAGGCACGACCTCGTCAGGCTGGCTCATGAGGAGGCGGAGAGTTCAAGGCGGGGTACCTCGCGAGGTGCCCATGACGTAAGTCATGACGACCAAGGGCGCCAGTCGGGCGCCAGCCCGCGCAGCGTCCTCCTTTCCTCTTTGGTGCAAAGGAAGCAAGCGCAGGCAAGAGCATCAAGCAAAGGCATCCGTTTCGATGCAACAAGACCAAGACCAGCCCCAACGGCTGGAATGCAGTCATCGTGGAGCCCAAGCAGGCGTCATCACCAGAGCCTTTGGCAGGCGAGGACCAACTTTAGTCAGGATAAGTGTACCCGTTGTTCCCCTTCGAAATGGCCAATTGTTGGCGCCCTTCCCGCTCAATATTTGGGAAGAGGCCCAGGGCCTTCGCCTATAAATAGGGGTAGCCACACTCGAGGACAGGGGACGATCGGATCGAGCATTCGGAATACATAGAGAGAGAGAGAGAAACCCGCTCCTCAGGCTAGAGCAACGGGATACCACTTAGCAGTTCATCTCATCCACCAAGAACAGACCCTCGCGAGGCTGTTCTTTCCTGTACTGTTCTTCATCAGCCCTAGAGGCAATCCACATACCACAAACTAGAGTAGGGTATTACACCACAACGGTGGCCTGAACTAGTATAAATCTTGTGTCTCTTGTGTTGTTCTTGTTAGTAGTTTAGGTCCCTGCGATTCGGCGAGTGCGAGGCGGTGGAGGGTTGGATCTCCGCGCGCACCCCAGTTCGAACCTTAAGGGTCTGCCGAACCCGTGATCCGACATTTGGCGCGCCCGGTAGGTGCGCCGGAGTCCGCCTTCTGCCACCTCGCGTCCCGTCGCATCGTCATCGCCATGACCGGCGACCAAGCGGGCAACCCAGATCCATGGGCGGCGTGGCCCGCCCATGCAGAGCCGCTCGCCTCGGCTCCGACGGCGCTCACACCGCGACAGGCGCGGTCGGCAGCAAGAGCCTCCAACCACGCCGCGACCACATCACCCTACACCCGCCGGGAGCAGGCGAACTCGAGGCCGCGCTCACGGTGGCACGAGAGCTGTTGCAGTGCGAAAGGCCGGAGAGCGGCCGCGACGTCAGCTTGGAGCGAGTGGCGGAGCTCACTGGCCGCCGCCTGGGGCTCACCCCTTCGCACCCAACTCCCACCTCAGGCCGAGGCGGCCAAGACGGGGCTCCACGCAGCGCCCAGCTGGCTCCAAAGCTACTCCAGCACCGGGCCCAGGCTGTCGGCGTCCGGGCCGGTGGTGTGGTTGCCCCCGCCCCCGGCCCTCGGAGAAGAAGGACTCGACGCAACTCACGGCCCTGGTGGACCGCCGCGCCACCACCCCACAGCGGGCGCACCGAGCAGAGCAGCGCGGCACGCTCAGCACTACGGCGTGGCCTTCGGGATGACGACGCCGGAGGAATACGTGCCCCACATGATGGACCAAGGGCACCCGCATGAGGAAGAACAAGACTCGCTCCTCAGCCCAATATGGGGGGATGAGGCGCCAGAAGCCGCGCTCTTCCAGGAGTCTCGAGATGGTCCCACTGGTCACGCCGGGGGCGATTATCGGGTACCGCTACTTCCTCAAGAGCAAACATACGCTAACCATAGGTCGCAGGAGGTATGGTGTGTCGCCACGGCGAAGCGGCTGCCCGCTCCTCATGATCTCCTACCCCTCGGGAGGGGGGCGAGGGGCTGCCGGAGAGGGAAGAGATCCGGCATCACCACCACGGCGTTCGAGCAAGGCGTTCTCGGGAGGTAGGCCCTCTGCTGGGGAGGTGCCTCGGGGCCTGCCTCGGCGGAGGACCTGCGTGGTCGTGGGGAACTGGCTGGCGACCGCTCTACCCCACCGGCGGCGTCACGGTTTCCGGTCGTCGTTGGTGGCACTAGAGTGTGGCGCAAAAGGCGGAGGGCCCTCGTCTGGCGATATGAAGCAAGGCCGGTACACCTGTGAAGAAGGCCCGGTGCCTGTGAAGCTCGGCCGCCCGTGACACTCTCACGTAATAATGAGTGGGCTGTACCGCCCGAGTCTCAGGGTGCCGCCTCAGCCCACAGGGCTCCCTCCCACGCCCAAGAGCAACACTTAGCTCCGCCACCGTGAGAAGACGTCCAAGACTAGACTAGGTGCAGACGCGGCCTTTTTCTGCTTTCATTTGGTTTTCCCTCTGGCTGTCGTTTTCCCCCATTGGATTTAAGTTGAATTTGAGCTTGAAGATTTGCGTGTATTTGGGGAAGGGGTGCTTAGTCTCGTTCGAGCAAATCTCTCGCATTTCGGTTACAACTCCGCCTCAGCTGCCTCCCCTCGCGAGCCCCTCGCGAGCCGGGCCAGGCCAAGCTTCGCGCCTGACCCAAATGTCGCCTGCGTCCTCTCCGGAGGTTTTGCTGCAGGTCCTACGGATTCGATCGATATCACGCTCGGATTGCTGCAGCCTCCCGCAGCTATCTCGGGGCTCGTCTGAGGCGAAGGTAAACCATCAAACTAAGCGCGTCGCCTAGCCTACCACTTGGCGCGGGCGTATGGTGATGTAACACACCTGCTGTCACGAAGAACACAAGTTTTTACATGAGGGCTCCCTCCCAAAATGCTCTCACCTCCATCAGGTCAAAACCTGAGTTCTATCCATGCAGGGCAATGGAGCAAGGACAATACATGATCAGTCGGATAAATCCCCCAATGCATCCTCAGGAGCACCTCCCGAGCCGTTGCTGGCATCGCTGGCCTCGCCGTCGCTGTCTGCGTGATCGTCGGCGGCGTCTGGGCCATTCACCACGCCGCCCTCATCGGCGGCCACGACCACGCCGTCGTCATCCGAGGCAAAGGCCCTGACAGGGCATCCATGTTGTCTTCCACCCAGTGCACCAGGTCGCCCCGGACGACCTGGGGAACTGGGGCGATGGCTGCGTCGAAGTCGAAGTGGGGGCCATGTCCCTGAGATGACTGAAGACACGAGAAAAGCGGCGCCCGAAAGCGGCAGCTCCTCTCCTCCACCAACCGTCGGCCCTAACCGACCGCGCCTCCAAAAACCACCACGTCGGTGAAGAATCAAGGTTGCGGCGTAATTGGCGCGTCTTGGCTGGCCTACCGCCGCCTCGCAGATATTATCCAAGGCCACGTTAGCTCTTTCTCGGAGTGTGGCGAGCATGGGGCGGTGCTCATGCTCCAAGACTCGCCGCTGACGCATCTCGTCCGCATTCTGGCGTGCAACAACTTCGGCCTCCTCCACCCGCTGGCGAAGAAGGAGCGCCTCGGCCTGAGAGGTGGTGGACTCCCTCTGCGCCACCTCAAGGGCGGCCTGGAGAGCATCGACCCGCCGCATAGCCTCCTCCAGTTTGGTCCTCAAGGCAGCAGTCCTGCCCTCAGCCTCGGCCTTGATCAACCCCAACCGCTCCTCAAACTCGCGCTCGAGGTTCGAGCGGCGCCGCTCACTCGGCGTCGACCTCCTCCATGACGCGGGCTTCCGTCTTTGCAACCTCATCCTCTGCCCGCGTCGCCATGCGCTCCCTCGTCTCAAGCGCCACTGTGCGCAGCGTTGCTGACTTCAGCGTCGGCGCCTCTTCACGCTGCGGAGCTCCGGCCCGGGTGGCGAAGCCACCTTCATCGACGCAAGGGCTGCCTCGCGCAGCTCCGCTTGCTCCTCAACGAGTGGCACGGGCTAGGGCTTCCCGTGCCGCTCCTCCGCCGCCTCTCGCCGCCTGTCAGCTACCCGAGCCCCTTCGATGGCCCGAGAACAGGCCTCTCGGGAGGCTGCCAGCGACACCTTGGCCTCTTCATCATCAAGCTCGCGCTGGCGACGCGCAAGGGCGGCAGCGTCCTCCAGCTCGCGCCTCTCTACAACGGCGCAGGCCTCGGCCTCAAGGCGCGCGTCTTCTTCAGTAAGCTCTTCACCGAGAAGGCTCACCGCGTCGGCCGCCCTTCGAAGAAATCCTTGGCGAAGGGCGCGACGCTCCCGGGCGCGCTCACGCACGTCCTCCACACCACCGACCGCCCGGGACGGGCGCAGGGAGCCGTGAATCAACACTCCCCCTCCGGGCAGGGGGCTGGGGGCTGGCACCCTCGCGACGGCCGGGCGCGCGCCGAAACCCGACACAGGCCAGCCCATCCCCGAACGAGGGGCGCAGGAAGCGCCTCAGCCAATCGCCGTCCACGACCAGGCGAGAAGCCCACGACAGGCTAGCTATGCCTCGGGAAGGCTCACGAGGAAGGATCGTGAGGCGTGCAGGGCCACGACGCGCCTCAGGACGGCTCACCTCCCCGGTCACCCTCACCACAAGAGCTCCGCCGCTTGGAGCACTCGAGGACTGGGGAGGCGGCCGGGAGGGCGTCTCCTCACCCGTCTCCATGAGCTCGGCAGGAAGGGGCCTGCAGGGCAAGGATCAGTACAAGCAGCATAAGAATCAGGAGCTGGAGAAGAGGAAGGTTTACTCGTCAGTAGTGAAGTACTTCCTGCGCTTCAGCAAGCGACAAGGGTAATCATCGCCCAGGGCCTCCCTTCTCTTCCGGAGGTCCTCGAAGTTCACGCGGAAACGGCCCAAGATTTGGGCGCAGGGATCAGTCTGCGGCAAGGGAGAAGCATCGAGGCGGCTTGCGTCTGGGTGTCTGCTGACGCTACGCTAGTCGCCTCACCAAGAGAAGCGGCAGAGGCCTCGGGGGCTCAGTAGTGGCGCTGCGGCTACTGCCGCCCTCGGCAGCGGCAACATGAGCCTCGGGAGTTGCCCCTCGCGAGCATCGCCAGCGCCGACACCCGGAGGGGGTCCCTTGACCTCTGGCGGCTCGTGCCTCCTGCTCCACCACTTGAGGAGGAGCCGCCTTGGCCGATTGGAAGGGCTGTCACCACCACTGGATTCTCCGAGGCCCACGGAGACCGGGCGCAGCCCCATTCATCGAAAATAGGCATCTGGTTCACCAGATCACCCCTATTCGATAGCGGTACAGCAAAGGCCCCTTCATGCTGGATGCCACCGGGGTTAGGATCGCCAGTCAGGACCAGGAGCACCTTCCTTAGCGCTTCTGGCGTCAGGTCTTCTTCCTGGAGCCTCATACGATCACCAGGCCCGCCGAAGGCCCACATCCGGTGGGAATGGCGTTGGAGAGGAGCAATGCGACGCATCAGAACTCCTTCACCACCTTGGGCGCCACATTGCGGCGACCTCGGGAATGCGGTTAAGCGCCAGACGAAGAAGAGCCGAGAGGGCTTGAAAGCGTCTCCCGCCCCGCCAGAATTGGGGACAGAAAGCGAAGTTGGCTCCGATAGCAGGGGGATGGGCACCCCGCATCCACGCATACAACCACCTCTCGCGGAACCCAGCCTTGGTGAGGCGAGCTGAAGTTAATCCACGAGGCCGCGGTCTCGGGCGGCGACGAAGCTCACGCACGCCGAGCATTGAGCGGGTCGACAAAGCGAAGAGAAGAAGTGGCGCAGCAAGGCAACCGAGGGAAGGATGCCCATCATTGCCTCACAAACAAAGGTGAAGACCGAGAGAAGAGTAATGGACTCGGGACCGGATGCATCATGTGGATCGATAGTGGGAAAGCACGGCATTGAAGAAATCGAGAGAAAGGGGAACCAGCCCGCCCACGAGGCGTCGGCGAAATACGGACCTCGGTGACTGTCTGTCGATGGCAAAGTGGGACGCGGGCCAGCCGTGCCGTCCTCCGCATTCATTAAAGGAAGTGGCGAGCCGAACTGACCTTGCCCAAGCCCTCCAGTTGATTATGATCGACGGGTCGGCAATGGAGGCCGGCCATGGCGGCGAAAGCGGGCGCGAGGGTTTCTTCCCTTTCCCCTTCTTCGTCGGAGCCATGGCGATCGAAAGGGGGAAGGGGAGATTTGAGATTGGATTGGAAATGGAAACCGGAGTTCGAGAGAGGGAAGGACTGGACCGCACAAGCAGCAGAGAGGGGAACGGATGTGTGCAGCAGCGTGTCCGCCTAGCAAGGCACGAAATAAGGAGGCGTGGGGGAACAGTGTCGCCCACGTCCAATCAACCGCCACGCGTCGCCCAAGGCTGCAGGCTGTTAGGGCCCGCGACGCTTCGCACTTGCCCTTTCGCCTCTCTGCCCGGCCAAGTTCGGGCGCGCCATGGGCCCGGGGGCTCTTTGTCGGCGTTGCAGGAGCAGGGGTCCCCAGACTTGCACTGCGGCACTGCTGCGTGGCTCGAAGGAGGCCAGGATGGCCCATCTTCATCAACACAAGCTCAAGACCCTCGCAAGGGGCCAAACCTCATGGGCGGGCGACCAAGGGCTTCCTCGAGCACGGCCTCGTCGGTGGCTCATGAGGAGGCGGAGAGTTCAAAGGCGGGGTACCTCGCGAGGTGCCCATGGCGTAAGCCATGGCGACCAAGGGCGCCATCGAGCGCCCGACCAGCGCAGCGTCCTCCTTTCCTCTTTGGTGCAAAGGAGCAAGCGCATGCAAGAGCATCAAGCAAAGGCATCCGTTTCGTGCAACAATACCAAGACCAGCCCCAGCGGCTGGAATGCGATCATCGTGGAGCCCAAGCGGCGTCATCACCAGAGCCTTTGGCGGCGAGGACCAACTTTAGTCGGGATAAGTGTACCGCTGTTCCCCTTGAAATGGCCAATTGTTGGTGCCCTTCCGCTCAATATTTGGGAAGAGGCCCAGGGCCTTCGCCTATAAATAGGGGTAGCCACACTCGAGACGGGGGACGATCGGATCGAGCATTCGGAATCGAGAGAGAGAAACCCGCTCCTCGAGGCTAGAGCAACAGGATACCACTTAGCAGTTCATCTCATCCACCAAGAACAGACCCTCATGAGGCTGTTCTTCCTATCTTATTCTTCATCGCCCGGAGGAAATCCACACAACACAAACTAGAGTAGGGTATTACACCACAACGGTGGCCCGAACTAGTATAAATCTTGCGTCTCTTGTGTTGTTCTTATTAGTAGTTTAGGTCCCTGCGATTCGGCGAGGTACGAGACGGTGGAGGGTTGGATCTCCGCGCGCACCCCAGAGTTCGAACCTTAAGGGTCTGCCGGAACCCGTGATCCGACAAAACTAGCCTATCAAAACTCATATATTTTGAAATAAAGATAGTATTTATTTATATATCTACATTATCTATTGCAGATGCTTTTATAGATGAAATAAACAAACAGACCTTCTCAACTGATTGGAAGACAAACCCTGGATTTGTCCGAAAGCCACACGGTTTGTTCTTTCCCAGGCCGTCGGTCCTACGCGCGCATACTGCCTTGCACCCGGTGGTACGATGGAACCAGTAGAATCTCTACCTAATAATAAAGCGTGGTGGGTTTCGGTCGTCCGTCACCCCTATTTGCAAAAAAAGTCCTTATAGTTTGTTGAAATCAACCCGCAGTCTATCTATAAGTCATAACGAACCGGTTTTTTAACTTTTTTAGAAAACCCTCAACCCGCAGTCCATCTATAAGTCATAACGAACCGTTTTTTAACTTTTTTAGAAAACCCCCTAAGATTTCACGTAATCAACCCGCGTCCATATTTAAGTCATACGAATCGTTTTTTTGTATTTTAACAGAAAACCCCCTAACCTTTCGGTTAATCAATCCGCAGTTTATCTAAAAAAAATTATCCATATCTTTTAAACCATAACTCTGATTTTAACATATTATATATGAAATTTGATTAGAAAAATGTGTAGAATCTAAATATGCTGTTACTTTTAGCTGTTAAATATTTCTAAACTATTAATTTGGGTGCAAAGAGTGTGTGTTTTTTCTGTCCCGTTGCAACGCACGGGCTCTTTTGCTAGTGATTAATCATGCGGTGTCCAGGAGAACAACGGTGACACTTTTGTAGTTTTATTATTGGGTGTGTTAAGCTCATGTGATCTTCCACGAAAACAGCGCCCTTTCCGTGTTGAAATTTGCACGCGCTCTTCTCCTCTCATTTTACTAATTACGAAGTAAAAAGATTACGAAAAACAATGTGAAAATGAATCACATATGTATTATACTTAGTTAATACTCCTATTAGTAAATATTCATGAATATGATGATGTATTATAGATGTTTATTAATTAGGGCTTGTCTATGTCTAAATCGCCTTTGATTCAAAGAAATTCTATAGAATTTTTGAAGGATTGAAATCTTTAGAAAGTTTTCTTACGTTGGTCCTTTGATTCATAGGATTGAATTCCATAAGAATTTTTTTTTCTATGTAATTTTTTTGTATCACATTTCATACGAAATCTAACATCCACTCTAATCTCCTTTTACAATTCTTGTGTTTTTTCTATGGCATCAGAAACTCCTTTCTAATCTTATACGTATGATTTAAGTGGACATGACACTTCAATCCCATATTTTTCTATTTCTATATTTTCAGAATCTTGCGAATCAAAGAGGCCCTTAGTAAGGTTCTCATTGATTTAGAAAATTTCAGTTTCAGTGTAATAGAAAATGTCTGCAAGTACTTTTACTTCACTAAAGTTTTGAATCAATTGAGACTTCAGAAAGAAAATATTAAGTCTACTTAAAATTTACAAAGCCATTTGTTATAAAGCAAACCTTAAAAGTTTTGAGTTTAACAAAATGTGGGCTTACTAAAAATGTACCCCCTCCGTCTAGAGTGTAGTGCCAAAAAACGTCTTACATTATGAGACGAAGGGAGTAGGTTTTATATTTTATCTTGGTGTTGCGAACTGAGTGCCATAGTTGGTTAGATTTTTCTCCATGACACCTATCGACCTGGATTTAAATCTTTTTTTTTCAAACGAGCCAGCCAAGGCTGGGGTTTCATAGATTAAGCAGGGAGCAGATGACAAAGTGACAAAGGCGATGATCCTGGGATCAAGGAGGTAAACAAAAGAAAGAAAAAGGTTGGGTGCCTGAGGCACCAGGATCTAAAACTACAATCTCATGGAGGATCCCCGAAGGGGCTCTGAATGGATTTGAACCCGCCCTGTTGCCAAAGACAGAGCTCTTTCCTGATGTCGTTGATCACATCTTGCACCATAGCCTCTTTCTTTCTGAAAACGCGGCTGTTGCGTTCGTGCCAGACTTTCCAAAGCACCAGCATGATCAGCGACTTGATTCTTTTCGCATGCGCTGGCCCTGTCGCTGAAACCATGGCTTGCACCTTTTCCAGAGAGCTGCTTTCGTTGGATAGACACGCCTTGCTGAGCCCCTAGCAGTGCTGCCAAGAGGACAAGATAGTCCAGACTGTCTTCGTGAACGGACAACTCCAGAACAGATGATCCGAGGTCTCTAGATTCCTGAGGCAGAGCTGGCAAAAGTAGGAGTTTGGCCACCCTCTACGTTGGAGCGGTTGTTGCACCACAGTCGGTTCTGGTGGAGGAGCCACGCAAACATCTTAAGCTTCGTCGGAGCCCAGTCGGCCCAGATCATGGCCTGGAACATACTCGTTGTCGATCCCAATAACTAGAGGGCGTAGGCCGAGCGGGCGCTGTACTGGCCTGACCCCTCCGAGTTCCAGCGGATTTGGTCCTGATCTTCGTCCTAAAGGTTTATCTGCCGGCGCTGAATGAGACGATGCAGATCAAGAACCTCGCTGACAAGGTCGCCGTTGTTGTCGTGTGCGAGGTCCAAAACCCAGCGGTCGCCGGTGATAGCTTGTGCCACAGTTCTGCCCTTGCGCCTCGAGTGCTTGAAGAGAGAAGGGAAGCAGAACTTCAGCGGCACCGGCCCAAGCCAAGAGCAATTCCAGAAGCTCGTTGTTCTGTCGTTGCCGACGGCGACAGTCGTCGCCGCGTTGAAAAGAGTGTGGTTCGAGTCATCGCATGGCGGTTCCGTTCCCACCCAAGGGCGAGTGGGATTTTTTCAGCTGTGCCAGAGCCATCTCAGCCGGAGAGCGCGATTGAACTTGAGAAGGTTCAGCACACCGAGGCCGCCGTGCTTGACCGGGGAACAGACCCGTTCCCAGTTGACCTTGCAGCTGCCACCGGAGAGCTCTTGATCCTTCCCCCAAAGAAACCGCCGCCTGTGTTTGTCAATTTCCTTCAGGAGCTTCTTGGGGACCCGCAGCGCTGTGAGGGCAAAGGTAGGCAGGGCCGAGAGAACGCAGTGAACAAGGACGCGCCTGCCCGCCATGGACAACATTCGTCCCTTCCACCGCACGAGCCGGGCCCTGATACGGCCGAGGATGAACTGCAAGTGAACTAGACGTAGCCGGCCCGTGGTGATCAGCAGACCTAGATATCTAATTGGGAAGTGGGCAATCGGGCTGCGAAACGTTTGAAGAGCTAGCTCTAAGTCGATGTCGTTGCAGTGGATCAGCGTGGCCGTGGATTTAGCTAGGTTGATCCGAAGGCCCGAGGCGTCGCCGAAGCTCTGAAGGATGTGCATCAGGTGGTTTATCTCCTCTTTGTCAGGGTTTGCGAAGATAATGGCGTCATCAGCGTACAAGCTCACTCTGAGCTTTACCTCTCGGCCAGGCACCGGCATGATCTCAAGAGCCTCCTCAACTGCTTGTAGCAGACGGTGGATGGGATCAATCGCAATGATGAAGAGGACAGGGGACAGGGAGTCTCCTTGCCTCAGCCCCCGCCGATGCAGGATTTGCGCGCCTGGTGACCCGTTGAGGAGAATGGCCGAGGATGAGGTAGCCAGGAGGAGCGTGATCCAATCATGCCAGCATGCACTAAACCCTAGCCTTGCGAGCAACTCCAGGAGATATTTCCAGGAAACATTGTCGAATGCCCTCGAGATGTCTAGCTTAAGGAGAATTGCTGGTGTTTTCCTGCGGTGTAGGCTCTTGACACAATTCTGGACGTAGACAAAGCTGTCGTGCAAGCATCTAGTCTTCAGGAAAGCCATCTGGGCAGGCGAGATGATCGACTGCACCACTGAAGCAAGCCGGGTTGAGAGAACCTTGGAGAACAGCTTCGCAATTGAATGAATCAGGCTGATCGGTCTGTAATCAGCAATGGGCTTCGCTCCGTCCTTCTTGGGGATGAGTACGATGATCGCAGAGTTTAGAGCCCCAAAATTTTGCCCGGCCAGGTGATAGAACTGTTGGAACGCCTGCATGATATCCGTCTTTATAATGCTCCAGCAACTCCGGAAGAAAATGCCGCAAAAACCATCTGGCCCTGGCGATTTCTCCACGGGTGAATCCTTAATCGCCGCGCAAACCTCTTCCTCAGAGAACGGTTGTCCAGGCCATTTCCATGCATAGAAGGCATGCGCAGCTCATCCCAGTTCATCGATGTGGCTCGGTGTTGGGTGGATCCCAGGATGCATTTGAAGTGATCATGTATTGCCTTTTCCTTCTCAGCGTGCGCTGTCACAACGTTGTCTCCAACTTTCAGAGCGTTGATGAAGTTCTTGCAACTTCTTGAGCTGATCTTGGCCATGAAGAACTTGCTGGGGGCGTCTCCCGCACGCAGCCAGGTGAGGCGGGAGGCTTGCCTTTTCCTGCAGCGCTCGATCGCAAGGCCCAGCAACTTGATCTTCAGACCTTTCCTGAGCTCAGCCTCGGCCATCGAGAGCCGCCATCGCTCCTGGGCAACATCGAGGCGCAGAATGACTTCACAAGCAATGTGGGACTGAATCTTCGTGTCTCCGATCAGATTCTTGCTCCAAATGCAAAGATCCTTGGCCACTCTTCTCATTTTGATTCGCAGCCGGGAGAAAGCGCAGGTGGTGGCTGTCGGGCATGACCAGGCAGCCGTGACCGTGTCGAGGAAGCACGGGAGCCGTGGCCACAAGGATTCGGATTTGAATCCTCCCCGTCGACGAGGCGCAGACGCGTCCGCTAGCAGCAGCGGGCAGTGATCAGAGCATGCAGTGGACGCCGCCATTAGGAGCGCATGCGGGAACAGGGCTTCCCAAGGCAAGGAGCAGAAGAACTTATCAATGCTAACTAACGTTGGGTTATCCCTCTCGTTGCTCCACGTGAACCAACGATTGTTACACTTGATCTGGCGAAGCCCTGCTCCGTCGATCACCGTTCTAAATTGGCCCATGAGCCTTCTATTTAGATTTTGGTTGTTTTTGTCTCGCGCCTCGTATATTAGGTTGAAATCTCTGTTGATGAGCCATGGCTCGGAGGCAGGTGGTGCAGTTCTAGCTAGCTCGGCGAGGAAGTCGTCTTTGCTCGCGTCATCGGCCAGTCCGTAGACCGTGGTGAGCCAGAAGGAAGTGAGGTTGCAGGCGAGGGTGACCTTAGCCGTAAGTGCGAATTGCCCAATGACGTGGGTGTATACGGAGACTACATCTTTGTTCCACAGAATGGCAGCTCCACCGCGAGTGCTGATGGCCGGCAGCATAGCGCAGCCCTGCAGAGTGCCGCCGCCAATGTCTCGAACGAACTCAGGCGTCCAAACATCTAACTTAGTCTCCTGGAGGCAGAGAATGGCAGTTCTGTGAGCCGCAACTACCTCTCGGACAGCCTCCCTCTTCGCCGGCGAGTTCAACCCGCGCACGTTCCAGCACATGATCGGGGGGAGGGGGTGGAGTGGTCGTCATTCATGAGGAAACACAAAAGATCTCCGGCGACTAATGAAACTACGATAAGCAAAGCACGGGTACACCCACCACCTCTCCGGGGGCCGCCGCCGACCACCAATAGACCCCAAACTACGACGGCGCGACTCGAACCATAGTCTACAACTGCTACAACAGGAGAAAACAACACCTAACTCAAGCCGGCCGAGGGCTGGCCGTCGCCGGAAACTACTACTAAGCCTAACATTACAGAGAGATGATCTCGCTAACATGATCACACTGCGGCCTCCCCGGCGACTCCATCAGGGCCGATGAGCCCAGCCGCGATGCGGAGGGCGCCCTTGTCCATGTTGGTGAGCTTGGAGATGATGGCGATGTCGTCATCGGAGAGGGGCTCGTCGAACTTGCGGATGAGGGCTTCTGCCGCCTTCTTCGTCATCTTCTCCTTTGGGCCCAGCAAGCCAAGGCCGTGCACCAGTATGAGCGAGCCGCGCTACACCACAGGCACCTTGCAGTTTTGGGCAGCTTGGCGCACGCTCTGCCGTGGGGGGGGGGCGCGATGTCGCCCTAGACTTTGGCGGGGCAGAGTTGCGCTTCATCGGCACCGGGCCAAGTAGGGAGGCGGGCTTTGTCGGAGAAGAGGTGTCGTGGAGCCTCCCTGTTTCCGTCGATCTCAAGCAGCTGGACCTGCTGGGTCACCGCGCCGAGTTGCAGGGCGACCGTGTTGGCGCGTGATAGAGTCTGGTAGCTGAAATGCTCCGGGGCGTAGCGCGGCCCCGAGAGCATGGGGCCGAACACGTCCGGCAGCTTGGGCGCGGCCTTGCTTGTCTCCGGCTTGTCGCGGTCGTGGAACTCCAGGGGCGTCCCCATGGTGGTGGCGATCTCCTCATCCAGGAGCGCGGCAGCGCCGTCGCCCAAGGTGGGTGCAGAAAGAGCCTTCTCCGCGGTGGCAAAGAACTCCACGACGTCGTCTTGAGTGGTGCGGGGGCCAGCCGGAGCCGCAGAAGGGGAAGGAACATGGACTTGGCTGGCGAGCTTGGCCTTCCCCTGCAGCTGCTTGGCTGGGTACGCCTGGGAGTTCGAGCGGCCACCATGCCATCCATGGCCTCTTGCATTCTTCGAGCGCCGGGGGGAGGAGAGCAGGCTACGCTCGCGCTCCTTGCTCGTGGCCTCGCCACGATCTGCCTGGGCAGCCTGACTGTGGCCCCGGCCCAACAGAGTGTCTTTCCAGGAGCGGCGACCGCTGCCCCCTCCCTGGCCGTCGTGGTCGCGGCGAGGGCCGCCTCCAGGGAGGCCGCGGCAGCCCGTGTCCACCACATGTGCGCGCTGCTGACGGTGATGGGGCTCCATGGGCTGGCCATCCTCGACGTGCATGACCCAGGTGTCGGGGATGGTCCGGGGCAGGTCGTCGTCGTTGTCGGAGTTGGAGGAGGGAAGGCCGCTTTGTGCAGAGTGCGACGACTTCGGGGAGCGGGGGGACCAGTCCTCGACTCGGTCGACGTGGATGAGCAAGTCGTAGTGCTCCGCGCCGGGCGGGAGGGCGACGCGGCGGTCCGGCGGCGAGAAGCCGTCCATCTCCTCCACCCGACCGGCGCCCTGGGGCAACCTCCAGTACGTGTGCCGGGTGGGGATGAACGACATGTCACAAACCCACACCCATCATGCGAACGTCTTGGTATGGTCACGCTCTAGGGTGCGACTGTCGAGCCGATCCACGAGCACCTTGTCGCCGAAGACCTCTTGGACGCCTTCCAGCGTCCAGTACTGCTGGGGTAGGTGCTCGATGACGCAGCGCACGTGAAGGTTGAAGGTCCTGTGGCCAGCGTGGTTGTTCTCCCCCCACGGCGTGATGGCGAAGTTGGCGCCGTCGACACGCAGGGAGCCGCGGCGGACCGCGTTCTCGTGGTGCGCCGGATGCGTGAAGATGACGAAGAAGTCCTCCGGATTGTGCGCCGTCACGCGCAGATGGTGCGGCGGGACGCAGAGATGCGCCTCCAGAGCACGGCCCACCGCCATCGGCGAGGTGGCGCAAACACCGTCGGTAGCGTGCAACCTGATGGCGTGGCGGCGCAGGAAGAAGATGCTCTGCTCGATGGCGGGAGTGGACACGCGAACTTTGTGGCTGGCGCGGGGGCAGCGAGCGGGATCGGCCAGGCTCAGGTCAGCCGTGGGCGCCAAAGCGAGAGGGCGCGGGGGCGGCGGGGTGGGAAAGTGGAGGCGGCTGTGGACGGGAGCGCGAGCAGGGAGAGGGCCTAGCCTAGAGGAAGCAGATCTGCCGCGGCCATTGCAAGGATTTTGGGGGCACTCGCGGGCAAGGTGGCCTTGGAGCTTGCAGAGGACGCAGCGAAGGGGGTCTCTGATGACCCACAAGTATAGGGGATCTATCGTAGTCCTTTCGATAAGTAAGAGTGTCGAACCCAACGAGGAGTAGAAGGAAATGATAAGCGGTTTTCAGCAAGGTATTCTCTGCAAGCACTGAAATTATAGGTAACAGATAGTTTTGTGATAAGATAAATTGTAACGAGCAACAAGTAACAAAAGTAAATAAAGTGCAGCAAGATGGCCCAATCCTTTTTGTAGCAAAGGACAATCCTGAACAAACTCTTATATAGAGAAAAGCGCTCCCGAGGACACATGGGAATTATCGTCAAGCTAGTTTTCATCACGTTCATATGATTCGCGTTCGGTACTTTGATAATTTGATATGTGGGTGGACCGGTGCTTGGGTGCTATCCTTACTTGGACAAGCATCCCACTTATGATAAACCCCTATTGCGAGCATCCGCAACTACAAAAGAAGTATTAAGGTAAACCTAACCATAACATGAAACATGTGGATCCAAATTAGCCCCTTACGAAGCAACGCATAAACTAGGGTTTAAGCTTCTGTCACTCTAGCAACCCATCATCTACTTATTACTTCCCAATGCCTTCCTCTTGGCCCAAATAATGGTGAAGTGTCATGTAGTCGACGTTCACATAACACCACTAGAGGAGAGACAACATACATCTCATCAAAATATCGAACGAATACCAAATTCACATGACTACTAATAGCAAGACTTCTTCCATGTCCTCGGGAACAAAGCGTAACTACTCACAAAGCATATTCATGTTCATAATCAAAGGAGTATTAATATGCATAAAGGATCTGAACATATGATCTTCCACCAAATAAACCAACTAGCATCAACTACAAGGAGTAATCAACACTACTAGCAACCTACAGGTACCAATCCCAGACTATGAGACAAGAATTGGATACAAGAGATGAACTAGGGTTTGAGAGGAGATGGTGATGGTGAAGATATTGATGGCGATTGACCCTCTCCCGATGAGAGGAGCGTTGGTGATGGCGATGGCGATGATTTCCCCCTCCCGGAGGGAAGTGTCCCCGGCAGAACAGCTCTGCCGGAGCCCTAGATTGGTTCCGCCAAGGTTCCGCCTCGTGGCGGCGGAGTCTCATCCCGAAAGCTTGCTTATGATTTTTCTTTGGACGAAAGACTTCATATAGCAGAAGATGGCCACAGGAGGGCCAACAGGGGGCCCACGAGGCAGGGGGCGCGCCCCCACCCTCGTGGACAGGTGGAGGCCCCCCTAACGTGGATTCTTCTTCCAATATTTTTTATTATTTCCAAAAATAACTTCCGTGGAGTCTCGGGACTTTTGGAGTTGTGCAGAATAGGTCTCTAATATTTTCTCCTTTTCCAGCCCAGAATTCCAGCTGCCGGCATTCTCCCTCCTTATGTAAACCTTGTAAAATAAGGGAGAATAGGCATAAGTATTTTGACATAATGTGTAATAACAGCCCATAATGCAATAAATATCGGTATAAAAGTATGATGCAAAATGGACGTATCAACTACCCCAAGCTTAGACCTGGCTTGTCCTCAAGCGGAAGCCGATAACGATAAATATGTCCACATGTTTAGAGGTAGAGGTGTCGATAAAATAAAATACGGACATGAGGGCATCATTATTATTCTCATAACAGCAACATATATGGATATTGTCATATGATTTCTTATGCTCAAGCAATAATCTATTCACAATGCAAAGTATGAATCATAAACTTTATTGAGAACTAACAAACTATAATCTCAGTCACTGAAGCAATTGCAATTCATCATAACATCAGAAAAAGTCTATGTCAGAGCTTTCTAGCAAGTCCACATACTCAACTATCATTAAGTCTTTCACAGTTGCTAACACTCACGCAATACTTGTGGTTACGGAGTTTTAGTCGGACACAGAGAAAGATAGGGGCTTATAATTTCGCCTCCCAACATTTTACCTCAAGGGTAATGTCAACAATAATAATTCATGCTAACCCACATCCAATTATATATATATATATATATATATATATATATATATATATATATCGGATCTTTCCAACATCCTGTGCTTGCCAAAGTATAAAATGTAAAAA
Organism: Aegilops bicornis; assembly: GCA_021605145.1. NCBI lineage: Eukaryota > Viridiplantae > Streptophyta > Magnoliopsida > Poales > Poaceae > Aegilops > Aegilops bicornis. Next base: position 193,040,508 of record CM038673.1, on the reverse strand, counting down.
GGAAAGGTGAAGATCACCATGACTCTTGCATAAGGTAGAAGATAATAATAAAAGATAGGCCCTTCGCAGAGGGAAGCGAGAGGTTGCCATGCGCTTTCGGGGTTGGATGCACAAAATCTTAATGCGAAAGAACATCACTTTATATTGCCACTTGTGATATGAACCTTTATTATGCGGTCTGTCGCTTTTATTTCTTCCACATCACAAGATCGTATAAAGCTTATTTCCTCCACACCAATCAATCATACATATTTAGAGAGCAATTTTTATTGCTTGCACCGATGACAACTTACTTGAAGGATCTTACTCAATCCATAGGTAGATATGGTGGACTCTCATGGCAAAACTGGTTTAAGGGTATTTGGAAGCACAAGTAGTATCTCTACTCGGTGCAAAGAATTTGGCTAGCATGAGGGGGAAAGGCAAGCTCAACATGTTGGATGATCCATGACAATATATTTTATCTCAGATATAAGAAAACATAACCCATTACGTTGTCTTCTTTGTCCAACATCAACTCTTTAGCATGTCATATTTTAATGAGTGCTCCCAATCATAAAAGATGTCCAAGATAGTATATTTATATGTGAAACCTCTCTTTCTTTATTACTTCCTATTAATTGCAACGATGACCAAAGCTATGTTTGCCAACTCCCAACAATTTTTAATCATCATACTCTTTCTATGTGAAGTCATTACCCTCAATAAGATCAATATGATCTCTTTGTTCCTTTTTATTCTTTCTTTTTCTTTTATTCTCTCAAGATCATGGCAAAATAATCAAGCCCTTGACTCAACACTAATATTTATTATATAGCTCACGGACTCGATTACATAAAGGGATCATAAAGCAAAACTCAAAACTAGATCATACCAAAACTTTTATTCTACTAGATCAAGATGCTACTAAAAGGATCGAACTAAGAAAAAGGGTAAAGATAGAGATGTGATGGTGATACGATACCGGGGCACCTCCCCCAAGCTTGGCAGTTGCCAAGGGGAGTGCCCATACCCATGTGATTATGTCTCCTTTGTTGGTGAGGAAGGTGGCGAAGTTGTTGATGATGCGGGCTTGTCGTCCATCTTCCAAGGCATAGGCTCACCATCATAGAAGGATGATCGAGTCTCCGGGATTCTCAAATCTGCAGCCAAACTCATCCTTTTGAATCTATATTCATACTCACAGTTTTGGTTTTGCAGGTCATAGATTTGGGCTTGAAGGTGCTCGATCTTCTCGTGAAGCTTGAAGATGGTCTCCCCGATGTTCTTGGCATCCAGCTTGTGGTTGTTGGTGAACTCCGCGATCATCATGTGGTTTGAGTTGAGTCCACGTTCCACCATCCCCTGGCACTTGAAAACTTGTTGCTCCATTGCTTCTAGCCTTGTCTCCACGCTTCCGGTCCCCTTCGGTCCCTCAACATCGTGGATGTGCAGCAACCCATCACGCATCTCAATGGCTTGAGGGTGTCGCAGCACTTCCGCGAGGTAAGGATTGATGACCTTCTCGAAGAACTTGTCCTTGGGGGCGCTTGGAGACGTCATGATGATCTAGATCTATCAGAAAAACTGCTCGAAACAAGAACAGAGGACAATTGCGTGATACGGGAGTCAAAACCTTCGGGAGATTATATAATGAATTTTTACCGACCAAAATACGTATCGTGCAAGAAAACGGAGTCCGGAGAGCACACGAGGTGCCCAGGGGGTAGGGCGCGCCCTCCACCCTCGTGGAGCCCTCGTGTCCTTCCCGGACTGCTTCTTATTTTTCTATTTTTCTAAATATTCCAAAACGGAGAAAATTTGCCTTTAGAACTGTTTTGGAGTCGGTTTACTTACCGTACCACATACCTATTCCTTTTTGGAGTCTGAAACATTCCGGAAAGTGTCCCTTATGTATTCCTCCGGGGTTACGGTTTCAATAACATTGCTTTAAACATTTATAGGATTACCTGAGATATAATGTTTGATTCTTTGACCGTTCACCACCTTCGGGTTTGTGCCTTCGAAGTTGTTGATTTTTATGGCACCGGAACGATAGACCTCCTCGATAACGTAAGGACCTTCCCATTTAGAGAGAAGTTTTCCTGCAAAAAATCTTAAATGAGAGTTGTATAGCAATACATAATCACCTACATTAAACTCGCACTTTTGTATCCTTTTGTCATGCCATCTTTTAACTTTTTCTTTAAACAATTTGGCATTCTCATAGGCATGGGTTCTCCATTCATCAAGTGAGCTAATGTCAAATAACCTCTTCTCACCGGCAAGTTTGAAATCATAGTTGAGCTCTTTAATAGCCCAATAAGCCTTATGTTCTAGTTTGAGAGGTAAGTGACACGCTTTTCCATAAACCATTTTATACAGAGACATACCCATAGGATTTTTATATGCAGTTCTATAGGCCCATAATGCATCATCAAGTTTCTTGGACAAATTCTTTCTAGATCTATTAACAGTCTTTTGCAAAATTAATTTGAGCTCTCTGTTACTCAATTCTACTTGACCACTAGACTGCGGGTGATAAGGAGATGCAATTCTATGATTAACATCATACTTAGCAAGCATTTTACGGAAAGCACCATGAATAAAGTGTGAACCACCATCAGTCATTAAATATCTAGGGACTCCAAACCTCGGAAAAATAACTTCTTTAAGCATCTTAATAGAAGTGTTATGATCAGCACTACTAGTTGGAATAGTTTCTACCCACTTAATAACGTAATCAACAGCAACTAAAATATGTGTATATCCATTGGAGGCAGGGAAAGGTCCCATATAATCAAAGCCCCAAACATCGAATGGTTCAATAACAAGTGAATAATTCATAGGCATTTCTTGACGTCTACTAATATTACCAATTCTTTGACATTCATCACAAGAAAGGACAAACTTACGGGCATCCTTGAAGAGAGTAGGCCAATAAAAACCGGATTGCAATACCTTATGTGCAGTTCTATCTCTAGCGTGGTGTCCTCCATAAGCTTCGGAGACACTTGCGTAGGATCTGTTCCTATTCATGCTCAGGTACACAACATCTAATAACACCATCTACTCTTCTTTATAAAGATGTGGTTCATCCTAAAAGTAATGTCTCGAGTCATAGAAAAACTTTTTTCTTTTGCTGGTATGTGAAACTAGGTGGTATAAATTTAGCAACAATATAATTAGCATAATCAGCATACCATGGAGTACTACGAGAAGTATTTATGACATTTAATTGCTCATCAGGAAAGCTATCATCAATAGGTCTTTGGGTCATCAAGAACATTTTCTAACCTAGACAAGTTATGCGCAGGGGTTCTCGGCTCCCTTTCTATCAATTATATGCAAATCAAATTCTTGTAGCAAGAGAACCCATCCGATAAGTCTAGGTTTAGCATCTTTCTTTTCCATAAGATATTTAATAGCGACATGATCCGTGTGAATAGTTACTTTAGAATCAACAATATAAGGTGCGAACTTATCACAAGCAAATACAAGCTGCTAAGAATTCTTTTTCGGTAGTAGCATAATTTCTCTGAGCATTGTCTAGAGTTTTACTAGCATATTGAATAACATTTAATTTCTTATCAACTCTTTGCCCTAGAACGGCACCTCTGACATAATCACTAGCATCACACATAATTCAAAGGGTAAATTCCAATCGGTGGGTGAACAATAGGTGCAGAGATCAATGTTTTCTTAAGTATTTCAAATGCTTCGACACAATCATCATCAAAGACAAATGGTATATCTTTTTGTAATAAATTAGTCAGAGGCCGGGAAATTTTGGAAAAGTCCTTAATGAACATCCTATAAAACCGGCGTGACCAAGGAAACTTCTTATACCTTTGATGTCCTTGGGACATGGCATCTTTTCAAGCATCAACCTTGGCTTTATCAACCTCAGTACCTCTTTCAGAAACTTTATGCCCCAAGACAATACTTTCATTAACCATAAAGTGGCACTTTTCCCAATTCAAGACAAGATTAGTTTCCTCACATATCTGCAAAACTCGATCAAGTTGCTCAAGCAATCATCAAAAGAGGATCCATAAATGAAGAAATCGTCCATGAAAACCTCACAAATATTTTCACAAAAGTCAGAGAATATAGCCATCATGCATCTTTGAAAGGTAGCAGGTGCATTACATAAAGCAAAAGGCATATGTCTATAAGCAAAAGTACCGAAAGGGCAAGTAAAAGTGGTCTTTGATTGATCATCGGCTGACATAGGTATTTGAGAGAAACCAGAATAACCATCTAGAAAGCAAAAATGTGTATGTTTGGATAATCTTTCTAGCATTTGATCAATAAAAGGTAAGGGGTAATGATCCTTTTTAGTAGCTTTATTTAATTTGTGGAAATCAATTACCATCCTATAACCTGTAATAATTCTTTGCGGAATCAATTCATCTTTATCATTAGGAACGACGGTGATACCTCCCTTCTTAGGTACACAATAGACAGGACTTACCCACTGACTATCAGCAATGGGATAAATTATACCTACCTCAAGGAGCTTTAGTATTTCCTTTCTTACCACTTCTTTCATTTTAGGATTCAACCGTCATTGGTGATCTCGAACGGGTTTGGCATCTTTCTCCAAATTTATTTTATGTTGACATAGAGTGGGACTAATGCCCTTAAGATCATCAAGAGTATATCCAATAGCAGCGCGGTGCTTCTTCAGAGTTTTCAATAATCTCTCTTCTTTATGCTAGAAAGGTTAGCACTAATAATAACAGGATATATCTTTTTCTCATCAAGATAAGCATATTTAAGAGTATCAGGTAACGGTTTAAGCTCAAACACGGGATCACCCTTGGATGGAGGAGGATCCCCTAGGATTTCAATAGGCAAATTGTGTTTCAGGATGGGTTCCTATTTAAAGAATCTTCATCTATTTCCCTTCTTTCATTCATAAACATATCATTTTCATGGTCTAGCAAATATTGTTCTAAATGATCACTAGGAGGTACGACAACAGAAGCAAGACCAATAATTTCATCCTTACTAGGCAATTCCTCTTCACTGTGTTGTCTACGAAATTTAGACAAATTAAACTCATCAGACATATCATCCAAACCAATAGTAACAACATCCTTTTCGCAGTCTATCTTAGCATTAACAGTGTTCAAGAAGGGTCTACCAAATATAATGGGACAAAAGCTATCTTGTGGGGAACCAAGAACAAGAAAATCAGCAGGATATTTAGTTTTCCCACACAAGACTTCAACATCTCTAACAATTCCCATTGGTGAAATAGTATCTCTATTGGCAAGTTTATAATTGTGATATCAATATCTTCTAACTTCGATGGGTGCAATATCATGCATAATTTCTTTGTATAAGTCAATAGGTATTGCACTAGCACTAGCACCCATGTCACATAAGCCATGATAACAATGATCTCCTATTTTAACAGAAATAACAGGCATGCCTACCACAGGTCTATGTTTATCTTTAGCACAAGGTTTGGCAATTCTAGCAGTTTCATCACGGAAATGAATAACATGCCCATCAATATTATCAGACAAGAGATCTTTAACAATAGCAATATTAGGTTCAACTTTAACCTGCTCATGAGGTGTATAGGTTCTAATATTGGTTTTACTAACCACAGTTGAAGCTTTAGCATGATCTTTTATCCTAACAGGGAAAGGTGGTTTTTCAACATAAGCAGTAGGAATAATAGGATCATTATACGTGATAGTCTTTTCTTCAATTTTAATAGGTGCAGCTACTTTTACTTCTACGAGAGGATGATATTTAAACCACTTCTCCTTAGGGAGATCAACATGAGTAGCAAAAGATTCATAGAAAGAAGCTACTATCTCAGAGTCAAGTCCATATTTAGTGCTAAATTTACGGAAAACATCGGTATCCATAAAAGATTTAACACAATCAAACTTAGGTGTCATAACTGACTCCTTACCTTCGTCGAGGTCCCAATCTTCAGAGTTGCGTTTAATTCTTTCCAATAAATCTCATTTGAATTCAATAGTCTTCATCATAAAAGAGCCAGCACAAGAAGTATCGAGCATGGTGCGATTATTATCAGAAAGCCGAGCATAAAATTTTTGAATAATTATTTCTCTTGGGAGCTCATGATTGGGGCATGAATATAACATTGATTTAAGCCTCCCCCAAGCTTGAGCGATGCTTTCTCCCTCGTGAGGCCAGAAATTGTATATATAACTGCGATCACGATAAACAAGATGCATAGGATAAAATTTCTGATGAAATTCCAATTTCAATCGTTTGTAGTTCCATGATCCCATATCATCACATAGCCTATACCATGTCAATGCATCTCCCTTCAAAGATAAAGGGAAGACCTTCTTCTTAATAACATCATCGGGCACACCTGCAAGCTTAAATAATCAACAAACTTCATCCACATATATTAGGTGCTCATCAGGATGCTTTGTTCTGTCTCCTGCAAAAGGATTAGCTAGCAGTTTTTCTATCATACCCGAAGGAATCTCAAAGTAGACATTTTCATTTTTAGTAGGTTCAGTAGGTTGAGGAGCAAATCTTTGCTCTACTGGTCGGGGTGAAGATACCCCGAACAAGCCCCTCGGAGGGTTACTTTCCATAAGTGACAGTAAATTTCAGCACACTATATAAATTTTTCCTTACCAAATTCCACCTACCAAAGGCGCTTCACTCCCCGGCAATGGCGCCAGAAAAGAGTCTTGATGACCCACAAGTATAGGGGATCTATCGTAGTCCTTTCGATAAGTAAGAGTGTCGAACCCAACGAGGAGCGAAGGAAATGATAAGCGGTTTTCAGCAAGGTATTCTCTGCAAGCACTGAAATTATAGGTAACAGATAGTTTTGTGATAAGATAAATTGTAACGAGCAACAAGTAACAAAAGTAAATAAAGTGCAGCAAGATGGCCCAATCCTTTGTGTAGCAAAGGACAAGCCTGAACAAACTCTCATATAGAGAAAAGCGCTCCCGAGGACACATGGGAATTATTGTCAAGCTAGTTTTCATCACGTTCATATGATTCGCGTTCGGTACTTTGATAATTTGATATGTGGGTGGACCGGTGCTTGGGTGATGTACTTACTTGGACAAGCATCCCACTTATGATTAACCCCTATTGCAAGCATCCGCAACTACAAAAGAAGTATTAAGGTAAACTTAACCATAGCATGAAACATGTGGATCCAAATCAGCCCCTTATGAAGCAACGCATAAACTAGGGTTTAAACTTCTGTCACTCTAGCAACCCATCATCTACTTATTACTTCCCAATGCCTTCCTCTAGGCCCAAATAATGGTGAAGTGTCATGTAGTCGACGTTCACATAACACCACTAAAGGAGAGACAACATACATCTCATCAAAATATCGAACGAATACCAAATTCACATGACTACTAATAGCAAGACTTCTTCCATGTCCTCAGGAACAAACGTAACTACTCACAAAGCATATTCATGTTCATGATCAGAAGAGTATTAATATGCATAAAGGATCTGAACATATGATCTTCCACCAAATAAACCAACTAGCATCAACTACAAGGAGTAATCAACACTACTAGCAACCTACGGTACCAATCCGGACTATGAGACAAGAATTGGATACAAGAGATGAACTAGTGTTTGAGAGGAGATGGTCTTTGGTAAAGATGTTGATGGAGATTGGCCCTCTCCCGATGAGAGGAGGCGTTGGTGATGGCGATGGCGATGATTTCCCTCCCGGGAGGGAAGTGTCTAGAAACAGCTCTGCACGGAGCCCTAGATAGGTTCCGCCAAGGTTCCGCCTCGTGGCGTGAGTCTCGGCCCCAAAGCTTGCTTATGATTTTTCTTGGACGAAAGACTTCATATAGCAGAAGATGGCCACCGGAGGCCAACAGGGCTCATGAGGCGTGCCCCCCCACCCTCGTGGACGGTGGAGGCCCCGACGTGGATTCTTCTTCCATATTTTTATTATTTCCAAAAGTAACTTTCGTGGAGTTTCGGGACTTTTGGAGTTGTGTAGAATAGGTCTCTAATATTTGCTCCTTTTCTCAGAATTCCAAATTCTTTGGCATTCTCCTCCTTATGTAAACCTTGTAAAATAAGAGAGAATAGGCATAAGTATTGTGACATGATGTGTAATAACAGCCCATAATGCAATAAATATCGATATAAAAGCATGATGCAAAATGGACGTATCAGTCTCTACAGTCTTTCTGGCGGTGGCGCTTGCTGAGGCAGCGGGAGCAGCGGCCCCGGAATCTGCTTAAGAAGACCTCGCGGCTACCGACCGCATTGAAGTCCGGCCGCCGGTCCGAGCGGTGTGATGTCTTGACGCGCATGAGCCGCCGGGTCTTGGGAGGGCTTGCGATTTTTCCATGAGGTGACCTCGGTCCGACCACCGCCGTGTCGGAAAAGGCAAGCTTATCCGCCGGAGGAGGCGACGATGATGGGCTGCAGCGCCGCTGAGGAAGCTAGAGCCTAACGGATCGACGGGGGTGGCTGGCGCAGAGCATTACCACGCAGCAGCAGGCGCGGCGAGGAATCCGGATCTGAGGAAGCCGGGTCCCCGAGATCCAGGGAGTTCGGGACCAGGGACATGCTAGAAGAAGCCGGCCAGGCTGCCCAATGATCCGGAGCCAAGACCGACGAGAGGGACGGCGAGCCCATCTTTGGGCCGGACGGAGGTGGCCGCGTGAGGGCGGCGGGCGTGAGCCGGAGGCGTGGCTATCCTATGAAGGCCAGAGATGTCTTCTCCGCAGGCCAAGAGAAAAACATTGGTTGGTCCATCTGGATTTAAATCTTAGACTTAGTATAGATGCTCACACTATTTTAGACTTTTCAAGTGTACATTCATAAAGATAGGTGTGTATATATGTAAGCGTTAGCATTTGCAAAATATTTTAAGAAAAGATTTGGGCTTTCTATTTCTTGAAGTCGTCTTAGTTGTGAAATGGGAGTGTACGGCTCCTACCAGGGTTAAAAAATCTAGACTTGCACTAGTGCTCCCAGTTTTCTGGATTTCTTTGACATTTTTAGAAATATTCGTTCAGTGAGAGAAGACCTTCGTGTTCATTACAAAGGTGTCAGTAATGACTTTGTCAATTTTCAAATGTTGCGTCGGCTTAGTATCTCTGAGGTGCTCATAAAGGTAGGGTATACGTGCATGCACACATTTATAGAGATAAGTACTCCCTCCATTCAAAAAAGTTGGTCCTTCGAATGAATGTATTTAGCATCAAATTAGTGCAAGGCGATCCGGTCTCGCCGTTGCTTTTTGTAATTGCCATGGATGTCCTAACATCGCTTGTCACGAAAGCTCAGGAGAGTGGAGTCTTGAGTATGATGCCGGGTTGCACCCCCATGCAACGACTTTCCATCTGCGCGGATGATGTGGTTCTATTTATTAGACCTACCATCCCGGATCTTAGATTTGTTAAAGAGGCCTTGCATATTTTTGGGACTGCTTCGGGACTGAACATAAATTACTCCAAGTCCACGGCCATCATGATTAGGGACGATGAAGGTGACAAGGAGTTGGTGGCGGGCGCCATGCCCTGTAGCATGGACTCTTTTCCTTGTAAGTACACAGGGCTGCGGTGTCCATATGGCAATTGACACGCTCGGAATGGCAACCGATTGTGGAATCTTGTGCTCAATTTCATGCCAGGCTGGCAAAAAGGGATGATCACTAGGGCTGGGAGGTCAGTCCTGGTACATGATGTAGTGATGGCGCGCCCCACTCACCACCTTATCATAGCGAATGCTCCTAAATGGGCAATTGAACAAGTTAATAAACGGTGCAGAGCTTTCTTTTGGGAATGATCGGAAGTGATTCATGGTGGAAAATGCCTTGTGGCTTGGCAAAGGGTTTGCATGCCTAAAGAACTAGGTGGCCTCGGATTGCTAGATCTATACCGTCAAGGCCTGGCTCTAAGGTTGCGTTGGGAGTGGCTGAGACGTACTGACCCTAGCCGACCTTGGCATGGGCTCCCGATGGCGAGCGACCCTCGGTCTGAGAGGGTGTTTGACATCCTTGTGCATTGGAAACTTGGTGATGGCAACAAGGTGCTGTTTTGGAAAGATAGATGGATGGATGGTGGAGCTGCTAAGGAGATTGCTCCGGGCATATGGAGCAAGGTTACTTTTCAGACGGTGAACAAGCGGACGGTGTATGATGGATCGACGAACCATCATTGGGCGCGGACATCTCAGGAGATCTTACCACCGATGATCTAGTCCAGCTAATCAAGCTTTGGGAGATTGCTGTTGCAACACATCTTGACCCTACCCAAAGAGACGAGGCGATATGGCCCTGGAACTCCAAGCAAGTCTATACCTCGGCCTCAGCTTATCAGATGCTATTTAAAGGTGCAACAAGTGTGGCCTACGCGCGTTGGGTTTGGAAATCTTTGGGCGCCTTACACCGCAAAATCTTCTTGTGGCTTGCGATACAACATAGAATTTGGACTTGGATGGAGGCTTCGGCATGGACTACAGGATGACCCCTCCGCCTGCTATCTATGTGATCAGGAGGAGGACAACGTGGAGCATCTTCTCATCCAATGCATCTACTCACGGCAGGTATGGAACATGATCTTCTCCAACGTAAGGATTGCGCCGACCCTAGCACCGGTGGTGAATGATAACTTGGAATCGTGGTGGGGTAGCACCCGCAAACTGATTCGCAAGGAGTCTCGTAGTGCTTTTGATAGCCTGGTGATTTTAGTGTGTTGGCATTTATGGAAGCAATGCTCGAGTCTTCCATCCGGCGACTCCATCTATTACCGCCTATGAATTAGTTTCTAGAATTCTTGATGAGCTGCGCATGTGGGCGACAGCGGGTAGGTGTGGAGTTGACATCATTGTGTGAGGAGTTAGCTTAGTGTGTGGAGTTGGAGTTGGCCATGGCCTCAGTCGGCTTGTGACTGGTGGCTATGCTTGTAACACTCTTGTACATTTCTTTCACTCCTCTATAAAGCTAAGGTACGCAATTTGCGTACTCTCGAAAAAAAAACATCCTAGATCAGCTTTTCCGGGCGGACGGAGGATATATATGTGTATATGTATATACGATGGGCATCTACGTTGTACCGTGTAATCCAGGAGTACGTGTCGATCAACCAAACCAGATCCCTTGCCCTTTCCGTCTCACGCGGCTGGGTCGTCGTGGCGCGGGCGAGTGAAGTGGCAGACTCGACTGCCTCCGTCAGTCGTCGCCGTGCTCTCGCCTATATAACCGGACCAGACACTGCAGGCAAGAGCAGCACACGCACTAATCCTTATTCTTGCTCCTTTTCCACGAAGCTCTTCTCTTCTTTGCTCTTCTGCACGAGAGAAAACTGAGATAAATTCCTTAAAAAGAAAAGGAAAAACTGGGAGGAAAAGGCCATGGCGCCGAAGAGGGAGCAGGTCTTGGCCAGCGCCCGGGGCTCGGAGTCGGCGAAGCGCCTGCGCGTGGGGGTCTGTCAGCATCTCTCCTACACTGAACCATTCGTCAGATAAGCAACTGGAGAGCAAGGAACCTGAAGCTACAAGACTTGGCGCTCCAATAGAGGCCTCAAGGCCCAGTCGCGCTAAGAAATTTCCCCAGTGGCTTGCAAGGGATGTAACTGAGATCAGTATAAGAGAGAGTGCTCCTTCATCGTTTTGACTTGGCTAGGCTTTGGTAGAGGCTTCGGCCGATCTGAGAGATTGCTTGTAATTTCATACTTGCTGTGAGGGAGGATGGGCGGAACAGCAATCATATACCACAATTCATCTTAGATCGAGTGATTCGTGGCATGTATCTTACAATTGGCATCAGAGTCGTTCGTCCTGGAGATTCCCCACCACCAGTACCCGACTCGGTTCAAGGCGCAGCGGCGGGACGAGATCATGGAGGATCTGTCAGACGAAGCCCGTTCGATCTACGACCTGCTCAAGGGGGACATGGCCGGCACCATCGACAAGCGCCTCAAGGACCAGAGGAACGATCTGGTGCAAGCTGTATGCAAGATGCTCGATGAAACGTCGGCCAATTTGGAAGGCGTCATCACAGGACAAGTTGACGCAATCAGGGAGGATCTCACAGGTGAGATCAACCAAGTGAAGGCAGAGGTGGAGAAGATCAAGGAAAGCGGTCAGGATCTGCGTCCGAGCGATGTAACCACGCCCGGGAGGTTGTTCACTGCAGGGGCGTCGTCCTCGACTGAAGATCAAGGAGCTGATAAGGAGAACAGAGGTAGACCGCTGAACTTGTACGTTCCTCCTCCGGTTAGAAATTCTGGTGGCTCCAAATCAACCCCGGTGAGATCAATTCCTCTTCGCGACCCCAACAGAGCAGTTTCTTCAGAAAACACTTTTCGAGTAGAACTGCCGCGGTTTGATGGAACTAACCCACGCTTATGGCAAACGAGATGTGAAGACCAATTTCAGTTATGGGCAGTTAATCCTCTAATGTGGGTCTCATTGGCTTCAGCTCAGTTTAAGGGAGCGGTAGCACGTTGGTTGGAGTGAGTACAGCGCAGGGCGCTGAACGTCAGCTGGGATGAATTTTGCAATTTACTGCAAAGCAGATTTGCCAGGAATCAGCATCAGCAACTTATCAGGAGATTATTTCACATAGCACAAACCAGCACTGTGGAAGACTATGTGGACAGATTCTCGGAGCTTTATGACCAGTTAACTGCTTATGAGTCTGCTACTGACCCTTTGCACTATGTTACTAGGTTCATGGATGGTCTCAAACCGACTGTTAAAGTACAAGTAGCAATACAGAAACCCAAGGATCTTGACTCTGCTTATGAGTTGGCATTGCTGCTGGAAGAAATTGGAGATGGACACACTTCCATTAACAGCCAAGCTAGAAGAGCTTCAGCTATGCCTTTACCATTACCTCTCCCTCCTATCAAACCGAAGGTTACTGAAGAGAAAAAAGCCAATGGAGTTTCAAAGATCTCAAGCAGGGGACAGATGGTCAGCTCTGAGAAATTACAGGAAAGCAAAAGGATTATGTTTCATATGTGGAGAGAAATGGGCTAAGGACCACCAGTGCAAGGCCTCTGTGCAGCTGCATGTAGTTCAGGAAATGATTGATCATTTGCAAGATTTACAGCAGAACTCTGATGAGGAATCAGATGGACAAGGGCAGGTCCACATGTTGTGCGCCACAATAAACAGAGACAGCAAATCTAGCAAGACCAGTTTACTATCTGTGACAGTACAAGGCAACCCAATGATCTTCTTGGTTGACTCTGGAAGCACTCACTCCTTCATAAATGAGAAATTTGCAGATAGATTACCAGCAAGAAAGGGAAGCAGAGCAATGAAGGTTACTATTGCTGGAGGAGCCAGCTTAATTAGTAACCAAATCATTGAAGCCTGTGAATGGACATGTGATGATCATCAGTTCAAGTCTGATTTCAGATTACTAGCTCATAGTCCCATGCAAATAGATTGGAAGCAAAAGTGGTTGGCATTCCAACACCAGGGTAACTTGATCACTTTGCAAGGCCTAGCTCCTGATGAATTTGCTTTCACAGTTTTGTCTATCTGTTTGGAACTACCAGCTGATGAAGCTAACAAACTTCCTGAAGAAGTTAAGCAGGTCCTAGATAAATTTGCTGATGTGTTTGCTCCTCCTAAAGGACTGCCACCTAGAAGACAATTTGATCATCCTATTCCGTTGATTCCTGGAGCCTGTCCTGTAGCAAAAAGACCTTATAGAATTCCCCCTCATTTAAAGGATGAGTTGGAGAAACAGATTGCAGAAATGTTGGAATCTGGTGTCATTCGAATGAGCAGTAGTCCTTTCTCTTCTCCTGTTATTATGGTCAAAAAGAAGGATGGCACATGGAGAATGGTAGTCGACTACAGACATCTTAATGCTCTCACTATTAAAGGCAAATTTCCTCTCCCAATTATTGATGAACTCCTGGATGAATTAGTTGGTGCAACTTGGTTTTCTAAATTAGATTTGAGAGCAGGATATCATCAAATAAGATTAGCCCCTGGAGAAGAGTATAAAACTGCTTTCTCTACTCACAATGGACACTTTGAGTTTACTGTGGTAGGGTTTGGTCTGACAGGCGGCCCTAACACCTTCCAAGGAACAATGAACTTTGATTTGTCTCCAGTTCTCAGAAAATGTGCAGTTTGTTTCTTTGATGATATACTCATATTCAGCAAGACACTTCGGGAACACATATTGCATCTCACTCAAGTGCTACAAATTTTGAAGGAGAAACAGTGGAAGGTCAAGCTCAGCAAGTGTGACTTTGCCCAGCAACAAATATCATACCTAGGCCATGTTATCAGTGACAAAGGAGTTTCAACAGACCCTAGTAAGATCACTGCTGTGGTCAACTGGCCCACACCAGCAAATGTTAAAGAGGTGAGAGGTTTCTTGGGGCTGACAGGATATTATAGAAAATTCATCAAGTCTTACGGAATTATCAGTAAACCCTTGACTGATCTTCTGAGGAAGGGAAAGATCTTTGTGTGTAATCCCATGGCTGATAATGCATTTGTTGCTCTGAAACAAGCCTTAACTTCTGCGCCAGTTTTGGCTCTGCCTGACTTTTCTCAACCTTTTGTCATTGAGACCGATGCATGTGAGTATGGAATAGGAGTTGTTCTCATGCAGAAGGGACATCCACTTGCTTTCATTAGCAAGTCATTTGGCCCAAGGAGCAGGGTCTTTCGGTTTATGAAAAGGAATACATGGCTATTTTATTAGCAGTGGATCAGTGGAGACCCTATCTACAGTTGCAACAGTTTGTTATCAAAACAGATCAGAAAAGTTTGTCTCATCTAGTGGAACAGAGGTTACACACCCCTTGGCAACAAAAAGCTTATACCAAGCTCATGGGCTTGGATTATCAGATCATATATAAAAAGGGGAGTGACAATACTGCTGCAGATGCTTTATCTAGAAGGCCTCCAGAGCATGTTATGTCTCTAACTATCTCAAGTGCTCAACCCAGTTGGTTGCAAGATATTATTAAGGGCTATGAGTCTGATACTTTCTCCTTGGAAATTATCCAACAGCCTGTCTTTGGATCAAGATGCTAAGCCTCACCACAAGCTTGTAAATGGACTCCTCAGATACAAGGGTTGTATTTGGATTGGTAATCAACCAGATCTACATGATAAGATATTTCAAGCCTTGCATGATAGTCCAGTGGGGGGACACTCTGGATTCCCTGTTACTTACAAAAGAATTCACTCACTTTTCAGATGGATTGGTATGAAAACTTACATCAAACAGAGAGTGCAATCGTGTTTGATCGGTCAGAAAGCTAAACCAGAGAGGATCAACTACCCTGGACTGCTATCTCCCTTGCCAGTTCCAAGAAAGGCTTGGGAAACTGTTACAATGGACTTCATATCTGGGCCGCCATGTTCTGAAACTTTTGATTGCTTGATGGTGGTTATTGACAAGTTCACTAAATATGGGCATTTCATTCCTCTCAAACATCCTTACACAGCTTCCAAGATTGCTGAATTATTCCTAGATAATATTTACAAGTTGCATGGCATGCCGAGGTTTATAGTTTCTGACAGAGATACCGTTTTTACTAGTGAATTCTGGCAACACCTTATGAAAAGAACTGGGGCAGTACTGAACATGAGCACAGCTTACCACCCAGAGACCGATGGGCAAACTGAGAGGGTCAACCAACAAGTGGAATGTTTCCTTCGATGCTTCATCAGTGCTCACCCCAAACAATGGAAAAAATGGATTTCTCTCTATGAATTTTGGTATAATACCAATTGGCACTCGGCAGTGGGCAAATCACCATTTGAGGTCTTATATGGACATACTCCCAGGGTTTTTGGCATCACTTCTTCTGACACCATTGATCCTCCTGACTTGCAACAGTGGTTAGAACAAAGAGAAATGGTCAATCAATCTGTCAGACAACACTTACTTAGAACACAACAACGCATGAAGGCTTACGCTGACAAGAAAAGAACTGAGAGAGTTTTTGAAGTGGGACAAGAAGTGTTTCTGAAATTGCAGCCATACGTGCAGTCTTCGGTAGTCCATCGAGCTAACCATAAACTTGCATTCAAGTTTTATGGGACATATGAAATCTTGGAACGTATTGGGGAAGTTGCCTATCGACTGAAACTTCCTGACTCAAGCAGAATACACCCAGTTTTCCACGTTTCCCAGCTCAAACAATACATCAAGAATCCTGTTCAGGTACAGTCTGCTTTGCCATCTAATTTTGCTCATCTTCAAGTTCCTGTGGAAGTTTTGCAGCGTCGTAGCGCCCTAAAGGAGACAGTACAGTAGCACAAGTGCTTGTGAAGTGGAGTGGGTCGTCTCAACAAGAGGCCACCTGGGAAGATGAAGATTCATTGAAGCAACAGTTCCCTCGAGCTTGGCTTGGGGTCAAGCCGGTTTTCAACGGCGGGGGGATGTCAGCATCTCTCCTACACTGAACCATTCGTCAGATAAGCAACTGGAGAGCGAGGAACCTGAAGCTACAAGACTTGGCGCTCCAATACAGGCCTCAAGGCCCAGTCACGCTAAGAAACTTCCCCAATGGCTTGCATGCCCAGACTGGGCCCGCTAAGGGATGTAACTGAGATCAGTATAAGAGAGAGTGCTTCTTCATCGTTTTGACTTGGCTAGGCTTTGGTAGAGGCTTCGGCCGATCTGAGAGATTGCTTGTAATTTCATACTTGCTGTGAGGAAGGATGGGCGGAACAGCAATCATATACCACAATTCATCTTAGATCGAGTGATTCGTGGCCTGTATCTTACAGGGTCCCTGGAGCTGCCTACGCCGGCGGCAGCGAGAGCGAGCGGTCGGTGCCGGCGTCGCCGGTAAAGCGGCTGCTGCGGCAGACAGTGTTCGTCGTGCTCTTTCTTGTGCGAATGTATGTGCGTTCGCTCTTTTTGATTGGCTGGCTACCTGCTCTTGATTCTCGTCTGCACCTTGAGCTCTGTTTCTAGATATTTGTTTTTTTGAACTTCTGTTTCTAGATTCTTAATTCTTCTGTCCCTGCCAATTTGTGTGTGCAGGAGCGAAAAGATCACGGTGATGGAAAGTATGTCGCAGATTGGTCGCATGGTGAGCACAGATCAAATATAGCTTTCGTTTTAATTTTATTTGCATGAAATTTGCAACCAGTAATTCACCTGCTGTGAAATACTGAGATTTTACCAACTGCCTATCAATATGCGTTATTGGCCGGGTCAGGTATAACAATTATTATGTGTTTTTCCATTTTCAGAAAGCACATATGGTGCTTTTTATTTTATTTTAAAGCACAATTGTGCTTTTCGTGGAAGCACAGACTGTAAATTATTTTTTCCCGGGAAGCACTCATGGAAGCACAACTGTGTTTTTCCCTTTCTAGAGAGCATAGATTGTTTTTCCCTTTTCAAAAAGCATCCATAGCTATGTTTCTCACAGAAACACATGTTGTGCTTCTCGCCGAAAAGCACTGCTTCCTGTAAAAAAAACTGCCAAAACCTAAGAAAACCAAGAAAAACCTGAAAACCCAAAAAAAATTCCAAAAACACGTGCAAAAAGGAGAACCAAAATTTGAGGGTGTATCCAGTGTGCGAACGTGATGGCGGCTAGGCGCACCACTTGGCGCGCTCCCATGCCCAAGAAAGTGACCTCTAGCGGGGTCCTCCAAGGGGTACCCCTTGATTAGTTGCTCCCGAAAATAATCATTTTGGGGAGTATTTCGGGGTCCTCCAAGGGGTACCCCTTGGAACCATTGTTTGTGTTTTGGGCCAGGCCTAGGCTTGGGGTGTTTAGATCGAGCTTTGTCAAGCCCAGCCCAGCCTGGAGAATGATCAGGTCGACCATCCATCTATTTAAATTGGATTGCCTAAAAAAATCTATTTAAATTGGAAGCCTTCAAATATTTTGAAACTTGCTGGGACTTGTTGGACATTTGTATGAAGGTTTTGCAAAAAAAGTTGTGCGCACATTGGATGTTTCGTTATGTTTCAATTGATATTGAACTTCTGAAACTTTTGTGAAGCTTGCTGAAATTACCATGCATTTTTTGTGAAACTGCTGCATGTACACGAGATGTTCTATCATGTTTCAAAAAAATATATAAAAATTCCATGAAACTGTCATGCAATCCCCATGCAACAAGTTAAACACACTATTGTAGTTTATTATTTAACAGAAGCATATATTTAAAACCCAAAATTTGTTAAATGAAAATCCAATATTGGTCTTGTTCTGAAGATATCGTCATCAATGTCACAAAAGTTCAGACAGGTCGTGAATTGGTTGTTTGGTTTAAAAGTATTTGAGGCTTCAGTTACATACATGGATAGGGTGTAAGCAGAGTAGATAGATGGGTGATAAGTTCAGAGTGAGAGAAAGAATACTCCTAGTTGATGCACATATCCAAAAAACAAAAATAATAATCAATGGACAAGATTCACAATGTGTATAAAAACATGCTGCACTCTCTTTTTCGGCTAAATAAGGTTTTGATACTGCTAATACATATTGATTATGTTTTGTATATACACTTTCCGCACCTTTAAGGTATAGGTTCTTCTTGGTTTTGCATGATCATCCTATACAAATACCATAATCTTTGTACAAAAATAATGTATTTTCTTGCATTTTATCAGTGTATTCACAGTTCCACTTGATTTGGCTATCTCCCCCTTATTCTGTTCCTCCTGTGGCTGATTTGACCCTTATGTACTCCCATAGGTTCAGAAACTTCACAAGGTTCAGACTCTTATCATGAGGTAAGGATATTTTCCATGTTCTAATATGATATTCTAGTTTTGTTCCATAAAATACAATGATTGTTTTCATTATCTTCAAGTAATGTGTTTATTTGCAGGGTCAAAAACATCAGTTCCATTTTTCTCAGAACACGGTCACCAGTATAGGTAGTGCATAGGAACTTTTGCAAAAACACACACAAGTGTTTCATGTACCCCATGGGTCGTGACAACTCACCCGACCTCTTTAGGGGCCTATATTAGATCCACATGTAGGTAAGTGGCTTGCATATTTGCTAGAAACAAATATATTCCCCCCTTTCCTAAATATGTCTTTTTAGATATTCCAATAAGGGACTACATATGGAGTGAATCTACACTCTAAAATATGTCTATATACATCCGTATGTAGTTTGTATTGAAATCTCTAAAAAGACTTATATTTAGAAACGGAGGGAGTACATCAAAGGCAGTAGGGCATTCCTCCCCTTTTCCCAGAATTTACGTTTCAAGATTTCCTGATATCATTGATATATTCGTGACTGTATTTAATGACAAAGGAAAAATAATTGCACTTGCAAATAAATAATTACAATGCGATCTTTATTTTTTTTGATGATCAAGGTTGTATATTGGAGACTATTTGAATAATTAAAAGAGAATCTAAGAAAGAACAGGGTAGTAGTAATTCACAGGGTGTAATTACAAGTACTTATATCCTCTTTTATGTGGTGATTGATGTACTCATGAGTTCCATGAACCATCCACTTGTTGTGCTTCTCTTAATGAAAATATGCAAGCTTTGCAAGTTTCATTATTCCGGAAAAAAAATAAAATGCTTACCTGTGGTTCTGCCTTGTCTCTATGCTCTTTGGTCATAGCAAATTGGAAAGTTTACAGCAGCAGATGGAGGATATAAGCCATGAAGTGGTTAGATTCATATTACTCTAAAATAATGTCTTAACATGGTCGTCCTTTTTTTCTGGTATTTGTTGTTGCTCACAGTTGTTTTGTCGTGTACAAACTGCAGAAGAAATTGGCTTGTTTGCATTCCGACCGACATGCTGATCAACACCCAAGGTAGGGGGATCTGTAGTCGCGCCGGATCCACTGTTTCTTCATTCATTTTTAGTCTCATCCTGAAATATTTAATATTTTCCCACTGTCAAGATGCCATTTATGTAGTTCACAATACCCATCTGATGTTCCCTTAATGGAACAAAGTAGTATGTGAATGTTAATTCAGAAAATGTCAATCGGACAACATATCGCCATGAGTTTATCACAATGCCATTCATGTTTCTGTTTCAGATCAGAACCATATCAGGAGGGTGCCACTTTGAGTGAACCGAACGCCAACATTCGCCTGCGTTTCCTGGATGGCCTGAAGACTCCAGTTTACACAGATAAGAACATAACATCTGAAAGCGATGTGGCTATCAGGATTGGCATCTTTAATGGTGATAACATGATCAAGGAAGGCCTGCTTTCAAAGCTGAAAATTGAGATCCTGGTTCTCCATGGAGACTTCTGCAACGACTGCCGGGGAAACTGGACCGGAGAGGAGTTCAATAGCCAGATCGTGCAAGGCCGGGACGGACACAGGTTTGTGTTAGGGGGTGATTGCAGTGTGTGGTTGAACAATGGAGAGGCCTCCTTCGGCAGGATTCGTTTCAAAGAAGGATCATCCAGGACTCGCAGTAGGAAGTTCGTCGTGGGAGCAAGAGTTTGTATGAGCGAAAAGACTGGTGTTCGAGTCCAAGAAGCTGTCACGAAGCCGGTCACGGTGCTGGATCGTAGAAATGAAGGTACCAATAGAACATTGTGATCTGTCAGAGGTTCTGTGTTTATGTTTCTTAATCTTTTATTTGCTTCAGCAAATGAGAAGAGGTACCCTCCAAAACCAAATGATGAAGTGTATCGTCTGGAAGAAATAGCCAACGATGGAACTTACCACAGGAGGCTTAAAAATGCTAAAATCTACACAGTGGAAGACTTCTTGAAGGCTCTGAATAAGGACGCAGACGACCTCCGTGTAAGGGTAAAGATACTTGGTCTGGAACTTCTCTCTTTCTATACTTGTAATATTTTTACCGCAATGCTCAATATTGCTGCAAATTCTTGACATGCAGGTTCTTCTGATAAAGAAGGTGAACAACTCTTGGGAAAAAATGGTTAAGCATGCTAAGGGATGCTGTCTCACAGACATAAATGATAGGATGAATGTCAGTCTTCCTCAACAAGTTCCATTTGACTATGTGATGAATGACAATCTTTCTTCTCTGGATGCAGTCATTCTTGAGCCGGATGAGACTCTTCAAGGTTAGTTAGATACTTGTTATCTTACCCTGACTATGTTTTCATCTTTTTGCGATGGCCTTAACTCTCGAGCATGAATCTGTCGTTTCAAGGAACCACAGCAAACGAAAACCGGCTTCATGATAGGATTGACCATGTCACTGAACCATCTCACCACAATGAGTATGTTCATGGTGATCAGAACACAGTTAAGTCAAATTATTACCAAGGTAGTTGTTGCTTCTTGTTCCCCTCTGTGTTTTTGTGTGGAATTCCTTGCGATTTCAGTTACTCCGCCATGCTCATACTTGCCATTTTTCAAGTAGGTCAATCCAATCCAGAAAATGGCAATCTTGCTGAACATGTTCCATTTAACTATGTGATGAATGTCAATCCTCCTGAACAAGCTCCCTCTAGCACACATTCCTCTCTGGATGCGGTCATGCTTAAGCCGGATGAGGTACTTCAAGGTTAGTCAGATATACGTTACCTTACCCTCACTATATTCTCATATTTCTGCAATGGCCTGAACTCTTGAGCTTGAATCTGTCGTTTCAAGGAACCGCAGCGGATGAAAACCGGTTTCATCAAGTCACTGAACCATCTCACTCCAATGAGCATGTTCATGGTGATCAGAATGCAGTTAATTGTTACCAAGGTAGTTGTTGCTTCTTGTTCCTCTCTTATCTCTTTATCCTCTTTGCTTTATGTATGGGATTCCTTGCAATTTCAGTGACTTGAATATGCTCATACTTGGCCATTTTTTTAAGGTGCCCCACCCCTTGGCCAGCAGCAACCTACAACATTCATGGCACCTTCACAGTTGGATGGTGAATTTCTATGGATCTTAGAAGGTGAGCAACCGGTTTCTGCACCAACTTATCAACAGCAAAACTGAACAGACCTGATAGATGACTCACATTTTACTCTGCTTCCAGGATCAGTTCAAGCAAACATCCATAGCCAGATGCAAGTTCCCATATCCATGGATTGTGGCAGTGCCATGGAGGCATCAACCTCTGTCCAGCACAACCTTCTACCGCAACCATTTGTGCCTACTCAATTCCAAGAAAGCATGCCTGGGATCCATTACTCTGAGAATCCACCTAACCATGTCTCTGGACCAACGATATGGCACGATGAACCTATCACCGAACCGGAGCCTAGCGCTTATCCTTATCCTGGGCTGGATCATGGAAACTTTTAGCAAGCGGGCACATTCTGCAGTGCAGTTTAGGCCGTGTAACATCATGGTTTTGTGTCATTATAACTTAGGTGTCAGGTTGTGATATATGATGTGCAGTATCAGGCATTGTAGACTGTATGTTTGGACACAAAGTGCTTTGCCCCCATTCTTTCTATTTGATGTTCTAAACATTGTACAATGATGTTGCGTAGGATCTGAGGGTGTGCTCCAACTTAGGCAAAACATTTTGTTGTCTGCGTGCACCCACTGATGTTAAATCGATGTTTAAATGTTTCAGAATGTCTACAAGTGTAAACTGCGATGAATGAAGACTGGTACTGTTCTGAAAAAGAAAGAAAAACATATAGCATATTTTTTTCTTCTAAAAGGGTACTTATTTCACCAGGGTTTCGCATTGCAGCATGCCATATTTACCATGGTAATAAAGAGGGGGCAGGTCAAAGAACTCTTTACATGATCATCTCAGACTGATACACAGATTGTACCTCAAATGATGTCGACAAGTGCCTCGGCATGGCCATCTCAGAATAGCCAACGAAATTACGACCCCACTGTATGATGATCGGTTAAGCCACTCCCCACGGAAAACAGAACGTATCTCTCAGCTTAGGTACATTTCTGGTACATGACTACATGATGCAAACTGCTTCGACGACAAGCAGATACTTGAACTGCCCACACATTGGGCGATATTCATCTGGAGCAATGACACACTAGTTCCACTCATAAAACGGATGGCCATAGGTATCTCAGGATAACGTTCGGGGATAATCAAGTTTGAGAACACAGTACCTGACGGTGTGCAAATGACACTACTCAGAAGCTCCAGCGTCACCATTGGAGACATTTGTAAGTGTTCGCATGCGTTCAGTCGCTGCCAGTATCAGACCTTCATACCAAATTATATAGCAGTTATATCACGGTGATAAACAAGAACAAGGGCAAATTATGTCACTGCATTCATGGGAGAGCGATTAACAGGCCAGCATAAAAGCGTAACGGATAAACATACCTGTAAATGGAGGCGAGGGTTTTCGAGGCCTCGACTTGAATTCTGGATGGAACTGAACACCTATGTAAAATGGGTGATCTTGTAGCTCTACAATCTGATCGTAAGTGCAAGCAGGTTCAGGCTTGAGAGGTTAAAAAAATCAAGACAATGATGAAATGGGGTGTTTGCTCGGTACCTCCATCCTGTTTCCACTTTCATCACAACCAACAAACTGAAGTCCTGCATTCTCAAGCATTGGAACAAAGCTAGGATTGACCTATTTAAACAGAAGAAAGTTTTATCACTTCCAAGGAGCATAAGGTAATAATGGTATAATAGACACATGAATAACACGGGGTTTAATAACCAACAGTCATGGCAAACCTCATATCTGTGACGATGGCGCTCATCTACATGTGGAGGATTTCCATACCTGACATTTGCATTAATCTCCATGTTAGAAGGTGAACAAGATTGTGACAGAGCAGCATATATGTAACAGATGGTCAATGAGAAACACTAAGAGTTCAATGAAAGCTCCTGACGACATGCCGCACAAACAGTTAAATTTCATGGCTGTAGCAGTGGATAAATGTTTTAACACACTAGCATCCAGAAGACTCACATATATCTGTCTAACAAACAAAGGATACAACATCCTTACAGTTTCGATGTCAGACAATCTGGTTTACGGAAGAACGTTCGACGGCAACCCAACCTCATCGTGTTTCCCATGTGTGTTTTTGATACCTTTACAGTGAATTACAAAAGCATTAAAGCAACATCATCTCCTTGTCTTGCACATAACTGGACAGAGAAGTACCTCAGGCATGTACATAACAACACGATCTGGTGTGTCTGTGTTGAACTCTTCACTGTCTGCATTTCCCAGGCCCAAAACCTACACCAGTATTCCTAAAAATCAGGGTCTACAAAGATAATTGATTGACAAGTAATAAAAGGAAGCATACACACATGTCTGGACATCTCAATCACCGATATCTGCATTCCCAAGCATATGCCAAGATATGGTACTTTATTCTCACGAGCATATTTTGCAGCCAATATCATCCCAGATATTCCACGATCTCCGAATCCTCCAGGTATCAAAATGCACGAGGAACCCTGATTTATTTTAGAATTAAAACACTTTTAGAAGACTGAGCTTACATAACCACAGAGGAAGAGACAAAGACAATCAGCATACTAACCTTAAGAGTTTCCCAAGCTTTAGCATGAGCATCTGGTGCCTGTACAAAAATGATACCACAGTAAGGTAGTCAAAACACACAACAACAAAGCAAGGACACACGTCATATAATTGCTAAATTGACTACAGATACTAAATGCACTACAAATGTAATCACTGCAAATAAAATGACTTTGTACAGCAGCATGTTGAGCTAGTAGCATAGTATGCATACATCGATATCTACAGCACTGAGATACTAATCGGCAGCAAGATAGAACAGATCATCAACATCAGTTGTGTTGGCGGAACAATGAATATTCCGCCTGCGGCCCTGCTCAGGAGCTTAACGACGACAAGATCTTCTTGGGCTCACATGGCCATTCCCCTCAGTGTCCAAGGAAGGGTATGTATCCGGTGCACCCTACCTTGGTTCACTCGTCTAGAAGATGTTAAAAGGTTTTGGAAAAATTCAGCATGCAGACACAGTATATATTTACCATGCTGTGAAGTTCCAATATAAAAATTTGAATACGGCTCAAGAAACAAAAAGACAAATCTCTCTGCATAGTAGCTAATCTAAATTCGGCTGCGAATTCGACCCAGTATCGCTATCAACTTAATTTGTCATTTCTGTTTCGTAAGTTATGTTTTGAATTTGGATTTGAAATTTTTAGACTGCAGTGTACTCGTTGTGTCTATACCATCTATTTTTCGTAGAATTTTGCAAAAATTCTAAATATGTAGGCGGAGGTTGGGTTGCACCACAAGTTCCAGTGCACCAGATGAGTTTCTCCCCGGCTGTACCACTCTTACAGCCTTAGCATTTGCTCTGGAGAAATGATAAAAACGTCCAGGCGGGATAAGGTGTCAATGCCTCCAGAGGCAGGAGTAAACCTCTGAGGATAATCCGTACAGCCTGAGAGAAAACCAGCATATATCAACCTGTTTGGTGGGTCCCATGGAAGACTGTAGACCACCTCCCTTGTGGAATTTCCTGGCTTTAGTAGCCCATCAATCATGAATTCAGATCGTTTGCACAGGGTTACAAGCGTATATAAATGGTACTCCCTACGTTCACTAATACAAGTTGTTCTAACTTTTTTGTGAATCAGATGTATATGACACGTTTTAGTGTGTTTGTTCATTCATTTCAGTCCGTATGTAGTCCATATTAAAATATCCAAAACATATTGTATTTGTGAACGGAGGGAGTATATAACTTAGGATTGTACCACACATTCTCCCGATCAATAATACAAGGAAGCAAAGCCTGGTGTGCTCTGTGTCTCACAGCCTCAGGCATTCCTGGACAAAAAGTCCTACCTCCAGCCAGACACAGAGCACACCTGCAAAAGTAGTGTTGCCTTCGCTTGCACCCTAACTTGTGTAAATGCTTCTGTCACTACTATTCCTGTGGACACCAACATGTCTATTGCTCATGTACACTTTCCCATCGCATATTAAGTTCATCGGGTATACTGTGCTAGTACTGTAGCCAACATATCTTATGAAAAGCAAACTGTTAGCGGCTTACACTTGCAGCAGTTGCATCTTCGAGATCTGAAGCTGAAACCCACTGGATAGAAGGTTTCTGTGAACATGCAACACTTGCATGTAGGAGAGCCTGGAACAAAATGAGATGCATACATGAATTAAAAACAGTGTTTACATCTAATAAATGAGACAATATCTATCATTAGTACAACATAGAAATGGGGAAGTCCAGCCGATTGCTTCTACAGTAGACACCCATGGAGAGTTTTGACTGAATAGTTATTTCGCAGCAGAAGCAGAAATCCTAGTTATTGGAATCGTTTTCATCATTGGCAAACTTGATTCAAAACTATAATAAACCTTGTATGAGATGTAATGTTTGTAACTAGGAAAGACACTTTTATATGTTTAAAAGTTGATTCTTGACCCACCTTCACCACTGATAAGTAAGAATCTGACAGATTAGTGTACTTCCCAACCAAAGCAATTTTAACCTGCATGGGATCCATATTCAGTAAATTTGATTTTGCAGCATGCAATCAATAAAGAGAGGAGTTGTAGAACAATGCTAACAGAGGTACTGAGGTTATCATATGACTCGGCCATCAGCGTCCAATCTCGTAATTCAGGGGGGCCAGCAGACCTATAAGACCAAAACATGATTGCTTCAAGACATACTAATAATAATGCCATCTTTGAAACTGGTAAGATATTACTATCTCAAATCACAAACTGCACACTAATCATGCAAGAACAAGCATTCTCTAACATTCATTAAAAGGCAACAAATATATCCAGAAATACAAAGTGTAAGCTAATTATACATAAAATATCAGCAGCGCCCATTTTTACCAAAATTATACAGGTAATATGAAAATTACAGTTCATACATGCAAAGTTGAGCACATTTAACATTCATAAGCAATGGTTTTCAATAACCGTTTGACTCACCTGGAAAGGTTTAGTTGTTTGATTATAGCCTCGTGAGCCTTTTGGTTCTGGAAAGCAGCACATATAAAAATCTTATGCCAAAGAGATGACCAAATGTAATTCGTACCAATTCGATAGCTTCCTCTACATAGTCAACGCTAAGCTTTTAGTTTAAGATTGAAACTCACTCTAAGAATAAGGGGAACATGCCATATATTTGGAACATCATGGATGTTAAGTATGTTCTCAACCTGCAAGAAACAATATAGAACGTAAGTAGGGAAATATTGTTAACAAAATGGCCTTTTTCAAATTCCTCGTTACGAAAGCATACCGGTACATGACAAAATTGTGAAAGCTTCTCCTTCGCGGATCCTATTAGTGGCTGAAAATTGAGATAAACATAGGAAAAACCAAGCCAGATTAGAATGGCTTCTGGAAAAGGACTTGTTATCATGAAAGAAAAAGAAAGTCCAAATTCACCACACATTTCAACTAGTGTTCGTGATATGGAGAAGCATCTTAACTCAGAAGATGACTTTTACACAATTAAAATCTATCAATGTGAGAGATGACATATCTTAAAGCATACAATATTATTCTTCATGTTACCTGTGCTGATCGGCACGCTAGAAGATCAGGAGTAAGACCCAAGGCCCTTAGTTCTCGTACACTGTGTTGTGTTGGCTTAGTTTTCTACAAAAAAAAAGGAGACAAGAATATGAGGGTCATATATTTACGATTAGCTGCCTCGACAAAACACTGCAACGCAATAATATATAAGGACGAGTGACATGTCCAAGTACGATCTGATTAGTATAATTCATGACGGGAGAATTATTTACTTGCTCACCAACTACACCCAATACTGGAACAAGGCTCACATGTATGAGGCAGAAATTGTCCTTACCTACAAAATATATATGGATGAGTGACATGTCCAAGTATGACCACTAACAAGAAAAACAAGTTTTTCAACAAATAAAATATTGTCTGACTCCATAGCATAGAATTTATGGCCTGAGTTAGATCAGAGGTGTAGCTGTAATTGGTGGGAGACCTTAGCACTACCAGGATGACCTAGATCAAGTGCCGTGATCATGGTGGTGATTAGACAGAAGAAGTGTGCATGAGATAGGGCACATGAGGCATGATGAACTGGCTAGAAAATAACGGGGTGGGAAAAATATTAATAACTGCTTGACTGCCCTTTATTATGCAATCAAATTATAACTGGGATAGAATCCAACTACCCTATCCATACTTTCGTGATGCAGATTCCTTAATCTAAGGTTTCCTAATTCAAACTCTCCTTCTTGACTCATCTTCAATCCTATAGATACGTATTTTAATGGAAAAAGAATCCAACTAAATGACTAATCCTACTGTTTGTGTGCTAGCCATAAGTCCAACCCCACATGGCAGGTATGTCTAGTTAATCACAAAAAAGGAAGGCAGGAAAGACTAAATTAGTGTACTGTCAATGAATAAATAGAGAAGAGAGACAATGTGAAATGATACAACAGACACAGAAGCCCAGTAAACTAGCACATTCTCAGCAACCATGGATATGGGAATTAATTACAACAAGAAAACCCAACTATACCAAGAGAAAATGACAACTGACGTAGAGCTTCAATGAATGGCATTGATTCAATATCACCTGAAACATGAACAAAATCAACTTCTCTACAATAGAAATAAGTAAAGTATCATATATAAGATGTCCCAAAACCCTACCTACAGTGCCGCCCAATTCGATAACACAAACATCAGCTGAACGAGTCTGCCCATCCACAGGAACAGAGGATACTGATTGTATCCATTGTTTTATTTCATCAGTTACATGAGGAACAACCTGGATAAATTCTAGTTGTAAGAGTGTCATAGGCTGTCATATTTGGCATTCGTGCATATGTGAACATAGCTTTGAATAACACAAGGTGGTTACCTGGACCGTCTTTCCAAGATAGTCACCCTTCCTCTCCTTCTCAATGACAGACTGAAAAAAAAAAAGGCATCCACTGTTTAGAAGTTCAAGCGACAATCAGCAAGCCTTTTCCTGTGTGTGTGTGTGTGGGGGGGGGGGGGGGGTGCTCACCTGATATATCTTCCCAGTGGTAATGTTATTTTCCCTCGTAAGAGTAACATCCAAGAAACGCTCATAATTCCCTAAATCCAGGTCCACCTATAAATTTGAAAAGTCAGGTGCAAGACAGCACAAACACTGAAAGTGTAAGATTAAAATTTATATGTGCACCCAAGAGGGCATACCTCTCCACCATCATCAAGCACAAACACCTCACCATGCTCAAAGGGAGACATAGTACCAGCATCTGTGTTTAAGTATGGGTCTGTAAAAACACAGGAAATGGACAATATTAAAAATAGTGGAAGATCCCAAGTTCCTAACTCTGCAAATGGGAATCGTCATCGTAGCAAAGCCAATTCAGCACAGTAAAGAAAAGGCACTAAAACGTTACACAATATCACATGTTTATTTATCCCCAATGTTCCGACACAGCATCCACATTTGGCCCAAAAGCTAGCCTGAAACCCAAAAGGGTGCCACCTCTTAAACAATTAAAATGTTTTAAAAAACTAGTAGTAGTTAGATGAAAGACCTCCGCAACTTGACATGAGTTGGGCAATTACTCAATGCGGCAAGAGCTACTGATTCTCCAGAATCACAGTACCTTTGGGGCAGTGACAACCGTGACAAGTAGGCATCGACTCTAACTATCTTGAAGGCTTAATCAATAACTGGAACTCCCAGAAGGAGCAGTCGTTTATTTCATTCGTTGATTGATTCGCCCATCCCAAATTCTGACCAGAACAAGGAATACGAACGCAACTTAGCATGCGATCTCCCGACTTACTAGCTCTTTTGATACCCAATTGAGGAAATAAATAAAAGAAATTGTCATGAAATCATGGGAAGGCGCACAAATGCCTCGTTTTCACCTGACCAAGAACTCAGGGAAGCGCAATTTTGGGTCAGGGTCGCAAGGTTTTCTAGGGCCGAGACTCTAAACAGCCAAAATCGAAGTTGGAAGGGAGACGCCCCCTGGTAGATGATGAGGACAGACCCGCCCGCGACACCGCAGCGACGTGAGGCGCGAGACCCCAACCACCCCTGTGCGGGCCGCGCAGAAGTGGGCGAGAAGTGAGAAAGCATGAGCAGGGAGGGCGAGAGGGGAGGGGGTGCGGACCGATCTTGATGCAGGTGACGCGCAGGCCGCAGGACTTGAGGACGACGCCGACGCTGCTGGCAGTGACGCCCTTGCCGAGGCCGCTGACGACGCCGCCGGTGATCAGCACGTACTTGGTCGGCGCACGGCCCTCCTCCTCCGCCGCCGCCGCCATGGCCCGAGGCAAAGGGGGTGAGCGCGGGAGGCTGGGTTGGCTCGGAGGAGGTATATTCCGGGAGGTAGAGAGGCGGGGAAGGGAGGACGCTCCGGTTCCGGTGGCAACTGGCAGTGTCGTTGCTGTTGCTCCTCCTCGCTGGGTTTCTTTCTTTCTTGGGGTGCGGCTGGGTGTGCAGTGCTGGCAAATCCCACGTATGGTGCGTGTGTGTGTGATTCTTTTGTTTTGTGTGATCTGGATGGATCTGTCATGCTATCAGCTCGTAGTCGTAGATCGGGTAGTAGTTGCCCGTGCAAGTGGACAAGTAGGGTGATGAATATTATGGAGTAACGGCATCTTCGACGTGGACCTTGTTTTTTTAGGCAAATCTTCAACGTGGACCTGGAATGATCCGATCACATTCAGACGCATCCATGGACACGGGAGTCGGCATTCAACCCTATACCTTAAATATTCATCTTTATTAATATAAAAAAAATTGTTAGCAATAGCCTTCCGCCAAACATGTGCTAAATAGCCTCCGGCGAGCGCAACTTCAATAGGTCAAGGGAAGGAAGAGAAGAAAAAGCATGTCAAACCGTATAATAACTCTAACCCTAGGCGGCTAGGGTAAACTCTTCCCTGCAAACTTCGTCGGCAAGTCTGTGGACTTGCCTCTCCTTTGTCTGCCGCTCTGGCGGCCGGTGACGGGGAGGGGAATCCCGGTGTCTCCGCTCCGGTTAGTAGTTTAGGTTAGGGTTTTCTAGTCCTCGCAGGTGCGGTGCTCGGACGGATGGCACCGCTACTTCTCTAAGTTTGTCTTCCGGACTCCGATCCTCCTCCAGTTCATCCGTCTGGACGTAGTCGACGGAGCTCTGGCGTAGATTCCTGTCGTCTCTTTGCGGCGGCGAGGTTAGGGTTTCTCGTCTTATGGCAAGATTTGGTGTCAGGTGCTTCAGATCTATGCAAGGATTAAGCGGCGACGACTGTGGCTCCAGGGCGCTAGCCCTTAGGGGCACGTGCACGAAGACTTCCCGGCTGTCATCGATAAGGTCAAGCCGGCTCTAGTAGGGGAACGGCGACAGCGGCACGTCGGTGGCTTGTTCTGGCGGTAGTAGTGGTTGTTTGGGGGTCTTGGGATCTCAATGTAATTTTTATTATGTTCAAGATGCTTTGTACTTTTTCGCTAAACTTTGATAATAGTTTTGGATCAATTTCGCAAAAAAAGGCATGCCATTGCTCATGCACCTTCCATCATGCTCATGCTCATGCTCATGCACAGGCTTCTGTGTTTTAATACTGCAAAATCACCTTCCGCCAAACAAAGCAATATGAAATAACACCCTTCCATCAAAGCCTATAGCAGCGTCTCTCCCTTTCATCATCTGGACGTAGAAATGAAAACGGAGCGAAAACAGACAGGACTGAGTGCTATTATATTTGTTTTCATTTTTTTTTGCGAAGCGAAGCGAATCTGAAACAGGAAATGAATACGAAACAAATATTACGAAGCAGACGCACGGAGCAAATCTGAGTGGACACGAAGCGAAGTGTGCATTGACCGGAAGTTAAAAAATCCTTGAATCATAGAGAAATGCACAGAAAACAAATAAATTTAATGAATTGGTAACATGGCTACAAAATGATATGATTATGTTAGCAACTCAGCATAGTATTGCACTAGATAATTGTGTATAGGGTCTAGTTGACTACGTGTGTGGTAGTAGAAGTGAATTCAAATGATTCATTCTGCTAATTGTGTCATTATGTGTTGTTTGGTGGTTGGGCTACAATGCAGCCATAAGGCAAGTTTAAAAAAACAGCCATAAGCCTATAGTAAAAACAGAAATTCCATATTCACGGAAACAGAAAAGTTTTATTTCCACGTCTATTCCACTGGAAAACACCATTCCGTTTTTTCGTCTCCGCATAAAAAAATCCATTTTCACTTCCGTTTTGCAAATTTCCATTTTCGTTTTCATTTTTCTTCGGGAAAACGGAAAGTTTCCACTCCATTTTCATCCCTATCTCGACGGAGAGGGTATGTGGTGGCTTTGATTGGCAAGTCGGATATCAGGACCACCACAAACATCCTGCTAGTTTGCTTCCGGCGAGGTTTCAGACAAGCAGGCGCGTCCGTGGATATATATGAGTCTGAGTCGGATGGCATAATGCATCCGGACAACTCGGTCCAGACGTTTCTCGACGATTTCGAGGGTCCGTGTTGGGGATGCCCTAAGTAGACATTTATTATAAGCTTTGTTTGAAATTAATGGTGATTTCTGGTTAGGAAACGTTATCGGTGCTCCAAGGGCTCCATAGGGACGGCCCAAACCCTAGACGTATAGGTATTAATGCGGGCAATTAGAATAAGGTGGTTGAGCGAGTCCTGGATTAAGGGGTCCTCAGGCGTCCGGGCTATGTGACATGGGCCGGACTAAAGGGCCGCGAAGATACAAGATAGAAGGCTTCCCCCCGTGTCCGGATGGGACTCTCCTTTGCGTGGATGGCAAGCTTGGCGTTCGGATATGAAGATTCCTTTCTCTGTAAACCGACTATGTACAACCCTAGGCCCCTCCGGTGTCTATATAAATTTGAGGGTTTAGTCCGTAGAGGCAATCATAATCATACAGGCTAGACATCTAGGGTTAGCCATTACGATCTCGGGGTAGATCAACTCTTGTAACCCCTATACTCATCAAAGTCAATCAAGCAGGAAGTAGGGTATTACCTCCACCAAGAGGGCCCGAACCTGGGTAAACATTGTGTCCTCTGTCTTCTGTTACCTTCGATCCTCAGACGCACAGTTCGGGACCCCCTACCCGAGATCTGCCGGTTTTGACACCGACATTGGTGCTTTCGTTGAGAGTTCCACTATGCCATCGTCGAAAGGCTCGATGGCTCCATCGATCATCTACAACAATGCTGCCGGGAACGAGATTTTTCTCCCTGGCCAGATCTTCGTTTTCGGCGGCTTCGCACTGCGTGCCAACT
This sequence comes from Aegilops bicornis, assembly GCA_021605145.1. Classification (NCBI taxonomy): domain Eukaryota; kingdom Viridiplantae; phylum Streptophyta; class Magnoliopsida; order Poales; family Poaceae; genus Aegilops; species Aegilops bicornis. Next base: position 193,007,387 of record CM038673.1, on the reverse strand, counting down.
CGGTTGGCCACCTAGAGCAGATTGACAGCTACGCCCCTGGTCATCAGATCAGTTTTGGAAATCTGAACTATGTCGCTGATATCCGAGGAGACTTGATCTTCCAAGGATTCGCGGCTCCAACCACCACTCCGGCCTTAGATCCGGAGCGTGCCACCAGGTCCGAAGATGGGAGTCTAGAGCCCGCCGAACTCTCTGCGGCTACAAAGGTCAGCACTGGAGAACCGGAGAGAATAGCGCCACCGGCAGTCATCACAAAGCCGGGCTCTACTCCGGACTCTAGCTCCGAACCCTCGAAATCTACGTCACGCAAGCTCGGCCAGGGAACTTCGGTCCCCGCCCAGACCCCGCTCTTAAACGAGGCTCTGGACTTAATGCGGTCCCTCGCCATCACAGAGGAACCGCTTCCGAATTGCGCCCAACCCGGACTAGGGGCTGAAAATAGGGAACTTTACTTCCCACCCACCACCCACTTTAGAGCTACTGTCGAGGATCTAACTGGCATGCTCGACTACGCCTCCGAAGACATCGACGGTATGGACGACGATGTCGGAGAGGAGCAGGCCCACAACCCGCCGTTCACCGGACGTTGGACGGTCACTTCCTCGTACGACGTGTACATGGTAGACACACCTGAAGAAGGCGACGGCGATGAGGAGAAGGACCCAGTCGAGGATGAACCTCCTGAGATACCGCTGAAGCGTCGACGTCAGCGGCGCCGCTCTAAATCGCGTCGCGGAAAAGACAGCAATACCGGCACCAGAGACAATGATACTCCGGAGAACGCCGAAGACCAAGAAGACCCCATCGAACCAACATCCGAACAGGATGATCGGGAGGATGGGCAAGTTGGCCCTAACGAGCAAGCAGGGAACGAAGACTCGGAGGATAGTGACTATCTACCACTCTCCGAGGATGAAGTGAGCCTCGGCGACGAAGATTTTATCGTGCCAGAGGAATCCCTCGAGCAAGAGAGCTTTAAGCATCGGCTAATAGCCACGACAAGAAGCCCAAAAAAGAAGCAGCAGCAGCAGCTTCAAGCTGACCAAGATCTGCTCAACGACAGATGGACTAATGTCCTGGCAGCCTAAGAATACGGCCTCGAACGCCCACAAAGAGTTACCCGAAGCGTAAGCTACTACCCCAATTCGACGATGAGGCGCTGGAGCCCGTACCACCCGCGTGTAACACGGCTGACGGACCTAACCGGCCACCACGTGGCTGGGACAGAACGACAACTCAAGCCGAACACCAGCCCGCTCCACCTCGCCGTAAAAGCAGATAAATAACAGCTCGGGGATACACATATGACCTACGACAGGACCTGGAAAATAGAGCAGGTCAGACAAGATCAATCTACGGATCACGGGAGCGTGCCCCCGCGCGTGAGGACGGCTATCAAGCCTGGCACGACAAGCACAACCACACCTGGACCAAAAACCGCACACGGACTTCATCCAAACTGCGTCATGACATGGCCCGATACAGAGGCGCTGCACACCCCCTATGCTTCACTGATGAGGTAATGGAGCACAAGTTCCCAGAAGGGTTTAAACCTGTGAACATTGAATCATATGATGGCACAACAGATCCCGCGGTATGGATTGAAGACTTTCTTCTCCACATTCACATGGCGCACGGTGACGATCTACACACCATCAAATACCTCCCCCTTAAACTTAAGGGGTCAGCCCGACACTGGTTAAACAGCCTCCAAGAAAACTTTATCGGAAGCTGGGAAGACTTGGAAGACGCCTTTAGAGACAACTTCCAGGGCACTTATATCCGGCCTCCAGACGCCGATGACCTAATTCATATAGTCCAGCAGCCCGGAGAGTCGGCCAGGAAATTCTGGACCAGGTTCCTAATTAAAAAGAACCAAATTGTCGACTGTCCGGATGCCGAAGCCCTAGCGGCCTTTAAACACAGCATCCACGACGAATGGCTTGCCCGACACCTTGGCCAAGAGAAGCCAAAATCAATGGCAGCCCTTACAGCACTCATGACCCGCTTTTGCGCGGGCGAAGATAGCTGGCTAGCCCGTAGCAATAACAGCGCAAGCGAACCTGGCACTTCTGAAGCCAGGAATAGCAATGGCAGGCCCCGACACAATAAACACAAGTGCCGCAACAATAATGACAATACCGAAGACATGGCGGTCAACGCCGGATTCAGCGGCTCCAAGTCCGGTCAGCGGAAGAAGCCATTCAAAAGAAACAGAGAGGGCTCATCCAGCTTGTTGGTCCGAATACTCGATCGATCCTGTCAGATTCACGGCACCCCCGACAAGCCTGCCAATCATACCAACCGAAGTTGTTGGGTCTTTAAACAGGCCGGTAAGTTAAATACCGAACATAAGGAGAAAGGGTCGCCCAGCGAGGACGACGACGAGGAGCCCCGTCCACCAAAAACAAGGGGTCAGAAGAAATTTCCCCCCGAAGTCAAGACGGTGAATATGATATACGTCACCCACATCCCCAAGCGGGAGCGCAAACGCGCGCTAAGGGACGACTACGCAATAGAGCCAGTCGCCCCTAAATTCAACCCATGGTCAGCCTGTCCGATCACCTTTGATCGCAGAGACCATCCGACCGGTATCCGTCACGGAGGTTCGGTCGCACTAGTCCTCGACCCAATCATCGATGGATTCCACCTTACGCGAGTCATCATGGACGGCGGCAACAGCCATAACCTGCTCTATGAGGATACAGTCTGCAAAATGGGTATTGATCCGTCAAGGATCAAGCCCACCAAAACTACCTTTAAAGGAGTAATACCTGGTGTAGAGGCCCGCTGCACGGGCTCAATAACATTGGAGGTCGTCTTCGGTTCGCCAGACAACTTCCGAAGCAAAGACTTGATCTTCGACACCGTCCCCTTCCGCAGTGGCTATCACGCACTGCTCGGACGAACTGCGTTCGCTCGCTTCAATGCGGTCCCGCACTATGCTTATCTCAAACTCAAGATGCCCGGACCACGCGGCATTATAACAGTCAATGGAAACATGGAACGCTCCCTCCGTACTGAGGAGCACATCACGGCCTTGGCAGCGGAAGTACAGGGCGGCCTTATCAAGCCAAATACTACATCGGTGGCCAAGCCCCCGGACGCTATTAAACGAGTCCGGACTACACTGCAGGGCGACAGCCCAGCTCGTCAGGAGCTCGATTAGCAATCCAGCCTCCATCTCAGCTCCAATCGAATTGCGGACCATGCGCCACGCATACATAACTACACACTAAAGATACCATGGGCAAAGATGGAGGCATCATAAAGATAAATTCCACAATACGGCTAGACCATATCCGGACACTCATATTTTCCTTTTTACTTTCCTTTTTATTTTTTCCAGGTTCTTTACAACCCGCGTCACTGTTGGTGTCAAAACCGGCGGATCTCGAGTAGGGGGTCCCGAACTGTGCGTCTAGGCGGATGGTAACAGGAGACGGGGGACACGATGTTTTTACCCAGGTTCGGGCCCTCTCGATGGAGGTAAAACCCTACTCCTGCTTGATTGAACTTGATGATATGAGTATTACAAGAGTTGATCTACCACGAGATCGGAGAGGCTAAACCCTAGAAGCTAGCCTATGGTATGATTGTTGTTCTTGGTCCTACTGACTAAACCCTCCGGTTCATATAGACACCGGAGGGGGCTAGGGTTACATAGAGTCGGTTACAAGGAAGGAGATCTACATATCCGTATTACCAAGCTTGCCTTCCACGCCAAGGAGTGTCCCATCCGGACACGGGACGGAGTCTTCAATCTTGTATCATCATAGTCCAACAGTCCGGCCAAAGGTTATAGTCCGGCTGTCCGGATACCCCCTAATCCAGGACTCCTCGGTAGCCCACGAACCAGGCTTCAATGACGATGAGTCCGGCGTGCATTGTCTTCGGCATTGCAAGCGGGTTCCTCCTCCGAATACTTCATAGAAGATTTTGAACACGAGGATCGTGTCCGGCTCTGCAAAACAAGTTCCACATACCACCGTAGAGAGAATAATATTTCCACAAATCTAATCTGCTGACGTACCCCGTAGTGTGACATCACATCACAGCCAGGCCTTTATTCGAATTGTTTTTCATAACCAATCTCGGCATGTTTCGCGAGGCGGATTCCTTGGTATGTCTTGTCGAAGCAGAGATCGTGTCCCCTTATCGCGGGATTCCCATCAATACGGACGTGGGTAACCCAACCGCGCCATTGATTACGGCGCTTGGGGGATAAGCGAGTTTTACCAGGCTGGTGGGGACGCATAGTTTCGCCTGCCCTTATAAAGGGATAAGGATTCACCTTTTTCTACCCACGCCTTCTTCCTCCTTGCCCATCCATTCTCGCGCACTCGAGCTCCAGCGCCCCAAGTCCACATCCTTCTCCTCAAACCTCTCCAAACATGTCCGGAGCGGGAGGCAAGTGGATGGTCTCCTCCGTCACGGAGGGACACATCAAAAAGCTGCGCGGGGCCGGATACTTAGTCGCGGATATCGCGCACCGGCTACCCGCCGTAGGGCAGATCGTCCCTACCCTAGAACCTTACAAAAGGGTGGTCTTCCTCACCCACTTCGTCCGCGGACTGGGGTTTCCCCTCCATCCATTCGTCGGCGGCCTTATGTTCTATTATGGGCTGGATTTCCATGATCTGGCCCCGAATTTCATCCTCAACATCTCGGCGTTCGTAAATGGTGTGCGAAACTTTCCTCCGTCCGGCCCCACTTGACTGTGGTGAAGACCTTCAATGTCATACCGAAGGTAGTAGGCGGCCAACAAGCGGAATGCGGCGGAGCCATGGTGGGCAAAATGCCCAACGTTACGTGGCTCGAGGGCTTCTACGTGGAGACCATAAAGGGGTGGCAATCGGGGTGGTTCTACATCACCGAGCCGTGCGACACCAACTGGGTGGCGGCCCCCGAGTTTTGATCCGGAATCCCCACGCGACTCACCTCCTGGAAGAAGAAGGGCATGTCCTGGGGCTCATCGGTGGAGCTGGACGGACTCCAGAAGTGTATCTGGAACATGATAAGCAAGAAACTCAAGCTTGTCAACATATTCCAGGTCATGCTCTTCCGCCGGATCCTCCTGTGTCAACAACGGGCTTTCAACTTATGGGAGTTCGAGCCGGCCCAGCACCAGACTCTACGCGAGCTCTTCGACAAGACGCATGAGGACGTCTGGAAGGTGTTGTTCAAGGGCGCCGAGGTCCCCCCTCCCCTTACCGAGGACCGCGGGCTAAGCGCGACGCGCCCTGCGAATCCGGTGAGTTCCGTACATCTTGTAGAGTATTTATTTTCCGCAGTTTAACCATGTGCGGGATCTGAGCTCCCATGCCTTTGACAAGACTGCATGGAGACGTCGGAGCAGATTGACTGCCCGAAGACTCTGCGGACGCTCTCCTAACGGAGATGCGGACTCCAGCTCCTTATGAGGTGCCGGAAAAGAAGATCAAGACCCGAAAGAGTTCCCGGCGCCAGGTGGTATCGGACTCATCGTCCGATAACTCCGAGACGCACTCCTCCCGCGACAACGAGGAGGAGGAAGATGAAGGTTCTCCCCCTCTAATCGGGGGAGACAAGAAAAGGAAGGCCGCCCCAACCGGGGAGGCCGAAGGGTCCAATAAGGGAAGGACTCCCCTTCCGGACTGTTCCACCACTGCCGCCGACGGCGAAGACGAGTGGTCACTCATGGCCAAGCCCCTGGCGAAGTCGTAAGTATTCGGATACCAGAGTAACTCATAGCATACTTTTATTGCACTGCTTCTCCTAACGCCGAATATGATCCTGCAGTCCGCCTCGAGCCCGTATCGACGTATCCTCGTCGAGCGGTTCCTTGGACTCGTCGAATATGAATAGCGATTCACTTCCAACCGCCTCCTCTCCTCGCCCTACAGACAATGCCGAGGTGTTTCCTCAAGGGGCACCGAGTCAAGGAGAGGTAGTCCTGGAGGCGCCTCAAGGCAACCTTCCGGACTCCAGGCGCAAAGGGAGCAAGACTCTCAAGGGCTCCAAGTTCGGCCCTCAGCCGAACACCGCACCGGAATCTCCAGTGGTTCAGGACTCCGTGAGCGGCCCCGCCAAGAGGGGCAAGCCGCCCGTGCAGTGACCTCTGTCCATCCAGAGGCACGGACAACTGATGGGGCGCTTCACGGCGCTTCCATCAACGAAAGAGCACCAGCTATTATGAGTGCGGTGATCAAGAAGGTTCGATCTGCCAAGAGCGGTGGTGAAGCTAATGCCGACCTTCTAACAGGCTTTGAGGTAAGTATTTAAAATATAAGAAAATATTACCGCATAGACAGTAGCCCCTGATGCTCTGTTTGGTGTTCGCAAAGAAAAGCCAATAGAGGATCGAATAATATCTGCAGGAATCTAATACAAGTATGTCTATATGCGTATCAAGCTTTCTTGACCTGCGCCTCACTTGCAGAGGTCGCCCTCATGAGAACCTCGAGCGGTCCGAGAAAGAGCTCGGCCTTGCCAAGAGGCAGCTCGAGGAGAACGAAGGTAAGTAATACCTTGTCTGTATATATATATATATATATATAAGGATGCGGTTGCAAAATGATAGGATCATCATGGATGTGCCAGGGGCCACGACCGAAGTGGCGACCCTGAAGCAAACGTTGTCTGAGGTCGAAAACAAAGCGGCCATGGAGCGCACCGAGCGGAAGAAGCAAGAGGCACGGGTGGGCGAGGTGCAGCAAGAGCTCCAGGCTCTCGTGAAGAAGCACGAGACTTTGGAGCTTGACTCGAAGATGCGAGAGTCCGAGCTTGCCGCGGCCCTCGATAGCACCAAGCATGCCAAGGCTGAAGCCCAAAAGGCCCTCCAGGAAATTGAGGCGATGAGGAAGATAGCAACGGGTAAGGCGTTCATTATGCAAAGCAAGCATGTGAAAGTAAATTACTTGTTACTTACCCGAGTCCGGAGCTCTCCAGGAGCATTCACAGATTTGCCCCGCAGCGTGTCGGATGCCGCAAAGTACTACCGAGCCAAGGAGGAGAGCTCGACGGAGAAGGTGTTCTGGTCTCGATATCGAGGCCGAACACCCGATGCCCATAAGCGACCAGCTGAAGCAATTGGTCGAGCTCCATAAGGCGGCCGAACAGGCCATGATGGGTCTTATAGTCCGGCTATGGCCTGGAGATGCCATGCCGGGGAGCTACTTTGGGCTGGTGAGGCGGCTTGTGGGTGCCTGCCCTCGGTTAGAAGTCATCAAGTGGTCCTTCTGCATCGAGGGCGCCCACAGGGTGCTTGCCCGTGTTTAAGTTGTGACGCCCCCGATTCGATCGTACGCTAATCATACACGCAAATGTGTACGATCAAGATCAGGGACTCACGTGAAGATATCACAACACAACTCTAGAAACAAATCAAAATAATACAAGCTTTATATTACAAGCCAGGGGCCTCGAGGGCTCGAATACAAGCTCGATACACAAGAGTCAGCGGAAGCAATAATATCTGAGTACAGACATAAGTTAAACAAGGATGCCGTAAGAAGGCTAGCACAAAAGCAACACGATCGAAGAGGCAAGGCCTCCTGCCTAGGACCTCCTAACTACTCCTAGTTGTCGGCAGTCTCCAAGTGGTAGCATCCGTCGGTGGTGGCATCTGGATCCAAGGATCCACCATCTGGTTGCATCAACCAGAAAGAAGAAGGAAGGGGGAAAGGGGGAGCAAAGCAACCATGAGTACTCATCCAAAGTACTCGCAAGCACCAGATCTATACTAAGTATGCATTGGTATCAAATGGAAGGGTACATGTATCGTGGGTGAACTCTGAGAATGCCAGAATAGGGGGGAAGGCCTAGCCTATCAAAGACTAGCATCTTTAAGCAGCTCCAAGCATCTTGCAGCATGTAGAAGAGTAAAGAATAGCAGTTTAATTATCAGGCATGTTGTAACATTAATGCCCAGAGATCCTTCCTCGACTCCCTGCGAGAAAGCAATCCCGGAGCCACATAACTTAAGTATCCAATTCTAGTTGTATTAGATCAAGATATAAGTCTGAACGTCCATTACCGTGGACACGGTATTGAATAAAGATCTTCCTGCAGGGTGCACCACGTTTTCCAACACGCTCGATCACTCCGGCGGACACACCTTTACGGGGTCAATGCACGGCCTTGGAAGATCAACACGTGTGACCCGACCTAGGCTCAGCAGAGAGGTCCCCGCCGGTCTACATCCTAAGCACTCCGGGGTCTGGGCCCATCGCCCGTTCCACTCCGGATCGTTGTGTGCAGGGTGGATACTAGCACCACCTGTGTAGTGGATGGCATGATCTGACCGTGCCACAATGCTGAACTGGACATCTGACAAAGCTTCGGCTGATACCACGACGTCGAGGCCCATAACTATTCTCGCGTGGTGGTTAGTGCGCAAAGGCCAAAGGCCAATTCAGAACAAATACCCAAACCATAGTGTATTATTAGCTCGCGGAGACGAGTAGATACTCACGATAATGTGATCCCGTCGCCCCGTCTCGAGGAAATACGGCAAGGGCAAGCCCAGCCCAATCGAGGGCTGCCAGACTTCCCGGCCATGCCTCGTAGCCATCTTGCGGGGGCTCTCCGGGCCCGCCCGACTTTCCCAAAGGTCTCAAGTAATGTCAAGGTAACCGTGTCTCCGAACATCAAGGGGAAAACCCAAGGAATCACCCTCGGAGGATTCCACTCGATGTAATCATCAAGGTGAACGTAAGAGGAACCACCCTCGAGGTTCACACTTGAGGGGTTGCAACGAGCCGTATCGGGAATGGTGAAGGAGGAAATCACCCTCGATGACCACGACCGAATAGCTACACTACAGAATTATCATCAGGAGCGCATTATGAGGGATCACCCTCGGCACTCGATAGTAGCTCTGCAGAGTCAAACAACTAAAGGGGCGTGATGTGTTGTGCGGTGTCGGGCTCTGGTCGTCGATCATGTAGCTTGTGTCATCGATGATGAAGCAGGGGCAGCAAGGACAAGGTGGAGGTCACTGATGGATCACTACCCAACCTATACTAAGCAGTTTAGGATAAGCAGGTAAGGTACAACAGCAGGTACAAAAGCAGGCTATGCATCAGAATAGGAGCAATCAATAACAATAGCAAAATCTAATGCAAGCATGAGAGAATGGAATGGGCGATGTCGGGATGATCAAAGGGGGCTTGCACGGTTGCTCGAGACAAGAAGAAGAAGTGCGTCATCGGCGTAGTCGATCACAATGACATCAACAGCGATCTCGGGGTCTCTAGAAGAAGTTGGGGAAGAAACAGTAAATACAAGCATCTGATTCTGACACTAAGCATGACATGACGATATGGGGTGTTAGGCATGTTCTAACGCGGTGCTACACGATACCGGCGAAGGGATAACATCCGGGAATGTTTCCCCAGGTTTAGCATTTTCTGACAGATGAAACAGAGGGGAAAAGTTCCATGTTTGCTATTCTAGGGACGTGTGGCGAACGAACAGACCGCGTATTCGGATCCGTCTCGTCGTTCTGAGCAACTTTCATGTACAAAACATTTTCATCCGAGTTACAGATTAATTTATATGATTTTCTAAAGTTTTTAAACATTTCTGAAAATTGTCTCTAATTCAAAAAGGACTTATTGTGCAAGCATGACATCATGCTGATGTCATTCGGGTCAACAGCCAACTCTGACTGAGTTGATTTGGTCAAACGAAGCGATGGGGCCCGTTTGTCAAAGGCACATTTAACTAAACATGTTTAATTAGACTAATATGCAATTAGGTTAATTAAACATAATTAATTTGCGTTAATTAACATGATTAATTAAATTAAATAAATAAATTATTTTTATTTTTATTTGCACATATTCTTTTTGTTCTTTTTTTAACAGGGGCGGGCGAGCCCACAGGAGTCTTGAGAGTCGCCCGAGGTCGTGGCAGTAGCCTGAGGCGGCTGGCCCGTGGCGAGGCCGACGAGGACGGCCACTTGGTGTGGTGGAGGCAGGCGGCGGCCACAGGCGGAAGCTCTGGTGCAAGTCGCGTGGCGGCTCTGAGCGGCGTGGTCAGCGTTGGCGGAAGGCGGGTCAGACGGAGGCTCACAGGCGGAGTAGTGGGAGGACGGCAGCCACGGGCGATGTGGCGCAGGGCATGGGCGAGGCTGCCATGGGTCATGAGGCGAGAGGAGGAGGACTGGGGTTGCTCACTGTGTTGAAGGGGAGGCCCGATCTGAGGGGGAACCTGACGGCGGAGCGGCGTGGGGGTGAGGCAGGTGGTGGCGGCGACGACCTGGGCGCAGCGTCAAATGGCGAGGTCCGCGGACGATGCAGAGAGGAGTCGAGGAAGGCGAGGCTGACGAGGAGACGGCATGGGAGTAGCGCCGGTGGGCGTCCAGGCGAGGTCGGCAGCAGGGTGTGGCAGAGGCGGGCGGCAACAGCGATGGGATCGGGCTCGCTTGCGATGTCGATCCAGACGGGATCGGGTGAGGGAGTGGGAGTGGGGAACGAGGAGTGGGGGTGTGGGGTGTGGGGGTGGTTAGCGCTAGGGTTTGGGTCAGGGTGGCCTTGTAGGTCAGATTGGTGCGGGGTGGGCCGGCTGGTGGCCAGCTGGACCGAGAGGCCCATGGGAGGGGGAGGGGATTGGCCTTTTTCTTAATTTTGTTTTGTTTTTCTTTTAAAAACATTTACATTTCTTTTATTTTAAGGCACTTAAACAATTTGCAAAAAAGATGATTTCTCCACTAATATTACCAAATGATTATTTGCAACAACTTGAACATTTTTTGTTTGTATGTTTGAAAAATTTGAATCCTGACTTTAATTTGGATTTGAAATTTGAAAGATGTTTGAAAGCCAGTGAGGATTAGCAGCGATGGAAGCGATGACATGGCATCATTAGTAGGGGATTACTGTAGCATAATTATCCGGGCGTTACAATTCTCCTCCATTACAAGAAATCTCGCCCCGAGATTTAGGAGGTAGAAGGAAACAAAGCGGGGTATTCATCACGCAGGCGATCCTCGCGTTCCCATGTGGCTTCGTCTTCAGAGTGATGCAACCACTGGACCTTGAGGAACTTAATCGCCTTCTGACGTGTGCGGCGTTCAACTTGGTTGAGAATGCGGACCGGATGCTCTTTATAGGAGAGGTCCTGCTGCAACTCGAGCACTTCATGATCCACTGCTCAGATTGGGTCCTTGAAGCAGCAACGGAGTTGTGACACGTGGAACACATCGTGAACCTGAGAAAGGTTCGACGGTAGTTCAAGCCCCGGTATGCCACTTTTCCGCCTTTCGAGAATAGTGAATGGACCAATATAGCTAGGAGCTAGCTTGCCCTTGATCACAGGCGGTGTGCACCCTTCATTGGTGTGACTCGAAGATAAGCCTTTTCGCCCGAGTTGATAGACCATATCTTTGTGATAGCGGTCATAATTACTCTTTTGGCGTGATTGAGCGGTCTTGGGATTCTCGTGAATGACGCGGACTTGTTCTTGACGTGTTGGATAATATCCGGACGAAGAGTGGGCGTTCCCGATTTACGACGATTCGGAGGGGTTCGACACTTTCGTCCATATAACACTTCGAAGGGGGCCATCTTCAGACTAGCTTGATAGCTATTGTTGTAGGAGAACTCGGCATACGGGAGAGATTCCTCCCATTTCTTGCCAAACAAAATGACACAAGCTCGAAGCATGTCTTCGAGAACTTGATTGACACGTTCAACTTGTCCCTGCGACTGAGGGTGAAAGCGATCTTTGAAAAGCAGATGAGTTCCCATAGCTTCTTGGAAACTTGCCCAGAATCTTGAAGTGAATAAATTGGCACGGTCTGAACTGATTACCAATGGGATACCGTGAAGTGAGACAATTCTGGACATGTAGAGGGTTGCCAGCTGACTAGCAGTGATCGTTTCTTTAACAGCCAGAAAATGTGCAACTTTAGAAAGCCGGTCAATGACTACTAGAATAGCATCATTACCTTTCTGTGATTTGGGGAATCCAGTGACGAAGTCCATTTCAACATGGTCCCATTTCCATTCAGGAATAGAGATAGGTTGCAGAGTTCCAGCAGGCCTTTGATGCTCTGCTTTGATACGACGACGAACGTCACACTCAGCAACATAACAAGCAATGTCTTGCTTCATATTAGACCACCAAAATCTCTGACGAATGTCTTGGTACATCTTGGTGCTACCGGGATGAATGGACAAAGGTGTATCATGAGCTTCTTTCATAACCCTTGGAGTCAGATTCAGGTTTTCACTCGCACATGGCACCACTAGGCGGCCCTTGAAGTACAAGGCGCCATCATCGGCAATAGTGAAGAATGAGGGCTTTCCTTCTGAGAGATAGCATTTAATCTTCTCGACTTGAGTCATAATGTTGAATAGTCTTGATATCGCCCACGAGATGCAGCACGACAATGAGGGTATTTAGAGAACCACGAGGAACAACACAAAGATTCATCTTTTGAAACTACGGGGAGGGTGCAAGTGCACCAGAGGAACAATATGGAGGTTCGACTTTACAGATTCTTCAACAAGCGAGGTGAACTTTTGAACCTCGAGGTGATTGCAATATGACTTGCGGCTCAGAGCATCAGCCATTATATTAGCCTTGCCTGGTGTATAGGAAATACCCAAGTCAAAATCTGCTACCATCTCCATCCATCTCTGCTGTCGGAGGTTCAGTGCAGTTGGGTAAACAGATACTTCAGACTTTGGTGGTCGGTGAAGATCTCACAACGATTACCGAGAAGGTAATGTCGCCACTGCTTCAGTGCATGTATGACAGCAGCAAGCTCGAGGTCATGAACTGGGTAGTTCTCTTCGTGAGGGCACAATTGACGAGAGGCATAGGCAATCACTCTGCGCTCTTGCATTAGGACACAGCCTAATCCTTGTCGTGAAGCGTCGCAGTAAATGACGAAGTCCTTCTTAGTATCGGGAGGAGCAAGCACCGGGGCAGAAGTCAGCTTGTCTTTGAGTGCTTGGAAACTTTCCTGACACTTTTCTGTCCAATCAAACTTGACGCCTTTGTGAAGCAGACCAGTCAGGGGCTTGGCAATCTTGGAGAAGTTCTCGACAAATCGACGGCAATAGCTGGCGAGTCCGAGAAAACTTCTGACTTGTTTGACATTCTTCGGAGGAGTCCAATCGAGAATAGCCTGAACTCGCTCGGGGTTGACAGCAATACCATCCTTGGAGATGACATGCCCAAGGTAGGTCACTTCGGGTAGCCAGAATTCACACTTGGAATACTTAGCATATAGTTGATGTTCTCGAAGCTTTTCCAAAACAAGTCGAAGGTGTTCAGCATGTTCCTCTTTGTTCTTGGAGTATACAAGGATATCATCCATATAAACCACAACAAACTTGTCGGGGTATTCCATTAATATATAGTTCATCAGACGAGAGAATGTCGCTGGAGCATTGGTCAAGCCGAAAGACATGACGGTGTACTCGTATGAACCATAGCGAGTCACGAAAGTAGTCTTGGGAATATCCTCTTCACGAACCCGAATCTGGCGGTAACCCAACCTCAAATCAAGTTTTGAGAATACTGAGGAACCCGACAAGCTGATCATACGGATCGTTGATTACGGGAAGCGGATACTTGTTACGAATTGTTGCCTGGTTGATAGGTCGGTAGTCTTGGACCAAACGATTAGTTCCATCTTTATTCTTGACAAAGAGAGAAGGTGCTCCCCAAGCAGAGGAACTTGGACGGATAGAACCCTGACGAAGTGAAGTGTCGATTTCCTCCTTGAGCTCAAGGAGTTCATGCGTGACATCTTGTAGAATTAAACAGCAATAGGAGTTGTGCCGGTTTCAAGTCTATGACAAATTCAACAGCTCTAGCAGGGGTATTCTGGAAATTCTTATGGAAATACATCTTCAAAATCACGAGCATTTGGAATGTTCTCTATTCCCTCGAGAGGTGAAGCATTCAATGCATTTAGAACATATATCTGATTCTCGGCATCCTGGACCATCTGAGTTGAGTAGTTGATCAACTAGCCAGAAGGATGAGTGAGCTGTACTGCCTTGGCGGCACAGTCGATCTTAGCATTTTGGGCTGTCAACCAATCCATACCAAGAATGATGTCTATGTAGGAAGGTCCGAGTACAATGAGAGAAACCGGAAAAAGTAGACCTCCAATCTCGATTTGGTTGTGAGGGCTTACCATTGTGGTTTGCCACTTGGATCCCGGGGACTGAACCAATAGAGGAGTGGGTAATTTTTCCAGGTACAACTCATGTGGATCGAGCAAATTGTTGGGACACAAAAGCATGCGATGCCCCTGAATCAAAGAGAACAGAGGCTGGCACTGAATTCACATATAGAGTTCCCAGCACGATAGTCGGTTCCTTCTGAGCCTTTTCAGCATCGACGTGATTGGCATGGCCAAGTACAATAGCAGGTGGTATGATATTATGGTTTCTGAGTCGACGGTTTCGACAACCCTTCTTACGGTCAACAGGAGGACGTGGTGCATCCTGGGACTGACCCTCGTGACAATCAAGGGTAAGGTGTCCTGGATGTCCACACTTGTGGCATAAGCCATCATTATGGGGAGGAGCCACAATATTGGACTATGCACCCTGAATCATTAGTTGTCTCGGTGGCGGAGGCAGACGAGGTGCAACATAAGACGGGCTTGGTGTTGGAGCAGGTCGGTGATGAACATTGTGTGGGATCCAGACTCGATGTTTCTGAGTAGGCTAACTCGAGGATGGGGCAGCATCTCGAGTACGCTTGAGTGACTCCTGGTACTCAGTCAGGCCAGTTTCAGTTCGAAAAGCTTGCCTGACAAGCGTCGCAAAGTCTGCACAATCATGAGCAACAAGTGTGAGCTTTATATCGGGATACAGTCCTTCACGGAATTTCTCCTGCTTGTGGGCATCAGTGCAGACGTCATCTGCAGCATAGCAAGATAAATCAAGGAACTTCCTCTGATATTCATCCACATTCATTGTGTCCTGTGAGAGTTTGCGGAACTCCTTCTTCTGGTCCATCTGACTCTGAGGAATGTGCCGTGCACGGAAGGCTAACTGAAATTCCTGCCAAGTGGTTACAGTCTCTGCAGGCAACATACCTCTATGGCTTTCCCACCATTGAGCATCTGGACCCTTCAAGTGGAATGTCGCAAAGGTGACGTAACTGGCATGGGCAACATTAGCTGACTCCATCTCAAACATGATGTCACGAAGCCAATCATCAGCATCCATAGGATTGGTGGAGTTGTGGAAAATGGACGGGTTGAGGCGCACAAATTCTGGTAATGTTATTGGGGCAGGCTGTTGATGAGCATTTTGGTTTGGAAACTGAGCCATTACCCCAGTCATGAACTGACGATTCAGCTCAAACTGCTGCATCATTGTGGCAACATAGGGTGGAGGTGGAGGATCGTCAGCCATCTTGCTAAAACATCAGGAAGCAATTTATAGGGGGGTAGAGCAGGTGTAAGTAGTCATTCATGATGTAACTTGAACAATGAGCAAAGGCGTAGTATGTACAAGGCAGTAGTCATTAAAGACATACATATACATATATAGAGCCGAACACACGTTGTTAGTAGGAGTTCGGACAAGAGGATCATCCTAGACATACTAGGCGGCACACATGCACGCGATGGAAGGATACAACAACGAGACATAGCAAAGGCTACATCATCGTCGGAGAAAACCAGTAGAGCAAGAAACCTGCAGGGGACGACGCAGGGTGCCCTCAATATGAAGGATTTCTGCGGCCCGTGGACAAAGTGAAGCAGATCCTGGCTCCGAATTCAAGAAAGGCATGATACAAAACTCCGGGTGGATGTGATCATGAGAACCTAGGGTAGAGTTAGCAAAACCATTTAACCCGAATAGAAGAGAGATCAGAGTCCTAGAGTATAGACGAGGAGCAAAAGATCCTAATACCATCCATTTGGCGACGTGGGCCTGTAAGCCACACAGCCATGTTAGTAAAACCGTTTTTTCAAAGTCTAGACTCAACTTCGGCCAAGGAGTTGGAAAGGGGGATCCTACAGGCAGTCGGCTCTCATACCAACTTGTGACGCCCCCGATTCGACCGTACACTAATCATACACGCAAATGTGTACGATCAAGATCAGGGACTCACGTGAAGATATCAAAACACAACTCTAGACACAAATCAAAATAATACAAGCTTTATATTACAAGCCAGGGGCCTCGAGGGCTCGAATACAAGCTCGATACACAAGAGTCAGTGGAAGCAATAATATCGGAGTACAGACATAAGTTAAACAAGGATGCCGTAAGAAGGCTAGCACAAAAGCAACACGATCGAAGAGGCAAGGCCTCCTGCCTGGGACCTACTAACTACTCCTAGTCGTCGGCAGTCTCCAAGTGGTAGCATCCGTCGGTGGTGGCATCTGGCTCCAAGGATCCACCATCTGGTTGCATCAACCGGGAAGAAGAAGGAAGGGGGAAAAGGGGGAGCAAAGCAACCATGAGTACTCATCCAAAGTACTCGCAAGCATCAGATCTATACTAAGTATGCATTGGTATCAAATGGAAGGGCTGTATCTGTGGACTGAACTACAGAATGCCAGAATAGGGGGGGAGGCCTAGCCTATCGAAGACTAGCATCTTCAAGCAGCTCCAAGCATCTTGCTGCATGTAGAAGAGTAAAGAATAGCAGTTTAATTATCAAGCATGTTGTAACATTAATGCCCAGAGATCCTTCCTCGACTCCCTGCGAGAAAGCAATCCCGGAGCCACATAACTTAAGTATCCAATTCTAGTTGTATTAGATCAAGATATAAGTCTGAACGTCCATTACCGTGGACATGGTATTCGAATAAAGATCTTCCCAGCAGGGGTGCACCACGTTTTCCAACACGCTTGATCACTCTGGCCGGACACACCTTTCTGGGGTCAATGCGACCTCGGAAGATCAACACGTCATGACCCGACCTAGGCTCAGCAGAGAGGTCCCCGCCGGTCTACATCCTAAGCACTCGGGAGTGGGCCCATCGCCTGGTGCACTCCGGATCATTGTGTGCAGGGTGGATACAAGCACCACCCATGTAGTGGATGGCACGATCCGACCGTGCCACAATGCTGAACTGGACATCTGACAAAGCTTCGGCTGATACCATGATGTCAAGGCCCATAACTATTCTCGCGTGGTGGTTAGTGCGCAAAGGCCAAAGGCCAATTCAGAACAAATACCCAAACCATAGTGTATTATAGGTCGCGGAGACGAGCAGAGACTCACGATAATGTGACCCCGTCACGCCGTCTCGAGGAAATACGGCAAGGGCAAGCCCAGCCCACTCGAGGGCTGCCAGACTTCCCGGTCGTGCCTCGTAGCCATCTTGCGGGGGGCTCTCGCCCGCCCGACTTTCCCAAAGGTCTCAAGTAATGTCAAGGTAACCGTGTGTCCAAACATCAAGGGAAAACCCAAGGAATCACCCTCGGAGGATTCCACTCGATGTAATCATCAAGGTGAGCGTAAGAGGAACCACCCTCGAGGTTCACACTTGAGGGGTTGCACGACAGAGCCATATCGGGAATGGTGAAGGAGGAAATCACCCTCGATGACCATGACCGAATAGCTATACTACAAAATTATCATCAGGAGTGCGTTATGAGGGATCACCCTCGGCACTAAAGGGGCGTGATGTGATGTGCGGTGTCAGGATCTGGTCGTCGATCATGAAGCTCGAGTCGTCGATGATGAAGCAGGGGCAGCAAGGACAAGGTGGAGGTTACTGATGGATCACTACCCAACCTATACTAAGCAGTTTAAGATAAGCAGGTAAGGTACAACAGCACGTACATAAGCAGGCTATGCATCAGAATAGGAGCAATCAATAACAGTAGCAAAATCTAATGCAAGCATGAGAGAATGGAATGGGCGATATCGGGAGGATCAAGGGGGGGGGGCTTGCCTGGTTGCTCAGACAAGAAGAACGGGGGTCGTCGTTGATGTAGTCGATCACAACGGCATCAGCAGCAGTCTCGGGGTCTACCGAAGAGAAGAGGGGGAAGAAACAGTAAATACAAGCATACAGTTGCAGCACTAAGCATGACATGACGATATGGGGTGTTAGGCGTGTTCTAACGCGGTGCTACACGATACCGGCGAAGGGGATAACATCCGGGAATGTTTCCCTAGGTTTAGCATTTTCGGACAGATGAAACGGAGGGGAAAATTTCCATGTTTGCTATGCTAGGGACGTGTGGACAACGAACAGACCGCGTATTCGCATCCGTCTCGTCGTTCTGAGCAACTTTCATGTACAAAACATTTTCATCCGAGTTACAGATTAATTTATATGATTTTCTAAAGTTTTAAACATTTACGAAAATTGTCTCTAATTCAAAAAGGACTTATTGTGCAAGCATGATGTCATGCTGATGTCATTAGGTCAACAGTCAACTCTGACTGAGTTGACTGGTCAAACAGGGCAGTGGGGCCTGTTTGTCAAAGGCACATTTAACTAAACATGTTTAATTAGACTAATATGCAATTAGGTTAATTAAACATAATTAATTTGTGTTAATTAACATGGTTAATTAAATTAAATAAACAAATTATTTTTATTTTTATTTACACATATTCTTTTTGTTCTTTTTCTAACATGGTGGCAGGCGAGAGCCCACAGGGTGCGAGTGCGCCTAGGGTCGTGGCAGCAGCCATTGAGCGGCCGTGGCCAGGCAAGGCCGACGAGGACGGCTGGCGCAGTGGAGGAACGGCGGCGGCCACGCAGGCGGAAGCCTTGGAGTGCGAAGTCGCGTGTGGCGGCTCTGAGCAGGCGTGGTCGGCGTTGGCGGAAGGCGGGTGGACGGAGGCTCACGGCGGAGTAGTGGAGGGCGGCAGCCACGGTGATCTTGGCAGAAGGACGGCGGGCGAGGCCGCCGTGGGTCGCAGGGCGTAGAGGAGGACTGGGGTCGCTCACCCGCGTTGAAGGGGAGGCCTGATGCAGGGGGAACACGACGGCGGGAGCGGCGTGGGGGTGAGGACGAGGCGGTGGCGACGATGACCTCGTGGCGCAGCGGCGCGGCGTCAAATGGCGAGGTCCGCGGACGACAGACGGAGAGGAGTCGGGGAAGGCGAGGCGACGAGGGAGACGGCATGGGGTAGCGCCAGGCGGTGTCCAGGCGGCGGGGCGACGACAACGATGGGATCGGGCTCGCTGCCCCGATCTCGATCCAGACGGGATCGGGTGAGGGAGGGGGAGTGGGGAACGAGGAGTGGGGGGGTGGGGGGTGTGGGGGTGGTTAGCGCTAGGGTTTGGGTCAGGGTGGCCTTGTAGGCCAAATTGGTCTTGAGGTGGGCCGGTGGTGGCTACCGGGCGAGAGGCCCATGGGAGGGGGAGGGGATTGGCCTTTTTCTTAATTTTGTTTTGTTTTTCATTTAAAAACATTTCTGTTTTCTTTTATTTTAAGGCACTTAAATTTTTTGCAAAAAGATGATTTCTCCACTAATATTACCAAATGATTATTTGCAACAACTTGAACATTTTTTGTTTGTATGTTTGAAAATTTTGAATCCTGACTTTAAATTGGATTTGAAATTTGAAAGATGTTTGAAAGCCAGTGAGGATTAGCAACAGTAAGAGCGATGACATGGCATCATTAGTAGGGGATTACTGTAGCATAATTATCCGGGTGTTACAAAAGTACATTGGGCCAAGATGGACGCTGAGAAGCTGGTAAAGGAGGGACCGCCGCAGGGCAAGGAGCATCGCCACCCTGAAATGTATTATGAGGGTGTCCTGAAGGGTGCCCGCCTTATGGAGGATGAGTGTTCAAAAGATGTAATTTTTGAGTGAACTTGCTCGTGTGATCCTGTATTATGAAAACTTGTTCATATGCGCTATGCAACGCTTGTTTGAATTGAAAATATTACCTTCTGTGCGGCTATTTATCAAATCTGAGAGATGGCCAGTCGTCGACTTCTGCCCCCATGCCACGAGTGCTGGGGTGTTCGGGATAAATTTGAGCACTCTTTTCCCCATTCTTGGGTCCTTCGAGGGAGGTGCTCAGCGCAACGAACGAGGCAATCGAACTATAATGCTTTATCACTCTCACTTAGCCATAGAATTCTATAATTTTAAATTTTGGCGAAGCCCCTAGTATTCGAAAGGTCGAATTCGGGGCACTATACACACCTAAGCCGGACAAAGCCGACTCCTCGCCCTAAGCGGCATAAGTCTTTAGGGACTCGAGACCTCTCGAACAGCGACCAGCTCTCGCCTTATCATGACAGTCAGTTTTAGCTTTACATCGAGGTGCTTGCCCGGCTGAACCGGGCACAATCGCGATAGTTCTCCCGGTGCTACCTCGGCCGATATAGCGAGCGTAAGGTACCAAAACATGGGAGCAGGCAAACCCAACTATTGACCCAAGACATGATTCGAGTTGATGCATATAATGCTATAAGTTCGAGTGCCGCCGTCGAAAGTGTTAGGACTTCTCACGCCGTATTATGAAGTGCGCTTAAGCCCCTGGCGTATTGGCCGCATACCAGTGTCTGGTCTTGAATGTCATGAATAAACATATATATTAAAAAGAATAGAGAATGCGATAATAGACTAGTGCTATGCATTGTTTATTCAAAAAGGTGCGTCGAAGCATCATGATATAAGCAGTGCGATAAGCAAAAAGTAGGACTATTTGACATGTCCCCTCCAAGGGCAAGCTGCGGAATGGTATTTAAAGCAGGTATTTCACTCGTTATCAGAGACCACCTGGGAGTTCCATGGTGCGACGTAGCTTTTTGATTCCTTGGCTCTTGTATCTTGTGTCCGGCAATCGTACCGCCGGACGGGGTTTCCAGAGAGTAAAGTCCTGAAAGATAGAAAAAATATCAAAGCGGAAAGCCCCTAGTGCGGTTGAGCCGTGTTTTGGGGCGTGCCGTAGTCGTGCCCCCCTCCCCCACCTATGCCCATGGTATTTTTGAAGGAAATATGCCCTAGAGGCAATAATAAAGTTATTATTTATTTCCTTATATCATGATAAATGTTTATTATTCATGCTAGAATTGTATTAACCGGAAACATAATACATGTGTGAATACATAGACAAAGCAGTATGTCACTAGTATGCCTCTACTTGACTAGCTTGTTAATCAAAGATGGTTATGTTTCCTAACCATGAACAAGGAGTTGTTATTTGATTAACAAGGTCACATCATTAGTAGAATGATCTGATTGACATGACCCATTCCGTTAGCTTAACACTTGATCGTTTAGTATGTTAATGCTTTCTTCATGACCCATACATGTTCTGTAACTATGAGATTATGCAACCCCGTTTACTGGGAGGAACACTTTGGGTGCTACCAAACATCACAACGTAATCGGGTGATTATAAAGGAGTACTACAGGTGTCTCCAAAGGTACTTGTTGGGTTGGCATATTTCGAGATTAGGTTTTGTCACTCCGATTGTCGAAGAGGTATCTCCGTGCCTTCTCGGTAATGCACATCACTTAAGCCTTGCAAGCATTACAACTAATGAGTTAGTTGTGAGATGATGTATTACGGAACGAGTAAAGAGACTTACCGGTAACGAGGTTGAACTAGGTATTGGATACCGACGATCGAATCTCGGGTAAGTAACATACCGATGACAAAGGGAACAACGTATGTCGTTATGCGGTTTGACCGATAAAGATCTTCGTAGAATATGTAGGAGCCAATATGGGCATCCAGGTTCCGCTATTGGTTATTGACCGAGAATGGTTCTAGGTCATGTCTACATAGTTCTCGAACCCGTAGGGTCCATACGCTTAACGCTTCGATGACAGTTCATTATGAGTTTATAAGTATTGATGCACCGAAGTTTGTTCGGAGTCCCGGATGTGATCACGGACATGACGAGGAGTCTCGAAATGGTCGAGACATAAAGATTGATATATTGGAAGCCTATGTTTGGACTTCGGAAAGGTTCCGAGTGAAAACAGGATATTACCGGAACACCGGGGGGTTACCGGAACCCCCCGGGGGGTATATGGGCCCTCATGGGCCTTGAGGGAGAAGGAGAAGGGCCGGCCAGGTGGGCTGCGCGCCCTCCCCTTCCGGTCCGAATAGGACAAGGAGAGGCGGCGCCTTCCCCTTCCCCTCCCAATCCTACTCCAACTAGGAGAAGGGGAGTCCTACTCAGTGGGAGTAGGACTCCTCCTAGTGCGCCTCCCCTTGGGCGGCCACCTCCCCTTGGCTCCTTTATATCTGAGGCAGGGGGCACCCCAAGAGACACAAGTTGATCTACGGATCTTTCCTTAGCCGTGTGCGGTGCCCCTTCCACCATATTCCACTTCGGTCATATCGTCAGAGCTTAGGCGAAGCCTGCGCCGGAGAAGTCATATCGTCGCGGTGCTTAGGCGAAGCCCTGCGTCGGTGGAGCATCAACATCGTCCTGCACGCCGTCGTCTTGTGGAACTCATCCCGACACTTTGCTGGATCGAGTCCGGGGATCGTCATCGAGCTGAGCGATGTGCGAGAACTCGGAGGTGCCGTGACGTTCGGTGCTTGGATCGGTCGGATCGTGAAGACGCATTTACTACATCAACCAGCGTTGTTATAACGCTTCCGCTTTCGGTCTCACGAGTGCGTGGGCGGACCTCTCCCCTCTCGTTGCTATGCCATCACCATGGTCTTGCGTGATCGTAGGAAAATTTTGAAATTACTACGTTCCCCAACAGTGGCATCCGAGCCTGGTTTTATGCGTTGATGTCATATGCACGAGTAGAACACAAGTGAGTTGTGGACGATACAAGTCATACAGCCTACCAGCATGTCATACTTTGGTTCAGCGGTATTGTTGGACGAGACGATCCGGACCAACCTTACGCCAGACGCTTACGCCGAGACCGGTTCCCTCGGCGTGCTTTGCACATAGATGGCTTGCGGAAGACTGTCTCTCCAACTTTAGTTGAACCGAGTGCGGCTACGCCGGTCCTTGAGAAGGTTAAAACGGAGTCTATTTGACAAACTATCGTTGTGGTTTTGATGCGTAGGTAAGAACGGTTCTTGCTCGGCCCGTAGCAGCCACGTAAAACTTGCAACAACAAAGTAGAGGACGTCTAACTTGTTTTTGCAGGGCATGTTGTGATGTGATATGGTCAAGGCGTGATGCTATATTTTATTGTATGAGATGATCATGTTTTGTAACCGAGTTATCGGCAATGGCGAGAGCCATATGGTTGTCGCTTTATTGTATGCAATGCAATCGCGATGTAATGCTTTACTTTATTACTAGCGGTAGTGATAGTCGTGGAAGCATAAGATTGGCGAGGCGACAACGATGCTACGATGGAGATCAAGGTGTCGGCGCCCGGTGGCGATGGTGATCATGACGGTGCTTGGCGATGGAGATCACAATCACAAGATGATGATGACCATATCATATCACTTATATTGATTGCATGTGATGTTTATCCTTTATGCATCTTATCTTGCTTTGATTGACGGTAGCATTATAAGATGATCTCTCACTAAAAATTATCAAGAAGTGTTCTCTGAGTATGCACCGTTGCCAAAGTTCATAGTACCCGGACACCACGTGATGATCGGGTGTGATAAGTTCTCGTCCATCTACAACGGGTGCAAAACAGTTGCACACGCGGAATACTCGAGTTAAACTTGACGAGCCTAGCATATAACAGATATGGCCTCGGAACACGGAGACCGAAAGGTCGAACGTGAATCATATAGTAGATATGATCAACATAGTGATGTTCACCGTTGAAACTACTCCGTCTCACGTGATGATCGGACACGGTCTAGTTGATATGGATCACGTGATCACTTAGATGACTAGAGAGATGTACTGTCTAAGTGGGAGTTTTTAATATGATTAATTGAACTTAAAATTATCATGAACTTAGTACACGATAGTATTTTGCTTGTCTATGTTTACTTTGTAGATAGATGGCTCGTCTTGTTGTTCCGTTGAATTTTAATGCGTTCCTTGAGAAAGCAAAGTTGAAAGATGATGGTAGCAATTACACGGACTTTGGGTCCGTAATTTGAGGATTATCCTCATTGCTGCACAGAAAAATTACGTCTGGAAGCACCGCTAGGTAGCGAACTGCTGCAGAATCTTGAGCCGAAGTTATGAACGTCGGCAAAGCGAGCTGATGACTACTCTATAGTTCGGTGTGCCATGCTTTACGGCTTAGAACCGGGTCTTCAACGACGTTTTGAGCGTCATGGAGCATATGAGATGTTCCAGGAGTTGAAGTTAATATTTCAAGCAAATGCCCGGATTGAGAGATATGAAGTCTCCAATAAGTTCTATAGCTGCAAGATGGAGGAGAATAGTTACATCGGTGAGCACATACTCAAAATGTCCGGGTATAACAATCACTTAATTCAGCTGGGAGTTAATCTTCCGGATGATAGTGTCATTGATGAAATTCTCCAATCATCGCCACCAAGCTACAAGAGCTTCGTGATGAACTATAATATGCAAGGGATGACTAAGACAATTCCTGAGCTCTTGGCGATGCTAAAAGCTGCGGAGGTAGAAATCAAGAAAGAGCATCAAGTGTTGATGGTCAACAAAACCACTAGTTTCAAGAAAAGGACAAAGGGAAGAAGAAGGAAACTTCAAAAAGAACGGCAAGAAAGTTGCTGATCAAGAGAAGAAACCCAAGTCCGGACCTAAGCCTGAAATCGAGTGTTTTACCGCAAGCGGACCTTAATCGGAAGCGGAACTGCCCCAAGTATTTGGCGGATAAAAAGGATGGCAAGGTGAACAAAGGTATATATGATATACATGTTATTGATGTGTACCTTACTAGAGCTCGTAGTAGCACTGGGTATTTGATCTTTGGATTACATTGCTAATATTTGCAACTCAAAGCAGGGACTACTGGAATAGACGAGCACCGGCAAAGGACGAGGTGACGATCTTGGCGTGGGAAATGGTTCCAAAGTCAATGTGATCGCATTGACGCTTTGCCTCTACATCTACCTTCGGGATTAGTTTTAGACCTAAATAATTGTTATTTGGTGCCGCGTTGAGCATGAACATTATATCTGGATCTTGTTTAATGCGAGACGGTTATTCATTTAAATCAGAGAATAATGGTTGTTCTATTTATATGAATAATATCTTTTATGGTCATGCACCCTTGAAGAATGGTCTATTCTTGTTGAATCTCGACAGTAGTGATACACATATTCATAATGTTGAAGCCAAAAGATGCAGAGTTGATAATGATAGCACAACTTATTTGTGGCAATCGCCGTTTAGGTCATATCGGTGTAAAACGCATGAAGAAACTCCATCTTGATGGGCTTACGGAATCACTTGATTATGAATCACTTGGTACTTGCGAACCGTGCCTCATGGGCAAGATGACCAAAACGCCGTTCTCGGAACTATGGAGCGAGCAACTGATTTGTTGGAAATCATACATACCGATGTTTGTGGTCCAATGAATGTTGAGGCACGCGGCGGATATCGTTATTTTCTCACCTTCACAGATGATTTAAGCGAGATATGGGTATATCTACTTAATGAAACACAAATCTGAAACATTTGAAAAGTTCAAAGAATTTCAGAGTGAAGTAGAAAATCATCGTAACAAGAAAATAAAGTTTCTACGATCTGATCGTGGAGGAGAATATTTGAGTTACGAGTTTGGTTTACATTTGAAACAATGTGGAATAGTTTACGCAACTCACGCCACCCGAACACCACGGAGAAATGGTGTGTCCGAACGTCGTAATCGTACTTTACTAGATATGGTGCGATCTATGATGTCGATTTCCGATTTACCGCTATCGTTTTGGGGTTATGCTTTAGACGGCCGCATTCACGTTAAATAGGACACCGTCAAAATCCGTTGAGACGACGCCTTATGAACTGTGGTTTGGCAAGAAACCAAAGTTGTCGTTTCTTAAAGTTTGGGGCTGCGATGCTTATGTAAAGAAACTTCAACCAGATAAGCTCGAACCCAAATCGGAAAAATGTGTCTTCATAGGATACCCAAAGGAGACTGTTGGGTACACCTTCTATCACAGATCTGAAGGCAAGATTTTCGTTGCTAAATTTGGATCCTTTCTAGAGAAAGAGTTTCTCTCGAAAGAAGTGAGTGGGAGGAAAGTAGAACTTGATGAGATAATCGTATACGCTCCCTTATTGGAAAGTAGTTCATCACAAGAAATGGTTCTGTGACAACTACACCAATTAGTGAAGAAACTAATGATGATGATCATGTAGTTTCAGATCAAGTTACTCTTGAACCTCGTAGGTCAACCAGAGTAAAATACGCAGTGAGTGGTACGGTAATCCTATTACGGAAGTCATGTTACTTGACCATGGCGAACCTACGAACTATGAAGAAGCGATGGTGAGCCCAGATTCCGCAAAATGGCTGGAAGCCATGAAATCTGAAATGGGATCCATGTATGAGAACAAAGTATGGACTTTGGTTGACTTGCCCGATGATCGGCAAGCCATTGAAAATAAATGGATCTTTAAGAAGAAGACCGGCGCCGATGGTAATGTAACTGTCTACAAAGCTCGACTTGTTGCGAAAGGTTTTCGACAAGTTCAAGGGGTTGACTACGATGAGACTTTCTCACCCGTAGCGATGCTTAAGTCTGTCCGAATCATGTTAGCAATTGCCGCATTTTATGATTATGAAATTTGGCAAATGGATGTAAAACTGCATTCTTGAATGGATTTCTAGAAGAAGAGTTGTATATGATGCAACCAGAAGGTTTTGTCGATCCAAAAGGTGCTAACAAAGTGTGCAAGCTCCAACGATCAATTTATGGTGCGGTGCAAGCCTCTCGGAGTTGGAATAAACGCTTTGATAGTGTGATCAAAGCATATGGGTTTATCTGAGACTTTTGGAGAAGCTTTGTATTTACAAGAAAGTGAGTGGGAGCTCTGTAGCATTTACGATATTATATGTGGACGACATATTATTAATTGGAAATGATATAGAATTTCTGGATGGCATAAAAGGATACTTGAATAAAAGTTTTCAATGAAAGACCTCGGTGAAGCTGCTTACATATTGGGCATCAAGATCTATAGAGATAGATCAAGACGCTTAATTGGACTTTCACAAAGCACATACCTTGATAAAATTTTGAAAAAGTTCAAAATGGATCGTGCAAAGAAAGGTTTTTGCCTGTGTTGCAAGGTGTAAGATTGAGTAAGACTCAATGCCCGACCACAATGAGAAGATAGAGAGAAAATGAAAGATGTTCCTATGCTTGACCATAGGCTCTATCATGTATGCAATCCGTGTACCGACACTGACGTATGCTTAGCAATAAGCTTGGCAGGAAGGTACCAAAGTAATCCAGGAATGGATCCTCGGACAGCGGTCAAGAACATCTGAAATACGAAAAGGACTAAGGATATGTTTCTCGTATATGGAGGTGACAAAGAGCTAGTCGTAAATGGTTACGTCGACGCAAGCTTTGACCTTGATCCGGACGATTCTAAATCGCAAACCGGATACGTGTTTTTATTAAGCGGTGGAGTATCGGTTGGTGCAGTTCTAAACAAAGCGTCGTGGCGGGATCTACATGTGAAGCGGAGTACATAGCTGCTTGAAGCGGCAAATGAAGGAGTCTGGATGAAAGAGTTCATTTCCGATCTAGGTGTTATACCTAGTGCATCGGGACCGATGAAGATCTTACGTGACAATCTTGGTGCGATTGCCTTGGCAAAGGAATCCAGATTTCACAAGAGGACCAAGCACATCAAGAGACGCTTCAATTCCATTCGGGACCAAGTCCAAGTGGGAGACATAGAGATTTGCAAAATACATACGGATCTGAATGTTGCGGACCCGTTAACTAAGCCTCTTCCACGAGCAAAACATGATCGACACCAAGACTCCATGGGTGTTAGGATCATTACTTTGTAATCTAGATTATTGACTCTAGTGCAAGTGGGAGACTGAAGGAAATATGCCCTAGAGGCAATAATAAAGTTATTATTTATTTCCTTATATCATGATAAATGTTTATTATTCATGCTAGAATTGTATTAGCGGAAACATAATACATGTGTGAATACATAGACAAACAAGTATGTCACTAGTATGCCTCTACTTGACTAGCTTGTTAATCAAAGATGGTTATGTTTCCTAACCATGAACAAGGAGTTGTTATTTGATTAACAAGGTCACATCATTAGTAGAATGATCTGATTGACATGACCCATTCCGTTAGCTTAACACTTGATCGTTTAGTATGTTAATGCTTTCTTCATGACCCATACATGTTCCTGTAACTATGAGATTATGCAACTCCCGTTCTGGGAGGAACACTTTGGTGCTACCAAAGCGTCACAACAATCGGGTGATTATAAAGGAGTACTACAGGTGTCTCCAAAGGTACTTGTTGGGTTGGCATATTTCGAGATTAGGTTTTGTCACTCCGATTGTCGAAGAGGTATCTCCAGGCCTTCTCGGTAATGCACATCACTTAAGCCTTGCAAGCATTACAACTAATGAGTTAGTTGTGAGATGATGTATTACGGAACGAGTAAAGAGACTTACCGGTAACGAGGTTGAACTAGGTATTGGATACCGACGATCGAATCTCGGGTAAGTAACATACCGATGACAAAGGGAACAACGTAATGTCGTTATGCGGTTTGACCGATAAAGATCTTCGTAGAATATGTAGGAGCCAATATGGGCATCCAGGTTCCGCTATTGGTTATTGACCGAGAATGGTTCTAGGTCATGTCTACATTGTTCTCGAACCCGTAGGGTCCGCACGCTTAACGTTTCGATGTGAGTTCATTATGAGTTTATAAGTATTGATGCACAAGTTTGTTCGAGTCCCGGATGTGATCACGGACATGACGAGGAGTCTCGAAATGGTCGAGACATAAAGATTGATATATTGGAAGCCTATGTTTGGACTTGGAAAGGTTCCGAGTGAAAACAGGATATTACCGGAACAGGGGTTACGGAACCCCGGGGGGTATATGGGCCCTCATGGGCCTTGAGGGAGAAGGAGAAGGGCCGGCCAGGTGGGCTGCGCCCCCTCCCCTTCCAGTCCGAATAGGACAAGGAGAGGCGGCGCCCTTCCCCTTCCCCTCCCCAATCCTACTCCAACTAGGAGAGGGGGAGTCCTACTCCCGGGAGTAGGACTCCTCCTTAGTGCGCCTCCTTGGGCCGGCCACCTCCCCTTGGCTCCTTTATATACAGGGCAGGGGCACCCCAAGAGACACAAGTTGATCTACGGATCTTTCCTTAGCCGTGTGCGGTGCCCCTTCCACCATATTCCACTTCGGTCATATCGTCGTAGAGCTTAGGCGAAGCCTGCCGGAGAAGTCATATCGTCGCGGTGCTTAGGCGAAGCCTGCGTCGGTGGAGCATCAACATCGTCCTGCGCCGTCGTCTTGTGGAACTCATCCCGACACTTTGCTGGATCGGAGTCCGGGGATCGTCATCGAGCTGAGCGTGTGCGAGAACTCGGAGGTGCCGTGACGTTCGGTGCTTGGATCGGTCGGATCGTGAAGACGCACGACTACATCAACCGCGTTGTTATAACGCTTCCGCTTTCGGTCTACGAGGGTACGTGGACGGACACTCTCCCCTCTCGTTGCTATGCCATCACCATGGTCTTGCGTGATCGTAGGAAAATTTTGAAATTACTACGTTCCCCAACAATTTTCAATGCGTAATTATGTACGCGTGGCATGAATTTCGCCGTTTGGCTGGGACTGGGGTGGGGGCCGCATTGCTATGCAAGCTCGGAGCGTGCCAGGCGGTCTTGTTGCAGATTACTCCAGGCGCGCTTGACGGCGTCCGGGTGTTTAATCGCCGAACTGGTGAATTGCCTTGAGAGGCTGCTTTGTGCTTCTGCTGCGAGGGTCGCAGTGTGTTCCTCCGTTCGAAGAGAGCGCTCTGTGTTTCCATTGACTGTGATGACCCCCTGAGGTCCTGGCATCTTGAGCTTGAGGTATGCATAATGCGGTACCGCATTTAATCTTGCGAATGCGGTTTGCCCGAGCAGTGCATGATAGCCACTACGAAACGGGACTATATTGAAGATTAACTCCTCGCTACGGAAATTATCCGGGGATCCGAAGACCACTTCTAGTGTGATTGAGCCTGTGCAATGGGCCTCTACACCTGGTATGACGCCTTTGAAGGTCGGTTTTGTGGGTTTGATCCTTGAGGGGTCTATACCCATTTTGCGCACTGTGTCCTGATAAAGCAGGTTCAGGCTACTGCCGCCGTCCATAAGGACTCGAGTGAGGTTAAATCCATCGATGATTGGGTCTAGGACCAGTGCAGCGAATCCGGCATGACGGATACTAGTGGGGTGGTCCCTGCAATCGAAGGTGATCAGACAGGAGGACCATGGGTTGAACTTTGGGGCGACTGGCTCCAACGCATATATGTCCCTTAGCGCACGCTTCTGCTCCTTCTTGGGGATGTGGGTTGCGTATATCATGTTCACTGTCCGCACTTGTGGGGGGAACCTCTTCTGTCCACGGTGTTCGGCGGCTGGGGATCCTCCTCGTCATCGCTATGTAGCCCCTTATCCTTGTTTTCGGCATTTAACTTGCTGGCCTGCTTGAACACCCAACATTCCCTGTTGGTGTGGTTGGCTGGCTTGTCGGGGGTACCGTGTATTTGACACGAGCGATCGAGTATACGGTCCAAACTGGACGGGCCCGGAGTGCTTCTTTAGAATGGCTTTTTCCGCTGATCGGGTTTAGAGCCTCTGAATCCGGCATTGACTGCCGTATCCTCGGTATTGTCGATGTTGATGCGACGCTTGTGTTTGTTGCGACGTGACCTGCCATTGCTATCCTTGGTATCTGAAGTACCAGGGTTCTTGATATGTTATTGCTGCGAGCCAGCCAGCTGTCCTCTCCCGCGCAAAAGCGGGTCATGAGTGTCGTGAGTGCTGCCATAGATTTCGGCTTTTCCTGGCCAAGGTGCGGGCGAGCCACTATCGCGGATGTTGTGCTTGAAAGCTGCTAGGGCCTCTGCATCCCGGACGGTCGACGATTTGATTTTTCTTGGTTAGGAACCGTGTCCAG
Organism: Aegilops bicornis; assembly: GCA_021605145.1. NCBI lineage: Eukaryota > Viridiplantae > Streptophyta > Magnoliopsida > Poales > Poaceae > Aegilops > Aegilops bicornis. Next base: position 192,976,403 of record CM038673.1, on the reverse strand, counting down.
AATTGCCTGGCCGATTCCTCTGGCTGCTGAATTATGTGGCTCAAGTCATCGGCATCTGGTGGTCGCACATAAGTGCCCTGGAAGTTGTCGAGGAATGCGGCTTCCAAATCTTCCCAACAACCAATGGATTCTGCTGGCAAGCTGTTCAGCCAATGCCGAGTTGGTCCTTTGTGTTTGAGTGGGAGGTATTTGATGGCGTGTAGATCATCACCGCGGGCCATGTGGATGTGCAGGAGGTAGTCCTCGATCCATACCGCAGGATCTTTTGTACCATCATATGATTCGATATTTACGGGTTTGAAACCCTCCGGGATTTGATGATTCATTACTTCGTCTGTGAAGCATAGGGGGTGTGCGGCGCCTCTGTACTGGGCTATATCGCGACGCAGATCAAATGAGTCTTGTCCGCTGTGTTCGGCCCGGCCGGATTTACTTTTACTATATCCGGCGTGACGGTTATCATCTCGCGTAGTGGCGCGCCCTCGTGATTCGTAGATCGATCTTGCGTGTTTTGCTCTGTCCTCCAATACGTCTCGCAGGTCTAGCGTATTTCCCCGTGCCTTGGCATTTTTATTTGAGTGGCGTCGGGGTGCGGGCTGAGCTTTTGGCTGAAGTGCCTCTCTGTCGCGGCCACGAGGTGGCCGATCAGCCGCGTCATACGCTGGAGATGTAGGTTTTAATGCTTCCTCCTCTAATCGGTGTAGCAACCTGTGCTTTGGGTACCTCTTGGAGGGGCGTTCAAGTTCATATTCCTCGGCTGCCAGGACTTCAGTCCATCTGTCAGCTAGCAAATCTTGATCAGCTCGAATCTGCTGTTGCTTTTTCTTAAGGCTATTTGCCGTGGCTATTAGCCGGCGCTTGAAGCGCTCTTGCTCGACGGGATCCTCTGGCACGACGAATTCGTCATCGTCAAGGCTTGCCTCGTCTTCGGAGGGAGGCATGTAATTATCATCCTCTGCCTCTACATCTGCCGCTCTCTCAGGAGGGCTGGCTTCTCCATCCTCCTGCTCTAAATCTTGCTGGAGGGGATTGTCGTCATCTTCGGCATTGTCCGGAGTGCTGTTATCTCCTGTGCCGGTATCACCGCTTTTGCCTGGGCGAGACTTAGAGCGGCGCCGCTGACGTTGGCGCTTGGGTTGCTTCTTGGAGGGGTCATCCTCCGTTGTCCCGTCGCCATTGCCTTCTTTGGGTGTATCCACCATATATATATCATATGATGAGGTGGCTGTCCAGTGCCCTGTGGGCAGTGGTTCCTGTTCATCTCCTACATCGTCGTCCATACCGTCGATGTCTTCGGAGTCGAAGTCGAGCATGTCGGTCAAATCATTGACAGTGGCTATTAAGTGGGTGGTGGGTGGGCGGCGAATTTCTTCGTCATCCGCATCCCAATCCTGTCGGACATAGTCCGGCTAGGACTCTCCTGATGAGGAGAGAGACCTTAGTGAGTTCAGTATGTCGCCGAAGGGTGAGTCCTGAAAGATATCCGCGAAGGTGAACTCCATGATCGGCACCCAGTCGGACTCGATAGGCACGGGCGTAGGCGGTTCGGAGTCTGTGGTCGGGGAAGAATCCGGCAGTTTGGAGTCACGGATCTCGTGAAGGGTAAGGTTGGTATTCGGCTCGATCGCCGCTGAGACTGCGGCCTCCGTGGCGGGGTCTAGCCACCCGTCCATGGATGGCGCAATTGGCTCCGAATTGGGGGTCGGAGTGGTTGCCGGTGCGATCTCCTGAACACTGTCCGACGACAGAGGTAAATCATGCTCATCGAGACCGTGCGGCGCACTCGGCATGGGCTCGAATCCGTCGAAGATCAAGTCCCCTCGGATGTCGGCCGTGTAGTTTAAGCTTCCAAACCTGACCTGGTGGCCAGGGGCGTAACTCTCGATCTGCTCCAGATGGCCAAGCGAGTTGGCCCGCAGTGCGAAGCCGCCGAATACAAAGATCTGTCCGGGGAGAAAAGTCTCACCCTGGGCTGCATCGCTATAGATGATCGGAGGATCCATCAAGCCTAACGATATGACACATAGGAACTCTCAATGAAAGCACCAATGTCGGTGTCAAAACCGGCGGATCTCGGGTAGGGGGTCCCGAACTGTGCGTCTAGGCGGATGGTAACAGGAAACGGCGGACACGATGTTTTTACCCAGGTTCAGGCCCTCTCGATGGAGGTAAGACCCTACTCCTGCTTGATTGACCTTGATGATATGAGTATTACGAGAGTTGATCTACCACAAGATCGGAGAGGCTAAACCCTAGAAGCTAGCCTATGGTATGATTGTTGTTCTTAGTCCTACGAACTAAACCCTCCGGTTTATATAGACACCGGAGGGGGCTAGGGTTACACAGATTCGGTTACAAGGAAGGAGATCTACATATCCGTATTGCCAAGCTTGCCTTCCACGCCAAGGAGAGTCCCATCCTGACACGGGACGAAGTCTTCAATCTTGTATCTTCATAGTCCAACAGTCCGGCCAAAGGTTATAGTCCGGCTGTCCGGATACCCCCTAATCCAGGACTCCCTCAGTCACCTTTTCAACTGTGCCTAGGCCTCTTTTCGAGGCCTATCATTTCAACACCGAGCGATGATCCTCTCGAAGGACAATACACCAAGGAGAAAATCAGCGTACAAGCATGACAGAGTATCTAAAGGGTCTTTAAAGACCACCTCGTCCGTTTGTAGGATCCGCAGGCAGCTTTCCCTTGTACTCGGCATGTAAAATAGCCTTGTTGCTTACCGCACTAGCCGTACCAATACGTTTTGACGTACCAATCAGATTATAAAGGTGTAGGCATCTTAAAATCCCACATATGCCCTCTTTGATCTAGGAGAACATTAATGTCGCATGTTTCTCCTAGTGGTGTGGCCACGAGGTGGCATGTTGAAGACTCACGTGCCTGGTGACGTTCCTTGAGTGGCGTGGTTGTGAAGTGGTGCGACAATACAATCGTCCAATGAGGTGGTTGATGGTGCTACCTAGGTAGCATGGAGGTGGCTATTGGGCTTGTCCACATCTTTGGCATGACGCCTTGATACGTCTCCAAGGTATCTATAATTTTTTATTGTTTCATGCTATTATATTATCCATCTTGGATGTTTTATATGCATTATTATGCTATTTTATATTATTTTTTGGGAGTAACCTATTAACCTAGTGCCCAGTGTCAGTTGCTGTTTTTTTTTCATATTTTTGTCTTTTATAGAAAATCAATACCGAATGGAACAAAACTTTTAGGCGATTTTTCTCGGACCAGAAGACACCTAGGAAGCTTCGGTAGGATGCTAGAAGACCCACGGGTGAGCCACAAGCTCACCAGGCGCGCCCTAGGGGGTGCCCTATGAGCTTGTGGGCTCCCCGTCGCTCCTCCAACCCTAATCTCAGTTCCATAAATACCCAAATATTCCTCGTATACCAGAGGGCACACCAAAAATACTTTTCCGCCGCTGCAAGCTTTTGTCCTCGTGAGATCCCATCTTGGGGCCTTTTCCGGTACTCTGTTGGAGGGGGATTCAATCACGGAGGACTTCTACATCAACCTTGCTGCCCTTCTGATGATGTCTGAGTAGTTTACCACAGACCTACGGGTCCATACCTAGTAGCTAGATGGCTTCTTCTCTCTCTTTGATCTTCAATACAATGTTCTCCTCGATGTTCGTGGAGATCCATTTGATGTAATCTTCTTTTGCGGTGCGTTTGTTGAGATCCGATGAATTGTGGATTTATGATCAGATTATCTATGAATATTATTTGAGTCTTCTCTGAACTCTTTTATGCATGATTAAGATAGCTTTGTATTTCTCTCTGATCTATTGATTTGGTTTGGCCAACTATATTGATTTTTCTTTCAATGGGAGAGGTTCTTTATTTTGGGTTCAATCTTGCGGTGTCTGTCGGTGTCAAAACCGGCGGATCTCGGATAGGGGCTCCCGAACTATGCGTCTAGGATCGATGGTAACAGGAGACGGGGGACACGATGTTTACCCAGGTTCGGGCCCTCTCTATGGAGGTAATACCCTACTTCCTGCTTGATTGATCTTGATGAATATGAGTGTTACAAGAGTTGATCTACCATGAGATCTTAATGGCTAAACCCTAGAAGTCTAGCCTATGTGAATATGGTAATGAGTATCCCTATCCGGACTATGCTCTACGGTTTATATAGGCACCCGAGAGAACTAAGTTACATGGGGTCGGTTACATAAGAGGGAATCTTCATAGTCGGTCGCCAAGCATGCCTTCCACGCCAAGTAGAGTCCAATCCAGACACGGGTATAGTCTTTGTCCTTCATATCTTCACAGCCCATCAGTCCAGCCCAATGAATAACAGGCCGGACGCCCGAGGACCCCTTTAGTCCAGACTCCTCAAGAGTCTCCTAACTCGGCTTCAATGACGAGGAGTCTGGCGCGCTGATTTGTCTTCGCCATTGCAAGGTGGGTTCCCTCCTTCCAAACTCCGGAATAGTCTTCAGATGTAGTAAGTATATCCGGACCCGTGTATGTAATTGCAGAGAATACAATATTCCACAAGTCCGACCCGCTAACAACTTTTTATGACATTGCATTATGCATGCCCGGTTATTATTTCCAATCATTGGCTAGCCCCTTGCCCCACGTCCCGGGGCGCGGTTTTATTGGCACATCTTGTCAAAGCAGGGATCGTGTCCCATATTCACGGGATTTTCAATAATGTAGGCGTGGGTAACCCAACCGTCCCCTAGGTACAACTCTTTGAGGATAAGTAAGTTTCGAGACCCAGGAGGGGGCGCTCAATATTCTGGGCCTTTATATAGGGACCCAGACTTGTCTTTCTCTTCTGCGCTTGCTTCTTCCTCAACCACAGCCACCTCGATTCTAGCCCTCGGGTTCCAATCACCACCAGCCCCAATCATGTCCAGGTCCAGCCATTCAGGCCAATTGGTGGCCTCTTCTGTCACGGAGGAGGATATTACGAAGCTCCGCGTGGTGAGGTATCTGACCCTAGAAATCCTTCATCGACTTCCCGCCGAGGGGCAGGTTATTCCCACCCCCAAATCTGGCGAGAGGGTAGTATTTGTGTCCCACTTCCTCCATGGGTTAGGGTTCGTGCTCAACCCCTTCGTCCGGGCACTCATGTTCTACTATGGGCTAGATTTTCACGATCTGGCCTCGGACTCTGTTCTTCTCATCTCGACATTCATCGTCACGTGTGAGGCCTTCCTCCGAACTCCTCCGCACTTTGGTTTGTGGCTCAAGACTTTTGACGTGAGGTCGCGGGTGACAAAGGAGGAGCAGGCAGAGTGCGGCAGCGTCGTAATAGGCAAGCTTGCCGGCGCGGTTTGGTTTGAAGGATCTTTCGCCAAGTCTTCCGACCTATGGTAGCAGGGGTGGTTCTATATCAACGAGTCGCGGGGCTCCAAGTGGGCAGCTACGCCCGCGTTTCAACCCGGCCCTCCAATTCAGCTTGCTTCATGGATCAATAAGGGATTAGACTGGGGATCCGCAAATGAAGTGCAGACTCTACAAAGTCGCATCCGAAGCCTTACCGAGAAAGGCATCGATCTTATGAACGTCGTTCAAGTAATGCTAGTTCGCTGGACCCTGCCATGTCAACGGCGGCCTCTCTGTATGTGGGAGTTTAATCCAGAAGGGCGATGGACTCTTCAGCACTTCTTCGGCACTACGCACGAAGGAATGTGGAAATTATATTTCGGGGAGCGAGAGCGATGGCCGGACACCACCGAAGATGTTGGCCTCGACTGTAATCATCCGGACATTGCGATAAGTATCCAATTTCCGCATACCTTCCATCCAAACATCTCTTGACAAGATATTGAACAATCCATCTCTATACAGGACTGGGTAAAGAAGGCGGTGTTAATCTGGTGTCCGGCGCCCCTTCCCGAAGACCCTGCAACCGCCCTGCTGATGAGAATGCTGATTCCGACACCGTACCAGGTGCCTGCAGAGGGGGGCGAGAGCGGGGAGCCCAGAGGTGATACGTGCCCCGAGGATGAATTAGACGCTGTGTTCGGGGAAACCGAAACCCTTTTGCCCAAGGGCAAAGGTACAATGGAAGACCTTCATGGCAAAAAGAGGGCCGCTTCCGGAGGTCAGGAGGGGAAGTCTCCCAAGAGAGGAAAAGCACCATCTTCGGGTGGCTTGGGCCGGGCAAGCGATGTTGCCGCAGAGCTTTATGATGAGGATAAACCTCTGGCCAAACCGTAAGTGCGGCAGGGTACTTTAATCATACCTCATTCCTTTCTTATTACTGAAGTAATCTTCCGACATACGTACGTCCTCGCAGGTTAACGCCAGGTGTTTCTCAATCGTCCTCCTCTTCGGGGGACCTTCTTCCAGAGATGATGGAGAGTGACATGCCTTCTCCGGCTTCCTCGCCCAACAGGGCGGATGATTCTAAGGTATCGTCCCGGGTGCTCCTCCCGGTCGACAAGTAGTGCGGGAAACGGAGAAGGCATTACCCGAAGGTGGTGCCTTTGTCACTCAAGGTTTGGGAATCAAGCATGACGGCCCTGCACTATCCGGTTTATAGCCGGAGACGATTCTGGAGGCGAGTGAGCGGATTCCCTCAAAGGAATGCCATACTCTGGCGGTGGTCTCTGGAGACCTAGAAGCACCGGAAATGCTGACGGACATGCTGCAACAAGCGTCCGTTTCGGAGGAACACCGTGCCTTGATGGTTATGGTGGTCGAAAAGGTTCTATCCGCGAAGAGTGGGTTGAACGAGGCCTTCACGAGCCTCCTAAGGGGTTTTTAGGTTTGTGATGTAATTTTGCCAATGGAGTTTTATTGACAGAATGCACCTATTGTATATGCAGTAGCCCCTGAGACTCGGATTGCCTTCCAAAGGAAGCGATCGGAGGATCGAAAAGATATGTTCAGGTACTAACCTTGATTTTACTTGGAGTACAAGCTGCCTCCCCTCCTGCGGCTACCCAAAATATGGAAGTGGCCGAACTGCAGCGAAAGCTGGATATTGCTGAGGATGACATTGCATTGATCAACAGGTGTCTTGACGACTCGCAAGGTATATATTTCGAGCATTCCTTACACCAATGTTCTTGTAATTTAAGCATGACTCTAAAAATAGTTTTACATGAAATGTGCATGAATGCAGATGGTGCCGCCGCCGTGGAGACCCTTCGGGCGGAGCTAGCCCGGGCCAAGGAGCAGGCCCGGCTTAGTAATGCGGCTGCCGAGAAGGCATCGGCTGAGTTGAGAGCCGAACAAGCTGCACGGCGCCAAGACAAGGAGAAGATGTCCACCATGGCGCACGAGTTAGAGAATGCGGCTAGCTGTTGTAAACTTCTTGAGAAGGAAAATGAAGCCAAAACGGCTGAACTTGACAAGGCCTTACGAGAGGCGAGAGAAGCACGGTCTGAATCCAGAGCGGCCCGTGAGGAGATCTGGCAAGCTGGGGAAATTGCGGCTGGCAAGCCCTTTTTGCTACAGACTAAGTTCGGTGATCCGAACTATGTTTAGCTTAACCAAGTATTGAGTTCTCCGGACAAAATTTTGGACTTACCGAAGAGTTCTTCCGATGCGGCGCAGTTTTACCACGCACAAGAGGGGTGTGCAACCGAGAAGCTTTTCTGGTCACAATTCGACGCGTCAAAGCGCCCTCTGTTGCTCAATGAACAGATGTCCCAGTGGGCCAAGCTTCATAGGATGTCTGGCGACGCCATGAAGAACGTCATAATCCGGTTGTGGCCAAGTGAGCCTATTCCGAGTAGTTATTTTGGCCTGGTGCGGCAGCTTGTCGACGCAGTGCCACATATCGACGCTGTGAAGCGGTCGGCGTGCATTGAGGGTGCACGGATGGCCTTTGCCCGAGTCAAAACATTTTGGGGAAAGATGAAGGCCATCGATGTTGCGGCGAGGAGTCCACCCAAGGGCAAGGACCGTTATGAGCCAGAGCACTATTTTTAAGACGTCTTAGAGGCCGCCCGCTTGATAGAGGGTCAATGCTAGAATGGCATAATGTTTCAGTGATTTGTATAATGGTTGTAACAGACAACTTTATAGTTAATCTATTTATATTTTGCTCGAAAGCTTGAATTCCTCCTGTGCGGCCCATTTAGTGTAATCTGAAAGTTTTCCAGTCATCAGCTTCAGCCCCCTCGTGGGAAGTACGGGGGTGTTCGGGAAAGCATTTAATCACTCTTTATCCAACGTGTTGGTCCATAAAGGAGGTGATAATGCGGCGAACCAGGCAATCGGACTATAGGGCGTTAACACTTTCACTTAGCCATAGGAGTTTTATGGTGGGGCTACGACATAGCCCCTGGTATGTATACGGCGCATAGTGCCTTACATATGTTGATCTAAAAAAGATCCCTCGTGTAACACGGAGAATCACTAAAGATTCAAATAAGTCGTCAAGTGGTTGACCAGCTCTCACCGCATCATCACAGTTAGTTTTCGGCTTTCTCTACTGAGGTGCTCATCCGGTCTAGGCCAGAGCACAATCGCAGTAGTTCTCCCTTTACTACCATAGCCGATAGAGCGGAACATAGGGTAGCAAGCACAGGAGCCGGGCAACCCAACTATTGACCAAAGATAATGATTGAGAGCTGATGCATATAAGGCCAAACTTGCGACGCCGAAGTACGCTATAGAGCTGTTCGGACTTTTACTGGCGACTCGTTTGTTCCCATACCGGGCCCCTGGCAAGTTATGCCGAGGCGCGTCTTGTAAGGCAGCCGTTACGGCCGGACTCGTTGTAGAAAGAGCATGGAAGACTAGTTCGGATAAAGTTTACTGGGGGCGGAGCAATATGCCAATGATAAATATATATAAAGAGTAAAAACCACAACCCAGCTATTTGACATGCTCGGGGTTGGGAACAGAGGAAAAGGGCATAGTACAGGCTCAAAATAAAGGGTGCGGTCTACACAAGCTTATTTTGGACCTCCTGTCGCACGTTTGCGCCGCCCATCCTCGGGGAGGGGGAATCCTTAACGAAAGTGTCCCCTTAGGTGAGTGTACGGATCCGAACTCCGATGTAGATGCTGTCCTGATGATCACCTGTTTTTAAGAGATAATAAAGAAAAGTAAGGAAAACAGATAAAAACGTTACGGGAATGCTCGCAGGGTTGTCCGTATTGTGCTTCCACCGATGCCCATGGTATCTTGAGCGCGTAGTGATGTACGCCTGGTGTAAATCTTGCCAGCGTAGTGGGTGGGTGGCGGAAGCCGAACTGCTATTTCCGTTCCGGGAGTGGTCGAACTTTGGAGGGAATATGTTTCTGGCCCCTGGTGTTCGGCTGGCGAGCCACTCCGTCGTCTTTATCGCCTGGTGGCCTGCTCCCCTTGTGCTCGGTGTTAAGCTTGCCTGCCTGCTTAAAGACCCAACAGTTTCTGTTGGTGTGATTAGCTGGCTTATCAGGGTGACCGTGAATCTGACAAGGTCGGTCCAATATCCTGTCAAGGGTGGATGGTCCATCCTGGTTTGCCTTAAATGGCTTCTTCCATTGACCGGGTCTCGGATTGTGAAATCCAGCGTTGACCGTTGTGTCGCATAATCTTTCATTATTGTTGCAACTGTTGTGTTCAGCTCGTCATGGCTTGCCTTTGCTGTCTCGGATTTCGGAAGTGCCTAGGTCACTGGCGTTGTTGCTTTTACGAGCGAGCCAGTTGTCTTCGCCCGCGCGAAAGCAGGTCATTAGAGCAGTAAGGGCTGTCATGGATTTGGGTCCTTCCTGACCGAGGTGACGTGCTAGCCATTCATCCCGGACGCTATGTTTGAAGGCCGCAAGGGCTTCCGCGTCCGGACAGTCGACAATTTGGTTCTTTTTGACTAAGAACCTAGTCCAGAGCTGCCTGGCTGACTCGCCAGGCTTCTGGACAATGTAACTCAAGTCCTCGGCATCTGGTGGCCGCACATATGTTCCTTGGAAGTTGTCCCGAAAGGCGTCTTCCAAATCTTCCCAGTTGCCAATAGAATTTTCTGGCAAACTTTTTAGCCAGTACCGAGCTGGCCCTTTGAGTTTGAGAGGTAGGTATTTAATGCCATGAAGGTCGTCTCCGCGAGCCATGTGAATACAGGTAATCCTCAGTCCATACAACGGGATCTGTTGTTCCATCGTGTGATTCGATGTTATGGGTTTAAACCCATCTGGGAATTCATGCTCCATTACCTCGTCAATGAAGCAGAGAGGGTGTGAGGCTCCTCTATGTTGGGCCACACTGTGAAGCACCTCCGGCGGACTCCGCTTACAGTTTTCGGACCGACCGCGGTCGGGTTTGTTGTGTCCAAATAGATAACCGTCGTTACTGGTCGGGGCATGCCCCCGCGATCTGTGTGTCGATTTTGTGTGTCCTGTTCTACCCTCCAGGTCTTGTTGGATGTCGCGATTGTTCCCCCGAGCTGATTTATTCTTGCTTGGATGGCCGGATGGGTTGGTATGGTGCTCTGCTTGGGTTGCTGCGTTGTCCGGACCAAACTGTGGTCGGCCCCCGCGTTGTTCGATGGTGGTGTGGGCTCCAACGCCCTGCCATCGTATTGAGGGAGCCACCTACTCTTGGGGTGGCTTTCGTCTGGGCCACTAAGGCCGTATTCTTTTGCGGCCAGGACCACGGTCCATCTATCATTGAGCAAATCCTCGCTTGCTTGAAGATGCAGCTGCTTTTTCCTTAGGCTCCTTGCAGTGGCTATAAGCCGACGTTTAAAGCGCTCCTGCTCGAGAGGTTCCTTAGGTACGGTAAAATCCTCGTTGCCGGGGATCTCCTCTTCCTCGGAGAGTGGGAGATAATTGCTGTCCTCTGAGTCTCCGTATGTGGCCTGTTCATGTCACATCCCTAGCTTTACCTTGGCCTTGGTCTAGCTTGGTTGTTGCATCATGTTTAAATTCAAATGAAATTCGAATTGAGGAGTTTCCAAAGCCTCAGAATCCTTTTAAAAATGATCAAGATAAAATTGCTTCAAATAAGTCCAAGAAAATGTTCCTGTTATTCTCTGGAAATATTGGCAAGAGGTAAAATCCAAACCAATATTTTTGGTGTCTCAGAAAGATTTATTATGGGCATTTGAATTAAATCAATAGCTATTTGAATTGGATTTATACCTACTATTAATAAAAATAGGTCCAATAATTCTGAAATATTTTGTGGAGCTTTGGTTTAATTCTTTTAGCTTCTAAAAATATTATCATAAGCAAGAAAATTGAATTGGTTTCAAAACCAAATTCAAAACAAACCTGCAAAATAGAAACAGAACAGAATTAGAAAAAAAACAGAGAGAGAGAGAGAGGAAAAACCCACAGCACTTACCGCAGCCCAAAGAGGCCGGCCCAGCCACTGCCGTGCAGTCATCCCTTCCTCGCGCCAGGAGGACAGGGGCACGCGCGGCCACGCGTCCGGCCGGGGCCACGTTCCCCGCCACCTCCTGCTTCTCCCCCTCATCGTCTGGATGCCCCGCGCGACGCCACGCTCCACCGCGACCTCTCTTCCTCTCCCTCGCTCTCCCTACTCCCCTGGTTCTCTCCCGCGCGACCGCCCGAGCAACACCGTCGCCGCCGCACGCCATTGCCGCGGCCACCACCTCCCCCTCGCCTCTCCGACCAGCTCAGAAGCTCCGCCACGTCGCCGTCCACCCCTCCGCCGAGCCACGCGACGCGGGAAGCCTGGAATGCCGTCAACATCACCATCTTCGCCTTCGGCCGCCGGAGATCGTCCTCGCTGCCACGCCACCGTCCGGCCTTCCCCGAGCTCTCCGTCGACACCGTCGAGTCCGTAGTGAGCCTCTGCTCCGTTTCCCTCTCCCCGTTCTCCCGTTCTCGCGCCGTAGCCCCCTTCCCCCGCCATGGCCGTAGCTCCTCGTCGTCGGTCGTGTCACCGCCGTCGTTCTAGCTCGCGTTAGTCGCACCCGAGCACAAGGCCGTGCTCCTGGTGCCACGAGGGTGCCACAGAGCCCCTCGGGTGGCCTGCCCGTGCCCCGCAGCCCGCTCCCGCTCGAAGCCGTGCTCCGGCCGCCGCCCCGAGCTCCGCTCCGGTGAGCTCCGGCCACCCCTCCTCCTCATTCCTGCCCCACTGGATGCGGACGAGCCCGGGCTACGCCTCGGTGGTCTCCGCGGGCCATTTGGACATCAGAGATGCGACTCCGAGCCCCTCCGCCGTGTTCGGCCTCGCCGGCGGCTAAACGCCGGTGGGGTTTGACTCTTTGACCTCGCCGGCCCGTCAGGTGGGCCCCATTGGTCAGGTGATTAGCTTAAGGCTAATCACCGTTAACTAACCCCCTGACTCTGACCAGTGGGCCCACTGCCACTAATCCTTTAATTAAAATAAAGCTAACCCCCCTGTTTAACCCGTGTCACTGACGTGTGGACCCCACATGTCAGGTTTGACTCGTCACCGCAGATTGACCTGCCGACGTCACACCTATGTCATCTTGATGCAAAGAACTTATTTTCTGGATTTATTCTTATACAGGAAATTCCAGAAAATAACCGAAACTTCTAAAATTCATAGTAATTCAACTGTAATTCCTAATCAAACAAATTATATATGAAAAATGATCAGAAAAATCCAATCTATCCATCCGTACCTTTTTCCTGCATGTTAGAACACTTTAACCTTGCTGTTTAGGTGAAATAAGTTAATGCACTAATATGACCTCTTAAAATGGGTTGCATTTGAATCTTTGGTTCAAATGGAATCATCTCAATCTGCTCTAACTTGCATTAGCCCAAAACACATTCATATTGCCATGTCATAGCATGCATCATATTGTGCATTGCATTGATCGTGTTTCTTCTCTCTGTTTGCGGTGTTGTCCCCCTCGGTGAGCGTTGTACCGACGCGTTGTGATCGTTGACACTAATGAAGACTCAATGCTATCTTCGTAACTACCGTGCAAGCAAAACCCCTTGTTCATTCCGATACAATCCCACTCTCTCACTCCTGCTCTTTTTCTTGCATTAGGACAACAACGATTCATCTGTTACTTTGTCATGCGGTAGCTGAACCCCTTTATCCTCTGCATGACCTGTCATTCCATAGTAAATAGATGAAACCGACTAGCATGAGTAGGAGTTGTTTGAGCCCCGATGTGCCTACTCATTCATGCTTGTTTGTCATGCCTGCCATCGCTTAGAGTTGAGTCAGTCTGATTCATCGGGGATGAATTGGAGGTGTGTGAACATATCCTACTGTGTGAGCTAAGTGTGTGAACACGATTTGGTAAAGGTAGCGGTGAGAGGCCATGTAGGAGTACATGGTGGGTTGTCTCATTGAAGCCGTCCTCGGGAACTGAGTTCTGTGTTTGTGATCCATGAACAGCTACTACCATACATTGGAATGCTTAAGTGCCCCTCTCGACTTATTAATCAACTCGATCTCTATCCAGGAGTTGCAACTAGTTTCTGGTGTTTGTAGGATATGTGTTGGGGGTCATGCATAGCGCTGACCCTAGGGGTGGGCTATGTTGCGGTAGAGACACGAGGCACGGTGTACCGGACGCCTGCTTGGTGCCTCGGGAACCCTGCTCTCATCGTTTGGGGCCGTGGCGACACCCGGCCGGATCTCCTCGCGGATGGAACCCGAATAGGCGATAAACCTGGACTAGAGACTTGTGTGGTTAGTCCGGTCGTGGCCGACTCCTCACCAAAGCTTCCGCTTGAAGGTTGCCGAGATACACGACGTGTACATGGTGGTAAGTGGCGAGAGCGTGTGTGAAGAAGTACACCCTTGCAGGGTTAACATCATCTATTCGAATAGCCATGTCCGCGGTAAAGGACTTCTGGGTTGCCTATATCAGTTCATAGATAAGTGAAAGTGGATACTCTAAAATGGCAAGATAAGCGTGAGTGCTATGGATGGCGTTCTCGCAGGGAGACGGGAGCGGATCCATAGTGGTGTATTGATATGGTGAATATGTGGACTCGCAGCGCCACCTCAAAAGAGTTACTTGCGCCGTATTTCAGGGATAGCCACCGAGTCAAAGCTGGCTTGCTGCAGTTAAACTCCACCACCCCTTTGTTGATAATGATGCATATGTAGCTAGTTCTGATGTAAGTATTGCTGGGTACATTTGTACTCACGTTTGCCTATTTTATTTTTGCAGAGAGATGTCAGTCTCGCTAGTAGTTCCGTGTGGACTTCAACGTTTAGCTTGATACCTCACCTACGATCTTGTCCCCTCGGCAGGATCTTGTAGTTAGTCAGGCTTATCAACATTTTTCATTTGTAGATGTCTGTACTCAGACATGTTAAGCTTCCGCTTGTGCCTTGACTTGTATGCTCTGTATGTTGGGTCATGAGACCCATGTTTGTAATATCTCGCTCCTCGGAGCCTAATGAATAAATATTTGAGTCAGAGAGTTATGTCGTGATGCCATGTTGTATTTACACATATCGAGCATATTGTGTGTATGTTTGAAATGCTTGGTATGTGTGGGATCCGACAATCTAGTTGTTTATCCTTGGCAGCCTCTCTTATGGGGAAATGTAGTCTAGTGCTTCCTTGAGCCATAGTCGCCCGCCACTTCCGGGTTCACTGGAGTCTCGCTAGCTCAAAGACTACCGCTTTCGGGACGCTTGACTGGCCGGCATGTGTTTCACTTTGTTCCTTTGTCTGTCCCTTCGGGGAAATGTCACGCGGTGACATATGGAGTCCTGCCTAGCCTGCTACAATCCGGGTTCCCGGAGTCCTGTTAGCCCAGTGCTACAGCCCGGATTCATACGCTGCTGACCGACATGCTCGATGTGATTCATGTATGCCTGTCCCCATGGGTTAGTGCCGCTTTGGGTTCATGACTAGCCATGTCGGCCCGGGTTCTCTGTCATATGGATGCTAGCGACACTATCATATACGTGTGTCAAAAGGCATAAGCGGTCCCGGGCCATGGTAAGGCGACACCGTGGGAATACCGTGCGTGAGGCCACAAAGTGATATGAGGTGTTACCGCTAGATCGATGTGACTTGGAATCGGGTTCGACTTTGGTATCGAGCTTTGACTGCTGTAGGATTACCAAGCCAAACCGGTCGAAGTTGTGTCTAGAAATGCTTTAGTTATATAAGGAATTGATTGTGGAAGGGAACATAAGGCTCTTTTACTCCTTTACCTTATGCCCTTCCGACCGAGTCATCCTCTTCTCCTCTACGGGTTTAAGAACTAGGCTTCTCATCTATCTATCGAGGATGACGTGTTACTAATCCATAGACTTATAGAATTGATAGTTTCAAATCGATTCAGTTTCTACCACTTCCGTTTGTTCATAGTTGGTCTCGGAACCTTGATATTGTGCTTCTGAGTGGTTATGCCACCATTTTTGCAGGATGTCTCAAATCTTTTTGAGCATTTACAGCTGTTATGCTGTCCGAGTCATCCTGGTTTCTAAAACAATCTGAAGCATTTGCAAAATCCCTTCCTCTCATTTTGATGTCCCTTTGGGCCAGATTAACCACACTAATCGGTGAGTTGAGGTACTTTGTTGCCTCGACATATATGTTGGAGCTATTATTATGACCCTAGGCGTCTTATGAAACCATCTAGTAATCTTGCCATATTTTGTGTTCCCAAAGTGTGATGATTACGGCCATCATTCTCGAAAGCATCCCGTGATGCAATTTAGTTAGTAGGTATTCTATTTCCTGGGTTCTTGACCCAAGATTCACTCTACTTACCTCGTGTTGATAGTGTTGCTCGTACCTTTAGGATACTAGTAACCTTTGTGATAGTCTTCGAGGTCCGTGGTATATCCTTCTTCCAAATACCATGAACCAATAAGGCAGAAGTTCTTTGAATTAAAAGATCACAATCAGAGTACTCTTGAGGAGTTCTCCATTCATAATTGTGACTACGCCATTCTACCTTCTCTGCATGGGTTATCCGGAAGAAATGTTGAGCTTTGCTCGACATACTAATCTATGCATCCACAACTCAGAAAATTATATGTTCCTTTGAGTTATTCTCTTTAGTTGTATTCTGACCCTCGTCTATCATTTGATAGTCAAGAGTATGTGTGTAATCGTGTTTATCGATGCCTATTATCCTTGTGGTCCGTCAAGCCATTCTATTCCGAAATGACTAGGAGAAACAAACTCCAGTACCTCATCCATATCTAGGATTGGGTCAAAGTAGTTGTGCTCTGCAGATCAAATGCCAATCCATCCTTTGTTCTGTTCTACCTTGGAGTGTTACCATCTTTATGTCAGGATTGTCATGAGAATTGCACCATTTCTCATGAATTATTGACGTAGTGATACTTCTCGCCATCATTACTCATTCCTCGATTCCGTGTTGTCGCAACCGGAATGCCGACAAGTGAATCGTGATGTGTGAAATCTATACTCCTAGTAACTCTGTTGCTTGGTAGTTAATGGACAATATTCTCATTCTTAGCGTATTGATTATTGAATCATCACCCTAAGGTTGATTGTGCTACCTAGTCGTTATTTCTGGTGCACTCTTCGATCAATGAGTTAGGATTATATCAATCCCTTGCTTATTGTTCATATCATCTTGCCCTGAAAAGCAAGATTGTTCTCGAGCTTAGTAACATATCGGTGGTTCGTGATTTTCCGAATATCTTCTCGGAAGTATTACCAGTTGTCCTCGAATCGTTATGTTGAGCTCGTGATCAAGTTGGTTTTCCTCTAAACCAGCCATTCTCCAAGAATCTGTGTTGGATACCCCTGAGCTAGTTGGTTAAGCTAAAAAACTACTTGGAGAGTTGGAAGATAAAAGCTTTGCTGAATTTAGTTCATTCTGAAGGGATATCTTTGTGTTTGTGTGTGTGTTGAAGAAAGATGATATCTTCATCGATTGGTCCTCGTGATCAGTTGTTGAACCTATTGTCTTATCAAACTTTGACTTGAGTATGGTCTATCGTCAAGCCAAATCAGAACCAACGATGTTCATAATGTTGTCTTACTCATGGTTGATCCCTCGAGCATACACCATTATATCTTTTGGTCTGATCAATGCTATCACCGTGTTCACATGATGGTGGAAGTCCAGTGATATGGAAAATTCCGATGAGTTGTTGTTGAACCCATGAGCAGCATTTTGTCTCCCCCATGATTCATGTTGAACATTACACTAGTATTGGAAACTTTGTAAGCATTGCCTTCATGCTCCACTCATGAGGTATACATTTGGATGAAAGGAGTGACTTCTCTAATTCACGTGCATTTGATGAAAGTTGCCGTCGTGAATTTGAGAAAGCTTGTTTTGCTTCCCCTGGAATCATCCCAAGTCAGTCATGCATACGTGCGAAGTATTCTGTGGTCTGGAGACTTGCAACCTTCATTCTATATGTATTCTTAGCACACCAAGCCACTGATCGACTTGTTAAAGGAAGAGAAGTCTATGCTTGGGCTCTAATCCATGGACTTGCGTAAAGACTTCGATATCCTCGATGATGGTTCCCCACGAACTTCGGTAGTGTTTTATTATAAGACTACTACGTGGTCATGCTTATGCAGGACATTGTGTTCACATGTATGTAGCAGAACCAGCTCATGTTTTGGAGCTTGCTATCATAGTTCATCTCCCGAGAATCTCCCAACGTTATCTCGTCGATTTGTGTTGCAACTCTTCTTTTCAGACATGTGAGTCTGAAGTATCCTGTTTCTAACCAGATCTGAATCTCAGGCAGATATGATGGTTGGAACACTCCCAACATTTGTATTTTGTTCCCAGCTTGCACCCCATTGTGCCAAATTTCCATGGGATGCCCTTCTCAGCAGTTGATGTCCAGGATCATCTTTAAAAGTGGTCTTGTCATGGGCCCCATCCATTTCCGATGATAAGCAAAAGTCATCCATTGCGTTGTCTTCAACAAGGTAGTCCACATCATCCATCCTAGTACGAGTATGCCATTTCTTCGAGCTCTTTCAAACGATCAACTGTAAATTGCCTTAAGCTGGTATGAAGATTTTCAATGATCTATGTATCAAAAGTAATTCTTTTTGCCACTTAAGGGAATAATTCTACGAGCCACCTTCCCTAAGGTGGCCCGTTATGGAGTCATGGCAGTTAACTCCTCGTTACTTTGAAACCCATGCTCCATATTATCTAAGCGTGGAATTGTTCCCTATCAAATTGAACCTTTGTTATCAGTTTCTTTCCATCCTTCTTGATGTGTGTTTTGTGCCTCAGCTCAAGAGATGTTTCCACCGTCTCACTCCATGAGTTGATCTTGAGTGCTCGATCTTCGAGGAGATCGTTTCCTGTAGAGTTTATCTCTGTCATCAACATGTTGAATGAAGATCTCGAAAGCAAAGACGTCAAGATCAATATGATGCAATGAAGCTACTTCTTCGAGAAGGGCAGTTGGATCGAGAAGTTTGTGATAGTTTGTGACCTCCTTTCTTCTTACCTCACGTCTTGAATCTTGGGACGAGATTCTTGTTTAGTGGGGGTGAGTTGTCACATCCCTAGCTTTACCTTGGCCTTGGTATAGCTTGGTTGTTGCATCATGTTTAAATTCAAATGAAATTTGAATTGAGGAATTTTCAAAGCCTCAGAATCCTTTAAAAATGATCAAGATAAAATTGCTTCAAATAAGTCCAAGAAAATGTTCCTGTTATTCTCTGGAAATATTGGCAAGAGGTAAAATCCAAACCAATATTTTTGGTGTCTCAAAATCATTTATTATGGGCATTTGAATTAAATCAATAGCTATTTGAATTGGATTTATATCTACTATTAATAAAAATAGGTCCAATAATTCTGAAATATTTTGTGGAGCTTTGGTTTAATTCTTTTAGCTTCTAAAAATATTATCAGAAGCAACAAAATTGAATTGGTTTCAAAACCAAATTCAAAACAAACCTGCAAAATAGAAAGCGAGCAATTAGAAAAAACAGAGAGAGAGAGAGGAAAAACCCACCGGCACTTATCAGCAGCCAAAGAGTCGGCCCAGCCAGCTGGACGTGCTAGTCATCCCCGTCCTCGCACCAGGAGGACAGGGGCACGCGTGGCCACGCGTCCGGCCGGGGCCACGTTCCCCGCCACCTCCTGCTTCTCCCCCTCGTCGTCTGGATGCCCCGCACGACGCCACATGCCGCCCCGACCTCTCTCCCTCTCCCTCGCACTCCCTCCTCCCCTGGTTCTCTCCCGCGCGACCGCCCGAGCACCACCGTCGACACCGCACGCCATTGCCGCGGCCACCGCCTCCCCCTCGCCTCTCCAACCAGCTCAGAAGCTCCGCCACGTCGCCGTCCACCCCTCCGTCGAGCCACGCGACGGGGGAAGCCTGGAACACCGTCAACATCACCATATTCACCTCCGGCCGCCGGAGATCGTCCTCGCCGCCACGCCGTCGTCCCGCCTTCCCCGAGCTCTCCGTCAACACCGTCGAGTCCGCAGTGAGCCTCTGCTCCGTTTCCCTCTCCCCGTTCCCCCGTTCCCGTGCCGTAGCCCCTTCCCCCGCCATGGCCGTAGCTCCTCGCCGCCGTCGTGTCGCCGCCGTCTTTCTAGCTCGCGTTAGTCGCACCCGAGCACACGGTCGTGCTCCAGGTGCCACGAGGGTGCCGCAGAGCCCCTCGGGTGGCCTGCCCGTGCCCCGCAGCCCGCTCCCGCTCGAAGCCGTGCTCCGGCCGCCGCCCCGAGCTCCGCTCCGGCGAGCTCCGGCCACCCCTCCTCCTCCTTCCTGCCCCACTGGATGCGGACGAGCCCGGGCTACGCCCCGGTGGTCTCCGCGGGCCATTTGGACGCCGGAGATGCGACCCCGAGCCCCTCCGCCGTGTTCGGCCTCGCCGGCGGCTAAACGCCGGTGGGGTTTGACTCTTTGACCTCGCCGGCCCGTCAGGTGGGCCCCGTGGGTCAGGTGATTAGCTTAAGGCTAATCACCGTTAACTAACCCCCTGACTCTGACCAGTGGGCCCAGTGCCACTAATCCTTTAATTAAAATAAAGCTAACCCCCTGTTTAACCCGTGTCACTGACGTGTGGACCCCACATGTCAGGTTTGACCTGGTCAGCCGCAGTTGACCTGCTGACGTCACATCTATGTCATGCTGACGCAGTAACTTATTTTCTGGATTTATTCTTATACAGGAAATTCTAGAAAATAACCAAAACTTCTAAAATTCATAGTAATTCAACCGTAACTCCAAATCAAACATATTATATATGAAAAATGATCAGAAAAATCCAATCTATCCATCTGTACTGTTTTCATGCATGTTAGAGCACTTTAACCTTGCTGTTTAGGTGAAACAAGTTAATGCACTAATATGACCTCTTAAAATGGGTTGCATTTGAATCTTTGGTTCAAATGGACTCATCTCAATCTGTTCTAACTTGCATTAGCCCAAAACACATTCATATTGCCATGTCATAGCATGCATCATATTGTGCATTGCATTGATCGTGTTTCTTATTTGTTTGCCGGTGTTGTTCCCCCTCGGTGAGCGTTGTACCGACGTTGTGATCGTTGACACTAATGAAGACTCAATGCTATCTTCAGAAGTGCTAGGCAAGCAAAACCCCCTTGTTCATTCCGATACAATCCCACTCTCTCGCTCCTGCTCTTTTTACTGCATTAGGACAACAACGATTCATCTGTTACTTGCTGCGGTAGCTGAACCCCTTTATCCTCTGCATGACCTGTCGTTCCATAGTAAATAGATGAAACCCACTAGCATGAGTAGGAGTTGTTTGAGCCTGATGTGCCTACTCATTCATGCTTGTTTGTCATGCACGCTCTTGCTTAGAGTTGAGTCGTGTCCGATTCATCGGGGATGAATTGGAGGTGTGTGAACATGTCCTACTATGTGTGAGCTAACTGTGTGAACACGATTTGGTAAAGGTAGCGGTGAGAGGCCATGTAGGAGTACATGGTGGGTTGTCTCATTGAAGACGTCCACAGGAACCGAGTTCTGTGTTTGTGATCCATGAACAGCTACTACCATACATTGGAATGCTTAAGTGCCCCTCTCGACTTATTAATCAACTCGATCTCTGTCCAGGAGTTGCAACTAGTTTCTGGTGTTTGTAGGATATGTGTTGGGGGCCGTGCGTAGCGCTGACCCTAGGGGTGGGCTATGTTGCAGTAGAGACACGAGGCATGGTGTACCAGGACGCCCGTTTGGTGCCTCGGGAACCCTGCTCTCATCGTTTGGGGCCGTGAGCGACACCCAGGCCGGATCTCCTCGCGGATGGAACCCGAATAGGCGATAAACCTGGACTAGAGACTTGTGTGGTTAGTCCGGTCGTGGCCGACTCCCTCGCCAGGCTTCCGTTTGAAGGTTGCCGAGATACACGACGTGTACATGGTGGTAAGTGGCGAGAGCGTGTGTGAAGAAGTACACCCCTGCAGGGTTAACATCAACTATTCGAATAGCCGTGTCCGCGGTAAAGGACTTCTGGGTTGCCTATATCAGTTCATAGATAAGTGAAAGTGGATACTCTAAAATGCGCAAGATAAGCGTGAGTGCTATGGATGGCGTTCTCGTAGGGTGACAGGAGCGGATCCATAGTGGTGTATTGATATGGTGAATATGTGGACTCGTGTGCGCCACCTCAAAAGAGTTACTTGCATTCGTAGTTCAGGATAGCCACCGAGTCAAAGCTGGCTTGCTGCAGTTAAACCCCACCACCCCTTTGTTGATAATGATGCATATGTAGCTAGTTACGATGTAAGTCTTCTTTGGGTACATTTGTACTCACGTTTGCCTATTTTATGTTTTGCGAGAGAGATGTCGGTCCTCGCCAGAGTTCCGTGTGGACTTGACGTTTAGCTTGATACCTCAGCTACGATCTTGTGCCCTCGGCAGATCCGGTAGTTAGTCGGGCTTATCAACCTTTTTTCATTTGTAGATGTGCGTACTCGGACATGTTAAGCTTCCGCTTGTGCCTTGACTTGTATGTGATCGTATGTTGGGTCATGAGACCCATGTTTGTAATATCTCGCTCCTCGGAGCCTAATGAATAAATATTTGAGTCGTAGAGTTATGTTGTGATGACATGCTGTATTTACGCATATCGAGCATATTGTGTGTATGTTTGAAATGCTTGGTATGTGTGGGATCCGACAATCTAGTTGTTTATCCTTGGCAGCCTCTGTTGGGGAACGTTGCAGAAAATTAAAATTTTTCCTACGGTTTCACCAAGATCCATCTATGAGTTCATCTAAGCAACGAGTCATGGGAGAGAGATTGCATCTACATACCACTTGTAGATAGCGTGCGGAAGCGTTCACTAGAACGTGGATGATGGAGTCGTACTCGCCGTGATCCAAATCACTGATGACCGAGTGCCGAACGGACGGCACCTCCGCGCTCAACACACGTACGGAGCGGATGACGTCTCCTCCTTCTTGATCCAGCAAGGGGGAAGGAGAGGTTGAAGAAGATGGCTCCAGCAGCAGCACGACGGCGTGGTGGTGGTGGAGCAGCAGATTCTCGGCAGGGCTTCGCCAAGCTTCGTGACGGAGGAGGAAGAGGTGTAGCAGGGGAGGGAGGCGCCAGAACTTCAGTGCGGCTGCCCCTCCCTCCCTTTATATAGGCCCCTGGGGGCGCCGCCCTTGGAGATCTAATCTCCCAAGGGCGGCGGCCAAGGGGTGGAGTGCCCCCAAGGCAGTGGGCGCCCCCACCCTAGGGTTTCAACCCTAGGCGCAGGGTGGGCCAAGGCGCACCAGCCCACTATGGGCTGGTTCCCTCCACACTTCAGCCCATGGGGCCCTCCGGGATGGGTGGCCCCACCGGTGGACCCCGACCCTTCCGGTGGTCCCAGACAATAACGGTGACCCCAAAACTTTCCCGATGACCTAAACAACACTTCCTATATATAATTCTTTACCTCCGGGACCATTAGGAACTCCTCGTGACATCTGGGATCTCATCAGGACTCCGAACAACATTCGGTTTACTGCATACTCATATTCATACAACCCTAGCGTCACCGAACCTTAAGTGTGTAGACCCTACGGGTTCGGGATACACGTAGACATGACCGACACGGCTCTCGGGCAATAACCAACAGCGAGATCTGGATACCCATGTTGGCTCCCACATGCTCCTCGGTGATCTCATCGGATGAACCATGATGTCGAGGATTCAAACAACCCCGTATACAATTCCCTTTGTCAATCGGTATGTTACTTGCCCGAGATTCGATCGTCGGTATCCCAATACCTCGTTCAATCTCGTTACCGGCAAGTCACTTTACTAAATCTTAAGTAATGCATGATCCCGTGACCGGACACTTGGTCACTTTGAGCTCATTATGATGATGCACTACCGAAAGTGGGCCCAAGTGATACCTCACCATAACACGGAGTGACAAATCGATCTCGATCCGTGTCAACCCAACAGACACTTTCGGAGATACCTGTAGTGTACCTTTATAGTCACCCAGTTACGTTGTAACGTTTGGTACACCCAAAGCACTCCTACGGTATCCGGGAGTTAGACAATCTCATGGACTAAGGAAGAGATACTTGACATTGGAAAAGCTCTAGCAAAACGAACTACACGATCTATGCTTAGGATTGGGTCTTGTCCACCACATCATTCTCCTAATGATGTGATCCTGTTATCATTGACATCCAATGTCCATAGTCAGGAAACCATGACTATCTATTGATCAACGAGCTAGTCAACTAGAGGCTCACTAGGGACATATTGTGGTCTATGTATTCACACGTGTATTACGATTTCCGGATAATACAATTATAGCATGAATAAAAGACAATTATCATGAACAAGGAAATATAATAATAATCCTTTTATTATTGCCTCTAGGGCATATTTCCAATAGTCTCCCACTTGCACTAGAGTCAATAATCTAGTTACATTGTGATTAATCGAACACCCATATAGTTACGGTGTTGATCATGTTTTGCCCGCGGAAGAGGTTTAGTCAGCGGATCTGCGACATTCAGATCTGTATGCACGTTGCAAATTTCTATGTCTCCATCTTGAACATTTTCACGGATGGAGTTGAAGCGACGCTTGATATGACTGGTCTTCTTGTGAAACCTGGGCTCCTTGGCAAGTGCAATAGCTCCAGTGTTGTCACAGAAGAGTTTGATCGGCCCCGACGCATTGGGTATGACTTCTAGGTCGGTGATGAACTCCTTCACCCATATTGCTTCATGTGCTGCCTCCGAGGCTGCCATGTACTCCGCTTCACATGTAGATCCCACCACGATGTTTCTCGCTTGCATGCACCAGCTACCATCGCTTCCACCATTCAACATATACACGTATCCGGTTTGTGACTTAGAGTCATCCAGATCCGTGTCGGGCTAAGCGCCGACGTAACCCTTCTACGAGCTCTTCGTCACCTCCATAAACGAGAAACATGTCCTTTGTCCTTTTCGTGTACTTCAGGATATTCTTGACCGCTGTCCAGTGTTCCTTGCCGGGATTACTTTGGTACCTTCCTACCAAACTTACGGCAAGGTTTACATCAGGTCTGGTACACAGCATGACATACATAATAGAACCTATGGCCGAGGCATAGGGGATGACGCTCATCTCTTCTTTATCTTTTGCCGTGGTCGGGCATTGAGCCAAGCTCAATCTCACACCTTGTAGTATGAGGCAAGAACCCTTTCTTGGACTGATCCATTTTGAACTTCTTCAAAATCTTATCAAGGTATGTGCTGCGAAAGACTTATGAGGCGTCTTGATCTATCTCTATAGATCTTGATGCCTAATATATAAGCAGCTTCTCCAAGGTCCTTCATTGAAAAACTTTTATTCAAGTAGGCCTTAATGCTGTCCAAGAGTTCTATATCATTTCCCATCAAAATTATGTCATCTACATATAATATGAGAAATGCTTTCTGAGCTCCCACTCACTTTCTTGTAAACGCAAGCTTCTCCATAAGTCTCAAGATAAACCCAAACGCTTTGATCATCTCATCAAAGCGAATGTTCCAACTCCGAGATGCTTGCACCAGCCCATAAATGGATCGCTGGAGCTTGCATACTTTGTTAGCATTCTTAGGATCGACAAAACCTTCCGGTATTGCATCATATACAGCTCTTCCTTAAGATAACCGTTAAGGAACGCTGTTTTGACGTCCATCTGCCATATCTCATAATCATAGTATGCGACAATTGCTAACGTGATTCGACGGACTTAAGCTTCGCCACGGAGAGAAAGTCTCATCGTAGTCAATCCCTTGAACTTGCCGATAACCCTTAGCGACAAGTCGAGCTTTATAGATGGTGACATTACCATCCGCGTCCGTCTTCTTCTTAAAGATCCATTTGTTTTCTATCACTCGCCGATCATCGGGCAAGTCTGTCAAAGTCCATACTTTGTTTTCATACATGGATCCTATCTCGGATTGCATGGCTTCAAGCCATTTGTTGGAATCCGGGCCCGCCATCGCTTCTTCATAGTTCAAGGTTCACCGTTGTCTAACAACATGATTTCCGTGACAGGGTTGCCATACCACTCTGGTGTGGAACGTGTCCTTGTGGACTCGCGAAGTTCAAGAGCAACTTGATCCGAAGTACCTTGATCATCATCATTAATTTCCTCTCCAAAGAGGTGTAGGCACCACAAGAACATTTTCTGAGCTGCACTACTTTCCGGTTCAAGAGGTAGTACTTCATCGAGTTCTACTTTCCTCCCACCTACTCCTTTCGAGAGAAACTCTTTTCCGAAAGGATCCATTCTTGGCAACAAAGATCTTGCCTTCGGATCTAAGGTAGAAGGTATACTCAATGGTTTCCTTAGGGTATCCTATGAAGACGCATTTTTCCGACTTGGGTTCGAGCTTTTCAGGTTGTAATTTCTTGACATAAGCATCGCATCCCCAAACTTTTAGAAACGACAGCTTAGGTTTCTTCCCAAACCATAATTCATACTGTGTCGTCTCAACGGATTTAGACGGTGCCCTATTTAAAGTGAATGTAGCTGTCTCTAGAGCGTATCCCCAAAATGATAGCGGTAAATTGGTAAGAGACATCATAGATCGCACCATATCCAATAGAGTGCGATTATGATGTTCGAACACACCGTTACGCTGAGGTGTTCCAGGCGGCGTGAGTTGTGAAACGATTCCACATTTCCTTAAGTGTGTACCAAATTCGTGACTTAAATATTCTCCTCCACGATCCGATCGTAAGAATTTTATCTTTCGGTCACGTTGATTCTCTACCTCATTCTGAAATTCCTTGAACTTTTCAAAGGTCTCAGACTTGTGTTTCATCAAGTAGACATACCCATATCTACTCAAGTCATCGGTGAGAGTGAGAACATAACGATATCCTCATGAGCCTCAACGCTCATTGGACCACACACATCGGTATGTATGATTTCCAATAAGTTGGTTGCTCGCTCCATTGTCCCGGAGAATGGAGTCTTGGTCATTTTGCCCATGAGGCATGGTTCGCATGTGTCAAATGATTCATAATCGAGAGACTCTAAAAGTCCATCGTAATGGAGCTTCTTCATGCGCTTGACACCAATGTGACCAAGGCGGCGATTGCCACAAGTATGTGGGACTATCGTTATCAACTTTACATCTTTTGGTATTCACACTATGAATATGTGTAATATTACGCTCGAGATTCATTAAGAATAAACCATTGACCATCGGAGCATGACCATAAAACATATCTCTCATATAAATAGAACAACTATTATTCTCGGATTTAAATGAGTAGCCATCTCGCATTAAACGAGATCACGATACAATGTTCATGCTCAAACTTGGCACTAAATAACAATTATTGAGGTTTAAAACTAATCCCGTAGGTAAATGTAGAGGTAGCGTGTCGAATGCGATCACATCGACCTTGGAACCATTCCCGACGCGCAAGATCGTCACCTCGTCCTTTGCCGGTCTCCGTTTATTCCGCAGCTCTGTTGTGAGTTACAAATATGAGCAACGGCACGGTATCAAATACCTAGGAGTTACTACAGTCTTGGTAAGGTACACATCAATTACATGTATATCAAATATACCTTTAGTGTTGCCGGCCTTCTTGTCCGCTAAGTATTTGGGGCAGTTCCGCTTCGATGGCCCTTCCCTTTGCAATAAAAGCACTCTGTCTCAGGCTTGGGTCCATTCTTTGACTTCTTCCGGCAACTTGCTTATCAAGCTGCAAACATCCTTGCCGTCCTTCTTAAAGTTCTTCTTACCCTTGCCCTTTTTGAACTTAGTGGTTTTATTGACCATCAACACTTGATGTTCTTTCTTGATTTCAACCTCTCACGACTTCAAAGATTGAAAATACTTCGGGAATGGTCTTCACCATCCCCTGCATATTGTAGTTCATCACAAAGCTCTTGTAGCTTGGTGGGAGCGATGAAGGATTATGTCAATGACCGCCTCGTCCGGAGGTTAATGTCCAATTTGGGACGGCGGTTGTGCAACCTTGAGACATTTTGAGTATGTGCTCACCTTGTGAACTGTTTTCCTCCATCTTACAACTATAGAACTTGTCGGAGACTTCATATCTCTCGACCCGGGCATGAGCTTGGAAAACCATTTTCAGCTCCTCAAACATCTCATATGCTCCGTGTTGCTCAAAACGCTTTTGGAGCCCCGGTTCTAAGCTGTAAAGCATGCCGCCTGAACGAGGGAGTAATCATCAAGACGAGACGCCAAGCATTCATAATGTCTTGGTTCTTCAGGATGGGTGCATCACCTAGCGGTGCTTCTAGGACATATTGTTTCTTGGCTGCTATGAGGATGATCCTCGGGTTAGGACCCAGTCCGAATAGTTGCCGCCATCATCTTCGACTTAGTTTTCTCTAGGAACGCGTTGAAGTTCATGTTGACATGAGCGTTGGCCATTTGATCTACAAGACATATTTTGCAAAGACTTTAGACTAAGTTCATGATAATTAAGTTCATCTAATCAAATTATTTAATGAACTCCCACTCAGATTTGACATCCCTCTAGTCATCTAAGTGTTACATGATCCGAGTCGACTAGGCCGTGTCCGATCATCACGTGAGACGGACTAGTCATCGCCGGTGAACATCTCCATGTTGATCGTATCTTCCATACGACTCATGTTCGACCTTTCGGTCTCTTGTGTTCCGAGGCCATGTGCGTACATGCTAGGCTCGTCAAGTTAACCCTAAGTGTTTATGCATGTGTAAAACTGTCTTACACCCGTTGTATGTGAACGTAAGGATCTATCACACCCGATCATCACGTGGTGCTTCAAACGCATTTAACTTTAGCAACGGTGCACAATTAGGGGGAACACTTTCTTGAAATTATCATAAGGGATCATCTTATTTACTACCGTCATTCTAAGTAAACAAGATGCATAAAACATAATAAACATCACATGCAATTATATAAAGTGGTGACATGATATGGCCAATATCATATAGCTCCTTTGATCTTCATCTTCGGGGCTCCATGATCATGTTGTCACCGGCATGACACCATGATCTCCATCATCATGATCTCCATCATCGTGTCTCCATGAAGTTGTTCGCCAACTATTACTTCTACTACTATGGCTAACACGTTTAGCAATAAAGTAAAGTAATTTACATGGCGTTGAATCAATGACTCGCAGGTCATACAATAATTAAGATAACTCCTATGGCTCCTGCCGGTTGTCATACTCATCGACATGCAAGTCGTGATTCTTATTACAAGAACATGATCTCATACATCACAATATATCATTCATCATTCATCACAACTTCTGGCCATATCACATCACATGACAATTGCTGCAAAAACAAGTTAGACGTCCTCTAATTGTTGTTGCATCTTTTACGTGGCTGCAATTGGGTTCTAGCAAGAACGTTTTCTTACCTAAGAATAATCACAACATGATTTTGTCAACTTCTATTTACCCTTCATAAGGACCCTTTTCATCTAATCCGCTCCAACTAAAGTAGGAGAGACAGACACCCGCTAGCCACCTTATGCAACTAGTGCATGTCGATTCGGTGGAACCTTGCCTCACGTAAGCGTGCACGTGTAAGGTCGGTCCGGCCGCTTCATCCCACAATACCGCTGAAGCAAGAAAAGACTAGTAGCGGCAAGCAAGTTGACAAGATCTACGCCCACAACAAAATTGTGTTCTACTGCGTGCAATAGAGAACTACGATAGACCTAGCTCATGATGCCACTGTTGGGGAACGTTGCAGAAAATTAAAATTTTTCCTACGGTTTCACCAAGATCCATCTATGAGTTCATCTAAGAAACGAGTCATGGGAGAGAGATTGCATCTACATACCACTTGTAGATCGCGTGCGGAAGCGTTCACTAGAACGTGGATGATTGAGTCGTACTCGCCGTGATCCAAATCACTGATGACCGAGTGCCGAACGGACGGCACCTCCGCGCTCAACACATGTACGGAGCGGATGACGTCTCCTCCTTCTTGATCCAGCAAGGGGGAAGGAGAGGTTGAAGAAGATGGCTCCAGCAGCAGCACGACGGCGTGGTCATGGTGGAGCAGCGATTACTCGGCAGGCTTCGCCAAGCTCGTGATGGAGGAGGAAGAGGTGTAGCAGGAGAGGCAGCGCTGTAACTTCAGTGCGGCTGCCCTCCCCTCCCTTTATATAGGCCCCGGGCGCCGCCCTGGAGATCTAATCTCCCAAGGGGCGGCCAAGGGGTGGAGTGCCCCAAGGCAGTGGGCGCCCCACCCTAGGGTTTCAACCCTAGGCGCGAGGTGGGCCAAGGCGCACCAGCCCACTATGGGCTGGTTACCCTCCACACTTCAGCCCATGGGGCCCTCCGGATGGGTGGCCCCACCCGGTGGACCCAGGACCCTTCCGTGGTCCCAGACAATACGGGTGACCCCAAAACTTTCCCGATGGCGAAACAACACTTCCTATATATAATTCTTTACCTCCGGACCATTGGAACTCCTCGTGACGTCCGGGATCTCATCCGGACTCCGAACAACATTCGGTTTACTGCATACTCATATTCATACAACCCTAGCGCCACCGAACCTTAAGTGTGTAGACCCTACGGGTTCAGAGACACGTAGACATGACCGAGATGGCTCTCGGGCAATAACCAACAGCGGGATCTGGATATCCATGTTGGCTCCTACCTGCTCCTCGATGATCTCATCGGATGAACCACGATGTTGAGGATTCAAACAACCCCATATACAATTCCCTTTGTCAATCGGTATGTTACTTGCCCGAGATTCGATCGTCGGTATCCCAATACCTCGTTCAATCTCGTTACCGGCAAGTCACTTTACTCGTACCGTAATGCATGATCCCGTGACCAGACACTTGGTCACTTTGAGCTTATTATGATGATGCACTACCGAGTGGGCCCAGTGATACCTCACCGTAACACGGAGTGACAAATCCCAGTCTCGATCCGTGTCAACCCAACAGACACATTCGGAGATACCTGTAGTGTACCTTTATAGTCACCCAGTTACGTTGTAACGTTTGGTACACCCAAAGCACTCCTACGGTATCCGGGAGTTACACGATCTCATGGTCTAAGGAAGAGATACTTGACATTGGAAAAGCTCTAGCAAAACGAACTACACGATCTTGTGCTATGCTTAGGATTGGGTCTTGTCCACCACATCATTCTCCTAATGATGTGATCCCGTTATCATTGACATCCAATGTCCATAGTCAGGAAACCATGACTATCTATTGATCAACGAGCTAGTCAACTAGAGGCTCACTAGGGACATATTGTGGTCTATGTATTCACACGTGTATTACGATTTCCGGATAATACAATTATAGCATGAATAAAAGACAATTATCATGAACAAGGAAATATAATAATAATCCTTTTATTATTGCCTCTAGGGCATATTTGCAACAGCCTCTCTTATGGGGAAATGTAGTCTAGTGCTTCCTTGAGCCATAGTAGTCCGCTACAGCCCGGTTCACCGGAGTCCTGCTAGCCCAAAGACTACCGCCAGACGCTTGATCGGCCGGCATGTGTTTCACTTTGTTCCTGTGTCCCTTGAGGATATATCACGCGGTGACGTCCGGAGTTACGCCTAGCCTGCTACAGCCGGGTTCCCGGAGTCCTCGTTAGCCAGTGCTACAGCCCGGATTCATACGCTGCTTACCGACATGCTTGTTGTGATTCATGTTTGCCTGTCCCCATGGGTTAGTGCCGCTTTGGGTTCACGACTAGCCATGTTGGCCCGGTTTCTCTGTCATATGGATGCTAGCGACACTATCATATACGTGAGCCAAAAGGCGCAAACGGTCCCGGGCCATGGTAAGGCGACACCCGTGGGAATACCGTGCGTGAGGCCGCAAAGTGATATGAGTTGTTATCGGCTAGATCGATGTGACTTGGAATCGGGGTCCTGACAGTTCATCAGGGCTGTCTTGTCCGCTTTCCTGTTCCTCCTGTTCGGATTCTACCTCAACAGGCTCTTCATTGTCCGTAATGTTGTCTTTTCTGGTGTTAGTAGTGTTTTCTCTTGGGCGATGTGACTTGGAGTGGCGCTGCGGGCGCCAGTGTTCGGACTGCGTACCAGGAGGTTTATTCTCGACTGGATCCTCCTTGTCATCGTCAAGAGCATCGTCCGGTGTGTCGATCATACACACGTCATACCAGGAAGTGGCCATCCTGCGTCTAGCGGGTAGAAAGCTCTGGCCCTGCCCCTCATCATCATCTATACCGTCGATGTCTTCGGAGCGGGGGTCAGGTGTGTTGGTTGGATCTTCAATGGTGGCTATGAAGTGGGTGGCGGGTGGGAAGCAAAGTTCTCCATCATCCGTCGTAAGTTCGAACCGAACATAGTTCGGCGATGAGTCATCTACCAGGGATAGGTTTTTTAATGAGTTTAGTAGGTCGCCCATGGGCGAGTGTTGGAAGACATCTGCGGCGCTGAACTTGAAGATCGATAACCGATCGAGCTTGGTATCCACGGGCTCACAGGGTTCAGAACTCGACACCGGGGAAGAGTCCGGGGTTCCCTTGATGCAGATACCGTACGGATGCAGATACCGTACGAAGTGGAATCTACGAGCGGCTCCAACACCGTAGAATTGGTAGCCTCTGTGGTAGGGTTGAGCTTCCCATTTTCGGACGACTTGATCTGCTCTGGATCTAAGGCCAGAGTTGCTACAGGAGCTCTCTCCTAGGTGCGGCCCGATGACAGGTTTAAGCCGTGTTCATCGGGGTGACGGGGAGCGATTGCCACGGTCTTGAATCTGTCGAAGATCAAGTCTCCACGGACGTCCACAACGTAGTTCACGCTTCGAATCGACCTGGCGGCGGGCGAGCTGTCGATCTGCTTCCGGATGGCTGCGAGTTGGCCCACGATGCAAGCCGTTGAATACGAAGATCTGTTCGGGGAGAAAGGTTTCTCCCTGGACAACGTCATCACTGTCGAAGGGGACATCGAGTCCTTTGCTGACGGCACAGTGGAACTCTCAATGAAAGCACCAATGTCGGTGTCAAAACCGGCGGATCTCGGGTAGGGGGTCCCGAACTGTGCGTCTAGGATCGATGGTAATAGGAGACGGGGGACACGATGTTTACCCAGGTTCGGGCCCTCTCTATGGAGGTAATACCCTACTTCCTGCTTGATTGATCTTGATGAATATGAGTGTTACAAGAGTTTATCTACCACGAGATCGTAATGGCTAAAAAGAAGTCTAGCCTATGTGAATATGGTAATGAGTATCCCTATCCGGACTATGCTCTCCAGTTTATATAGGCACCGGAGAGATCTAGGGTTACATGGGGTCGGTTACATAAGAGGGAATCTTCATAGTCGGTTGCAAAGGTGCCTTCCACGCCAAGTAGAGTCCAATCTAGACACGGGTATAGTCTTCGGCCTTCATATCTTCACAGCCCATCAGCCTGGCACAATGAATAACAGGCCGGACGCCCGAGGACCCCTTAGTCCAGGACTCCCTCAGTGTCCTCACCTAGTGACAGAAGGGGTAGCGAGGCATGTATTTTATTGTAGCCATCAAGGATAAAAAGATGAGGTTTATTTCATATTGATTGGATCTACCCCTCTACATCATGTCATCTTGCTTAAGGCGTTACTCCGTTCTTGTTAACTTAATACACTTGATGCATGCTGGATAGCGGTCGATGTGTGGAGTAATAGTAATAGATGCAGGCAGGAGTCGGTCTACTTGTCACAGACGTGATGCCTATATTCATGATCATTGCCTTAGATATCGTCATAACTTTGCGCTTTTCTATCAATTGCTCAACAGTAATTTGTTTACCCACCGTATGTGTTCTTTCAAGAGAGAAGCCTCTAGTGAAAATTATGGCCCCCGGGTCTATTTTTATCACATTATTTTCATATCTATAAAACCAAAAACCAAAAATACCTTGCTGCAATTTATTTATCTTTACCTTATTTTGCACTTTTATTTATCTTTTATACCTATCTCTATCAGACCTCATTCTTGCAAGTAACAGTGAAGGGATTGGCAACCCCTTTATCGCGTTGGGTGTAAGTATTTGTTTGTTTGTGTAGGTGCTATCATTGGACACTTGTGTGTTCCTCCTACTGGATGATACCTTGGTTCTTAAATAAGGGAAATACTTATCTTTACTTTGTTGCATCATCCTTTCCTCTTCAAGGGAAAAACCAACGCAAGCTCAAGAAGTAGCACGCCTCTAATGGTTGGCATCATATTTTTCATAGATGCATGCTGGCCGACAAGGTGCGGTTTTTGGTGCAGTGTAACTGTCGATAAGTAGTGGATGTTTGTAAGGCTCCATGCTGTCAAATTCTAACTACTGATGTGTGCTTGTCGGCACTATGGAGGTTCAGGAGACTGACGTACTGGTCATGGTGTTTGATGGTGTGTGGGTACTGGGATGTGGCTAGTATGATCGACGGGCTGGGGTGCTGAGGTTGTGGTTGCGTATGTTTGGGTAGTGCTTGCCGGCTACACTACAAAAAAAGACCCGTGACATTTGGGCCGAACGAATTTTTTCTGTCATACATATGACACTTCTATGACGATAATTGTGACAAAACCCGGTATCATCATAGATGTGGTGGGCTCCTACTTATATGACAAAAAATCATGGCAGAAAATGGGCTTTTCGTCCTGGGCAGGCCGGAGACGCAGCTGCATGACATTCTTTGGGCCATCCATGACGGAAAAAACCGTGGTAGAAGCGAGGGCGAGGAAAATTCCGGGGAGTTCTCGGTTAAGGTGGGAGGTCGGGGCCGAGCGATGCGCATTTCTCTCGTACACGTACGCGCGTGTGTGCGAGGCATTGGCTCTAACTGAACCCGAGCGAGGCGTTGGGCTCTAATTGAACCCGAGCGATTGCACTGCAGGCTACTCGTTACTGAACCCGAGCGATCGATCGATGGTCGTTAATCGAACCCGATCGGCGATTCGCCATCGCTGCTAGCGAAGCCGATCGATGGGATGAATAGTGAGTGTTGCGGGGGGTTGGATGGGCAGTGATTGGTGGCGTTGCCTACGGATGAACATGACCCGTGGTGTGGTGGAGGGCTGGATGAACAGTGAGCGGTGGAGGGTGCCCATGGAGGGGTGGATGAACAGACCCCGTGGTGTGGAGGGTTGGATGAACATTAGGCGGTGGAGGGGTGCCCGTGGAGGGGTGGATGATCTGGACCCCGTGGTGTGGAGGGCTGGTTTAACTGTTAACTGTGGTGGGGGGCCCGTGGAGGGGTGGTTGAACAGGACCCCGTGGTGTGGAGGGCTGGATGAACAGTAGACGGTGGAGGGGTGCCCGTGGAGGGGTGGTTGAACAGGACCCCGTGGTGTGGAGGGCTGGATGAATAGTAGACGATGGAGGGGTGGTTGAACAGTAGCCGGTGGAGTAGCGCGCGGTGGAGGCTGGATGAACAGGAGCCTGTGGAGGCTGGATGAACAGGAGCCCATGGAGGCTGGATGAACAGGAGCCCGTGGAGGATGGAGGAGGTCGACGGTGGAGATGAACAGTATCCCGTGGAGTCCCGTTTTGCGGTACGCCACACCCCTCCCGATGAACAGGACCCCCGTTTCGACCGTAGCACTCCAACACAAGTCCGTTTCGTCCGTTTTGCGGTACGCCACACCCCTCCCGATCAACAGGACCCCCGTTTCGACCGTAGGAGGTCCGTTTCGTCCGTTTTGCGGTACGCCACACCCCTCCCGATCAACAGGACCCCCGTTTCGACCGTAGGAGGTCGTTTCCTCCATTTTGCGGTACGCTAGACCCCTCCCGATCAATAGGACTCCGTTCCAAACATAGGAGGTCTGTTTCCTCCGTTGTGCGGTATGCCAGGCCTCGTTTCCATCGCCTGTTCCGTCCAAGCCCTCCCGATGAACACGACCATGCATTCTGTTCCGACCCAGTCGGTTTGCTCCCACGCGTTCCGTTGCCTCCCGATGAACACGACACATTCCGTTGCCTCCCGATGAACACGACGCATTCCGTTGCCTCCCCATGAACACGCCGCATTCCATTGCCTCCCCATGAACACGATGCATTCCGTTGCCTCCCGATGAACACGACGCATTCCGTTGCCTCCCGGTGAACACGACCACACATTCTATTCCGACCCAGCCGGTTGGCTCCCACGCGTTCCGTTGCCTCCCGATGAACACGACGCATTCCGTTGCCTCCCGATGAAAACGACGCATTTCGTTGCCTCCCGATGAACACGACGCATTCCCTTGCCTCCCCATGAACACAACGCATTCCGTTGCCTCCCCATGAACACGATGCATTCCGTTGCCTCCCCATGAACACGACGACGATGCTGTTTCTCTGTTCCGACCAAGCCATGTACACGAGCCTTGGCCGTACGTATGCGCGAGTAGGCGTTCGAGACCCTGCCCGTATGTACGTACGTGGCCGTATTTTCTTTCTTGCACCACGGCGTATGCGTATGTGTACATGCTACGTGCACGCCTCTACTACGACACGTCTGGCGCCTCTACTACGAGGCGTGCGGCGCCTCTACATCGACCGGTATATATATGTACGCATACGTTCGCGACCAGAATGACAACGCTACGACGCTTCGACCAGGTGGGTCGATTGTCGGGCACTTCCTTGCTGCGAAGATGTAGCTGGTGGGTCCCAGCGGTCGGGCGAATCGTTTTGGTTTTTGCTCGGACGCACTTCCTTGCGTGCGAAGATGTAGCTGGTGGGTCCCAGCAGTCAGGGGGGTGAATCGTTTTTTTTGCCCGGACGCACTTCCTTGCGTGCGAAGGTGTAGCTGGTGGGTCCCAGCAGTCAGGGGGGAAACATTTTTTCGCGAAATACGGTGGCCCGTCCGGTGGGTCCCTGCTGTCAGGTGGAGGAATCATTATTTTCCGCGTAATAAGGAGGCACTTCCTTGCTGCCGCCGTGGACCCAGCTGTCAGCCTCTCCATGTACAGTCCACGTCCGATGGAAGTCGTTCCTTGACCACGTTGACCACGCCGCGCCGAGAGCACCAGGGTGGTGGACGACGGTGAGGCCTAGGAAGGGGACGACACGGAGCCGGTGAAGTCGCGGTAGTGGATGCCCACGCGGAGAGGAGTATGAGGGTTCACTCGTTCGGTTGCGGTGTGAGGCTGCCGTCACTGCAGGGCCTGGCCAGCGGCGGGAATAGTAGGGGGCGGTGAGGCCTCCGCGGCAGCACAGCCGGCCATGGGAAGCAGGAGTAGGCGGCACGACCGGCGCTGCTTTGGGCGGCTGGAGCAAGACGACTTGAGGTTGAAGAAACACTACGGCCATTGGATGGACATCGTACGGTCACTGCAACTAGAATCATTTATATTGACTAAGTTGACAAAGCCTTTGGTACGTCAACTTAGTAGGCCCACAGGTCAGCTTCTGAAACGGTGTGCCCCAGATGTCAGGGGGAGGATCATTTTTTGGGCGGGTGAAGCTAGAATATCCGAGATTGAAGAAGAAGCACGGCATCCGTTGGATGGACATCCAACGACCGCTAACGCTAGAACCGTGTGTTGACTATAAGTTGACAAAGCCTTGCATACTGGCGTCAACTCTGTTTTTTTAGGGACGAGTCAACTTAGTAAGGCCAGAAGTGTGTGGCGGAAGAACTTATAGCCCATTTGAGATTTGTAAGAATGTGTAGCCCATTTTTGAATTCTAATGGAATTTACTACAGCCCATTTACAGTTTGTTAAAAGTACAGCCCATTTCAACCAACCGTTCAAAACAGAATTCAATAAAATTTCCCACATTTTGATGGGATCCAAAATATTTTTATCCCAAAATTTCTAGTCAGATTAAATACAATTTCAATATAAATTTATATTACGTAAAAATCCAACGAAACATTGCGCTCACAACAATTAATGAAATTAAAATTTTCAATATCCAAAAATAATATTTTATAAAGTAATCGCGTGTTTGGTGCATTTTTTATAGTTCTTGCCAGTTTTATAATTACATCCCATTTATTATTTCTTAAAGTCCATTTTCTTGTTAAGCCTAATGCATCCCTCCTAGGAAAGATTTGCAGCCCAGCGGGGCGGAGAATAACAACTTGACCTTGCCTAGGTATTCCTAAAAAAAGTATAGCTGGGCTAGCCATTTTCAGCTTGAAAAATAATAATATCTGGGCTGGATATCTGGCCTTGGCTAGACGGGCCACAACCCGCCTAGTTAATACCTGCAGCTATGTTTTCGTTGTTGTTCAGAGGAGAAAAATTAATATCTGGGCTAAACATCAAAAAACTCTGCAGTGCTCACACCTCAAAAACACAAACACTGCTCGAGCTGCTTGGTCCCGGTATCGGCCGCTTCTTGTGCAATTCTCTCGTTTATTGACTACTACATAGGTTGACAATGGTGTGGGACCGTGATGTCGAGGAAACCAGGGAAGAAGCAAAATAAATTACTCCGATGGCGCTTCCACCTCTGCCTCGTTGTCTCCCGTGGAAACCCGTTTCCTCCCTTTTTTTGCCCGCGCAAGGACCAATGCATGCAGCACGTCCATGCGGTTATTAGGCAAGAAATAAAAGCTCTTTGCATGCTATGAATTACGATGGCCTGCATGGGTAGCTAATAAGGCATCCTCTTAACTGCTGTGATTAAATGTTGTGTTTAGAAGAGAGAAATATTCTTCTTTTCCACCAATCTGCTTGCACCTAGGTCGTGATGCACCTTCTAATACGACTTATTCACCTAGACGGAGGGAGTATAGTTTTATACACACACACACACACACACACACACACACACACACACATATATATATAGGGAAAATCCATCCTACCACCCGGTGGTAGTTACCCCACATGTCTCATATACTACCATGTGGTACTATATATACTATTTTATTATTTTAAATATGTTCATATAATATATTGTCACACCCTGATTTTCATGCCACTACACT
The DNA here is from genome assembly GCA_021605145.1 of Aegilops bicornis. Classification (NCBI taxonomy): domain Eukaryota; kingdom Viridiplantae; phylum Streptophyta; class Magnoliopsida; order Poales; family Poaceae; genus Aegilops; species Aegilops bicornis. The sequence continues at coordinate 192,938,200 of CM038673.1, read as the reverse complement.
TAAGCTAACAGTCATGATAAAATGTGGCTTGACAAAAACTTTTGAGTGTTTTGGACCTTGCCTTGATTGTTTTTTGTCTGTTGTTTGCAAGTGCTCTAAAAATCAAATAAATCCTCCAACCCTTATACTCCTTCTCCTTGATCCAAAAACCTTTCCCAATGATCATGCCATGTGTATAGGGCATATAAATAATTTCTTGCAAAAATAATTTGGCCAAATAGGATTTTCAAATTTTAGTTTTTCAAAAACCCCTGAATTGAGGTTTGCACTGCAAGTACTTAATTAAGGGCAGTACAAATCTCTCCAAAAATATATTTGACTCCTATAAGATATAGGGTACCCAGAAACTACAAAAATATAATTTTAAAAGTTATTTTCCTATTTTATTTAAAAGCTTTTTATTAAGGCCAGAAATGTTCTTTAATAGGGAAAAATTATTATAATGCTTTAAAAATATTTGTGAAAATTTATGGAAACTCAGTGGACATATATTGTCCATATATAAGAGTTTCAACACATGGTCATGTTCAAAAAATTGGACAAAACCTGCCAAAACCATTTCTGCCCATTTCAAGGATTTGAAATATTTCTACAGGAAATATTCCCCAACAATTCCAAGAAAAGTCTATCATGTCAGATATGACATGTTTGATGATCTTGACAAGTATCATGTCATGGAGAATATTATAACCCCATGAAATCCCCTCAAAACCAATTCTGTCCATTTTGAAGTTTGAGCAACTTTACATTGCCAAACATGTCCAAATGCTCTCAAATATTGTGTACATACTCAAGTGGTCTAATCATTCATCTAGACCAAATGGCACAAGTTGGAGAAAATGTTATATTGACCAAAGTGCCCCAAAACCCTTCTGTCCGTAACCAAATTTGAACAACTCTACATTGCCAAGTGTGTCCTTTTGATCTGAATTTTTGTGGACATGTTCAAATCCCCAAATGATGACACTACACCAAGTGGTGCATCAAGGAGAATGGTTTTGCATGACTAGATCTTGGAATACCCATTTACATTGATTTCTAGGGTTTACAAAAGTTGCACTTGTCAACTTTGCCCAAATGAGCTTAAATTTGGTAGAACACACTATTTCTAAGTGCCATTCCATCCTGTTAATTCTCATGGCAATTGGAATTAATTTTCTTGCCCAAACCAACAGCAAACACCTTCTGCCATTTTTCCAAAATCATCATTTTGACCTCTTCCACTAATCTCCATGAGCCCAAGTTTTTACCACAGCTGAACCTGATCACCAGCAACCTCCAGTAGCTCCCCCTCTTCCAAAGCTCCATGATTGATGGGGTAAAACCCCATTTTCCCCCTCTGGACAGCCACTGTTCACCTCTCTCTCCACCTCCCCTCTCATCTAGTGGCTCTCTAGGGCATCCAATGCCACTCCTACCTTGTTTACTCTCCCCCAAAAACCCCCAGACACTATAAGACATGCCCATGGCACTATTAAAATGCCATGGCATGCCATGGCCTTCTGAGCGCCACCAGAAGGCACTGTGGCATGTAGCCGCCTGCCCGATGCTCTGGCCGACCTTGGGCGCCGAACGGGCGTGTCCCCGAGGCCGCCTCGGCGTGCGTGACACGCTTCTGTGATCGGCCCCTCCTTCTTCTCTCCTTTGAGCCCGTCGCCGCTTTGCCCGAGCACCGCCCGACTCGGCCACTCCCTGGCCACACGGCTGGCCCGCCTCTGGCATCGCCCCGCTCCCCCTCTCACCTCCCTCGCTCCTGGACGGACTCCACGAGCACCACTGACCCATCCAAGAACCCTCCCTCGACCGCCACTGCGATTTCCGCGGGCACCCGTGAGCTTGGCTCACGGTGCACCATGGCCTCGCCTTATAGGGCCTCCCCTGGTCTCTCCCTCATCTCCATTCACTCTCTCCCCCTCCCCTAGTCCTTCTGGATCAGCTCTCTCTCTCTCTCTCCCGCGTCCCCTATCCTCCTCCACAGCCAAAGAATCACCGCCGGCCGCCGCCAAGATTCATGGCATCCCGAGCTCCTCATGGGCCTTGGCACATGGGCGGGATCGGCTACTGGCTGAGTCCTCCGGTGTCTTGGGCACCATCGCAGTGACCGGAGCCGCGGGCGCCGGCGCAGTGCCGCTCGGCCGTGCCTCCCTTGTCGCCCCTCTCCCTCGGTAGCGAGGTAGCGGATGACCACCCCGCCACCGGTGGCAGGGCCCGCCCGTCGTGGCAGGTGACCGAGCCGGCCCACCTGTCGGGTTAAGTGGAAACGGCTTCTAGCCGATCCGCTTGCCCCGCTGGGTGGCGCTCTCCTGTAGTGCGCCTAAGGTGTTTCTAAGTTCATAAATTAGTTTATGAACATTTTTCTTAATACTTTCTGTACCCCACAAAATAATGAGCCATTTCTTCATATTTGTCAACTTTGCAAAGTCATAGGAAATTCATTTGAACTCCAAATCCAAAGTGAAACCAACTCCTAGATGCTTCTAAAATCATGGTTTGCTAAATGGGTGCCTCTGCTCATTTTTCAAAAATATATTTCTGTACACTTCTTGCAAATCCACAAATCCCTTAATTCCATTATATTGAAATATTCAGAGATATCCATTGATCAAATCCCATTGAAGCCACTTTGGTCATACCTCATATGACCAAAGGTATCCTAGAAAAGTCCAACTTGCAATTTTAGAGCACTTTTATTTTTGCCTTGTTGTATTGCTTATTGTGTTTGTTTCCGACGTTAGTTGACGAAGTAGACAGAGTACTTGGAGAAGGACCCGAAGACTTGAAGACTCTGATGAACCAGGCAAGCAGCCCTTTGACCATGATACCCCTCTTGTTCAACGGTACCCTTTTTCCGATTGCATAATGATGAAGTATGACGGTGGTAAAACTTGTTTTGAACCACCACATGATGCATACCCCTACTCATGACCTTACCTTGTTCATGATTGCATTTTCAAGAGACTATTTGATGCATAATGATGCATGTGTACCATGAACTCTTCATGGTTACATTCTTTCAAAAACCGGCGGATCTCGGGTAGGGGGTCCCGAACTGTGCGCCTAGGCGGATGGTAACAGGAGACAAGGGACACGATGTTTTACCCAGGTTCGGGCCCTCTTGATGGAGGTAAAACCCTACGTCCTGCTTGATTAATATTGATGATGTGTGTTACAAGAGTGGATCTACCACGAGATCAAAGAGGCTAAACCCTAGAAGCTAACCTATGGTATGATTGTTGTTAGTCTCTGGACTAAAACCCTCCGGTTTATATAGACACGGATAGGGTTAGAGTTACACGTAGTCGGTTACAAAGGTAGGAGATCTACATATCCGTATCGCCAAGCTTGCCTTCCATGCCAAGGAAAGTCCCATCCGGACACGGGACGAAGTCTTCAATCTTGTATCTTCATAGTCTTGGAGTCCGGCCGATGATGATAGTTCGGCTATCCGGACACCCCCTAGTCCGGTACTCCCTCAGTAGCCCCTGAACCAGGCTTCAATGATGACAAGTCCGGCGCGCATGTTGTCTTCGGCATTGCAAGGCGGGTTCTTCCTCCGAATATTTTACAGAAGATTGTGAACACCAGGATAGTGTCCGGCTTTGCAAAGATAAATTCCACATACCACCGTAGAGAGAATAACATTACACAAGATCAATCTGCTAATGTATTCTGTGGCGTGACGTCGCACCACTACCAAGCCTTTACTCAAATTGTTTTTATTGTTCCACCTCGGTAGCGTTTAGCGGCGGTTTCCTTGGCACGTCTTGTCGAAGCGGAGATCGTGTTCCCCTTATTCGGGATTCCCATCAATACAGACGTGGGTAACCCAACCGCGCCATTGATTGTGACGCTTGGGAGATAAGCGAGTTTTACCGGGCGGTGGGGACACATGTTTTGTCGGCCCATATAAGGGGATAAGGATCCAACCTTTTACCTGCGCCTTCTTCCTCCTTGGCTTATCCATCTCCATGAACTTCGAGCTCCAGCGCCCAAGTCCGCACTTCTCATCTCAACCTTCTCCAACTATGTCCGGAGGCGGGAGGCAAGTGGATGGCCTCCTCCATCACGGAGGGGCAGATCCAGAAGCTGCGCGACGCGGATATTTGTCCAGCAACATCGCGCGCCGGCTCCCCGATGAGGAGAGCTCGTCCCCAACCCCAGTGCCCCATGAGAGGGTAGTATTTCTTCCCCATTACCTCCATGGACTGGGCTTCCCGCTTCATCCCTTTGTCCGGGGCTCATGTTCTACTACGGCCTAGATTTCCATGATCTGGCCCGAATTTCATCCTCAACATCTCGGCGTTTATCGTGGGTATGCGAGGCCTTCCTCTGCATCCAGCCCCACTTGACTTGTGGCTTAAGACCTTGATGTCAAGCGAAGGTTGTGAAGGGCAGCCAAGCGGAGTGCGGAGGCGCCAGGTGGGCAGGATGTCCCACGTTACGTGGTGGAGGGCACTTTCGTGGAAACCATCAAGGGTGGCAATCGGGGTGGTTCTACATCACCGAGCAGCGTGACCCTGATTGGGTAGCGGCCCCGAATTCAGATATGGCATCCCTACACGGCTAACCTCACGGAAAGAGAGTGGCGGACTTGGGGAATTCGGAGGAGCCGACCGGACTCCAAGCACGTATCCAGTGGTGGACAAGAAGCTCAAGCTTGTCAACGTAGTCCAGGTCATGCTCATCCGCCAGATTCTTCCGTGCCAGCGACGGGGCTTCAACATGTGGGAGTTTGATCCGGCACAGCACCAGTCCCTGAGCGGGCTCTTCGACACTACGTACGAAGATGTCTGGCAGGTGCTGTTCAAGGGCGCCGAAGCTCCCGCATCCGCTACCGAAGATCACGGATTCCGCTCGCAGCGTCCAGCTGACGAGGTAAGTGATTTCACCACTTGTTTTCCATAGTTTGACTCTATGCGGGATCTAAACTCCCTTTACCTTTGACATGACTGGCTGGCAAAGGCCGAGCGGATTACCTGTCCGGCCCCATTGCCGAAGGACCCGGCGGACGCCCGCTTATCGGGGCTCTTGGCTCGGCACCACGTGGTGCCGGAGAAGAAGGCCAAGAAGACGGCCACGGGGACTCGGAAGAGTTCCCGTTTTCAAGTGCTATCGGATGATGAATCCGAGGCTGACTCCTCCCACCAAGGCGAGGAGGAGAAGAAGAAATCCTCTCCCCCAGCGGGGGGAGGGAAGAAAAGGAAGGCCTCCCCAACAAGGGAGGCCGAAGGGTCCAAGAAGGGAAAAACTCTTCCCCCGGACTGCTCCGCTTAACGCCTTGGATGACGACGAGGACTGGCCTCCAAGGGCCAAGCCCTGGCGAGATCGTAAATATCCGGATTCGAATAACTTCAAGGTTTTTCTTTTCGCCACATAATGTCTTTCTAATGCCGCATACAACCTGCAGTCCGCCCAAGGATGATCTTCGATTCGTCGGCGGGTCCTTGGGTGCGTCGGATATGGATTCCTTCGACTACCTCCACCCCCGTGCCGGACAGACGCCGAGGTGGGATCCCAGAAAGGACCTACCAGGAGGAGGAGGCCGGAGGTGTCACAGGACACCCTCCCGGACTGTGCACCGGACTCAGCCCCGGAGGCCACAGTGGCTCCGGAGTCCGGTGGGCGACCCCTTTGTAAGAAGGGCAAGACCACGACGCCGGCTGCCTCCGTCCAACCGGAGGTGCCGGATAATTCTTGGAGGCGCTCAATGGCGCCTCCATCAAAGAGGAACACCGCCTTGTTATGAGTGCGGTGATTGAAAGGTTCAGCTTCGCCAAGAGCGGGCTGACCAAAACTGCAGCAGCCTTCTAACAGGCTTTGAGGTAAGAATTTCAATATATGTAAAATGGTACCGCATAGACAATAGCCCCTGATGCTCGGTTCGGTGTTCGGAAAGAAAAGCCGGACTGAGGATCTTTAGAAAGATAAACGCAGGAGTAATAAAAAATATGTCAATATGGGATTGCAGGCTGTGCTGCTGACCTCCGCCGCACTGACTGCGGAGGTTAATACTTTGAAGAAAAACCTCGAGCGGTCCGAGAACGAGCTCGGTCATGCCAAGAAGCAGCTCGAGGAATAAGAAGGTGAGTAATACCTTATGAAAATTGTACCTTATAGAAAAGGATTTGGTTGCAAGAAAAAATACAAGGATAACGTGGGTATTGTAGGGGCCACTAACGAGGTGGCGACCCTGAAGGAGGTGGTGGCCGCGGCCGAGCATAATGACGCGGAGCGCACCGAGCGAGAGAAGCAGGAGGCGCGGGTGGCGGAGGTGCAGCAAGAGCTCCAGGATCTCATGAAAAACATGAGAGCTTGGAGCATGACTCAAGACTTCGAGAGTCTCGAGCTTGCAACGGCTCTTGAGAGTGCCAAAGCCGCTAAGGCCAAAGCCTACAAGGCCCTCAGGAGATTGAGGCGGTGAAGAAAATAGCAGCGGTAAGGCATTTTCATGCAAAGTAAGAATGTGAGTGTTAATTACCTGTTGCTTACCCGAATTCGGAGCTCTGTATGTTCGCAGATCTTCCTCGCAGTGTCCGATCTTGCCGCATTCTACCGGGCCGAGGAGGGGAGCTCGACGGAGAAGGTCTTACAGTATCGGTATCTTTGAGGCGGACATCCGGTGTTTAGCGACCAGTCAAATGAAGCAGCTGGTCGAGCTCCACAAGGCGGCCGAACAGGCCATGAAGGGCCTCATAGTTTGGCTGTGGCCTAAGGAGGCCATGCCTGGGAGCTACTTCGGCCTGGTGCGGCGGCTGATGGATGCGTGCCCGTGGGTAGAAGTAATCAAGCATTCCGCTTGTATTGAGGGTGCCCGTCGGGCCCTTGCCCGCGCAAAGGTGCACTGGGGCAAGATGGATGCCCGTGGCTCGTGATGCACCCGCCACGGAGGGCAAGGAGCATCGCACGCCCGAGATGTATTATAAGAGTGTGTCAAGGGCGCCCGCACTATTGCGGGTGAGTGCTCCAAAGATGTAATATTTGAGTAGACTCGCATTTTGTTATCCTGCGCGCTGAAAACTTAGTTCATATGCGCTTAAGCAACGCTTGTTGATTTAAAATATTACCTTCAGGCGGCTGTTTATCAAATCCGAGAGATGGCAAGTCGTCGGTTTCAGCCCCCATGCCACGAGTCTTTGGGGTGTTCGGGATAAACTTGAGCGCTCTTGTTCCCATTTTTGGGTCCATCTAGGGAGGCGCTCAACACAGCGAACAAGGCAACCGGACTTATAATGCTTGAACACTCTCACTTAGCCATAGAATTCTATAACTTTAAATTTCGGCGAAGCCCCTAGTCTTCGGAAGGCCGAATTTGGGGCGCTCTTGGCCGGACAGTATCCGGCTCCTCGCTCTAAGCGGCATAAGTCTTTAAGGACTCGCAAAAAACCTCTCGAACAGCGACCGGCTCTCGCCTCATCATGACGGTCAGTTTTAGCTTTCTCCACTGAGGCGTTAACCCAGCTCAACTGGGGCGGAATTGTAGTGGTTCTCCCGGTGCTACCTTAGCCGATATAGCGGAACGTAAGGTACCAAAACACGGGAGCCGGGCAAACCCAACTATTGACCCAAGACATGATTCGAAGCCGATGCATATAGTGCTATAAGTTCGGGGTGCCGCACTTGTGAAAGTGTTCGGACTCATTATACCATAATGCGGAAACATAAGCCCTCGGTGTATATTAGCCGTACCAAAGTGTATGGATGCAACATGCCGTGAATGAACATATGTATGAAAAGAAATGCAATTATAAGCAAAAAAGGTGCTGCATTGTTTTATTCAATAAGTGCTTTCTGAATGCAAAAGCGATACAAATAGTGCGATAAGCAAGGTATGGGACTGTTAAGCATGTCCCCCTCGAGGGTAGGCTGCAGATTGGTGTATAAAAATGCTCGTAATGGAGACCACCGGTATATTCGTTGTAGCCTTTATCCTTCCTGGCTGTTGCATCGTGAGTTCGGCAGTGTCTGCTGCCGGACAGGGCTTCTGACAAACGGAGTCCTGTGGGTAAAAAATAAAAGGTAAAAAGAAAAGAAAAAGGAACGACACACTTGAGAGCCCCTGATGTGGTTGAGCCGCAATCTGGGTTTATCGTGGTCGTGCCCCTCTCCCCATGCCCATGGTATCTTGAGCGTAATGGTGTCTGCGAAGGACCTGCTGACATTTCGCAGAGCTGGGGTTGGGGCCGCACTACTACGCTGCGTTCGGAACGTGCTGTGGTCTTGTTGTAAGTTACTCCGGCAAGATTAGCTGTGTCCGGCCACTTAATGGCCGGACTCGAGAATTGCCTTAAGAGGCTGCATTGCACTTCGCCGAGAGTCATTGTATGTTCCTCCGTGCGGAGAGAACGTTCAGTGTTTTCGTTGACCGTGATGACTCCTCGAGGGCCTGGCATCTTGAGTTAAGGTATGCGTAGTGCGGCACCGCGTTGAACTTTGCAAACGCGGTACGTCCGAGCAAGGCATGATAGCCGCTGCGGAACGGGACTATGTCGAAGATTAATTCCTTGCTTCGGAAGTTATCCAGGGATCCGAAGACCACTTCCAGTGTAATTGAGCCTATACAATTGGCTTCTACACCTGGTATGATGCCTTTAAAGGTCGTTTTGGTAGGTTTAATCCTTGAGGGGTCTATGCCCATTTTGCGACCTTTGTATCCCGGTAAAGCAGGTTCAGTCTTTGCCGCCGTCCATCGGGACTACTGGTTAGGTGAAATCCATCGGCGATTGGGTCTAAGACCGGTCTGGCCGAATCATGATGGCGGATCTTTGGTGGGGTGGTCCCTTCGGTCAAAAGTGATCGGGCAGGAGGACCATGGATTGAACCGGGCAATCGGCTCCATCGCGTAGACATCCCTGAGTGCATGCTTCCGCTCCCTTTTGGGTATGTGCGTTGCGTATATCATGTTCACCGTCCGCACCTGTGGGGGGAAACCCTTCTGTCCTCTATTGTTTGGCGGTTGGGTCTCGTCCTCGTCATCGCTATGCAGCCCCTTGTCATTGTTTTCGGCAATTAACTTGCCTGCCTGCTTGAATACCCAACAGTCCCTGTTGGTGTGGTTAGCTGGCTTTCCGGTTGCCGTGTATCCGCACAAGCGGTCGAGTATTCGGTCCAAATTGGACGGACCGGAGTAGTTATTTTGAATGGATTTTTCCGCTGACCGGGTTTAGAGCCTACGAATCCGGCATTGATTGCCGTATCCTCAATGTTGTCGCCCGTTAATGCAGCGTTTGTTTTGTTATTCTGACGCGGCCTGCCATTTCGGTCCTTGAAGTCCGGGTTGCCAGAATTTTTGCTGAGGTTGTTGCTGCGTGCTAGCCAGCTGTCCTCACCGCTGCGTGCTAGCCAGCTGTCCTCACCCGCGCAGAAGCGGGTCATGAGTGATGTGAGGGCTGCCATGGATTTCGGCTTTTCCTGTCCTAGGTGCCGGGCAAGCCACTCGTCACGGATGTTATGCTTGAAGGCCGCGAGGGCCTCCGCATCCGGACGGTCGACGATTTGGTTTTTCTTGGTTAAGAACCGTGTCCGTAATTGTTCGGCCGATTAAATCTGGCTGCTGAATTATGTGGCTTAGGTCATCGGCGTCGGTGGTCGCACATAAGTGCCTGGAAGTTATCGAGGAATGCGGCTTCCGGTCCTCCCAGCTCCCAATTGACTCTGGCTGGCAAGCTGTTGAGCCAATGCCGGGCTGGTCCTTTAAGCTTGAGGGGAGGTATTTGATGGCGTGAAGATCGTCACCGCGGGCCATGTGGATGTGAAGGAGATAGTCTTGATCCAAACCGCGGGGTCTGTTGTGCCATCATAGGATTCAATATTGACAGTTTAAACCCTTCGGGATTTGATGATCCATTACTTCGTCTGTGAAGCATAGTGGGTGTGCGGCGCCTGCATCGGGCGATATCACGACGGAGCTCAAAAGAGCTTTGTCTGTTATGTTCGGCCCGACCGGACTTACTGTGTCCGGCACAACGGTTGTCTTCACGTACCGTGGGGCGCCCACGCGATCCATAGATCGATCTTGATTGTCTTGCCTTGTCCTCCAATATGTCTCGCAGGTCCGGAGCATTCCCCTGTGGCCGTGTGCTTTTTGAGCGATGCCGAGGTACGGTTCTAGTGAAGGGCCTCGAGGCCTCTCTATCGCGACCACGGGTGGTCGGTCACCGTATTGTCTCCCCGGTGATGCGGGTTCGTAAGCCTCCTCCTCTAATTGGGGGAGCAGCTTGCGTTTAGGGTAGCTTTTGAGGGCGTTCGAGCTCATGCTCTTCGGCCGCGAGGACTTCAGTCCATCTGTCGGCTAGCAGATCCTGATCAGCTCTAAGCTGGTGCTGCTTTTTCTTGAGGCTGTTCGCCGTGGCCATCAGCCTGCGTCTAAAACGCTCTTGTTCGACGGGATCCTCAGGCACGCATTTAATTCATCGTCGTCGAGGCTTGCTTCGTCTCGGAGGGAGGCATATAATCCTCTACCTCTTCTTCTCGCCGCTCTCTCGTGAGGGCTGGTGTCTCCATCCTCTGCTATTTGGATCTTCTTTGGAGTGGATTGTCTTCGGCACTGTCCGGTGTATTGTTATCTCCGGTGCCGGAATCTTCATTCTTGTTGTGGCGGGATTTAGAGCGGCGCCGCTGACGCCGGCGATTCGATTGCTTCTTGGAGGGGTCATCCTTCGTTGTTCCATCGCCGTTCCCATCTTTTGGGATGTCCACCATGTATATGTCGTATGACGAGGTGGCCTTCCAGTGCCCTGTAGGTGCTGGGTCTTGGTCGTCTCCGCATCGCCGTCCATACCGTTGATGTCTTCGGAGTCGTAGTCTAGCATGTCGGTTAGATCGCCGACCGGCTACCAAGTGGGTGGTGGGTGGGCGTTGAATTTCTTCGTCGTCCGCATCCCAACCTTCCCGATCGTAATCCGGCCAGGGCTCTCCGGATAAAGAGAGAGACTCTAGTGAATTCAGGATGTCGCCAAAGGGCGAGTGCTGAAAGATGTCCGCGGCAGTGAACTCCATGACGGGCGCCCAATCGGATTCGATTGGCAGAGGCGCGGGGGGTTCGAAGTCCGGAGAGGAGTCCGGCACCCTGGAGTCGAGGTCTTCGCGAACGACAGGGATGGAGTTCGCCTCCATCGCTGTAGAGAATAAAGCCCCCGAGGCGGTGTCGAACCAGTCGTCCTCGATCGGGGAATCCGGCTCCGGATGAAGGGTCGGAGCGGATTCTGGTGCGGCCTCCAGGGCATTGTTCGGCTGCAGAGCTAAATCATGCCCATCGAGACAGTGCGGCGCGCTTGGCTGCGGCTCGAATCCGTCGAAGATCAAGTCTCCGCGGATATCGGCCATATAGTTTAAACTTCCGAATCTGACCTGACGGCCAGGGGCGTAGCTTTCGATCTGCTCCAGATGGCTGCTTAATTGGCCCGCAGCGGCAAAGCCGCCGAATACGAAGATCTGTCCGGGGAGAAAGGTCTCACCCTGGACTGCGTCGTTGTTGATGATCGAAGGAGCCACCGAGCCTATCGGTGACGACACAGAGGAACTCTCAATGAAAGCACCAATGTCGGTGTCAAATCCGGCGGATCTCAGGTAGGGGGTCCCGAACTGTGCGTCTAGGCGGATGGTAACATGAGACAAGGAACACGATGTTTTACCCAGGTTCGGGCTCTCTTGATGGAGGTAAAACCCTACGTCCTGCTTGATTAATATTGATGATGTGTGTTACAAGAGTGGATCTACCACGAGATCAAAGAGGCTAAACCCTAGAAGCTAGCCTATGGTATGATTGTTGTTCGTCTTACGGACTAAAACCCTCTGGTTTATATAGACACCGGATAGGGTTAGAGTTACACAGAGTCGGTTACAAAGGTAGGAGATCTACATATCCGTATCGCCAAGCTTGCCTTCCACGCCAAGGAAAGTCCCATCCGGACACGGGACGAAGTCTTCAATCTTGTATCTTCATAGTCTTGGAGTCCGTCCGATGATGATAGTTCGGCTATCCGGACACCCCCTAGTCCGGAACTCCCTCAGTTACATTCTTTCGAAAACCCCATCGGGTGCCCCTAATGCCCTTGGGAGATGTTGATCTAAGGTCACTACTTGAGGAAGAAGTGGTGTACCGGAGAGAGATTTTGGTCTGTGTGTGTAAAATGATGGATTAGATTTATGTGTGATTACCGTCCCAACCAAACATGTGCAACCACTCTACCCGTTTATGGGATGGGGCATTATTAATTACCTAGGCTGATACTAGCTTGGAGCCTGCATTACTAGTGATGGGGGAGAGTTGGTTCTCTCTCTCGGGATGGGGTCGTGCCAGGTAGGGCGGCCATGACTGTTTCCACAGGGCACCGGACACATCGTTGGTCCCTTCGTGTATGCGTAATAATGTGAAAATGGCAGAGTCCCACGATCTTTTGCTTATACACGAGGGCCGTGTATCAACAAGTGGACTCCTTGTTAGTGTCGTCTAGGGAAAGATAGTGATCGGGTGCTTCCCCCGAGTACTTGAGGTATCAAGGGATTGTGGATGACACGAAAGCTTCCCGGATCTTGTGGGTAAAGTGCGCAACCTCTGCAGAGTGTCAAACTATTCGAATAGCCGAGTCCACGGTCATGGACAGTTGGGAGGTGCTACTTAAACTATGTCCAGAAATTTTACAAATGACGATGCATGTGTGTGTGTGTGTGGAAAGGAACTATTTGTGTCAAGGTGGAGACTTGACATGTTGAATGACATGACATTGATTCAACTCTATTTATGTTGATATCTGTAACCTGTTCTCGAGGTTACCCATGTTTTATTGATGCATATCTCACAAGTTGATAGGACATCGTAACTAGCTTGAAGCTAGGTTGCTTACTCGTTGTAAAATTGCATTGTTACTTTGAACCAAATCATGGGTTGCTTGCGAGTACATTCAAAGTACTCATTGGCTTGCCACTGGTTATTTAATTGTCCAGGCATGGAAGAACCGGAGTTCGAAGAAGAGTTCTATGGAGACGAACATGCGAACTAGGACGTTTCCAAATGTAATGCCTATAGGGTTAAGGCTGATGGCATGGGTTCTACTTATCGACGAAGATTTCCGCTGCTTGTGTTTTATTTGATGTTCAGCCCTTAAGGCTTTATCAATGTAATACTTGACCATAATGGTCATAATTTGTGTAAGATGGTATGCATGGATGTAAGACTCTTGTTATTCAGCTTCTGTGTGTTCAGTGAGCATTGATCTACGGGATCCTTTGTACACGTGCATTCGGTGATCACGACTTATGAGTCGGGGTCCCCTGAAACTGGTATTAGAGCCATCTTGACTGTAGGAAGCCTTAGTTAGCATGGTCGTTAGTTAGGGTAAAACTATTTCCAAAACTACTACTAGTTTTCAAAACTATCTGTACTTCTCTTGCCTTCTCAGTTTTTCGAAAACTAAGGAATACTTTCCTTATTAATCTCTTCCCCTTCAAAACCTTTGGTCGTTAGAACCCTTATGCCCCTTACCACTGGATTCCTTGTAATCCTCGTGGATAATCTAGAAGGAAGATGCCTTGCCAGACGTTCACCCACATCTCCTGAACACAAGATTGGCGACATCACAACAAGACGATACCAACAGAAGATACATCCTCAAGGAATGAGGACACGAAGACCTGTGGAGATGGTGACACCCTTGACACTATCCCAAGATGATGCAACCTTAGCCTACGATGATCAGGGCATAGGATTGCAAGATCATGATATACATCGCTAATAGAGTAACCCTGTCACTACTGTTGTTGTATCGGCAACCATCGATGGATGAGAACCTAGCCATTTGGTCCGCCTCACCATAGTGAGCAGGAAAACGGTTCCCCTCATCCCCCGCTCTTGGTGTCGATGTTGTCATCAACGTAACCGACATGATGGACCTCTATTATGCCTTGATAATGTCATTGCATAAAGGATTACCTACCTGGTACCATCGACGGCTTAGAAGACAAAAATGGATCGTCGTGATTAAGAAGACAATAGAAGACCAAGTCAATGCCAGTTACGAGGAGCCACCTTCACCCCATCACTTCAACAGGCGAGAAGTTGTTGAAGAATCTTCAGGATCAACCTAGATTGTTTCATCGAACAACTACAAGAGACGTAGCAACACCTGAGGAAAACCCAAAAGACTGCATGAGGCACGAAGTAAAGCACGACTACTTAGTCCGAGAACCCCTAGGGTAGGATGAGTCATGTACCCCCTATGCGCAATCGAGTCCGTATGATGGTTCGAATAGAACCATGACTGTGTGTTTCTTGTTTTTATTTGTTTATGTTTTGATATAAGTCGCACTTTTGCCCTAGGCAACAAGTACGCGACTATATCACCTTCCTTGTTTTCCTTTGTTTGGCCCTTTTTGGCACCCGTTTGTTTGCACTTGCACTATAGAACCCCCTTTAGGCATTCCCCATCTATGCCACTTTTCTCTCTCATCTCTCTCATCAACTAAAGACCGGCAAGACAAGATACACCAGGGATTTTACCTCGGCGACCAACAAGCACTGAAGACTTTTGCTACAGCCTCCTCGACCAAGTGGAACCCCGTAGAGCAATGTTTACGCCTCAAGACTAGAACCCTATCCCTATACCCTACAAGACTTCACGAGATACCCCAGCCCGAAACCTTAAACCTGATCTTAACCTACTGAATCACAAGAGAACCAGTTAAGCCTCCGTAACCTTGCACAGGACTGGGTTCATTATGGAACTGGTGGACGTAGTGAGCGAGCACATTGTCATCCTAAGGTAGCACAGGCCAGCGATGCCATAGGAAAGACCAATTTGGGGGATATATGAACAGAGGACAAATGACTTGATGAGTTTATATCAGTGACCTTGAGGAATTATCCGAGACTCTTTGGTAGATTATAAGGCTACCATGTTGGTAGATGAACTTGGTGGGATCGTGATTATGGATTAGCATAGCTTTCATTACCCTTGAGTAAACTGGATTTAGTAGGACAATTATGATCGCAAGTTGGAATTCTTGGAGGAATAGGGATTTGTCTTAGCCAGGGGATATTGATAGGAGATAGTTGATATTACGATAATGACTTGGGGGAAAGTGTGGAAACTCTCATGGGACATGAGATTTGGATTAAATAGGTTACCATAGTGGAGTATGGATGCAGAGTAATTTTACATGGTTCGGAGTAAATTGGAGTTAGACTGATGATCTTGATCATGATACCATGTTTCTCGGTGGACCATAAACTAGGAGATTGGATTAATTGTGAGAATTTATTTAGGGATCTATATATGCTTAACCTTGGAGTTTACATGACCATGATAATGGAAATTGGTGGACTGACTATAGCAAGGTAGCCCTTTCAAGTATTTGGGATTATAGGGCATTAGAAGATCATGTGGGACACCATAGACATTGGATTTGTAGAATTAATGAATTATATAGCTAATGGGCTTTTGGAGTAGATTCATAGGAAAGGAAACTAGATCTTGGAGTGGCATACTACGTGTTTCCTTAGGATAGAGATGCACTAACATAGACCTTGGATCAATAGGATCGAGCACTTGGATTGTGGTGATTAAATTCAAGCTTAGCAACTTGTATGTTCTACCCCTGGACTTTTGCATAGATATGAGTTTGGGAATAGTTTTCATGAATGATTTTGTTAGACCTCCCCTCGAGAGCCATGAGGATATGAATAACATGAGTGATGATTGGAGTTGACCTATCTGAGATGATTCTTTTGGTAATATGAGGTGAAGACTAGGTAGAACTATTGGCATCTCAGAAACTGTGCTCAAGGATGGGATGATAAACATTCACTCGCACACTAGAATCCTTGAAACCCTTACGCCCTACCAAGCCACCACATGGTCGGATCCTGACCTTGGGCTTTGGCTCTAGATCGATAAGACCTTGGCCAATGCTCAACCGTGACCATCACCAATGCCTCAGCCCACTTTGCGTACCCCATAGACTTCATGGAGTGCTTGGACAAGTTAGTTGTCATCTTTCTTTGATGACATACTTGTCTACCCGAAGATGGAAGAAGAATCGTTGAGCTGGTCAAGGAACATCTGAAGATCGTCATGTCTAGGAGGAAGAACTACACCAACCACCATCTTCAAGAAGTATACTTCCGTCCAAAGACCATGTGTATCTGCAAGCCACTCCTCTCTAAGGAACCAAGCATTTCCATGACAAGGGAACCCACACCAAGATTCGCCGGCCCTCTTCAAAATCACTGCAAGATGAAGAATAGACGGCTACCGGCTAGAGTTACCACCTAAGTTACCCACTGTGCACAGCATTTTCCACGAATCACAGCTTCGGAGGTGCTTCCAACATCTTAACCAACCCGATCCCTACAAGGACGTCGATCACCAAGCCATCGACCTCTAGCCTAATATGACTTACGCAAGCTACCCATTAGCAACCTGGATCAAGAAGAGCGTCATACACGGAGCCACACCATCAAGTACTTCAAGCTCAATGGAGCACTACACGGAAGTAGAAGAAGTATGAGGACGTGAAGACTACCCCAGATCCAAGTTTACGTATCCCTTTCGCGCTTAGTTTGGGAATCTCGGGACGAGATTCTTGTAAGGGGTAGGTCTGTCACACCCTGATTTTCATGCCACTACACTTAAGCTAACAATCATGATAAAATGTGGTTTGACAAAAACTTTTGAGTGTTTTGGACCTTGCCTTGATTGGTTTTTATGCATTGTTTGCAAGTGCTCTAAAAATCAAATAAATCCTCCAACCCTTATACTCCTTCTCCTTGATCCAAAAACCTTTCCCAATGATCATGCCATGTGTATAGGACATATAAATAATTTCTTGCAAAAATAATTTGGCCAAATAGGATTTTCAAAATTTAGTTTTTCAAAAACCCCTGAATTGAGGTTTGCACTGCAAGTACTTAATTAAGGGCAGTACAAATCTCTCCAAAAATATATTTGACTCCTATAAGATATAGGGTACCCAAAAACCACAAAAAATATAATTTTAGAAGTTATTTTCCTACTTAATTTAAAAGCTTTTTCTTAAGGCCAGAAATGGTCTTTAATAGGGAAAAATTATTATAATGCTTAAAAATATTTGTCAAAATTTATGGAAACTCAGTGGACATATATTGTCCATATATAAGAATTTCAACACATGGTCATGTTCAAAAAATTGGACAAAACCTCCCAAAACCATTTCTGCCCATTTCAAGGATTTGAAATATTTCTATAGGAAATATTCCCCAACAATTCCAAGAAAAGTCTATCATGTCAGATATGACATGTTTGATGATCTTGAAAGGTATCATGTCATGGAGAATATTATAACCCCATGAAATCCCCTCAAAACCAATTATGTCCATTTTGAAGTTTGAGCAACTTTACATTGCCAAACATGTCCAAATGATCTCAAATCTTGTGTACATACTCAAGTGGTCTAATCATTCATCTAGACCAAATGGAACAAGTTGGAGAAAATGTTATATTGACCAAAGTGCCCCAAAACCCTTCCTGTCCAGAACCAAATTTGAACAATTCTACATTGCCAAGTGTGTCCTTTTGATCTGAATTTTTGTGGACATGTTCAAATCCCCAAATGATGACACTACACCAAGTGGTGCATCAAGGAGAATGGTTTTGCATGACTAGATCTTGGAAAACCCATTTCTGTTGATTTCTAGGGTTTACAAAAGTTGCACTGTCAACTTTGCTCAAATGAGCTTAAATTTGGTAGAACACACTATTTCTAAGTGCCATTCCATCCTGTTAATTCTCATGGCAATTGGAATTAATTTTCTTGCCCAAACAAACAAGAAACACCTTCTGCCATTTTTCCAAAATCATCATTTTGACCTCTTCCACTAATCTCCATGAGCCCAAGTTTTTACCACAGCTGAAAATGATCATCAGCAACCTCCAGTAGCTCCCCCTCTTCCAAAGCTCCATGATTGATGGGGTAAAACCCGATTTTCCCCCTCTGGACAACCACTGTTCACCTCTCACTCCACCTCTCCTCTCATCTAGTGGCTCTCTAGGGCATCCAATGCCACTCCTACCTTGTTTACTCTCCCCCAAAACCCCCAGACACTATAAGACATGCCCATGGCACTATTAAAATGCCATGGCATGCCATGGCCGCGCTCTGGAGCGCGCTACAGTGCACCAGGGCACTGTAGCCGCCCTCTGCCCGATGCTCCCGTCGACCTTGGGCGCCGGGAACGTGTCCCCCGAGGCCGCCTCGGCGTGCGTGACACGCTACGCGGTCGGCCCCCTCCTCCTTCTCTCTCCTTTGAGCCCGTCGTCGCGTGCCCGAGCACCGCCCGACTCGGCCACTCCCTGGCCACACGGCTGGCCCGCCTCTGGCATCGCCCTGCTCCCCCTCTCACCTCCCTCGCTCCTGGACGGACTCCACGAGCGCCACTGACCCATCCAGGAACCCTCCCTCGACCGCCACCGCGATTTCCGGAGGCACCCGTGAGCTTGGCTCACGGTGCACCATGGCCTCGCCTTATAGGGCCTCCCTGCTCTCTCCCTCATCTCCATTCACTCTCTCCCCCTCCCCTAGTCATTCTGGATCAGCTCTCTCTCTCTCTCTCTCTCCCGCGTCTCCTATCCTCCTCCACGGCCAAAGAATCACCGCCGGCCGCCGCCAAGATTCATAGCATCCCAAGCTCCTCCGCGGGCGCAAAGCACATGGACGGGATCGGCGCGCTGCGCTGAGTCCTCCGGTGTGCTGGGCACCATCGCAGGTGACCGGAGCCGCCGGGACGGGCGCCGGTGCCGCTCGGTCGTGCCTCCCTTGTCGCCCCTCTCCCTCAGGCGCGAGGTAGTGGACGACCACCCCGCCAGCTGGCAGGGGCCCGCCCGTCAGCGGCAGAGGTGACCGAGCCGGCCCACCTGTCGGGTTAATTGGAAACGGCTTCTAGCCGATCCGCTTGCCCCGCTGGGTGGCGCTCTCCTGTAGTGCGCCTAAGGTGTTTCTAAGTTCATAAATTAGTTTATGAACAATTTTCTTAATACTTTCTGTACCCCACAAAATAATGAGCCATTTCTTCATATTTGTCAACTTTGCAAATTCATAGGAAATTCATTTGAACTCCAAATCCAGTGAAACCAACTCCTAGATGCTTCTAAAATCATGGTTTGCTAAATGTGTGCCTCTGCTCATTTTTCAAAAATATATTTCTGTACACTTCTTGCAAATCCACAAATCCTTTGATTCCATTATATTGAAATATTCAGAGATATCCATTGATCAAATCCCATTGAAGCCACTTTGGTCATACCTCATATGACCAAAGGTATCCTAGAAAAGTCCAACTTGCAATTTTAGAGCACTTTTATTTTTGCCTTGTTGTATTGCTTATTGTGTTTGTTTCCGGCGTTAGTTGAAGTAGATGGAGTACTTGGAGAAGGACCGAAGACTTGAAGACTCGATGAACTGTGCAAGCAGCCCTTTGACCATGATACCCCTCTTGTTCATCGGTACCCTTTTTCCGATTGCATAATGATGAAGTATGACGGTGGTAAACTTGTTTTGAACCACCACATGATGCATACCCCTACTTATGACCTTACCTTGTTCATGATTGCATTTTCAAGAGACTATTTGATGCATAATGATGCATGTGTACCATGAACTCTTCATGGTTACATTCTTTCAAAAACCGGCGGATCTTGGGTAGGGGGTCCCGAACTGTGCGTCTAGGCGGATGGTAACAGGAGACAAGGGACACGATGTTTTACCCAGGTTCGGGCCCTCTTGATGGAGGTAAAACCCTACGTCCTGCTTGATTAATATTGATGATGTGTGTTACAAGAGTGGATCTACCACGAGATCAAAGAGGCTAAACCCTAGAAGCTAGCCTATGGTATGATTGTTGTTCGATCCCACGGACTAAAACCCTCCGGTTTATATAGACACCGGATAGGGTTAGAGTTACACAGTCGGTTACAAAGGTAGGAGATCTACATATCCGTATCGCCAAGCTTGCCTTCCACGCCAAGGAAAGTCCCATCCGGACACGGGACGAAGTCTTCAATCTTGTATCTTCATAGTCTTGGAGTCCGGCCGATGATGATAGTTCGGCTATCCGGACACCCCCTAGTCCGGAACTCCCTCAGTAGCCCCTGAACCAGGCTTCAATGATGATGAGTCCGGCGCGCATGTTGTCTTCGGCATTGCAAGGCGGGTTCTTCCTTCGAAAAATTTATAGAAGATTGTGAACACCAGGATAGTGTCCGGCTCTTCAAAAATAAATTCCACATACCACCGTAGAGAATAATATTACACAAGATCAATCTGCTGGCGTATTACGTGGCGTGACGTCGCACCACTACCAAGCCTTTACTCAAATTGTTTTTATTGTTCCACCTCGGTGCGTTTAGCTTAAGCGGTTTCCTTGGCACGTCCTTGTCGAGCAGAGATCGTGTTCCCCTTATTCCGGATTCCCATCAATACGGACGTGGGTAACCCAACCGCGCCATTGATTGTGGCGCTTGGGAGATAAGCGAGTTTTACCAGGCGGTGGGGACACATGTTTTGTCGGCCCATATAAGGGATAAGGATCCAACCTTTTTACTGCGCCTTCTTCCTCCTTGGCTTATCCATCTCCATGAACTCGAGCTCCAGCGCCCAAGTCTGCACTTCTCATCTCAACCTTCTCCAACTATGTCCGGAGCGGGAGGCAAGTGGATGGCCTCCTCCGTCACGGAGGGGCAGATCCAGAAGCTGCGTGACGCCGGATATTTGTCCAGCAACATCGCGCATCGGCTCCCCGACGAGGGAGAGCTCGTCCCCAACCCTAGGCCCCATGAGATGTTTCTAAGTTCATAAATTAGTTTATGAACATTTTTCTTAATACTTTCTGTACCCCACAAAATAATGAGCCATTTCTTCATATTTGTCAACTTTTCAAATTCATAGGAAATTCATTTGAACTCCAAATCCAGTGAAACCAACTCCTAGATGCTTCTAAAATCATGGTTTGCTAAATGGGTGCCTCTGCTCATTTTTCAAAAATATATTTCTGTACACTTCTTGCAAATCCACAAATCCCTTGATTCCATTATATTGAAATATTCAGAGATATCCATTGATCAAATCCCATTGAAGCCACTTTGGTCATACCTCATATGACCAAAGGTATCCTAGAAAAGTCCAACTTGCAATTTTAGAGCAATTTTATTTTTGCCTTGTTGTATTGCTTATTGTGTTTGTTTCTGACGTTAGTTGACGAAGTAGATGGAGTACTTGGAGAAGGACCCGAAGACTTGAAGACTCTGATGAACCAGGCAAGCAGCCCTTTGACCATGATACCCCTCTTGTTCATCGGTACCCTTTTTCCGATTGCGTGATGATGAAGTATGACGGTGGTAAACTTGTTTTGAACCACCACATGATGCATACCCCTACTCATGACCTTACCTTGTTCATGATTGCATTTTCAAGAGACTATTTGATGCATAATGATGCATGTGTACCATGAACTCTTCATGGTTACATTCTTTCAAAACCCCATCGGGTGCCCCTAATGCCCTTGGGAGATGTTGATCTAAGGTCACCACTTGAGGAAGAAGTGGTGTCTGGGAGAGAGATTTTGGTGTGTGTGTGTAAAATGATGGATTAGATTTATGTGTGATTACCGTCCCAACCAAACATGTGCAACCACTCTACCCCTTTATGGGATGGGGCATTATTAATTACCTAGGCTGATACTAGCTTGGAGCCTACATTACTAGTGATGGGGGAGAGTTGGTGCTCTCTCTCGGGACGGGGTCGTGCCAGGTAGGGCGGCCATGACTGTTTTCACAGGGCACCGGACACACCGTTGGTCCCTTCGTGTATGCGTAATAATGTGAAAAGGGCAGAGTCCCACGATCTTTTGCTTATACACGAGGGCCGTGTATCGACGCAAAGTGGACTCCTTGTTAGTGTCGTCTAGGGAAAGATAGTGATCGGGTGCTTCCCCCGAGTACTTGAGGTACTGCGGGATCGTGGATGACATGAAAGCTTCCCGGATCTTGTGGGTAAAGTGCGCAACCTATGCAGAGTGTCAAACTATTCGGATAGCCGAGTCCACGGTCATGGACAGTTGCGAGGTGCTACTTAAACTATGTCCAGAAAATTTTACAAATCACGATGCATGTGTGTGTGTGGAAAGGAACTATTTGTGTCAAGGTGGAGACTTGACATGTTGAGTGACATGACATTGATTCAACTCTATTTATGTTGATATCTGTAACCTGTTCTCGAGGTTACCCATGTTTTATTGATGCATATCTCACAAGTTGATAGGACATCGTAACTAGCTTGAAGCTAGGTTGCTTACTCGTTGTACAATTGCATTGTTACTTTGAACCAAATCATGGGTTGCTTGTAGTACATTCAAAGTACTCATTGGCTTGCCACTGGTTATTTAATTGGCGGTGCATGGAAGAACCGGAGTTCAAGAAGAGTTCTATGGAGACGAACATGCGAACTAGGACGCTTTCCCAAATGTAATGCCCTGTAGGGTTAAGGCAGATGGCATGGGTTCTACTTATCGACGAAGATTTCCGCTGCTTGTGTTTTATTTGATGTTCAGCCCTTAAGGCTTTATCAATGTAAGACTTGACCATAATGGTCATAATTTGTGTAAGACGGTATGCATGGATGTAAGACTCTTATTATTCAGCTTCTGTGTGTTCAGTGAGCATTGATCTCTGGGATCACTGTACACGTGCATTCGGTGATCACGACTTATGAGTCGGGGTCCCCACATATATCTAAGATATTCCAAAGTAAGTTACATGAAAAAATTGCATATGAGCCCATAGTTTTTTTATATTTGTGAAATACGTACATATTTGTACGTAAAAAAGAGCATACTCAAAAAATGGTACATACTACCTAAAAATTAGTATATATACTACCTAAAAATTATATACTACATACTACACGTACATAATCTCGGTTTCGATAGATACTACATACAACATACAAAACGCAAGTGGTGGTAACTACCACTGCTTGTAGGAAACATTTGTCCTATATATATATATACAAAATAAGGAGGCACTTGCGTGCGCGAGGCTATGAACCTGGTGGGTCCCCATTGTCATCCTCTCCAAGTAAAGTCATCTCCTCGCCCGCGCGCGCTTTCCGCCTGAAATAGTCAGCGCCGCCCGCCTCGCTTCCCGGTGCAGGCGATTGCTCCGCCTTCAAACGACACAAGTGTCGTCCGTCCGTCCATCTGCCGCCCACATTAATGATACGCGGTTGCCGAGGCGGCTACTCTGGCGCCACACGTCCGTCCCTCCGCCCGCCCACCATTGCTATATAAATCGCTGCGCCGGGCATAGCCGCGATCATCCGCATCCGTTCCCTTTCTCCTGTCCACACCACTACTGCCCACCATGGCTTCCTCGTGCTCGGCGCTCTTGAGGCAGGCGGACGACGGACCACAAGGAGATGGCAGCCATTGCTGTCGACCGGCTGGCCGGCAGGCAGCCGGAGGACGACGACGTCCCAATGGAGAACACGATAGTCGATGATCCGGCGCCAACCCCCTCCTCCGTGCCATCCTCGCCGGTGCATTGCACCATGACCATCGGCGAGGCCCGTGCCCAATATATGGACAGTGTGAGGCAGATGCGTCAGGAGCAGTTCCGGGAGGCGCAGGCCGACGCCACAAGACAACCACCATCTCCTCCAGAGCACTGCGGCGGAGGAGCAGATCACCATGGAGCGGGCGGAGCAGGAGGCGCTGCTCGACTCGTACCGCTCCGCCCGCAAGGGCCACCTTGAGCGCTGGCGGTACCGCATGCGGGTGGCGGAGGCTGCGACCGCCTACAAAGAGGCTAGCAAAGAGGGCGGTGAAGCGGGCAAGGCGCTGTTTGGTGAGACCGAGGACGAGGCAGAGGACAATGCCGGCTCTGACGAGTCCCTGCTCCGCTGGCGTTGATGAGGCCCTACTCTGCCGAGGCCCCGTGGCGCCAACAACGAGGCACAGGACACCGCCGGCTCCACCGAGGCCCCACCCCGCCAACAACGAGGCAGAGGACATCGCCAGCTCAGCCGAGGCCCCACCCTGCCGGCAACGCGGGGGAGGATTTCCACCGCTCCGCTGAGGCGCTGCCCACCGGCAACGAGATAGAGGACATCGCCGGCTCCACCGAGGCTCCGCCCCGCTGCCAACGAGGCCGCTTCACATAGAAAACGAGGAAGAGTAGAACACGGTAGGTCGCCGCCGCTCGGGTCTAAGTAAGGCCACCGCTGCTACCCTCCGGTTGAAGCCAAGCTAGGCGGGTTAACCATTGACAGCCAGTTAGCTTCTTGGCGGCGACGTGGAGTCGGAGAGCTGCGCTTGAGAAGGACGCTGCTTCTACTTAACTGCTGGTGCAGTTGGCTGACTGACACGTGCACCCAACAGGCCACATGTCAGTTATGCAACTGCACCTGCAGTTTAGTCATCAAGCTTCGTTACGCTCGGCCGGGACACAGGTGGGTAGCTTAGGTTAATTAATTATACCTCCAGCGCACCCCTTTTTAGTTGAAGAATGTATGCAATGTAATGAAATCCGGCATGTTTATATGAAATCCGACCGTGTATGAATGAATTTATTTCGATTAGTTCAATTCCTGTGTCCGGCATTGGATGAACATGCAAAACAATACGTACTAGCATTATTCCTGTGGTGATCACCTCGTTTGCAACAGTTTCACATGTACTCCCTCCGGTCCTTTCTAGTCTGCATACAAGTTTTATGCTGCGGTCAAAGTATCTCTACTTTGACCAATCTTATACAAAAAGTATGCACTTTCACAATGTGCGAAGTAAAAGGAAATGTATGAGTACAAAGAGTTTGAGCAGCTTTTTAGCGTTTACGTACATTGCCATCAAACACACAGGCACGACAATTCAGAGAGAACATTCAAAACAATCGATGATTATGCATCTCAGCGACTCACATGTCGAGGCAATATTTACTTCACAACTAAAGAATAAAGAAAAATTGATCGACGTCACGACAAAGAAAGGGCGTCCCCATTCGAAAATATCAAACGCATGTCTTGCTAAAATCAATGAGCAAAATTTGACAAGGTTGTCCCATTCCAAAATATCAAATGCCTACGATTGTGGAATGGACAGGGTTTGCCATCAGTTCGGACATTGACATGGCACCTCGTGCTAAATAAACCAGCTGTTCTTTTTGTGCAGTTCCACCAAAATCAACCAAATTCGCGCGTAGCTTGCATGATTTCGCCCTTATATGTTGCAACGCCTTGAACTTATCGGCACCTCCTTTCTTGTGGTGGAAATGAATGATTCGATGTATTCATGAACATTTTGTGCAGTTCCCATTGAAATCAAGCTGAGCACCCTGTTTGCACAAATACAAAAAGTGATTAGTATAAAGCAAACTGTACTATGAATTGACAGTTTCAACAGGCACATACATGGTCCATGTAGAGCACACTTTTAGAAAAATGGAACTCACCAGAAAGAATCCTAGAACAACATTGTACTCACGCACCACAGCAAAAAAATGGAGATTTTGTCAGTCCTTCTGAGCTAAGGTTAGTTTGGTCTTGTGGGGAGTAATGTAACCATCCTTCAACTGCTCCTTCTGATGATAAGATAGACATGGTTTCTTCATCCTGGCATAATTGGAACTAGTCACTTCACGTACTCCATATTCTTCGTCAGAGGAAGATGATCCTGTTGTGCAAAGACAAGAGGACTACTAAATGCTAGCATCACTGTTTGCTCGAAAAAAAGGAAAGGAAATATTTAAAACAACACAGATGAAACACTTCTCAAGGACAATACCACTTTTTCATGACAGTATCTAAACAGTAGCACAACACCAATAGAGATGACAAAGTTCAATCATATGGATGAAATCAGTGGGCGAGTACCAACCTTTGTCAGGAGGCTTATTGTGTAGAGCATACAGATGAAGCAATTCTCTAGAACCATCTATTGCTATCTACGGTGGTGGCTATGCTTACTATATACTCCTCGATTAGTTTAATGTTTCCAATATCTTCTTGTGCAGTTCCACTAAAATATATGGTATCTTCAAAGAAGATCCCTGTTTGCACAAGTAGAGATAATTACATATTACATTAAGAGTGGCATCAAATCGGTGGCAAAACAATTGCTCGTTCCAGCCATAGCAATAAATTAAGATGCAAAACTATATCATTACTTGTGTCATCACAGTTCCCAAAGTGCTTCATTACTGACCGGGAGTTGATTTTTGTTTTTCTTCCGCTTGTTCTTCCCCTTCATCACTTGGTTCAATAACAGACAAGCTTCACCTTCAATGTAAGATTTGGCATGTCAATTAGGGAGCACAAGTATAGTACTAAACTTAATTTTCTGATGAAAGTGGCAAAATCTGAGGCTAGCAGTTGTGAAATATCCTTATCTTACCTCAATGAGATATTACGGTGCACATACAGATTGGAAGTCTTGTCTCCATTTGTGCAGTTCACTAAAATCAAGCAACATTATCGTACAAGTAGCACAACATATGAATGCACACTGCAGAATCATGTGAAAGAAGGCTAGTACTAACCTCTCATGATGCGGAATTCAAACAACTCACAAGAAGAAGATCTGAACCAACTTCGCCTTAACGGATAGGATGTAAGATCTCCTCTTGTGAAGTTCCACTAAGATCAAGCAATCAAGCTAACGTTGTTTGTGACATTTTGGTTGAACTGCACAAAACACTCTTAAAACAAAAGTGTTTTGTGCAGTGCAACAAAAGGTCACAATGGCAACGAGGTGAAGCAGATAACCCTATTACACAGAGGTGCAAAGGAAACAATTAGTGGTCAATAACGGTGGATGACACAGAAGCCAACAAAAAGAAGCATACACCTTATCTAAATGGGAAAGAAAGCAAGACAGTAGCATTTCTCAAACGGTGGCATTGATTAATATTAACATAGAGATTATATTAACAATAAAATTCGTTAAACATGTAATTTGCTTTTAACTGTGGCATTGCATCAATTTTCCAGCGGCATTATTAGAGGGTGTTTGTTTGCACGGACATTTTGGTGTAGGGACTAAAAAAACTCCGTGTCAGTCCCATCTAAACCAAATAGGAGGGACTTTTAGGGACTAAAAGTGGGCATTTGGGACTAAAGAAAGAAGATCCCGAGGGAGTCTTTTTGGGACTTTTTCCAACAGTTGCCCCTGCCATGCATCGGTCTCTATTAGTTCATTACTAGGGGTAACATTGTCTTTTAGCATGTCATTTAATAACCTCTAGTCCATGTTTAGTCCCTGGAACCCAGCAGGTAGGGAGACTAGGAAGTTTTTAACCAAACAGGGCCTTAGATTAACAACAGCTAATGAGTTGCACGAGACAGTGGATGCACCAGCACCATGTGCATCTACCAATGTACTGTGGTCATGCACAGTCTGTTGCAACAAAGAACAAAAAACCAAGGAGCATATTTGTGTTGGTCCCAATTTTTTTATCTTTAGACACCTTTCCCTATGTGAGCGCAGCAAATCTAGTCCTACTCAAACTCTAGAGCCTTGTCCCTTCCTTCCTTTTTGAACTAGTACTTTCGCCCCTTCCTTTCCTCTTTGAACCACGTCCTAGATTTATGCGATACAACTTTCCCCACTAATTTCCCCCATTCCTTTCCTCTTTTAACCACGTCCTAGATTAATGCTATACAACTTTCCCCCTTCATTGCCTCTTTGAACCACGTCCTAGATTCATGCTATATAAAACTTTTCCCACTACTTTCCCCCACTCCTTTCCTCTTTGAACCACGTCCTAGATTCATGGTATACATGAAGCTAGAGCAATGCATGTGGAGTAAGTAAATTATACCTTAAGGTTCTTGGGGCGTGGTTTGGTGGGCGACAGGACGGCGGCGAAGAAGAAGGGGTCGGAGGCTGAGGGAGTCCTGGATTAGGGGGTATCCGGACAGCCGGACTATATCCTTTGGCCGGACTGTTGGACTATGAAGATACAAGATTGAAGACTTCGTCCCGTGTCCGGATGGGACTCTCCTTGGCGCGAAAGGCAAGCTTGGTGATACGGATATGTAGATCTCCTTCCTTGTAACTGACTCTGTGTAACCCTAGCCCCCTCCGGTGTCTATATAAACCGGAGGGTTTAGTCCGTAGGACGAACAACAATGATACCATAGGCTAGCTTCTAGGGTTTAGCCTCTCCGATCTCGTGGTAGATCAACTCTTGTAATACTCATATCATCAAGATCAATCAAGCAGGAGTAGGGTTTTACCTCCATCGAGAGGGCCCAAACCTGGGTAAAAACATCGTGTCCCCGGTCTGCTGTTACCATCCGCCTAGACGCACAGTTCGGGACCTCCTACCCGAGATCCGCCGGTTTTGACACCGACATTGGTGCTTTCATTGAGAGTTCCACTGTGCCGTCACCGCAAGGAAGGATGTCTTTTCTCGTCTTTGAAGACAACATTACCGCCAGGGGAGCCTTGGCTGTCGGCCAAACTCTCTGGTTAGGCGGTTTCATCATGACCGCCTGTTCGGCTGCTGCACCGATGATGACTTCTCGGGTCATCGAAAACAACCTCCACGTCAACTCAGAACTTGCCGAGCAGATGGATCCAATGGAGCTCTCTTCCCTAAACAAGCTCTTGGATCGCATCGCCGCCTTGGGAGTCGCTACGGACTGTGACCGGATTGGGCTTAAACCCGATCAAAGGGAGATTAACTCTCCATCGGTCACCCATCATATTGCGGTGGTGGAGGAACAATGCGGCGATTCTTCCTCTATCTTGAGGACTAACTATGTCCGGATTCCTGAGCTCTCAGAGCCGGATACCCATTTACGGGAGGACAACACCCAAGCCCTGAACCTAGAGTCAGGCAGTGGGCCAGGCTTATCGGGCAACATCCCGGAATCCGAACTTCCAAGATTGGAAACTCCTCGGCCCCTGGGTCTCAGATCGGGTAAGGGTTCGGACTCAATTCCACCCACCCACCCAAACATAAGTGATCTTTCCCACATCAGGCAAGAGCCCCAGGAAACAGTACATCATTATTGGGCCAGATTCCTCCTTGTGATGAACAAGGTTAAGGACTGTCGTGAGGAAGACACAATCTTATTTTTCTGCAATAATTTCACGGACAAGGGAATCCTTAACGCCATAAGTCGCCGTGACATATCACGCTTCGCTGACTTGGTGTCCATAGTACGAAAGTACTGTGCGATGGAAAGTGCCTGGAAAACCGAAACAAAATTTTGGGATAATCCGGCCCCGAATATACACCCAGTCCGAAGTAAAAGGGTGCACTACCATAAGACACCCGAGTTAATCCCAAAAAAGCAAAAACCCTCTACAATGCGTGGGACCGTATTGGAGGGATGGTTCAACGGACCCTGCAAAATTCATAGTACAACGGATACCATACCAACACACAGCCTTAGAGCATGTTGGATACTCCGGTAGGTGGCCAAAAGTGGCGAGGATCTTCTCATCCCAGATGCCACAGAGCACCATCCTGGGGATAACAATACGGTATTAACAGTCTTTGAGACCTTCACATCAAATAATAGGCGCAAGCGAACCCTCCGTAGCCTTGCCGAAATCTGCCACATGGCAGCAATAAATCCATGGAGTGACACGGCTATTACCTTCAATGCCAGTGACGAACCTAAATTCCGAACAGCCCGGGCACCAGCTGCACTGGTCCTCAGTCCAATTGTGGACGGCTTTCGACTCACCAAAGTACTCATGGACGGCGGCAGTGGATTAAACCTCATCTATGAGGAAACTCTTCAAAAAATGGAAATAGACTGGAACCGCATTGAGCGAAGCAGCGCAACCTTCAGAGGAATCATCCCCAGTCGGGAAGCACGCTGTACTTGGAAAATCACACTAGATGTGGTATTCGGCACACCGGGGAACTACAGGTCCGAAGAAATTACATTCCAAGTGGCCCCGTTCAGTAGTGGATACCACGCCCTTTTAGGGCGGGAGGCGTTCACGATCTCCCAAGCCATACCCCATTACGGGTACATGAAGCTCAAAATGCCCGGGCCCAACGGAATCATCACTCTCGCTAGTGATCCGGACACACTCCGCGCTGAAAACAAAACAGCCGTATTGGCCCTCGAGGCGTTATCCGAAGCCCTTGCGGCCGAGGAATTAACGGTGCTACACTCCATAGTGGAAAGGGACGATGTAATACTTGACAAGAGATCCAAGTCTACCTCTTTTAAACCAGCAGATGAAATAGTCAAATTTCAAGTCCACCCAACGGACCCTGCAAAAACAGCCTCCATCGGGGCAGAGTTAAACCCCGCCGTGGACGCCGCACTACGAGAGTTCCCGCGCGAGAATTGGGACATATTCGCCTAGCATCCCTCAGATATGCCAGGAATCCCACGCAGGCTGGCCGAGCACAGCCTTAATATTCTAAAGGGATTCAAGCCAGGCAAGCAGACTCTTCAGCGTTTCTCTGAACCTAAGAGACAAGCTATGGGAGAGGAACTAGCCAAGTTATTGGAGGCCGGATTCATTAGATAAATAAAACACCCGGACTGGCTAGCAAACCTGGTGATGGTACCAAAGAAGGACAAATCCTGGCGCCTATGTGTCGATTTCAAGGACCTCAACAAGGCCTGCCCAAATGATCCCTTCCCCCACCCCTGCATCGATTAAATTATCGATGCTACCGCAGGACACGATTCATTGTGTTTCCTCGATGCATACTCCAGCTACCACCAAATCAAGATGGCGGAGTCCGACCAAGCTGCAACGGCATTCATCACACCATACGGCCCCTTCTGTTTCAACACAATGCCTTTTGGGCTTAAAAACGCCAGCGCAACATATCGGCGCATGATTCAGACATGTGTGGAAAAACAGATCGGCAAAACAGTGGAGGCATACGCAGATGACGTGGTCGTTAAAACCAAACACGTCGACTCTCTAATAGACGACTTGAGGCTCACGTTCGACAACCTCCGAACATACGACATCAAGCTCAATCCGGGAAAATGTGTTTTCGGCGTACCAGCCGAAAAGCTCCTGGGCTTCATTGTCTCCAGTAGAGGAATTGAAGCAAATCCAGCCAAAATCCAAGCTCTATTACAATTGGCTATCCCAACTGACCTCAAACAAATCCAGAAATTAACCGGATGTGTGGCGGCTCTAAGACGCTTTATCTCCCGCTTAGGAGAAAAGGCATTACCCCTTTATCGGCTCCTCCGGCGCACCGAACACTTCGAGTGGACGGATGCTGCCACAGCCGGATTGGAAGAAATAAAAGCCATACTGGCAACCAACCCAATCCTGGCCGCGCCAAACATCGGCGAACCAATGCTGTTGTACATTGCAGCAACTCATCAGGTTGTAAGTGCAGTGCTCGTCGTCGAACGAGAAACGAACGGACCTAAATTTCCCCTTCAAAAGCCGGTATATTATGTATCCACTGTCCTCACTCCATGCAAATCAGGGTACCCACATTATCAAAAGATAGCCTATGTGGTATTCATGGCATCCCGGAAGCTGCGACACTACTTTCAAGAGTGTTCAATTACAATGGCCTCGGAAGTGCCACTTAATGATATTATAAACAACCGTGACGCCACGGGCCGGATTGCCAAATGGGCCATTGAGCTCCTCCCATTCGACATAACATACAAACCTCTGCGAGCCATTAAGTCGCAAGTATTGGCCGACTTTGTCGCCGAATGGACGGAAGCCGAACTCCCTAAAGAGTACGACGCATACTCCAATTGGATCATGCACTTCGACGGCTCTAAAATGCTGGTTGGTCTGGGGGCTGGCGTCGTCCTGACGTCCCCAACCGGAGATACAGTTCAATACGTACTCCAGATACTGTATACAGACTCCAACAACGCAGCCGAATACGAGGTCCTGCTGCATGGTCTTCGGATGGCACTTTGCATGGACATTCGACGCCTGGAGGTGCGTGGGGACTCGAACCTCGCAATATCCCAAATAAATGGAGACTTCGATGCTCAGGATCCGAAAATGGCGGCCTATCACAACGCCGTCCTCAAAATGTCAGCTCGGTTCGAGGGGCTCGAATTCCACCATGTGGCTCGGGAAAACAATCAGGCAGCGGATATCCTCGCCCGCATCGGCGCAAAACGCGACGCGGTCCCACCCAACATCTTCTTGGAGAGGTTGTTTAAGCCATCCGTGGTATGGAAAGGGGACACCGGTAACAATAGTCCGGACCCAGCCACAATGTCCGATACCGAACACTCTGACATAATCGGAGGCCCTGCCACCGAAATAACACCTTCAGCCCACGTAATAATGGCCATCATCGCCCCGTGGGATGTAACCATTCCTGGCCTACCTAACTAGGCAGGAACTTCCCGAGGGCCAAAATGAGGCACGCTGCATAGTGCGGCGATCTAAGTCCTACAGGGTCCATGAGGGAGAGCTTTATAAGAAAAGCACTACCGGAGTCCTTCAAAGGTGCATCTTCGAAGAGGAAGGGCGGAAGCTTCTGGCAGAAATTCATGCCGGACTCGGCGGCCACCACGCCGCAGCCCGGGCCCTTGTAAGCAAGGCCTTCCGTATAGGTTTTTATTGGCCGACGGCCCGGGCAGATGCGCAGGACTTGGTCCAACGCTGCGTCGGTTGCCAGCCTTTCGTAAACCAGAGCCATATGCCGCCCACCGCCCTCCAAACAATCCCCATTACCTGGCCCTTTGCGGTCTGGGGGCTTGACATGGTTGGACCCCTTAAAGGGGGAACCCATAAGAAAAAATACTTACTGGTCATGGTGGATAAATTCACCAAATGGATAGAAGCCAAAGCCGTTAAAACGGCCGAATCCAGACCGGTGATAGACTTCATATCCGGGGTTGTACACCGTTACGACGTCCCCCACAGCATCATCACTGACAACGACACGAACTTCACTGCCGATGAGGTAAAACTCTGGTGCAAAAACATGGGCATTAAGCTCGATTATGCTTCTGTCTATCACCCACAAACTAACGGTCAAGTCGAGCGAGCAAATGGTCTTATCATGAGCGGCATCAAACCCAGATTAGTGCGGTCCCTAAAGGAATCTAACACGCACTGGCTGGAGGAGCTCGACTCCGTACTTTGGGGGCTGCGGACCACGCCGAATCGTACTACCGGATACACACCCTTCTTTATGGTGTACGGTGCAGAGGCGGTCTTGCCCTGCGACATAATTCATGACTCACCTCGAGTGCACCTGTACGAAGAAAGAGAAGCCGAGCTCGATCGGCAGGACAGTCTGGACACCTTGGAGGAGGAGCGCGACGTGGCAAAAGCACGTTCCGCATTCTATCAGCAATAGGCTCGAAGATACCAAAGTAGAGAAGTACGGGCTAAAACTTATAACGTTGGCGAGCTAGTTCTACGCCTGCCGGAGAAGAAAAAGACCAAGCTCGAGCCCAAATGGGAGGGTCCCTTCATCATTGACCAAGTTCTGACCAGTGGAGCATACCGTCTCGGGATGCATAGGATAATCGACTTGAGCCGAACCCATGGAATGCAGCCAGGCTCCGAAGATTCTATGCCTAGTGCCGAACTCTATGTTCGTCTCCTTCCTCTATCCATTTTTTGCATATACATTATCTGTCTTTTCTTTCTTTCTTTCCTTTTTCTTTCTCAAGGCCTTTAAGGGCCAATTTGTGCCTTGCTTGCACACTATTGACGCGCTAACCGCGCTCATTATACATGGGGGCTTCTTACACAGAAGCTTAACTATTTATCTGGGCTTTATGCCAGCACATGTGTCATTCTTCCGCATGTACCTTTTCTTCGCCATTATATGCATCGATATGACTTAAGTTTTGGCCAAGCTGGGTTGCCTGGCTCTTGTATTTATGCCCTACGTTCCCGTTAATTCTGCTAGGGCATAAGGGGAGCACCTCTGCGATTATTCTCGCCGGTCACCGGATGTGTACCTCGACCGGGTGAAGCCGAAAGCTAGCGTTCTTAAGGGAATACTCGGTCGGTGAACAAAATATGATTTTTATTTATTTTCCATATGTGCCCCCAGATGTTTTTGCCTGCGTCTCTTCTCGCAGTCCGGACATACACTTTAGGGCATGCGTACCCAGGGAAAGGAACCCTCAACGGAACTATTCTCCCTGGAAGATGTTTCTTACTACCCATGTAATATAACATAACTAGTTGGGTACTTGTCTGTTCAAGCACTAATGACCCCTACGCCTGGTTTCCACGCATACCCCGGTTCTTATATAACTCAGCGGGTATTCGGATACACTCCGGACTATAGGGTCCCGAGGTTGACGTGAAAAGGTCCGCCATGACAAATGATTTACAATCCGGCTAGAAGGCATTGTACATGTCACTTTCATTACATGACTCATTTAGACTGACTAAATTCCTCTTCTATACCATCCAACAGGCTATCTAGCCTACAATCCTGTTGGGAATACTTTGCGGCTAATTCTACTTGCTCATACACTAAGCTAACGGGGATCTGTTTCCCATCAGGCCCCACAGGTCCGACCTTGGCCATGTGGTCTGGGTCAGCCTTGGTATACTGCGTCTTCACCATGGCCCAGGCTTCCCTGGCACCTTGATGGCAGGCCGATACCTTCCATAATCGGAAGCGCCGCCGCGCTCCCTTGAGCTTCTCCGCAAGCTCTCCAAGGCCTTCGGGCAGGGAGACAGATGGCCACAAGGCCTGGGCAATGCCTTGCATCACCTGCCAAACTTGTTCGTGCAGTTGTGAGAGCTCTGGTAGAAGATCACCCGCAGACCCGGGCATCTCATCTGTGGGACGACCCGTCAGACTACCTACAGACATAACTCTGTTAGCTGGCTTCTTCGCCGAAATCTTTTTAAAAGTTCGCTCAAGCACTTACTGAAAATGCCGCGTCGAAGCCGCTTATTCTCCTTCACGGAGTCCGATAGCTGGGCGCGAACATCCTTTAGTTCCACGCTCAGCTGGGTATTGGCATCCTGGAGATCATTTTTCTCCAGCCTAACTTTTGTAAGCACGCGCTCGCCAGCCTTTAGCTGCCGTATGGCATGTTGCTCATCCGGATTCACTCCAGCGTCATCTGCAATATTTATTGTTAGAATTGAGTGCATGCCACATTCTATATGGTCCCTATCATTCTTTAAAACAGGTGTTACCGGAGGGGCCCTTCTCGGACTCCTTCAAAGCGGCCATTGCGGCCTTCAGCTCGGCCTTGCACTCTCCCAGCTCTTGAGACAATTGGGTATTCTTCTCTGTGAGAACCTGCACAAATAATGATCCTTAAATTAGTTGTGCCAACTGTTTGAAGTCTCAGGGGCTACTGCTATACATAATCATCAAATTTTCTTACCCGTATATCCTTTACATACTGATCCGTGGCTCTGGCAAGACCATTTTGAGCAGCACGGATGTACGCGTCTCCTGAGTTGAAGGCATCAAAAGCCTCTTGGGAGAAACAAGCGTCGCGGAGTATGGCCCGGCGACGCCTGTGATTCATGGCGCTCTCCACTTCAGAATTTGTGGCGGATATTTTATCCGCATCCTCTGTCGGAGGAGCATATGGTGGGTGCCCCGTGTTAGCCTCCGCCTCTGTGTCCGGCCCTGGAGCCCGACTGGTAGAGGCGTGGTCGGCGACCTCTCCGGATATAGGCCGGCGAGCGTTCTTCCTTCTAGGAAACACGGGTGTTATTATGTTTTTAAAGACGACAACCATGAGGTGTTGCATCGTACCTGTCACGCCCAAGATGCGACCCTATCCTAAAGGAACTCGAAGGTCCCACCAAGGATAGAAGCGCATCTTGAAGACGCTTTTGCAAGGTGGATATCATTACATCAACATTACATAATAGTGGGGATACCTCCAATACATACAATGCCACATGAATACATCAATACAACATACAAGATCAACATCCGACTACGGATGAAACATAAACAGAAACTCAAACAATATCCACCTCGCTAGCCCAGCTGCCGACCGAACCTATCCCCGATCGAAGAAGAAGCGTAAGAAGAACTCCAAACAAGCAAACATCGCTCTCGCGTCATGATCATCGCAAACCTGTACCTGCAACTGTTGGTGTAGTAATCTGTGAGCCATGAGGACTCACCAATCCCATTACCATGGGTATCAAGACTAGCAAAGCTTAATGGGAAAGGAAGGGATAAAGTGGTGAGGTTGCAACAGTGGCTAAGCATATATGGTGGCTAACATACGCAAATGAGAGCGAGAAGAGAAACAAAGGAACGGTCGTCAACTAGTTATGATCAAGAAGTGATCCTGAACTCCTACTTACGCCGACATAACCCGAAACCGTGTTCTCCTCTCGATCAACCCGAAAAGAGACACTCACGGTTACGCATTACGGTTGGTGTATTTTGAAGAGTTTACTTCAAGTTTACTACAACCGGATATCAACAAATTCCCATCTGCCACATAACCGCGGGCACGGCTCTCGAAAGTTTAAACCCTGCAGGGGTGTCCCAACTTAGCCCATGATAAGCTCTCGCGATCAACAAAGGATATTCCTTCTCCCCGGGAAGACCCGATCAGTCTCGAAATCCCGGCTACAAGACATTTCGACAGTAATAAAACAAGATCAGCAAGACCGCCCGATGCACCGACGATCCCGATAGGAGCTGCACATATCTCGTTCTCAGGGCAACACCGGATGAGACATCCTACGAGTAAAACCAACCCTCAAATTTCCCCAAGGTGGCCCATGATCTGCTCGTTCGGGCCAACACTTAGAGAAGCATTGGCCGGGGGCTAAAATAAAGATGACCCTCGAGAGAGCGACTCCCAAGGGAAAGGTAGGTGGTGGTGAGGCAAATGGTAAAACCAAGGTTGGGCCTTGCTGGAGGAGTCTTATTCAAAGCGAACTGTCAAGGGGGTCCCATAAATCACCCGACCGCGTTAGGGATGCAAAATACAGGAACATAATACCGATATAACGGAAACTAGGGCGGCAAGAGTGGAACAAAACACCAGGCATAAGGCCGAGCCTTCCACCCTTTACCAAGTATATAGATGCATTAATAATATATGAGATATTGTGATATCCCAACCAAAATCCTGTCCACCATGGAGCAATCTTCAACTTCACCGCAACTAACTAGCAACGCTATAAGAGGGCTGAGCAAAGCGGTAACATAGCCAAACAACGGTTTGCTAGGAAGGGTAACAAAGGTTAGGGGCTATCATGCAATTTGGGAGGCTTGAGCAGCAAGTGGTAGGTAACGCAGCATAGCGATAGAACGAAGCAACTAGATAGCAATGATAGTAGTGAGATCCAGGGTAGCGGTCATCTTGCCTGAAATCCCGCAAGGAAGAAGAACGAGTCCAGGAAGAAGATGAAGGGGAGTAGTCGAACAATACCGTAACTAGGAAGCAACACCGGAAAGAAACAAACAACATGGTAAATGCACAAGCATAAACATGGCACGATGCACAATCAAGTATGATGCATGTCCGGTTTAATGAGGCATGGCATGGCAAAGTGCAACAAACGATGCTACAACTTAGTGGAGCTCAATATGCAACGAGTTGCATATTGACAAAACACCACATTGACATATTTAGTTTAAACTCGTTTAAGCTACCAAACAATATTAAATGTTGTTAAACATGGCAAGAGGTGAAGCATAAGTAAACTAACTATTTAGGCAAATTTAAATGAGGCCGGAACAACAAACAACAATTCCGGAAAATCCCCATGTGCATATTTCAAATTTGGTACTGTTCTGCCCTATACACAATTTTAGAGTTGTTAAACAGGAAAATAAAGTGCACCATGTTAAACTAGGCATTTTTCCACCCCATTTACATATAAAGTTTATTAAAATTGGAGCTACGGTTATTTAGTTATGAAATAAAGCATTTTAACATGGCATTTATACAAATTTAAACAAACAGCAAGTTTAAACATTTTTAACATGGATGAAAGTAGCATATTATGAAACTACATGAAATTCTAAGCACTTTACATGTTTAAATCATTTTAATCCGATGCACGGTTTGTGAGTTATTAGATGCATGAACATAAGGGTTTTTTTGTAAAACTTCAAACTCTGGATAAATGCTAAATTCGCAGAAGGAAAAAAAAACAGGAGCTGGGCCGAATCTGGCTGGACCAGCAGTGCAGGGGCGGGGCTGCTCACCCTGGGCCAAGGCCCGGTGGAGGAGAGGTGAGGCCGGCAGGGAGCTGCGCTGGGCCGGCCTGCCTGTGGCCCACGCGGGCGCTGGAGCTGGGCCAGGGGCGCGGTCAACGCTCGAACGAGTGAGCCGCTCGTTTGTTTCTAACGAGAAGAAGCAGGCATGGCGTGCTCGTCCCAGGTTCGACAGAAGCAGAGCTCGGCATCAGCAGAACTTGGCGAAGGACGGCGGCTTCGGGCGATGGCGCGACGGAGGTCGCGAGGAAGACGGCGGAAGGAAGCGGATCCGGGCGGCGAGGTAGCAGGCCGGCGGCGACGGGCCGCCAAGGGGATCGAGGCGGCGAGATCGGCTGTGAACCTCCGGTGGTGCGGGAAAACGGCAGGAGGCGGCGGGACTCGACGGATCTGGACGGAGATTGGTGCTCCGGGACGCTCTGGTGGTCCTGTCCAACAGAGAAGACAGGGAGAGCAGGGAAGGTTAGCGAGAGAGAGGGGAAGGAGGGGAAGGACGAAGGAGAGGGCGCGACGGGGCCTGCACTGGGTTGCCGGCGCACGAGGCCGTCCGTCGAGGCGCTGGCGACGCCGAGGTTGCAAGGGCGGCAAGGCAGGCCCTAGCTTGAGGCGTCCATGGCTGCAAAGTGCGCAGGAGGAGTTCAGTCGGAGGTGGCCATGGCGTTCCTGATTCAAAGCAAAGAGAGACAGAGAGAGCATGCTGAGCGGAGGGAGGAACCAGAGAAGGGAGAGAAAGGAACAAGGAGGGAGCACGGCGAGCAGTTCCTGCTGGTGCTCGGCGTCGAGGTTCGCCGGGGCAGAGAAGGAGCTGCTGGTTGGGTTGGATCGATGGAGGGGGCTGAAACCGAGGGAGATGGTCGGAGGCTGCTGGTTGGGTGAATCGGTCAGGGGAGATCCCGAGGGGGATTCGGTGGAGTGGCGGCAGCGTGGGGAAGGATTTGGAGGATGGGACAAGGTCCCTAGGTTTTAGGGTAGGGGTTGGTCTATATATAGGAACAATATGATTAGGTTTGGACCCTCCGATTAAAATCGGACGGTCTCGGATAAATAGGTTAGGGAGTCCAAAAGAGAAAATGGAGATGTTTTATAGACGTTTGGGGATGATCCGGACTCATCGGTAACGACAGACTGGTTCGGGTTCGGGTAAGTTTCGGACACGCACACGAGGGGTTCTGTGCAGAGAGGGTGGGCATTTAGACGAGAGGGGAAAACAAAGACAAAGGGGTCTGACGAAAGGCCACGGGGACCAGGTGGGTTTTGTTGGACTCGGAGAAAGAGAGAAGAGAGGGGTCCAAATGGTGCGAGAGAAGGTCAACAAAGGCAGGGGACATGGCAACTCTGACGACTACGAGCTTTATGAAAAAATGCAGATGCAAGTTT
Organism: Aegilops bicornis; assembly: GCA_021605145.1. Classification (NCBI taxonomy): domain Eukaryota; kingdom Viridiplantae; phylum Streptophyta; class Magnoliopsida; order Poales; family Poaceae; genus Aegilops; species Aegilops bicornis. The sequence continues at coordinate 192,898,682 of CM038673.1, read as the reverse complement.
TAAAAACAATGACAGCAACGAGTGCCGATGCAATGCAAATGATGCGATGATGAAATGCATGACATGAACAAAATGCAAAACAAAAGACAAAAACCCAACCACGGAGGAAATAAAACATCGCATCTCCGGAAAAGGCAAGAGTTGGAGTTACGAATATGGAAAGTTGTATCCGGGGCGTTACAGTACCTCTGCGTCGGCGTCTCCGTCCGGACCGCCTTCCTTTTTAGCCTGTCCGGCCTCGGAGCCCCTTGTTGGCGAATCGTCGCGGGCTCGGCATGGCGTCCCGAGAGCCTTCCCTATAAAACACCATTTGTATACGGTAGGTGAAGTGCATAAAAAGAAATCCTTTTCAAAGGTTGGGACTCTGGTCTCATTTACCAGCGAGGCTGGGAGTAGCCCAGGGTAGTCGGCTATAATGGCCACCATGGCGTCATCACAGCTCTATTGGTAGAATACCCTGTCAATCAGCTCCACGAATATGTCCGGATCCTCTTTAAAGTCGGGGTCGAGGGACCGTTCAGGATCCTATGGTTGTGGAGGTGGGCTGTTGATCTCCCTTACAGCCTTACGCAACTCCAGCGGTAAATGGGCAAAGTAAGATATTTGTTGCAAAAATGCGGAAAGGAAGGGTATAAAAAGCGGCGGCTTACCCAGCTCGGAGGGTTGTACATGGAGAATCCGTCCCGTGGCTTGATGCGGAGGAACTCATCTTCCTCTCCCTTGTACAAACCGGACATAATTTTTGCTAGAGCGGCAATGGAGTCCGGCCCCTTACGACCGCAGCGGGTGGCATCATCTTCCTCATTGAAGTCCCACATGGGGTGGCCTCGATATTGAAGTGGCTGCACCCCCCGCATAATGCATATTGACATGACCACGGTTATGGTCAGTCCTGATTGAGCCAATAACTTTATCCGACCCATCAGGTAAAGAACGTCTCTGTCATCTTCCTCCTGAGGGCTCCATGGCCGCCAGCTCAGGCGCTTCTTCAAGGGAGCACGTCAAACTCGGGAAGGCCGATCCGAATAGGATCCGGAAGGGGGACGTCCTCCATATAAAACCACTCTAAAGGCCAGTCTTCGGACGTCTTCTTCGGGGTACCGGATATGTCTCCGGTCCCGTCGATGCGCCATACTTCGGCTCCGCCCACTTGATATATTGGTCCCCTCTGTGTACGGGGCACAAGGCAGAACAACTTCTTCCACAGTGCGAAATGAGCTTCGCAGCTCAGAAAAAGTTCACAAAGGGCTACGTAACAAGCGATGTGTAGTATGGAGGTCGGGGTGAGGTTGTGCAACTGGAGGCCGTAGAACTCCAGGAGCCCTCGGAGAAACGGATGGATTGGAAATCCGAGTCCCCTTAACAAATAAGGGACAAGGCATACCCGCTCTCCCTTAGAGGGGTTGGGAAAGCTCTCCGCTTGCTCCCCGCCATTATAGGTGGCATGCCCGGCTCGAACCGGGACCATATACGCTGGGGAAGAAATCCCTGGGTCTGTAGCTTCACTAATTGGCTGTGCGGGACGGAACACTTCTCCCACTCTCCGGGCTTGGGGCTGCGGGAGCGAGAGGAGGAGCAGCGCTGGCCATCCATGTTGGGATCGATTTTTTCGGGCGCGCTGCGATGAATGCTCGCTGAGGGAGGATGGTGTGGTTTGTATCTGAGAACCCTCATCTCTTTAATAGACAGTTCATTCACATAGATGGGGTGGTAAATGTAAAAACACCCTGGCTCCTCACATTCACTTGACACGTGGAAGATGGCCATTATTGGACGCCTTGAAGCCAAGCGCAACATTTACGAGAAGCCGGACACTATTTAACAGGTACTCAGAGTTTGAAGAAGAACCCGCCTTGCAATTCTGAAGACAATCTGCGCGCCGGACTCATCGCCATTGAAGCTTGGTTCGGGGGCTACTGAGGGAGTCCTAGATTAGGGGGTATCCGGACAGCCGGACTATATCCTTTGGCCGGACTATTGGACTATGAAGATACAAGATTGAAGACTTCATCCCGTGTTCGGATGGGACTCTCCTTGGCGCGGAAGGCAAGCTTGGCGATACGGATATGTAGATCTCCTTCCTTGTAACCGACTCTGTGTAACCCTAGCTATCGATTAGGGTCGAGCAATCCACGAGAAGAGAGGGAGGGGTCATAGCTATCGATAGAGTCAAAGAGAGGATCAAGTGGGTGGGTGCGAGATCGATGAAGAGAGCCATCGAAATTGTGTGTGTGTACAAGTCAAAGATATAGGGCGACTGGCCTACCGAAACATTAGAGGGCACATGTCAAGTTTGTGTGTGGCAGGGAGACATGACTAGAGCGCTCGATGTATCGGTGTGTGTGGGGGGAGGAGGTGGGGGTAGGGGTAGGCAGATGCCTAACTATAGTGGTAGAACGACTCGTATATGTGTTGAGAAGGAGAGACCCAGCTATGTCTTGAGGGAGATCGGTCGACATCCATACATAACTGAAGGACGAGAAATATGATGGGACAGAGAGAGAGAGGAGAGAGAGAGAGGAGAGAGGGTAGAGTGCTTTGGATGGGTGATGGAGTTGCTTCTCGAAGATGGTGGGAGAGGCCTACTAGACAAACCGAGGGTGGAACTGCAATGTTATCAATAAGAGTGGGGATGTGTTTACGTGTGTGCACATGCGTGATAGATCTGTCGGGACGCATCCATGGATGATGAAGGGGAACCATGTGTTTGGCAAGCAAACCTAACTAGATCGGTAGATCAATTGTTGTTTGTCGGAGGAAGGAGAGACACAACTAATGAGGTAGATCGATTGACATGTGGGTAAAAGCGAGTTATAAGGACCTAGCTAGCTATATGTATAGCGAGAGATCGGTCGATGTACGTCCATTTGTTAGAGGCAAATAAGGCCCAGCGAGACGAATAGACAGAGAGAATGGAGCTAGGAGGTGGTGCGAGAGGCCCAACTACTAGCTAGATAGGGGGGGGGGAGTGTGCGGTTGTGAGATCGATGAAAAGAGGGGCAAGAGTTTACACGTGTGTCTGACCGTATGAGAGACACGAGGCAAGGACACATAAAGGAGGAGATTGAAGGTGTGTGTGTGTATGTTGTAGGCAGGCATTGCTGGAGAGGTTTATTGATCGGTGTGTGTCGGAAAGGAGTTGTGGAGACTCTGGGAGAACGACTAAAAGAAAAAAATGAACGTGCCCGGTGGATAGAATGCCGAGGGAGGGGGAGGGCGAGGAGGGCGTGTGCATGCACGAGAGAAAGTTAGTGGTAGCTACAAAGGTTAGAGGATTGTGTGGGTGTAAGAGACTAACAAAGACCATAATTTGATATGAAAGCAGATTCATGTATTTGAATAGGAGATCATAGTGTTTTAAACATTGCATGCATGAATATAGCGGTGATACACGTGTTGTGCACATGTTATACCATAATGTGATAATGCATGGCGTTTGCAACTCACAGCTAAATGCCGAACAATCTAAATGAAAGTGCGTTATATCGACTAGAGGGGGGGGGGTGAATAGGCGATTTTTATGAATTCTTCAATGAGGAATTATCCAGTGAGGAAATTCCTAAGTGAAGAACTACTTGCAGCGGAATAAGTACTCAAAAGTAAGCATAAGAAAATGCGGGCACGGTCATCGTGATGAAATGAAGACAATCAAATAGTACAGAAAGCGTAAACATAGGATAACACAAGATGAAGACAAACAGACTGAAGATATTGAACTGAGGAAATTGAGAAAGTCTTCAGTCAAAGTCTTCAAACACAGATATGAATGAACACTCAACACAGTAATGAGGAAATGAAAGAGTTGAGGAAATAGAACCCGATTAGGTTGGTGCGCATAATGATTTGGTAGACCAGTTCAAGCTCTGTCTCGGTTATGCGTCTGGTTGAGCGGTGAGTATTTAAACTCGAGGACACACAGTCCGGACACCCAGTCGCTGAGCACGCAGCTCAGGGCACCAAGTCCTCACCGTATTCTCCTTGAACTAAGGTCACACAGACCTTGTCCAATCACTCGTGGTAAGTCTTCAGGCGACTTCCAAACCTTCGCAGACTTGGTCACTCGGCAATCCACAATTCCTCTTGGATGCTCTAGACCATGACGCCTAACCATCTGGAAGAAGCACAGTCTTCAAAGGTAACAAGCGTCGGATCCACGCAGGATCAATCTCTTGATGATGCTCAATCACTTTGGGTTTGTAGGGTTTGGTTTTTGTGTTTTTCCCCACTCGATGATTTTCGCTCAAAGTCCTCGGAGGATGGGTTGCTCTCAAATGACAAGTGTCAAGTTCTCTCGAGCAGCCAACCAGCTAGTGGTTGTAGGGGCGGCTATTTATAGCCTAGTGAGCAGCCCGACATGATAAGACATAAATGCCCTTCAATTATATGACCGTTAGGTGGATAAGATATTTTGGGCCGGGTGGCCAAGAAGACAGAACGGTCGGAAATTTGATTCTCAAATTCCTCGGGGCTATCATGATCCTCACTGTGTAGGCAATCCATGGCGAATTCCTAACTCCTCGGTCAGAACAAATTCCTCGAGACCGAGAACAACTTCGTCTCACATCAAGAAATTGATCGAACTGTATGAGATTTCCAAAGGCTTCACTCAAGGGATTGGTAGGTGTAGGATTTTGAGTTGAGCATCACCGAAATTTTTCCTTAGTATTTCCTCGACCCTTTAACGAAGACGGTGTTTCCTATGACTCAAGAAAGAGAAAACGAAACTATGAAAACAAAAGTCTTCACGCTTCATGTTCCTCAAATGAATACCAAGTCTTCAAGGTCACACTAATTTCTTCACTTTCAAAGTCTTCAGAAAGTCTTCAGAATATCAAAGTCTTCAGTCAAAGAACTTCATTTTTAGGGGTCGACTTTCTCTGTAAATATCAAACTCCTCATAGACTTTCTTATAGACCTGTGTACACTCATAAACACATTAGTCCCTTAACCTATAAGTCTTCAATACACCAAAATCACTAAGGGGCACTAGATGCACTTACACTAAACCATACTATACATCAAACAATCTCACATTTTATTTGAATTTGTGATAATGTGTGGCATTTGCAGCTTACAACTAAATATCGAACAATCTAAACAATACTATATATCAAACATTCTCACATTTTATTTGAATTTGTGGTAATGTGTGGTGTCTGCAACTCACATCGAAATACTTGTAGGCGTAGGGGGCGGGGCACCATACATAATGTGATAAACACATTATACATATGAGACATGGTTTAGATTATGAAGATCTAGCTAGATCTAGAAATGTAATGTGATTTGAAATCAAAATAAAGTGGATTCAAAAATCTAGTTCGAGTTCATATAGTACACATAGTTCATATGTAACTCGAGACTAATCATGTGGTGTGCTTTGTGAAGATAATACACAAACGATGGTTTAACTTGACAATAATGATGATTGTAGATCTTATTAAAACAGATAAACAAATTAAAATGCTTTGACTTCACAACAATCATTTTTGTAGATCTTATTCAAATAGAGAAACGAATTCAAATTTAGTTCATATTGAAGCGGTAGTATATACGTTTGGAATGCACTAAAACGTTCATTTGAGTAGTAGGTTGCATGCATTATACACATAGCGAATTTTTTAACATGAATTGAAAGTTTTGAATGACATTTGTAGTGCACATTGATTTGGTACAGTACACGTTAGGCTTTTCCGGAAATTTCAACCCGCGCCTTGTTAGCCCGAAATATTTAAGATATATCTTTGTCTCGCTGTGCTCCGACAACTCCCTCCATCTCAACCCGCGCCTTGCTATTCCGAAATTACAACGCACGTGAAAACTCCCACCTCGGGTGAAATCCCGACACGCGAAATGCCCGTGGTACCCCTGAACCGAAAGAACTGCCTCAAATCGGTGGGGGTACTTTCGTAACTTACCCCACATTTCGGACAAGCGCGTCTCTAAGCCATGGTTCCCCACTGCCATCCCATCCGCCCACCCATTCGTACACCGAGGCCGTGAAAACCCGCGATGAAACCCCACACCCTGCTCCGTCCGCTACCTAGCCGGAGCCTCTTCCCCGACAACATCGTCCACAGCAACACCTGGACGTCCCTCATCCACCGTACCGGATGAGGATCCGTCGTCGATATCATCGTCCCGCCGGTTCAGCCACCCCATCCTCCACCTCCAAGGAGCTGCCCTGATGTTCCCCTCGTCTTTCGCGCCACCTCCATTCCCACACCCCGTCTTCACCTGCACCACTGGAAGAGCATCATCATCACCGTTTCCTCGGATGAAGCTGTGGCCTAATCGGCGCCACCAAAGAGGTTGTACACTAATCACCGCATTTTCTTCTTGATTCGATCTCACGATGCTGCCGGGGCTCGGTCCCGAGCCAACACGGCGCGGCTCCATCCACGGCGGCGTCGCCGGCCCCGTCCTCCACGGGCGTCGCTCCCTCGTGGCGGCGTCCCACATCGAGGGAGCTGCTCTTGCTTTAGCTCTCGCTCACCGATGCTCTACTCTTGCTCTCGGTCCCTGCACAGTCTGCTCTTGCTATTGCTCTTGCTCGCGTTGCTGCTCCCGCTCTTGCTCTTGCTTGCGATGTTGCTCCGATTTTGCTGATTCGATCGATTGAATCGACTTTTGGGTCGATCGATTTTTAGGGGTGGGGGGCTCGCCGGGGTGAAGGAAGAACCAGCCGCAGCAGGAGGGCTCACGGAGAGGTACCCCACTATCTATCTTAGGGTTCAGGATGGGGCGGTGGTCGCCAGCGGTGGTGGGGCGATGGTGTGGGGATCACGAGAAAAAAGCTTCCGGAGCAGGGGGGCTAGAGGGATGGCAGGCGGTGGGGGCGTTTTGGCGGTGAGGCGGTGCACACCGCCTTGAGCATGGTGAGGGGCTGCTGTTTGGCGGCTCGGGGTGGAGGTTGAACATGAACCGCAGGCCCTTGATTTCATATCCAAAGGCTGCAAAATCGACTGACCAGAGATGAAAAAGTCAGTCGACTGACGTGTAGCCTGCTAGTGCGTTCAGTTTCGACAGCAAAATTCAGTTTCGATAGTTAAGTTCAGTTTCGACAGTTAAATTCAGTTTCGACAGTTAAGTTCAGAGATGAGCGGCTGATGTATTTTACATCTAGCACTTTGTGGTTATGTATTTTACGTCATGTATTGGAGATGCTATTAGAATTCCACTCAGGTTAACATTGTTCGTTGTCTCTCTTGTCACGCTTCACCTCGGCGTCGTACAACTCCTTGGAGCTGCTCCAACGATTTAAACCCTCCATCACAAATGAGGCGATACCTCGGTCTCCATCTCCAGACGCCTAAGATCTTCTTCCCCGCCTCCGACAGCAAAGTCAGCCGGAGTATCCTCACCGGCCAACCCAATCACGCTGAGATCGACATGGCTTCGCCAAAGAGGTTGTACACTTGTTGCACCTCTTTTTTACTTTACATGTTATATATATTGTCCACTGAGCACACAGATTTGTTCCTTTAGTGTCTCCTTGAAAGAAAAAACGTAGGAATTTTAATTTTCACTTGTCCTCCTTTTCAAATTCCTATTCATGAAGCACAATACTAAGAGATAGTAGCATAATAGCATTATAACCGTACATTTTCTTGTGGTTTGACTTAATCTCACCATGCTTCTTTGCATCCTGTAATCTTCCAATTGTTGTGAATCAAACACCCAGATTGGAAGAAATCCTTTGTTTTTAAATTCTCTGTTTTGCACGTGCATTCCTATCGTATTCCTGTCTATTTCCTATCCCTGCATTGTTGGAATCCTCCAATTCAAACGAGCCCTTACAGAATTACTTCTCTTACAGATAGTTGTCAAAGAAAATCTTGCGTGGTTTGTCCCGCTCTGCTCTTGCCGTCGTCCACCCCAGCTCAATTGCTCCAACGATAGAAGGGTCCAAAGATGCGAGGATCCGCCTCCAGACTGTCTTCGCCGCCTCGAGATCTTCTTCCCTTGTTGGCAGCCATGAAAACTGCATTACCATCCTCAACCGAGCAGATGACCTCGAGGACTACACGGGTCCTCAAGAGAGGTCGCACTCTTTCGTGTCTGCTTACGTTATGCATCGCTTAATATTACATGCTACTTTATTGTCATGTTCACCGATTAGACTCTGAGTCAGCTCCACACTAATGGTCAAACTTGAGTTTTTAAATGGTTGTGGGGTACATATCGGGGCCGCTATCAATACTATCTACTATCTGGTTAATCTCCGGTGTCTACTATGAGTTTCATGTTGGGTGGGAAACAAACAGTAAAGAAGCCATTATTTGTATTTTTTAACTGAAGCCATTATCTGCCTGCTATTATTGGTTTTGGGTCTATCCACAATTTGCTACACTACAAAAAAATACACTTTCGTGATGATACGTGTTTGTCACAGTAGGTGGCGTTTTTTGTCATGCATGTACATCCATGACAAATTTGGCGATGTAATCAAGATAGTCATACTGTCTTTGTCGTAGAAGTGTTCCATGACATTACCAAAATTATCATCATGGAAGTGTCCACTTCCATAACGATAAATCGTCGTCCTGAAGTGCTTTTCGTCAAGGGTGACCGACACGTGGCATCCACCGTGTGAACGCCGTTAAGCTATCGGGTCGGGTTTTGGGTCCGATAACCCGTTAACAGCCCGACCAATGGGGATTTTCCACGTGTAAAATCATCATTGGCTGGAGGAAACACGTGTCGGCTCACCGTTGGGACAGATGTCATCCACTCATTGGACAGAAGGCGCCTATGATACGTCGACACGTGCCACGGCCCAACAGAGGCCCATTCATGTGAAAAGGCCGGCCCATTTGACTTGGTCAAAAGGTGGCGGGCCGGCCCATGTAAAGCCTGTTAACGGCCTGTTCGCATATAGCCCATTAACAGCCCGCTAACCCAAGGCCCGTTACACCCTATCTGAATTAGGCCCAGTAGCGTCATCTCGGCCACCCAATATGATTCCAGCCCGTTTTCACTTCTGGCCCATGTATGGCCCATGATGTCTTTCGGCCCATATGAGGCCCTATGTAACTCTTGGCCTATTAACGGCCTGTGGTGAAACTGGCCCGTAATGAATAAAGGTATTACTTTACACCCATTAACGACTTCGTGGTGAACCGGCCTGTAATGAACAAAGGTATTACTTTACACCCATTAACGGCCCGTGGTGAAAGCGGCCCGTAATGAACAGTGTATCACTTTATACCCATTAAGGGCTGTTATTCCGTTGGGCGTTTCAGCCCATGTTATCTTCGGCCTTCTCGAGCCCATTTATTCTTGGGCTCATTTCGGCAAGATTCGTTTACTTACGGCCCGTTCTTGTCATTTTACGCTTGTGGGCCAAATTCAGCCCGATGGTTCTGATCGGCCCGTTTGTGGTCCGTTAACACGTTGGGCCGTTTTCATAGCGTCCTGAAATATGGCCTATTAACGATGGCCCGTTATGGTCGGCCCATGAATGGACAATTCCAACTCTAGCCCGTTTACGGCCATAATGCGACCTGTTATTGGCCCATGTTTGGCCAATCGATCATACTGCCCGTAGAAGGCCCGTTGTTTCTGCGGCCCGTAGAAGGCCCGTTGTTTCTGCGGCCCGTAGAAGGCCCATTGTTTCTACGGCCCGTGGAAGGCCCACTGTTTATACGGCTTGTAGAAGGCCCACTGTTTCTACGGCCCGTAGGTGCAGTGTCACTACAGTAAATATTAGCCCATGGTTATTGTGGCCTAGTTTTAAAAAATAGGTTGTTGCAGCCACTAGCAAACCGCAGAAAAAGAACTGCACTGACTACAAGCAAACAAATAAACAAGACAACAAGGAAATAAATAAGCAAGCAACTTACACTAGGCTATCACGGCTATTACACATATTACATCCACTTTGGGCATCAAAGTTACGCCACCAAGGTGCAAATATAGGGAACACAACGACATATAAACGCATGACAAAACAAGTCGTAACTAAAACCACTTGGAGAGCTCAAGAAACAATATCCTAGGTACCCATAATGTCGGCAAGATGCTTAGCAAGCTTATTAACTTTCTCTTGTTTGGCGCTTAAGTCCTCCAAATACCTTTCTTTGTTGCACCGAGAAAGTATGCATTTGAATTCTGAGGGACTTCCTCAATCCTTGACTTCTGTCACATAACATCTGATCGATGTCTTTCAACTTGAAGTTGAGACTCAAGAAGCCGAACTGATTCAGGCAACGAGTTCGAAGAGCTGGTGCCGGCAGTGGTAGCCAGTAACTCGAATAGTACATCAAGACAAGACTTTGGGGTTGTCTTAGTGTCCTCAATATAGTTTTTATCAGCTTTCTTGGAGACCAACAGGGATGTCTCACTATCTTGAACCTTATCTGCATTACTTCCTTTACCATTGCATAACAGGGTACTCTTCTCCAATATTTTATCCGCGTTCTAAAGGGGAAACAAACAAACACATCTCAGGTTTACAATGTAGTATATGAAACTCATTTTGGTAAACCAGTTCAGTAGTAAGGTGGATAGGACAATAGCATGAAACAAACATATATCTATGTAGTATGGTCACTGTATGGTCGATATCATTCTAGTTTATGTTGCCAAATCAAGATAGATACAGTTCGAATCATATCTATTTAAGACAAAGCAGCATAGACAGAATATAAGTGTGGGAAACTACACAACAATAACAACACTTGTAATGTGCATGGCATGAGAACATAACTGTTTATTCAATTGAAACTAAAATCAACATAGAGCAAGTTACAACGACAAACAACCAAACACGTTGAAGAAACAGGTTTAAAAAATACCTGCTATGCGCCATTGGAGTTTCAATTGCATCCTCCAAATTTGAAATTGGTTGGTATCAAGAAATACTGATGATGCAAGAGCAAAGTAGTATGAACCATAGCTACGGAACCCGACACGAGAACAATTCTTCTTACGCTTTAAGCGTTGACTTCGGGTTCGGAGTGGTGGTCCTCATGATTTGGGCACTGCAGTTGCCTTACTAACTGCTCGTGTTTGGGTGCTCTGTGGTGGAGACGGTCTTTGTGTCAACAGGAACTGGGTTTCTATCTTCGGGGGTTGGGGTTATACGGTGTTTAGTTGGTTCTCTGTCCAACTGGGTAGGGGTACAATCTGCATGAGTGTGGGTTATGTGTGGTGGGGCTGATTCTTGGGCAAGTACAACCGTGGTTCTATCTGCATCGACAGGTAGCACGATCTTTTTTGAAGACCGTGTTTTTACTCCCACAGATACTGCCATCACTCCCTCCAATTGAAATGGCTGATAAACAAGAAAAGTAATTGAATGTACAGACATTGTAAGATAGACAGGTGCAATGGATAGTAGGGAAGAAAACAGGGCATGAAATAATTCACATTTATGCAGAATAGCAGGACATAATTTCACATATATGATGGATAATTAAACATGATAGCATGACACAATTTCACATGTATGATGGCTAACTAAACAGGATAGAATGACATACTTCAAAATATGATGACTATGTAAACATGATGACATGATATAACTATACGATGTGTCTATTAAAGTGGTTGGCATGCCATAAATCACAAACATGCCGTCGATGGAAACATGATGGAATGATATAATTCACGGATAGAATGACATAATTTAAAATATGATGACTATGTAAACAGGATGAGATGATATAACTATATTATGTCTTTAGATGGGTTGGCATGCCATAATTCAGATACATGCTGTCTATGTAAACATCATGGTCATGACATAATTCAAATATATGATTTATATACTAAGGAAGTGAGCAGAGGGCAATTGCATATATGATGTGTCAACTAAGGAGATGGCATTCAATATTGTGTATATGATGTAAAAAATAAGCATTGCAATACAACATATGCATTACATGAGTAATATAACCCTGCCAAGTTTGAGCATACACCTCAGGGGGATAATAGGACTGGTCATACGCCTCTGAATCCTCCTCTGAAGAGCTATCTGTAATCACAAGATATCTGCTTCAAGAGTAGCATTAATGCTCTGAAGACCTTGTTTTCACTCCATTTCTCCATCACCAATTCAAATGGCTGATGCACAGGAAGAAGCGATTGAATATACAAACATTGTCGACAAAAGCAATGAGAAATACAAAAAAAGGACGGCATGATATAATTCACATATATGACGCTTGTCTAAACAACATGGCATTGCATAATTCACATCATAATGCCTTGCAACAAGATAACATTGCATAATTCACATATATAATGTCTTGCAACAAGACGGCATTGCATAATTCACATATATGGTAATTAGACACTAAACAGGTGGCATTCACACAAAGCATGTCTAAACTAAGAAAATGACATAGCAATGCAAGATACCATACACACGATATGAGTAACATAACCACCAAGTTAGGGCATGCACCTTAGGGGAAATATGACTGGTCATCTGTCTACGAATCCTCCTCACGAGGAGCTATCGGTAACCAACAAGACATACGCTTCGTCGAGATAGCATTATGCGCTCTGAAGACCTTGTTTCCACTCCAGATTTTTCCATGACCGTGCCGAATGGCTGATGCACAGGAAGAGTAATTGAATGTACTAAAATTGTTGACAAATTTAACACATAATAAAAAATGATGGCATGATATAATTCACATATAAGATGACTTGCTAACCAGGGTGGCATTGCAAAATTCACATATATGATGCCTGGCTAGACAAGGTGGCATTGCATGATTCACATATACGATAAAGAAACAAAACATATGGCATTGACACAAAGCATGTCTAAACTAAGCAGATGACATCTTTAATGTATACGATAAGCAATGCAAGTCACCATATACATGATATAACCAACATCGGCATGCCAAGTTAGAGCGAAGACCTCATGGGGTAAATAGGAGTGGTCTTCTGCTTCTGAATCCCCCTCAGAACAGTTATCTTCCTCTTGATTACGATTCGAAATGGGTGGAGGGGGGCTGCCTTTGCGCCCACCATGGAGTGACGTCTGCATGAAATTTTATTGCCACGCAAGGCTCGTCTCTTTTGCTCTACAAGATCAGTTCCATTGTGTACAATAACTGGCATGCATAGGAATAAAACATAGTGAGATTATGGAAGGAGTGCATGCACAAATCCAGAGTGATGGTAGCAAACTGTGGATAGACCCAAAACCAATGATAGTAGGCAGATAATAGCTTTAGTTAAAAAATACAGATAATGGCTCCTTTAATGTTTGTTTGCACCCAACATGAAAATCATAGTAGACACCGGAGATTAACAAGATAGTAGACATATAGTACTGATTGCTGCCCCAATATGTACCCCACAACCATTTAAAAACTCAAGTTTCAGCATTAGTTTGGACCCGACTCGGAGTCTAATAGGTGAACACGATGATAATGTAGCATGTCATCATATTAAGCGACGCATAACGTAAGCGGATTACGTAAGAGTGCGACCTCTCTTGCGGACCCGTGTAGTCCTCAAGGTCATCTCGCTTCGATTGATGATGGTAATGGGTTATGCATGGCCAAGGGGGAAGAAGATCTGAGGCGGGGAAAGACAGTCTGGAGAGCGGATCCTGTGTTGAACCCTTCCGTCGTTGGTGCAGTTGAACTTGGGTGGAACACATGTCATGAGGAGCAGGACAAACCACACAAGGTTTTCTTTGACACATATCCGTAATGAAGTAATTGAGTAAGGGCTTGTTTGAATTTGAGGATTCTAACAATGTAGGGATAGGAAATAGACAGGAATAAGATAGGAATGCACGTGCAAAACAGAGAATTTAAAAACACATGATTTCTGCAAATCTGGGTGTTTGATTCACAATAATTGGAAGATCACAGGATGCAAAAAAGCATGGTGAGATTAAGTCAAACCATAAGAAAATGTACGGTTATAATGCTATTATGCTACTATCTCTTAGTCTTGTGCTTGATGAATAGGAATATGAAAAGGAGGAGAAGTGGAAATTAGAATTCCTAAGGTTTTTCTTTCAAGGAGACACTAAAGGAACAGATCCTACAGTTTTCCTTTGCTCCATTCCTTTGCACCAAATTCATCAAAAGTAGTACCATAGGAAACTTTCCAATTCCTATGTTTTTCATTCACTTTTCCTTTCAAGCCTTTGGCGATTCTAGTAGGCAGGCTTGAGCAAGGAAAATCCTACACTAAAAAATGTTTTGTGCTACTTCTATTATTTTGGACCCGGCACCAACGCCATACTAGCTCAACTCCCGGGCCCATCAACAAATGCACATTTGAAAGCGTAGAGATAAATAATGATGGTGTTCAAGAGAGTCCATCACGGATAGCTAAGTTGCACGGTACCTCACCGCTTGTCATCTGAGGATAAAATAATCGTATTTCCCGTTACTAAAGTGCTCGATGGACAATATATATAACATGTAGAGTAAAAAGAGATGCAACAAGTGTACAACCTCTTTGGCGAAGCCATGTCGATCTCGGCGTGATTGGTTGGCCGATGAGGATGCTCGGCTGACTTTGCTTTGTCGGAGGAGGGGAAGAAGATCTTAGGCGTCTGGAGATGGAGCCCGAGGTACTGCTCCGCTGTGATGGAGGGTTTCGTCGTTGGAGCAGCTCCGGTGAGTTGTACGACGCCGAGGCTGAAGCAGAACAAGAGAGACAACGAACAACGTTAACCTGAGTGGAATTCTAATAGCATCTCCAATACATGACGTAAAATACATAACCACAAAGTGCTAGATGTAAAATACATCAGCCGCTCATCTCTGAACTTAACTGTCGAAACTGAATTTAACTGTCAAAACTGAACTTAACTGTCGAAACTAAATTTTGCTGTCGAAACTGAACGCACTAGCAGGCTACACGTCAGTCGACAGACTTTTTCATCTCTGGTCAGTCGATTTTGCAGCCTTTGGATACGAAATCAAGGGCCTACGGTTCATGTTCAACCTCCACCCCCCTGAGCCGGCCAAACAGCAGCCCCCAGCCGCCCGCGGCCGGCGGTGCACCGCCCCGCCCGCCCCGAAAACGCTCCCCACCGCCCCGGCCATCCCTCTAGCCCCCCCACCCCCCCGTTCCGAGCTTTTTCTCCGGCGATCCCCACGCCACCGCCCAGCCAACGCCCCGCCACCGCTGGCGACCACCGCCCCCATCCTGAACCCTAAGATTGATAATGGGGTACCTCTCCCATGAGCCCCCTCCCGCTATGCTGGTTCTTCCTTCACCCAGTGAGCCCCCCACCCCTAAAAATCGATGGCCCAAAAGTCGATTCGATCGAATCAGTAGCCAAATCGGAGCAGCATCGCAAGCAAGAGCAAGAGCGGGAGCAGCAACGCGAGCAAGAGCAATAGCAAGAGCAGACCAGGCAGGGGACCGAGAGCAAGAGCAGAGCAGCAGCGCGAGCGAGAGCTAAAGCAGTAGCAGCTCCTACTGATGTGGACGTTGCCGCCGAGGGAGCGACGCCGTGGAGGAAGTGGCCGGCGACGCCACCGTGGATGGAGCCGCACCGTGTTGGCTCGGGACCGAGCGCCGGCAGCACCGTGAGATCGAATCAATAAGAAAATGCGGCGATTAGTGTACAACCTCTTTGGTGGCGCCGATTAGGCCGCAGCTTCATCCGAGGAAACGGTGATGATGATGCTCTTCGGTGGTCTGCAGGTGAAGACGGCGGTGTGGGAATGGAGGTGGCACGAAAGACGAGGGGAACATCGGGGCAGCTCCTTGGAGGTGGAGGACGGGGTGGCTGAACCGGCAGGACGATGAGATTGACGACGGATCCTCATCCATTATGGTGGATGAGGGACGTCGAGGTGTTGCTGTGGATGATGTCATCGGGGAAGAAGCTCCGGCTGGGTGGCGGACGGAGCAGGGTGTGGGGTTTCGTCGCGGGTTTTCGTGGCCTTGGTGTACGAATGGGTGGGCGGATGGGATGGCAGTGGGGAACCATGGCTTAGAGACGCGCTTGTCTGAAATGTGGGGTAAGTTACGAAAGTACCCCCCACCAATTTGAGGTGGTTCTTTCGGTTCAGGGGTACCACGGGCATTTCACGTGTCGGGATTTCACAGGAGGTGGGGGTTTTCGCGCGCGTTGTAATTTGGGAATAGCAAGGCGTGGGTTGAGAAGGAGGGAGTTGTCGGAGCACAACGAGACAAAGATATATCTTAAATATTTCGGGCTAACAAGGCGCAGGTTAAAGAGGCGGGAGTTTCGCAGCACGATAGACAGAGACGCTAGCTTCGATTTTCGGCATAACATGGCGCGACTTGAAGTTTCAGAAGAACAAGCTTAACGTGTACCCAAAAAGAAAGAAAATTTGCACCTCAACACGCACAACACACACACACACAAACACCATTTAGACTAGAGTAAGGTACACGTGCATTGCACGCATGAGATTTGGCAACCAAATTATGAATAAATACCACATTATAGCATGCAAGCTTTGAGTCATATATGCATGATGTAGATGTTCGTTTAATTCTTATAGTTCATTTCATTCAAAATCATCTAGTTTTTATAAGAAAGCTAATCTATTTTAAGATTCATGGAATTGTGCGTTGTAAGACATAAAGTAAAAACAAATAATGGCAAATCATGTAGAAAAACATTTGGGCAAATATGATATGGAAGATTCTAGAACAAATAAGAAGTGCTTGTGTTTCTATGTTTGTGCATTATGCTTAAGTTCAACCATGGAGTCTTCTAGATTATACATGTGGCGAAATCTGGTGGAATCTAGATGATATTCAACGGCCAATAGTGCTCAAATTTGCCATCTTTGGACCTTCGGATTCGCCTCATCCAACGACCATCTTTTAAAGTTAAAGTTACCCGCTCACAATAAAAATATATATATAATATAATATATATAGGGGTATAGATATTAGATATGTGATGCGAAAGCCGCCCATCATCTCCAATTACATGCACGGATGCGACATGGGCAAATGATGTCTGCCATCGGTATCTCAAATTCAAATCGGTCGACCTTGTTCAATGTGTATACATTACAACATGCTCATTTCCAAAGCACACCGCATGATCTCCATTATATTCATGCATGCATGGGTTTCAAACATCAGGATCTCTTATTCAAATATTTGAATTCAACTTTACATTGATTATGACCTCACCTATTCTTTTACACCCACACAGTAGTCTTCTCTTTATAATTGTACCACTAACTTTCCCTCGTGCATGCATGCACACA
Source organism: Aegilops bicornis (assembly GCA_021605145.1). Classification (NCBI taxonomy): domain Eukaryota; kingdom Viridiplantae; phylum Streptophyta; class Magnoliopsida; order Poales; family Poaceae; genus Aegilops; species Aegilops bicornis. The sequence goes on along the minus strand of CM038673.1, from coordinate 192,881,484 downwards.
CACTACCAGACGGCATTATCTATCGCACGCATGCAATCTTTTTCTTCAGGTCGGTCTCCCATGAAGGCACACACCCACACACACATCCCCCTCTCCCTCATACCAGACATTCTTTATCTCTCACGCGTGCATGTGCAACGATCGATGTTCCTCTATGTATGTGTGTATATAGCTAGGTCTTTCATAGTTTTCCACACAAACCGATCAATCGATATATCCAGTGAGGTCTCACCCTCTTTCCCACATCCACATCGATCAATCTATACCTCTCCCACATCCACATCGATCAATCTGTACCTCTCTATATAGTATTAACATAAATAGCTAATACACCCACATTAATTATATATCCAACGTCCCCCTCTCATCATCCATGCCTTCCGCTTCATCTCTCCTATTCGTTCACAATGGCGAAGACAGGGGGCATTAAGGGCGGCCTGCCCCCCCCCCCCCCTAACATCACTAAATATCGAGGCTAATATGAATGTGATCATTAGACAATTGCTGCTAAAAAAGGTTTAATTTCATGAATTGACCCTCCTCGTAAAGGATTAGCAATTCTTGGCACCCTAGTTCATTTATTTTTCATGGCTCCGCCACCGGTAACAACAAGACGTGTTCGCCCCCTCTCTCTAAATATCGATCTCGCACTTGTGCATTCCTTCATAGTCTCCCTCCACTCGGCCCCTCGCACCATCTTCTAGCCACCCACCGGATTTTGCCACATGTACAATCTAGCAGACTTCATGGTTGAACTTAAGCATAATGCACAAACCTCAAAACAACAGTGGTTCTCTTTTGTTCTAGAATCTTCCGTATCATAACTGCCAAAACTTTTTTTCTAGTTGAATTGCCATTATTATTTTTTTACTTTATGCTTTACAACGCACAATTCCATGAATCATAAAATAGATTAAGGGCTTCTTTGATTCAAAGGATTCTCAAAGGAATTTTGGAGGATTCTAATCATTAGGAATTTTTCCTATCTTGGTTGTTTGATTCGTAGGATTGTAAACCATAGGAATTTTTCCATATGATTCATTTGCACTAGATTTCATCGCAAACATCCCATCCACTCAAACCTCTTTGAAAGAATTCTGCATTTTTTCTATGCACAATCAAACACTCGTACAATCCTGTAGGATTCGATATTACATTCCACTATAATCCCATGTTTTTCCTATTCACGCGTTCTTAGCTTTTTTATAGAAACTAATTTGATTTTGAATGAGATTAACTATAAGAATTAAACGAAGGGCTACATCACGCATATATGACTAAGAGCTTACATGCTATAGTGTGGTATTTATTCATAATTTGGTTGCAAAACCTGATGCGTGCAATGCAAGTGTAAATTACTAGTACTTCGAGTATGTGCAAAACCCGTAAATTAGAATACCAATGGCACGCTACACAGTGTCTCTCCTACAGTTCATGAAGCCACGTGGCACATGTGGAGGCGTTGTCGCGGCCTCCTTGCGTGGATTGATCACAGTGACGTGTTGCTGGTTCCAGAAGAATGTACTCGTCCTCCCTGAGCCATACTGGCGGTACATGCACGAAGCAAAGATGTGCACGCACGCCACGCACGCATTCATTCCCTCGAACGCACACACGGGTCCACAGGCGGACGCAATTTTGTTCCAAGATCCACCCCATGTGATAATTTGACGCGTGTAAAGTCGTTCACTTCATTGATGGTCAATTAATACAGCGCATGCAAATTGAGTGGACGTGAGGGCGGAAGAAAGACATTATTACTCACCGCGGCGCATGCGAGTAGTTAAATCGTGGGTTGCTAGTAGTACTTCCATTGGTCTCCTTCGTATTTTGTGCCAATTTTTGACAGTAACATAATATTTACGCATTTGAGCAGTGTAGTCTACTTGAAATTTATGTTCCACTAAACTCATCGGGAGCCGTTTCGAGCCTCGAAACCAAAACCATCAATTAATCTTTACCTTGTTCCCATCACATTCGAAAGCCTGCTCACACCTACTAGTACTACGTACCAAACCTGAACGTGTTTCCACTATGCATGTATTAGTACTACTAGTGCTAGTACTTAGGTTATAAAAAGGGGAACTACCTAACCGAAAATTACTCTACCTTACCTCCTGGCCGGTGAGCAGAGCTCTAGGTCGAGAACTAGTCGTAACAAGGGAGCGGCAACCAAGGCTGCGGAAAAAAAGAGAGGGCTCGCCGCCATGCAGAAACCTCGAAAGATCTCTCACGGGCAGGCGATGGCTCCCAGGAGCGCCCTAGCCGCGGAGGCGAAGATGCCGAGCCGGCGGAGCTGGAGTCTTTATCCCTCGACGGCATGCCCGATCAGCTCAATAAGCACCTCAATAAGCAGAAGGAGTTCATCCAAGGCTTGATGGAGTTCTTGAAGGAAACCTCGACGACATGCCCGGCTGAGCTCAATCAGCGGGGGAGTTGACCGCCCGGCTTGGTGATGCTGCTGAAGAAGAGCATTGCCTCGGAGAAGAAGGCGAGCGGCGAAATCCTGCGACTTCGGGAGGACAATGCGAAGCTCTGCCACGAGATCGACCTGTTGAAGGAGAAGAACGCTGGCTGGAAGAAGCTGCATGAGAATAGTAGTTCCTCGATGAAGATGTTGCAGGCCCTCGTCATGGAACAGAAGGAGTTGGCGAAGCTCCACATCAAGCACCCGGCTGCTGTCAAGGTACGTAATGCGGCCGTGGAACAGATGATGAAGGCTCGCGTCGAGAAATCTCGCGTCATGGACAGAATGAAGAAGATGGCGGAGGAGACGCGCAAGGAGATGGAGGTCGTGGAGGCGATGAAGAAGCAGTTACGACTCCGCGGCGAATTAGATCATTTGGGGTGATAATCTTCCTTCTGCCGTGGAACAGATGATGAAGGCTCGCGTCGAGAAATCTCGCGTCATGGACAGAATGAAGAAGATGGCGGAGGAGACGCGCAAGGAGATGGAGGTCGTGGAGGCGATGAAGAAGCGATTCACGACTCATGGCGAATTAGATCATTTGGGGTGATAATCTTCCTTCTTCTTATGCTTTGTGTTTCATCTTTTGCTTGGTGTTTCGCCACACGTGTCCGCGTTCTCTGCGAGGCATGAATAGAACAATGGTTTTGTTTTTGAGGGAATGAGTAGAACAATGCTAACAATGAGATGACTAGCAAATTAGATCATTTTTATCGCCATATGGCACTGGGCTGCCGTGTTTACGTGCTCCGTCGCAAAGATTACTACTCCGATTGGAAAACTTGAGTATACCATACGGTTCTTTGCTCCTCCTCGATCAGGTCGTCGGCGCATTTATACGAGCAGTCAAATCACAAGGCCCCGCCTTCCAGCAGTAATGAGCCGTCAAATCACAAAGGCCCTCGCCTCTCGTGAAACCGACCAAGCTAGACTGCCCCGCTGAGGGAGTCCTAGATTAGGGGGTGTCCGGATAGCCGGACTATGACCTTTGGCCGGACTCCTGGACTATGAAGATACAAGATTCAAGACTTCGTCCCGTGTCCGTATGGGACTTTCCTTGGCCTGGAAGGCAAGCTTGGCGATACGGATATGTAGATCTCCTACCATTGTAACCGACTCTGTGTAACCCTAACCCTCTTCGGTGCCTATATAAACCGGAAGGTTTTAGTCCGTAGGACGAACAACAATCATACCATAGGCTAGCTTCTAGGGTTTAGCCTCCCTGATCTCATGGTAAATCTACTCTTGTACTACCCATATCATCAATATTAATCAAGCAGAAGTAGGGTTTTACCTCCATCGAGAGGGCCCGAACCTGGGTAAAAACATCGTGTCCCTTGTCTCCTGTTACCATCCGCCTAGACGCACAGTTCGGGACCCCCTACCCGAGATCCGCCGGTTTTGACACCGACATTTGTGCTTTCATTGAGAGTTCCTCTGTGTCATCATATTTAGGCTCGATGGCTCCTCCGAACATCAACAACAATGCGCTCCAGGGTGAGACATTTCTCCCCGGACAGATCTTCATATTCGGCGGCTTTGCACTGCGGGCCAATTCGCTTGGCCATCTGGAGCAGATTGAAAGCTACGCCCGCCACTGAGTCAGATTTGGAAGTTTGAACTACACGGCTGACGTCCGCGGAGACTTGATCTTCGACGGGTTCGAGCCACAGCCAAGCGCGCCGCACTGTCACGATGGGCATGATCTAGCTCTGCTGCCGAACAGTGTCCTGGAGGCCGCACCAGTGTCCGCTCCGACCCTTAGCTCGGAGCCGACTGCGCCAATCGAGGACGGGTGGCTGGACACCGCCTCAGGGGCTGCGATCTCTACGGCAGTTGAGCCGTACACCTACCCGTCGCTGCGGCTTCGTGACTCCAAGATGCGGACTCCTCTCCGGATTCCGAGCCTTCGCGCCGCCAATCGAATCCGATTGGGCGCCGATCATGGAATTCACTGCCGCGGACATCTTTCAGCACTTGCCCTTTCGCGACATCCTGAATTCACTTAAGTCTCTCTCTTTATCAGGAGAGCCCTGGCCGGATTATGGTCAGGAAGGTTGGGATGCGGACGACGAAGAAATTCAAAGCCCACCCACCACCCACTTCGTAGCCACTGTCAATAATTTAACCGACATGCTCGACTTCGACTCCGAAGACATCGACGGTATGGACGACGATGCAGGAGATGACCAAGAACCAGCGCCCACAGGGCACTGGAAGGCCACCTCGTCATACGACATATACATGGTGGACATCCCAAAAGATGGGAATGGCGAGGGAACAACAGAGGATGACCCCTCAAGAAACAGCCTAAGCGCCGGCATCAGCGGCGCCGCTCTAAATCCCGCCACAGCAAAAAAGGTGATTCCGGCACGGGAGACAATAACACCCCGGACAGTGCTGAAGACAACCCCCTCCAGCAGGATTCGGTAGCGGGGAGGATGGAGAAGCCAACCCTCATGAGAGAGCGGCAGAAAGAGAGGTAGAGGACGATAATTACATGCCTCCCTCCGAAGATGAGGCAAGCCGCGACGACGACGAATTCATCGTGCCCGAGGATCCCGTCGAACAAGAGTGTTTAAACACAGGCTCATGGCCACGGCAAGCAGCCTCAAGAAAAAGCAGCAACAGCTTAGAGCTGACCAAGACTTGCTAGCTGACAGATGGACTGAAGTCCTTGCGGCCGAAGAGTATGAACTCGAGTGCCCCTCCAAGAGCTACCCAAAATGCAGGCTGCTACCCAGATTAGAGGAGGAAGCACCCAAACCTACATCACCAGCGCATGATCTGGTGACCGGCCACCTCGTGGCGCTGACGAAGAGGCCTCTCCGCCCTCAACTCAAGTCGCACCCAGCGGGCGCTCAAAAATACCAAGGCACGGAAATCGCGCCGGACTGCGAGATATATTGGAGGACAAGGCAAGGTAAACAAGATCGATCTACGGATCGGCGTGGGCGCCACGACACGTGGCGATATAATCACACGCCAGATATGGCAACTCTGGCCGGGCCGAACACAGTAGACATAGCTCATTTGAGCTGCATCGTGATATAGCCCAATACAGAGGCGCCACACACCCACTATGCTTCACAGATGAAGTGATGGATCACCAAATCCCTGAGGGTTTCAAACCCGTAAACATTGAATCATACGATGGCACAACAGATCATGCGGTTTGGATCAAGGACTATCTCCTTCACATCCGCATGGCCTTGATGATGATCTACACGCCATCAAATACCTCCCACTCAAGCTTAAAGCACCAGCCCGACATTGGCTTAACAGCTTGCCGCCAGAGTCAATTGGTTGTTGGGAAGACACGGAAGCCGCATTCCTTGACAATTTCCGGGGCACATATGTGCGACCACGAACGCCGATGACCTAAGCCACATAATTCAGCAGCCAGAGGAATCGGCCAAACAATTCTAGACACGGTTCCTAACCAAGAAAAATCAAATCGTCGACTGTCCGGATGCAGAGGCCCTTGCAGCCTTCAAATACAACATCCGCGACGAGTGGCTTGCCTGGCACCTAGGACAGAAAAGCCGAAATCCATGGCATCCTCACAACACTCATGACCCGCTTTTGCACGGGAGAGGACAGCTGGCTAGCTCGTAGTAACAACATGACCAAGAGCCCTGGTAATTCAGATACCAAGGACAGCAATGGCAGGTCGCGTGGCAACAAGCACAAGCGCCGCATTAACGGTGATAATGCCGAGGATACGTCAGTCAATCCCGGATTCAGAGGCTCTAAACCCGGTCAGCGGAAAAAGCCATTTAAAAGAAATACTCCGGGCCCGTCCAATTTGGACCGAATACTCAACCGCTCGTGCAAGATACACGCCACCCCCAAAAAACCAGCCAAGCACACCAACAGGCATTGTTGGGTGTTCAAGCAGGCAGGCAAGTTAAATGCCGAAAACAATGATAAGGGGCTGCATAGCGATGACGAGGAGGAGCCCCGGCCGCCGAACAATAGAGGACAGAAGGGCTTCCCCCCACAAGTGCGGACGGTGAACATGATATGCGAAACCCACATACACAAAAGGGAGCGGAGCGTGCACTAAAGGGGCATATATGCGATGGAGCGGTCGCCCCAAAGTTCAACCCGTGGTCTTCCTGCCCGATCACTTTTGATCGAAGGGACCACCCCACTAGCATCCGCCATGGCGGATTCGCCGCATTGGTTCTAGACCCAATCATTGACGGATTTCACCTTACTAGAGTCCTAATGGACGGCGGTAGCAGCCTGAACCTGCTTTATCAGGATACAGTGCGCAAAATGAGCATAGACCCATCAAGGATTAAACCCACGAAGACGACCTTTAAAGGCGTCATACCAGGTGTAGAGGCCAACTGTACTGGCTCAGTTACACTTGAAGTGGTCTTTGGATCCCTGGATAACATCCGAAGCGAGGAGTTAATCTTCGACATAGTCCCGTTCCGCAACGGCTATCACGCACTGCTTGGACGAACCGCATTTGCAAAGTTCAATGATGTTCCGCACTATGCATATCTCAAGCTCAAGATGCCAGGTCCTCGAGGAGTCATTACGGTCAATGGAAACACCGAACTCTCTCTCCGTACGGAGGAGCATACGGTGGCCCTCGCGGCGGAAGTACAAAGCAGCCTCGTAAGGCAATTCTCGAGTCCGGCTATCAAACGTTCGGACACCGTCAAGCGCGTCCGGAGTAACCTATGACAAGACCGCCTGGCACGTTCCGAGCATGCATAGCAATGCGGCCCAAACACCAGCCCTCGCGAAATTGCGAAACCAGTGCTACGCGTACATAATTACGCTCTGGAAATACCATGGGCATAGGGGGAGGGGCACGACCACGGCATGCCCAGAATGCGGCTCAACCGCACCAGGGGCTCCCGATTGTGTCATTCTTTTCTTTTCTTCTTTCTTTTTTACTTTCAGGACTCCGTTCTCACGAAGCCCTGTCCGGCAGTAGAATCACCGAACACACGATGCAACAGCCAGGGAAGCATAAAGCTACGTCGAGTGTCCAGCTGGTCTCTATTACGAGCAGTATACCTGTTTTACATACGATCCCGCAGCTTACCCCTGGAGGGGGACATGTTAAAAAGTCCCGTCCCTTGCTTATCGCACTACTTGTATCGTTCTGCTCTTACTGCAGCCCTTTTTGAATAAACAATACATAGCTTTTGCCTATTATTGATTTCCTTTTTTCTATACATATATGTTCAGTTATGACATTGTGCAACCGTACACTTTGGTACGGGCAATACACCAGGGGCTTAAGTACCCCACAATATGGTGTGATAAGTCCGAACACTTTCACAAGTGCGGCACCCCGAACTTATAGCATTATATGCATCGGCTCCGAATCATGTCTTGGGCCAATAGTTGGGTTTTCCCGGCTCCCATTTTTTGGTACCTTATGTTCCGTTATATCGGCTAAGGTAGCGATGGGAGAACCACTGCGATTGTGCCCCGGTTGAGCTGGGTTAAGCACCTCAGTGGAGAAAGCTAAAACTGACCGTCATGATAGGGCGAGAGCCGGTTGCTGTTCAAGAGGTTTTCGTGTCCCTAAAGACTTATGCCGCTTAGAGCGAGGAGTCGGCATTGTCCGGCCAAGGCGTGGATAGCGCCCCGAAATCGGTCTTCCGAATACCAGGGGCTTCGCCGAAATTTAAAATTATAGAATTCTATGGCTAAGTGAGAGTGTTCAAGCATTATAGTCCGGTTGCCTTGTTCGTTGCGTTGAGCGCCTCCCTCGAAGGACCCAAAAATGGGAACAAGAGTGCACAAGTTTATCCCGAACACACCAGCACTCATGGCATGGGGGCTGAAGTCGACGACTCGCCATCTCTCAAATTTAAATACACGGCCGCACAGAAGGTAATATTTTAAATTCAAAAGTGTTGCTTAGTGCATATGAACAAGTTTTCAGCGTACAGGATAAAAAATGCGAGTCTACTCAAAAATTACATCTTTGGAGCATTCACACGATATAATATGGGCACCCTTCAGTAAGCCAACATAATGCATTTCAGGCTTGCTATGCTCCTTGCCCGGTGGTGGTCCGTCCGTCACAAGCTTCTCAGCGTCCATCTTGCCCCAGTGCACCTTAGCACGGGCAAGGGCCCTACGGGCACCTTCGATGCAGACGGAGCGCTTGACGACTTCAACCCATGGACAGGTGTCCACCAACCGCCTCACCAGCCCGAAGTAGCTCCCAGGCATGGCTTCCTTAGGCCATAGCCGAACTATGAGGCCCTTCATGGCCCGTTCGGCCACCTTATGGAGCTCGACCAGCTGCTTCAACTGGTCACTTAAGGGCAACGGGTGTCCGGCCTCAGCATACTGAGACCAGAACACCTTCTCCGTCGAGCTTCCCTCCTCGGCTCGGTAGAATGTGGCAACATCGGACACACTGCGGGGCAGATTTGCGAATGCTCCTGGAGAGCTCCGGATTCGGGTAAGTAACAGATAATTCACTTTCACATGCTTGCTTTGCCTAAAGAATGCCTTACCCGCTGCTATCTTCTTCATCGCCTCAATTTCCTAGAGGGCTTTTTGGGCTTCGGCCTTAGCGGCTTTGGCGCTCTCAAGGGCCGAGGCGAGCTCGGACTCTCGAGTCTTTGAGTCACGCTCCAAACTCTCGTGTTTTTCCATGAGAGCCTGGAGCTCTTGCCGCACCCCCGCACCCGCGCCTCCTGCTTCTCTCGCTCGATGCGCTCCGCGACCGCATTGCTTTCGGACTTGGACACCGCTTCCTTCAGGGTCGCCACCTCGTTCGTGGCCCCTGCAATATTCACGTTATTCCTGTCATTTTTTGCAACCACATCTTTTAAATACTCCCATAAGGTATTACTTACCTTCCTTGTCCTCGAGCTGCTTTTGGCAAGGCCGAGCTTCGTTCTCGGACCGATCGAGGCTCTGCTTCAATGCATCAACCTCCATGATCGGTGTGGTAGAGGTCGTGATGCAGCACTGCATTCCCATATTGACATACTTATGTTAGACTCCTGCGTATATCTTTTAGATCCTCGGTTAGTCTTATTATTTCCGAACACCAAATCGAGCATCGGGGGCTCTTGTCTATGCGGTAATATTTTTATATATCTTAAATACATACCTCAAAGCTTTGTTAGAAGGCTGGCACATGCTTGATCAGCCCGCTCTTGGCGGATCGACCTTCTGGATCACCACACTCATAGCGATGCGGTGCTCCTCGTCGATGGAAGCGCCCGTTAAGCGCCTCCATCAAATTATCCGTGCCTCCGTTTGGGCGGAGGTCACCGGCGTCCTGATCTTTCCCTTCTTACGAAGGGTCGCCACGGACTCGGAACCTTTGAAGGTTCGATGCGGAGTCAACCTGAGGGCGGACTTAAAGCCCTTGAGGTTTTATCCCTTGCGCCCGAAGTCCGGGAGGTCGCCTTGCGGCGCCTCAAGGGCCACCTCCTCCTGGTTGGGCCCCTTTTGGGACTCCACCTCGGCGTCATCCGCGGCGGGAGGAGACGAGGCGGTCGGAAGTGAGGTGCTATTCACATCCGACGAATCCAGGGAGCCGCTCGAAGCGTCGAGCCCGTCCTTGGGAGGGCTGCATTGTTATATTCGACGTTAGAAGATGTTGTGCGACAAATGGAACACCATGAGTTATTCTGGTGTCCGGACACTTACGATTTTGCCAGGGGCTTGGTCCTCGGTGGCCACCCCTCTTCGCCGTCGTCGGCGTTGGCGGTGTAGTCCGGAGGAAGGGTCCTTCCCTTCTTGGACCCTCCGGCCTCCCCAGTTGGGGCGGCCTTCCTTTTCTTCTCTCCCCGGCAGAGAGGCCTCTTTTTCCTCATCCTCGTCTTTGCGGGAGGAGTCCGCCTCGGAGTCATCGGACGATGAGTCCGACAACACCTGGCGCCGGGAACACCATCGAGTTCCCGTGGCCGTCTTCTTGGCCGTCTTCTCCGGCACCACGTAAGGTGCCGGAACCAGCAGCCCCGTCAATCGGGCGTCCGCGGGGTCTTCTGGCAAGGGAGCCGGACAGCCAACTGTCCAACGTCTTCTGCCAATCCTGTCAAAGGTGAGGGAGTTTTAGATCCCGCATAGAGTCAAACTATGAAAAAAGAGTCCCATAAAGGGTAAAATAGCTTACCTCGCTGGCTTGATGCCGCGAGCTGAATCCGCGATCTTCGATAGCGGATGCGGGAGCCTCGGCGCCGTTGAACAACACCTTCCTGGCATCTTCGTACGTAGTGTCGAAGAGCCGGCTCAAGGTTCAGTGCTGTGCCGGATCAAACTCCCACAAGTTGAAGGCCCGTTGCTGGCATGGGAGGATCCGGCGGATGAGCATAACCTGGACTACGTTGACAAGCTTGAGCTTCTTGTCCACCGAGGTTTTCGGACCTTGAGGTTTGGAGTCCGGTCAGCTCTTCCGAATTACCCCACGTCAGGCCCATCTCTTTCCATGAGGTGAGCCGTGTAGGGAAGCCAAATCGGAATTCGGGGGCCGCTGCCCATTTAGAGTCGCGCGGCTCGGTGATGTAGAACCACCCCAATTGCCACCCCTTTATGGTCTCCATGAAGGAGCCCTCAAGCCATAGGACCTTGGTCATCTTGCCCACCATGGCACCTCCGCACTCCGCTTGGCGGCCGCCCACTACCTTCGGCTTGACATTGAAGGTCTTCAGCCATAAGCCAAAGTGGGGCTGGATGCATAGGAAGGCCTCGCACACGACGATGAACGCCGAGATGTTGAGGATGAAATTCGGGGCCAGATCATGGAAATCCAGGCCGTAGTAGAACATGAGTCCCCGGACAAATGGGTGAAGTGGAAAACCTAGTCCATGGAGGAAGTGGGGAGGAACACCACCCTCTCATGGGGCACAGGGGGGTGGGGATGAGCTGCCCGTTTGGGAGCCGATCTGCGATGTCATCGGACAAGTATCCGGCCTTCCGCAGCTTTTGATGTGCCCCTCCGTGACGGAGGAGGCCATCCACTTGCCTCCCGCTCCGGACATAGTTGGAGAAGGTTGAGGTGGGATGTGCGGACTTGGGCGCTAGAGCTCAAGTCTTGCGAAATGGATGAGCAAAGGAGGAAGAAGGCGTGTGTGAAAAAGTGGATCCTTATCCCTTATATGGACGGACAAAGCTATCGTCCCCACCGGCCTGATAAAACTCGCTTATCTCCCAAGCGTCGTAATCAATGGCGGTTGGGTTACTACGCCCGTATTGATGAGAATCCCGAAATAAGGGGACACGATCTACTGCTTTGACAAGGCGTGCCAAGGAAACCGCCTCGCTTAAATGCTTTGAGGTGGAGACGGTGAAACGATTCGAATAAAGGCTTGGCCGTGGTGTGATGTCACGCTGCGAAATACGTCAGCAGATTGAACTTGTGTGAATATTATTTTCTCTACGTGGTATGTGGAACTTATTTTGCAGAGCCGGACACTATCCTTGTGTTCAAAATCTTCTATGAAGAATTCGAAGGAGGAACCCGCCTTGCAATGCCGAAGACAATATGCGCCGGACTCGTCGTCATTGAAGCCTAGTTCAGGGGGCTCCGAGGAGTCCCGGATTAGGGGTGTCCGGCTAGAGCGGACTCGACCTTTGGTCGAGACTCTGGACTATGTAGATACAAGATTGAAGACTTAGTCACGTGTCCGGGTGGGACTTTCCTTGGCGTGGAAGGCAAGCTTGGCGATCTGGATATGTAGATCTTCTACCATTGTAACCGACTACTGTGTAACCCTAACCCTCTTTGGTGCCTATATAAACCGGAGGGTTTTAGTCCGTAGGGGCGAACAACAATCATACCATAGGCTAGCTTCTAGGGTTTAGCCTCCACGATCTCGTGGTAGATCCACTCTTGTACTACCCATATCATCAATATTAATCAAGCAGGAGTAGGGTTTTACCTCCATCGAGAGGGCCCGAACCTGGGTAAAAACATCGTGTCCCTTATCTCCTGTTACCATCCGCCTAGATGCACAGTTCGGGTCCCCCTACCCGAGATCCGCCGGTTTTAACACCGACACCCGCCCTCTAGCCTTTTAAAAAATTTATACTTTTGTACAGCAGTAGTATCGATGGATTGCTCCATGGAGCAAAACTTGAAATTAAAAAAAAGGTGGTACATATAGAGAGCGCTAAATGGCCAAATTATGCATATAGTACTATTAAAAAGGCTAGTCACAATAATGGTGTCCAACACAACCCACCCCTCAAATAAAACTAAGCACCCTGGAATTCTTTGACAAAACTAAGCACCGTGAAATTCTTTGACAACTAAAATGCTGGCTATAAGATGTTGGCCATATATATTGTACGTATATAATGTGAATAAAAAAGTGGTAGTACTATACCAACTAAAAGATGAAATGTAAGAAATACTAGTATGTACTTACTGAAGAGTTAAAGTAACAAGAAGAAACATAACATAGTTCTGCTGGGGGCTCAGCACAACACACCCCTCAAATTAAATTAAGCACACCTAAAATTAAACTTTGCAAAATTCCGGTAAACAGTGCATTAGAACCACCATGAGCAATGACACTGCCACCTTACTCAGAGTCCTCGTCCACGTCCACATCCTCGACTTCGTCCTTGTCCCTCTTCCTCTTGGCCGATACTTCTTTGCTTGAACCGCCAACTTGGCTGTTGCTCTTCATCCAACCCTTGTAGATATTGAAACAAAGGTAGCCATCCATTGCAGCGTCTTTGGATGTGGTCTATATCTAGTACATACGCTGCCGTGCATGATGATGAAAGCGTGTATGGAGGTTTCTCCGGTTTACCGTCTGAAGGATGAACCATGGCTCCTGCCAGGTCGGCGTGAAGGCTGACGAGAGGACACCAACCGATTCTTTTGGAGGTCGAAGGTGTTGCCTACAACAAGGCCTATCCGACGCAGGACTTCTTTAGCGTTACCAAAGTCTCAAGAACGAATTTGACTAGGTTGCTCTCGAGGAAGTCCTTAAAATCCTGGCACTCAACGTCGGCATGGCATATGTGGTAGACCAAGCATAAGTCATGCACGCAAACCTGGATCACGGCGGGCTTCTTCCTCTCTTCGTCCTTTAGATCCTTCTCTCATCCCATGACTGTGGTGTACTCAACATCTAGCCCGGTGACCCACTCATCATGTGAGTCTTCGAACATGCGTCTGAAGCGAGAAAGGCATCCTTTCACCGTCGCGGAAGAACGGGTGTAGATGACGTCGAACTCATCGCCGGTGATGGTTCTAACCTTGTACTCACCGCCGATTGGGGAGATTTGGGACACCATGGATTTGGGAGGAGGTTAGGATTAGTGGAACTGCCGTAATGTGAATGGACGGGACGACTAGGAAGCGAACCGCCGTAGTATTAAAGGACATGCGAGGGGACGAGTAGGAGCGAACTGCCGGCGTGCGAATGGCGAGGTAGTGGCTTTCCATTCTCCCATGATATGGGCTTCCGAGAGCCCTTGGATCGGAGATCGAGCGGTTGCATGGGCGTGATTCTAGACCAATGGGTGAATATCCTATCCTGGAGGGTTATTCTGCAAATTTTCAGCAACTTAGCATGCGACCATTTGATCTCAGATCCAAGGGCTGCCAGCAGCCCGTATCATGGTCGCGCCTACCACGACCGTCGCGTCGCTCGCGAGGTCGCGCCTTGGAGATTTAACACGGTGCGTTAGGCTATCTGTTGTTGGCATGTCATACATAGTCATCACTTAGTCACTCATACTACAATAAGGTTGGCTATAAGTGTATTTTTTTTACTCCTCTCTATCTCTTTCTTCGTACTCCCTCCGTCCCATAATATAAGAACGTTTTTGACACTAGTGTAGTGCCAAAAACGTTCTTATATTATGGGACGTGAATATTAGTATTTATTGCATTTGCCAAGGAGTGACCTCTTCCAATGAAATGGTGTTGCTAAGTTTGCTTCATTTAATTAGCTATAGACTCAGGCTGGTTGTCATGGGAAGTATCATATACTAATATCATGCATATGATACTAGTGTATGACACCTCATCAAGTACTACCTCCCTAATGCATATACATATGATACTAGTATATGATACTATGCATTAGGGAGGTAGTACTTGATATAATTAACTATAGACTCAGGCTGGTTGTAATGGGAAGTATCATATACTAATATCATACATATGATACTAGTGTACTACCTCCCTAATGCATAGTATCATATACTAGTATCATGTAGTACTTTATTTATTACCATGCATCACACATAGTAGTATAGCATTTATTATGATATAGTATCATGATATGATACTCAACTCTCTTTTTCTTCATTTAATTTTATGACACCTCATCAAAATTGCCTAGTTGACATGCATGATACTAGCTATGATACTACCATTACAACTAGCCTCAAAATTGTCTTTTCACCTAGGTACACGCGCTTAGCACCGTTTCTTCCTTGGGTCACCAAACTAGTCTCTCTATTCTTGATTAACTTGCCACATCAGACTTTATGCCTATGTGGCAAGCATAAGCACCTGTAGGAGAAAGTAAGTACAATAGTGTGCTTTACATGGCATTTTTGCATATGTGGAGGAAAGAGAGGCAAGGAAAAAGTGGAGAAGTGGGCTCTCATGCAAGAGCCAGCCTCTACTACAACATGGTGGAGCATTGGGAGAGGCACCTGTATGGAGGTGGTCAGGAATCGGGAGACTCACACCGGTCGTAGCACCGCAGTTAAAATGATAATGGCAAGTCAAATCACTGGGCCCCACCTGTCCAGTAGTAACTCGCTGTAAAATCACACAGCCCAACGTTTGCAGCAGCCTACTCCCTCGTCTTCTCGCGTCTCTGTCGAACCGACTAGGCGAAACTGTCCCGCCGCCTACCGGGGAGGAAAAGCCCCGCCCTCAACTTTTAAATAGTATACAGTATACTAATTTTGTATCCATGGATTGCGCCCGCGCCATGGAGCAAAGCGTCTAGAAAACGGCGGTACACATGTCACGGAGTATCTGACCGCACGTCGCGTTCGCGTCGCACCCAGACGATCGGTCGATGCAGCACGCTGCTCTCCAAATGGAACACGCGTCATATTGCGTTCGCACACACATGTGGGGCGACAATTGAGAACCGACCATAGGCACACTCCCGGCCCGCAAGTCGGGTGACTTAATAGAAGATGAGACGAGCGATAGTACTAGAGAAGTGTTGTACTACGTTGGTGCCTGGACGATCCCTGCAAGACATGGAAGATCAGTTCGTCCATGCATGTGACCAGACTCCAGCAGACATGCCTGGATTGGCTATTGTCTATAAATCATGCATGTTGTGTTGTACATGGCTGTAGTTGTGGTGAGAAATCTAAAAAAAGGTTTCTTGTCATCTCGCAAAATTATGTGTCATGTGCTTCGGATCACTGCGAGGGTTAAACAGCGACAACTGAGTTGGGCTAGTCATTTGGGGCACATGCACGAACAGTGACTACTCAGCTGCCATCTAGGTCAAGCCGGCTATGTTAATTAGGACATCTATCGACGGACCCCTTTTCTACGAGTTTATCTTTAATTTGAGCTCTGTTCCAAGTCTAGTTTGTCTGTGGGGATTCACGTTGTCTCCTTTGGCCAGTGAGGTTATGATTTCTTGTCATGTGGCATTTTTTCGTGTTATATGTTATAATCTGGCGCTTCAGATCAAAATGACGACAACTGCGCCTCCGACCACGTGCATGAAGACTTCTCGGCAGTCATTGATGAGGTCAAGCCGGCTCGGTAGACAAAAGAGAACTAAGTACTACTCCACTATATAGGCAGGAGCCTCCGCTTGCTTGCTAGTGTTGCTCTCTTCACACCGTCTCGGCCTCTCGAGATCTAAACACGGCAGTGGTGGCCACACTCTCTCTCTCTGCTCACCGCTGGTCACAGATCGGCCCGGATCCTCTGGCCGGGGAAGGTGAGAAGGTGCAACATTCACGCTGATCGTCCTCGGCGATGGCTCTTACCCTTCTGGGCGCGTCCCGATCAGCCTGCCTTGCCGTTCTCTCCCAAGCACCCGGCTGGCGAGGGAAGACCTCCGACCTCCTCTTCCTTGCTGCCGTAGTGTGGGCGGATCCGGCCTCCCGCCGCCCACCTAGCGACATCCCGGCGACCATCAGGTATAACTTCCTTCGAAACCAGCCTTGCTCTACTTCCCGAGATCCTGACGTCGCTGCATTTGTAACTTTTAGTATTTCTCAGGCCCCCTCGTAGATAGGATCGATCGGTTGTTCGAAAACCACCTAATTTTTTACGTTTAAGAGGTAAAACTAGCTCATGCACTCGAATCTAGTACTACTTAGTTCAAACAAGGAAGAAAGGGGTTAAGGGGGTGGGGGTGGGGGAGGATTTGTTACTGAATCTAGGACTTGGTGAAAGAGGAAATAATGGGGGCGAAAAGTAGCGAGGCGGCTATCCAACTAGTCTCTAGGTCTAATAGGGAAATAAAGGGAAAGCAGTACAAACTCAATATAAACCTGATCTATTGGTTGAAAAAGGAAAGAAAGTGGGGACTGGGGACAAGTCAGCGAGTAAGTCCAAAGCACTAGATTTGCTAGCCTCACACGGTATAAGGTGGCTATCCGAAGAAAAATGGGACCAACCCGGATATCCTGTTACGATGTTTGTTGCCCGAGCCACTCTTATGTAATGCCCTTTGGTAAAATGTAGCGATCGCCTTTGTTAAAAAGTAAGGACACGTTAAACCAATGTTGTTTTCAATGTAATGCCTCCAGTAATATGAATCAATGGCACTTATTTACATGTCCTGCTAAAATTTCCCATTAAGATAAGTTGCTTCTTTTCGTTAGAAATGCAACTGTCCTGGTCCGCCTACTCTCCCGTGCCCAAACAATTGTCGTATTTAACGGTTGTCATAGTTAATCCTGATGCCCACACTAATATCTAGCAATGCCACTGCTTTAGAAATTGCTACTGTCCTTGTAGGATTGCCATTCAGATAAGGAACATGCTTCTTTTCATTTGATGCATGTTTCATCACTTGTTACTTGTTAGTCACCCTCCTTTCCACCTTTTTGTGCAAACAGAGATATACATTTCACGCTCGATCTTAGTTGAACTGCACAAATGATATCCAAATTATAGTTGAGCATTCCAGAGCTTCACAACCAACCTTGATGTTGCTCAATTTTATTGCAACTAATGAAGAAGAAGCTCTGTGGCTTTCGTTTCGATGGAAATGGAACCGGGTGGAGCCCTTTTCTTAAAAAATTTGAAGAAGAAGCTGCTAGCTCACGGGACATTGCTTCATTTTAGGTGAACTGCACCAAAAGGTCCCATGAATTGAATCATCCATGTTGGTGACTGAAAGAGCCAGCTTGACATCGATCCCGCCTAAGCACCCCTGCCTCCATCCTTGCGACGCCACGGTACACCTCGTTTGCCACACTTTCGACCCTAGTGTCCTTGATAAAATGAAGTAATGTCTGATTAAAATAGAGCGAGTGTCATCTGTATCATTTCATTTCCAATGTAGATAAACAAAGTGCTTCTCTTTGTTAAAGTATGTTTCATCAACTAGTCCCATTGTTAATGTTTAAGCATTTACATAGCGGGGTGCTTAATTTTAGTTGATATGTACAAAAATAGAGATTTGAATGTCTCAAAGGCGCCTCCTTGTACTACTCTTGCTGTACAGCGATGTTCATCACTAGCGAAGGTGTATCTGGGAGACTTGGGGCGATGTCGATATGAGGCGTGCATTATGAGGCGTCAGTAGGCCCATCTCGCCCTCATGACATGGCATACTATGATACTATCGCAATATTTTCTTCTATTTATTTTGTGTTTTTCATCAACTAGTGCCACTATAATGTAATCACGCTTTTCATTATTTGTGCAAACAGGGTTATTCATTTGCATTACGGTGGGAACTGCACAAATGTCACGTAGGGAACCGGCATATATGCAGTGCGAGGAGTGCCAAGTAAAATTACCGACACCAACCATGCTGCATGCACGCATTGGCATCCACCACAACCCGATGGGATGTGTGGCGCTCTCGTGGACGGATCTTTCTCGTCAGCAAATCCTCTAACCAAATACTAGTAGCTTATATTGGCAGTTTTCTAGGGAGTACTGTCGGTGTCAAAACCGGTGGATCACGGGTAGGGGGTCCCGAACTGTGTGTCTAGGCGGATGGTAACAGGAGACAAGGGACACGATATTTTTACCCAGGTTCGGGCCCTCTCGATGGAGGGAAAACCCTACTCCTGCTTGATTAATATTGATGATATGGGTAGTACAAGAGTAGATCTACCACGAGATCAGAGAGGCTAAACCCTAGAAGCTAGCCTACGGTATGATTGTCCTTCGTCCTACGGACTAAAACTCTTCGGTTTATATAGGCACCGAAGATGGTTAGGGTTACACATAGTCGGTTACAATGGTAGGAGATCTACATATCCGTACCGCCAAGCTTGCCTTCCACGCCAAGGAAAGTCCCATCCTGACACGGGACGAAGTCTTCAATCTTGTATCTTCATAGTCGTGAGTCTGGCCAAAGGCTATAGTCCGGCCATCCGGACACCCCCTAATCGAGGACTCCTCGGTAGCCCCTGAACCAGGGCTTCAATGATAGCGAGTCCGGTAGCATATTGTCTTCGGCATTGCAAGGCGGGTTCCTCCTCGAATACTTCATAGAAGATTTTGAACAAAGGATAGTGTCCGCTCTGCAAAATAAGTTCCACATACCACCGTAGAGAGAATAATATTTACACAACTTCAATCTGGCGGCGTATTCATGACGTGATATCACACTACGGCCAAGCCTTTATTCAAATCGTTTTCTTTGTCCCACCTCGGTAGCGTTTAGCGGCGGTTTCCTTAGCACGTCTTGTCAGCGGAGATCATGTCCCCTTATTCCGGGATTCTCATCAATACAGGCGTGGGTAACCCAACCGCCATTGATTCTGATGCTTGGGAGATAAGCGAGTTTTATCGGGCGGTGGGGACGCATAGTTTTGTCCGTCCATATAAGGGATAAGGATCCACTTTTTCACACACGCCTTCTTCCTCCTTTGCTCATCCATTTCCGCGCACTTGAGCTCTAGCGCCCAAGTCCACACATCCAACCTCAACCTTCTCCAACTATGTCCGGAGCGGGAGGCAAGTGGATGGCCTCCTCCATCACGGAGGGGCACATCAAAAAGTTGTGAAAGGCCGGATACTTGTCCAAAGACATCGCGCATCGGCTCCAAACCTGCGTCCGAAACCTGGTGGACAAGAAGCTCAAGCTTGTCAACATAGTCCCGGTTATGCTCATCCGCCGGATCCTCCCATGCCAGCAACGGGCCTTCAACTTGTGGGAGTTTGATCTGGCACATCACCGAACCTTGAGCCGGCTCTTCGACACTACGTACGAACATGCCGGGAAGGTGTTGTTCAAGGGCGCCGAGGCTCCCGCATCCGCTACCAAAGATCGCGGATTCAGCTCGTGGCATCAAGCCAGCTAGGTAAGC
The DNA here is from genome assembly GCA_021605145.1 of Aegilops bicornis. NCBI lineage: Eukaryota > Viridiplantae > Streptophyta > Magnoliopsida > Poales > Poaceae > Aegilops > Aegilops bicornis. Next base: position 192,861,557 of record CM038673.1, on the reverse strand, counting down.
TATTTTACCCTTTATGGGACTCTTTTTTCATAGTTTGACTCTATGCGGGATCTAAAACTCCCTCACCTTTGACAGGACTGGCGAGAAGGCGTCCAGACAGGTTGATCCGGCTCCTTAACGAAGACCAGTGGACGCCCGATTGACGAGGCTGCTGGTTCGGCACCTTACGTGGTGCGGAGAAGAAGCCAAGAAGAAGGCCACAGGAACTCGAAGGAGTTCGGCGCCAGTGTTGTCGGACTCATCATCGATGACTCAGGCGGACTCCTCCCGCCAAGACGAGGAGGAGGAAAAGAGCCTCTCCCGGTGAAGGAGAGAAGAAAGGAAGGCCGCCCCAACCGGGAGGCGGAGGAATCCAAGAAGGGAAGGACCCTTCCTCCGGACTACACCACCAACGCCGACGACGACGAAGAAGAGTGGCCACCAAGGACCAAGCCCCTGGCGAAATCGTAAGTGTCTGGACACCAGAATAACTCATGGCGTTCCGTTTGTTGCACAGCATCTTCCAACGCCGAATATAACCATGCAGCCCGCCCAAGGACGAGCTCGACGCTTCGACGAGCGGCTCCCTGGATTCGTCGGATGTGAATAGCACGTCACTTCCGACCGCCTCGTCTCCTCCCGCCGCGGATGACGCCAAGGTGGAGTCCCAAAAGGGGCCCAGCCAGGAAGAGGTGGCCTTGGAGGCGCCGCAAGGCGACCTCCCGGACTCCAGGCGCAAAGGGGATAAAACCCCGAAGGGCTTTAAGTCCGCCACCTGCGGACTCCGTCTGGAACCTTCAGTGGTTCCGAGTCCGGCAGCGACCCCTTCGTAAGAAGGGCAAGGCTGCGACGCCCGGTGACCTCCGTCCCAACCGGAGGCACCGGATAATTTGATGGAGGCGCTTAACGGCGCTTCCATCGACGAGGAGCACCGCCTTGTTATGAGTGTGGTGATCGAGAAAGTTCGATCCGCCAAGAGCGGGCTGTTGGAACTATCTATGCCACCGCTAATGAGGCTTTGAGGTATGTATTTAAGATATGTAAAAATATTACCGCATAGACAGTAGCCCATGATGCTCAGTTTGGTGTTCGGAAAGAAAAAGCCGAACTGAGGATCTAAAAGATATACGTAGGAGTCTAACATAACTATGTCAATATGGGAATGCAGGCTGCGCTGCTACCTTTGCCGCACTGACTGTGGAGGTTGATGCATTGAAGCAGAGCCTCGAGCGGTCCAAGAACGAGCTCGGCCTTGCCAAAAAGCAGCTCGAGGACAAGGAAGGTAAGTAATACCTTATGGGAGTATTTAAAAGATGTGGTTGCAAAAAATGACAGGAATAACGTGAATATTGGAGGGGCCACGAACGAGGTGGCGACCCTAAAGGAAGCGGTGTCCAAGGCTGAAAGCAATGCGGACGTGGAGCGCACCGAGCGAGAGAAGCAGGAGGCGCGGGTGGCGGAGGTGCGGCAAGAGCTCCAGGCTCTCGTGGAAAAACATGAGAGTTTGGAGCGTGACTCAAAGGCTCGAGAGTCTGAGCTCGCCTCGGCCCTTGAGGCGCCTAAAGCCGCTAAGGCCGAAGCCCAAAAAGCCCTCCGGAAATTGAGGCAATGAAGAAGATAGCGGCGGGTAAGGCATCCTTTATGCAAAGCAAGCATGTGAAAGTGAATTATCTGTTACTTACCCGAATCCGGAGCTCTCCAGGAGCAGTCGCAGATCTGCCCTGCAGTGTGTCCGATCTTTGCCGCATTCTACCGAGCCAAGGAGGAAGCTCGACGGAGAAGGTGTTACGGTCTCGATATCTTTGAGGCGGACACCAGTGCCCTTAAGCGACCAGTTGAAGCAGCTGGTCGAGCTCCATAAGGTGGCCAAACAGGCCATGAAGGGCCTCATAGTTCGACTGTGGCCTAAGGAAGCCATGCCTGGGAGCTACTTCGGGCTGGTGAGGCGGCTGATGGACGCCTGTCCATGGGTTGAAGTCGTCAAGCGCTCCGTCTGCATCGAAGGTGCCCGTACGGCCCTTGCATGTGCTAAGGTGCACTGGGGCAAGATGGACGCTGAGAAGCTTGTGATGGACGGACCACCACCGGGCAAGCAGCATCGCAAGCCTGAAATGTATTATGAGGGCGTCCTGAAGGGTGCCCGCCTTATAGCGGGTGAATGCTCCAAAGATGTAATTTTTGAGTAGACTCGCATTTGTTATCCTGTACGCTGAAAACTTGTTCATATGCACTAACCAACACTTTTGAATTTAAAATATTACCTTCTGTGCGGCCGTGTATTAAATTTGAGAGATGGCGAGTCGTCGGCTTCAGCCCCCATGCCACGAGTCTTTGGGGTGTTCGGATAAGCTGGAGCGCTCTTGTTCCCATTCTTGGGTCCTTGAGGAGGCGCTCAACGCAACGAACAAGGCAACCGGACTATAATGCTTGAACACTCTCACTTAGCCATAGAATTCTATAATTTTAAATTTCGGTGAAGCCCCTGGTATTCGGAAGACCGATTTCGGGGCGCTATCCACGCCTAGGACGGACAATGCCGACTCCTTGCTCTAAGCGGCATAAGTCTTTAGGGACTCGAAAACCTCTCGAACAGCGACCGGCTCTCGCCCTATCATGACGGTCAGTTTTAGCTTTCTCCACTGAGGTGCTTAACCCAGCTCAACCGGGGCACAATCGCAGTGGTTCTCCCGGCTACCTTAGTCGATATAATGGAACATAAGGTACCAAAACATGGGAGCCGGGCAAACCCAACTATTGACCCAAGACATGATTGAGCCGATGCATATAATGCTATAAGTTCGGGTGCTGCACTTGTGAAAGTGTTCGGACTTATCACACCATATTGTGGGGTACTTAAGCCCCTGGTGTATTGCCCGTACCAAAGTGTACAGTTGCACAATGTCATAACTGAACATATATATATATAAAAGGAATTCAATAATAGGCAGAAGATATGTATTGTTTATTCAAAAGGGCTGCAGTAAGAGCAGAATGATACAAATAGTGCGATAAGCAAGGGACGGGACTTTTTAACATGTCCCCCTCCAGGGGTAAGCTGTGGGATGGTATGTAAAAGGTATTATCTTGCTCGTAATAGAGACCACTGGACACTCGGCGTAACTACGCTTCCTGGTTGTTGCATTGTGTGTTCGGCGATTCTACTGCCGGATAGGGATTCGTGAGAACGGAGTCCTGAAAGTAAAAAAGAAAGAAGAAAAGAAAAGAATGACACAATCGGGAGCCCCTGGTGCGGTTGAGCCGCATTCTGGGCATGCCGTGCTCGTGCCCCTCCCCCTATGCCCATACCTATTTCCAGAGCGTAATTATGTACGCGTAGTACTGGTTTCGCAATTTCACAGGGCTGGGGTTTGGGCCGCATTGCTATGCTTGCTCGGAACGTGCCAGGCGGTCTTATTGTAGGTTACTCCGGGCGCGCTTGACGGTGTCCGGATGTTTAATAGCCGGACTCGAGAATTGCCTTAAGAGGCTGCTTTGTACTTCCACCGCGAGGGCCGCCGTATGCTCCTCCGTCCGGAGAGAGCGTTCGGTGTTTCCATTGACCGTAATGACTCCTCGAGGACCTGGAATCTTGAGCTTGAGATATGCGTAGTGCGGCACCACATTGAACTTTGCAAATGCGGTTCGTCCAGAAAGTGCGTGATAGCATGCGGAACGGGACTATGTCGAAGATTAACTCCTCACTTGAAGTTATCCGGGGATCCGAAGACCACTTCAAGTGTGGCGAGCCTGTCTGATTGGCCTCTACACCTGGTATGGCGCCTTTAAAGGTTGTGCGTCATGGGTTTAATCCTTGATGGGTCTATATCCATTTTAAGCCTTGTATCTGGTAAAGCAGGTTCATTTCTTTGCCGCCGTCCATTAGGACTCTAGTGAGGTGAAATCCGTCAATGATTGGGTCTAGAACCAATGCGGCGAATCCGCCATGGCGGATGCTAGTGGGGTGGTCCTTCGATCAAAAGTGATCGGGCAGGAAGACCACGGGTTGAACTTTGGGGCGATGGCTCCATCGCATATACATCCCTTAAGCGCACGCTTCCGCTCCCTTTTGGGTATGTGGGTTGCGTATATCATGTTCACCGTCCACACTTGTGGGGAAGCCCTTACATCCTCTATTGTTCGTGGCCGGGGCTCCTCCTCGTCATCGCTATGCAGCCCCTTGTCATTGTTTTCGACATTTAACTTGCTCGCCTACTTGAACACCCAACAATCCTGTTGGTGTGGTTGGTTTTTTTAAGTGTTGTGTATCTGGCACGAGCGATCGAGTATTCGGTCCAAATTGGACGGGCCCGGAGTATTTATTTTAAATGGCTTTTTCCGCTGATCGGGTTTAGAGCCTCTGAATCCGGCATTGACCGCCGTATCCTCAGCATTATCGCCGTTAATGCAGCGCTTGTGCTTGTTGCGATGCGACCTGCCATTGCTGTCCTTGGTATCCGAATTACCAGGGCTCTTGGTCATGTTGTTACTACGAGGTAGCCAACTGTCCTCTCCGCAAAGCGGGTCATGAGTGTTGTGAGGGCTGCCATGGATTTCGGCTTTTCTGTCCTAGGTGCCGGGCAAGCCACTCATCGCGGATGTTGTGTTTGAAGGCTGCAAGGGCCTCTGCATCCGGACAGTCGACGATTTGATTTTTCTTGGTTAGGAACCGTGTCCAGAATTGTCTGGCCGATTCCTCTGGCTGCTGAATTATGTGGCTTAGGTCATCGGCGTCTGGTGGTCGCACATTGTCGAGGAATGCGGCTTCCAGGTCTTCCCAACAACCAATTGACTCTGCTGGCAAGCAGTTATGCCAATGTCGGGCTGGTCCTTTAAGCTTGAGTGGGAGGTATTTGATGGCGTGTAGATCATCACCGCGGGCCATGCCGATATGAAGGAGATAGTCCTCGATCCAAACCGCAGGATCTGTTGTGCCATCGTATGATTCAATGTTTACGGGTTTGAAACCCTCAGGGATTTGATGATCCATCACTTCATCTGTGAAGCATAGTGGGTGTGCGGCGCCTTTGTATTGGGCTATATCACGACGCAGCTCAAATGAGCTTTGTCTACTGTGTTCGGCCCGGCCGGAGTTGCCATATCCGGCGTGACGGTTATCGTCACGTGTCGTGGGGCGCCCACACGATCCATAGATCGATCTTGTTTGCCTTGCCTTGTCCTCAAATATATCTCGCAGGTCTGGCGCATTTCCCCGCGCCTTGGTATTTTTTTAGCGGCGCCGGAGTGCGGCTTGAGTTGAGGGCCGAGAGGCCTCTACATCCTGACCACGAGGTGGCGGTCGGCCGTATCATCTTACCGTGATGTAGGTTTGGGTGCTTCCTCCTCTAATTGGGGTAGCAGCTTGCGTTTGGGTAGCTCTTGGAGGCGCTCGAGTTCATACTCTTGCCGCAAGGACTTGAGTCCATCTGTCGACTAGCAAGTCTTGGTCAGCTCTAAGCTGTTCTTGCTTTCTTGAGGCTGCTTGCCATGGCCATAAGCCTGCATTTGAAAGCGCTCTTGTTCGACGGGATCCTCGGGCACGACGAATTAAATCGTCGTCGAGGCTTGCCTCATCTTCGGAGGAGGCATGTAATTATCGTCCTCTACCTCTCTTTGCCGCTCTCTCATGAGGGTTGGCTTCTCCATCCTCTGCGCTTGAATCCTGCCAGAGGGGTTGTCTTCGACCTTGTCAGGTGTTATTGTCTCCGATGCGGAATCACCATTTTGCTTTGTGGCGGGATTTAGAGCAGCGCCCGGCGTCCGGGTGTTATTGTCTCCGTGCGGAATCACCATTTTTGCTGTGGCGGGATTTAGAGCGGCCTTGTTGACGCCGGCGCTTAGGCTTTGTCTCTTGGAGGGGTCATCCTCTACTGTTCCATCGCCATTCCCATCTTTTGGGATGTCCACCATGTATATGTCGTATGACGAGGTGGCCTTCGATTGCCTGTGGCGCTGGTTCTTAGTCGTCTCTGCATCGTCGTCCATACCGTCGATGTCTTCGAGTCGAAGTCGAGCATGTCGGTTAAATCATCGACAATGGCTCTGAAGTGGGTGGTGGGTGGGCTTTGAATTTCTTCATCGTCGCATCCCAACCTTCTGACCATAATCTGGCCAGGGCTCTCGATAAAGAGAGAGACTTTAGTGAATTCAGGATGTCGCCAAAGGGCGAGTCTTTGAAAGATGTCATGCGATGAATTCCATAATCGGCGCCCAATCGGATTCGATTGGCGAAGTATGAAGGCTCGGAGTTCGGAGAGGAGTCCGGCACCTTGGAGTCCTGAAGCCGCAAGGGCCAGGGGTAGGTGTCTGACTCAATTGCCGTAGAGATCGCAGCCTCCGGCGGTGTCCGACCACCCGTCCTCGATCGGTGTGATCGGCTCGAGCTAAAGGTCGAGCGGACACCGGTCCGGCCTCCAGACAACTGTTCGGCAAAAGCTAGATCATGCCCCTCGTGGCGGTCTTGTGGCGCTTGGCGTGGCTCGAACCCGTCGAAGATCAAGTCTCCGCGGACGTCGGCCATGTAGTTCAAACTTCCAAATCTGACACAGGTGGCGGGCAGCTTTCAATCTGCTCCGGATGGCTGCCGAATTGGCCCATGATGCAAAGCCGCCGAATACGAAGATCTGTCCGGCGAGAAAAGTCTCACCCTGGAGCGCATCGTTGTTGATGATCGGAGGAGCCATCGGTCCTAAAGATGACGACACTGAGGAACTCTTAATGAAAGCACCAATGTCGGTGTCAAAACCGGCGGATCTCGGGTAGGGGGTCCCGAACTGTGTGTCTAGGCGGATGGTAACAGGAGACAAGGGACACGATGTTTTTACCCAGGTTCGGGCCCTCTCGATGGAGGTAAAACCCTACTCCTGCTTGATTAATATTGATGATATGTGTAGTACAAGAGTAGATCTACCACGAGATCAGAGAGGCTAAAACCTAGAAGCTAGCCTATGGTATGATTGTCGTTCGTCCTATGGACTAAAACCCTCCGGGTTATATAGGCACCGAAGAGGGTTAGGGTTACACAGAGTCGGTTACAATGGTAGGAGATCTACATATCCGTATCGCCAAGATTGCCTTCCACGCCAAGGAAAGTCCCATCCGGACACGGGACGAAGTCTTCAATCTTGTATCTTCATAGTCCAGGAGTCCGGCCAAAGGCTATAGTCCGGCCATCCGGACACCCCCTAATCCAGGACTCCCTCAAGTACTCTTTTCTGAAAGAAGCACCAATCTATTTTTGTTTATTTGTACACTGTGTCACAACTTTGACCCAAAGGTCCAGAGCTATTTTAGGGTGATTGGTGTAGTACTCGGAGACTGATTGTAAGCATGATTTTCATTAGCTGTCACACTGATTGTAAGCATGAGCAGGTGGAAGATTAGGTTAGCGCGAAGCTTACCTTAAACCCTACCGCCGCCGTTGAAACGAGGCGAGCGTCGAGGGAACCTGGAGAACGTCGGGGAAGCAACGTCACGCCATCCGGCCTCCTCTTGCGGTGGGAGAACTAATACTCATGTGGCTCCGGCTGGCTCTGCACCCTCACGAACGGCACACCATACTCGATCGATTCGTTATCCTCTGGGTGCTCGACCTTCGACCTGTACGCCCACCACCTCCGCCTAACTGTCGCCTCGGGCGAATCTGTCCACTCCATCGCCCATAGGAGATACTCGATGAACTCAGAGGACTGCGGCGTGACTGCCGCCGAGGAGTACATGTACATCGCCGCCGTCTCGCTCTTTAGCATACATTGCCACATGGCCCACACCGTCCTTGAAATCTCCCACACATTGTCAAAGCAACTAAGGATCTCCTTCAACTTTGGCTAACTTTGCACAGTCGCCGGGCGATCTGCCTGATTCATTGATGCATCCTCTCCATAGATGTCGATTACGAGTGGTGCGGTGCTAGCTTTGGAAGATGGGAGGAGGCGATGGTCTTGCAATAGAGAAGAGGGAGAGGAGAGGAGGTGGTTTTGGAATGGAGATGATGGAGAGGAGAGGAGATGGTTTTGCAATGGAGAGAAGATCAGAAGAGGGAGAGGCGAGACAGTGGTTTTGGAATGGAGATGATGGAGAGGAGAGGAGGTGGTTTTGGAATGGAGATGATGGAGAGGAGAGGAGGTGGTTTTGCAATTGAGAAGATCAGAAGAGGGAGAGGCGAGACGGTGGTTTTCGAATGGAGATGATGGAGAGGAGAGGAGGTGGTTTTGCAATGGAGAAGATCGGAAGAGGGAGAGGCGAGACGGTGGTTTTGGAATGGAGATGATGGAGAGGAGAGGAGGTGGTTTTGCAATGGAGAAGAGGGAGAGGGCGTGCGGCAGCAATTTAGGATTAGGCGAGAGGGTCACACAGGATTTGGATCAAAATCAAAATCAATTTACCCTTCAATTAAGAAAGCGACCCCACATTAACTAGTCTCCCTTTTATTCTGGGTCATAATTGACCATGATTTTCGCACTAAAATATATGTTATACGTTGCAAAAATAATATAATTTGAAAGTACATTCAGATACGGACCAAACGATACAATTTTTGGTGACATGCATTAACATTTTGCTTGTCACATACAGTACGTGGTCAAACTTTGACCCAAAATACACAAAACAACAAAAAAAATACTTCCAAGACCAGCGCCGCTCTTCCGCTCTTCTCTTGTTCCAATCTAAATCCACACCGCTCCTCTCCTATTCCAATCTAAATCCAGCGCGCTCCTCTCCTCTTCCATTTCAAAACCACCGCCCCTCCTCTCTGTTCGGTCCAAAACCAGCGTCGCTCCTCTCCCGTTCTAATCCAAAACCAGCGCTGCTCCTCTCCTCTTCCATTCAAAAACCACCGCCGGCGACTGAAGGTGCTGTGGAGAAGTAGATCGAATGGAGGAGTACAACCGGTACATGAGGATCGCAGACGGCGACCCTGTGAAGCTTGCTAGGATGTTGGAGATACAGTCTTGGTTTGACAACAAGGACCAACTAGAGGCGACGGCGACATCCATGGCCAAATATCTGCAACAGAGCAAGAAGGCGGCGATACTCCCGGAGGGAGTCGTGCCGGAGTACATAGAGCTGCTCCTCTGGGCCATGGAGCAAACAGATTCACCGAATCCGATCGTGAGGGAGCGGTGGTGGGATTATCGATCCCAGATGGAGCATCCACCAGAGATCGAAGGATCGAGCATCTACAGGGTGCCGTTTGTGAGGGTGTCCTGCTAGAGCGAGCAGGTGGAGTCTTCGTCGACCGAACCCAACTCCAAGAAGAGAAAAGTAGTTGGCCCGACGACGCTTCCCCGCCATCGTCTCCCTCGCCGTTCTAATCGTCTCACGGGGCGGCTGTCTGCCGCCGAGGAATAGGAGGGGACTGCCCCCCAGCCCAATAGTCGGGCAGGTTGTGAATTGTCAGGAGGAGCTTAGGGTTGTCAGTATTTGCAGGTTGTGAATTGTGTTTTGTGTTGTGTATTTTGAGAGTATTTTCAGATATGAATGTCTTTTGAATTTCAGATTTGCAGTATTGAGCATATGAAGAATGTTATGAATTCTAGAGATCTATTTTTAGCACTTCAAAAAATGTAGTTTCATAGGAGTATAAAAGTGCAGACGAGAAGAAACTGCAAGTTTCAGTTTCAGATAAGAAACTGCAAGTTCAGTTTCAGATAAGAAACAACAACTTTCAGAGGCAGAGCATTCATGTTAACACGGCCTTTTCAAACAGGGTTAACATCATGTTGGAAGTTTTATTCATGGTCGAAAATGGAACTACCAGCCAGTTAACATCATGCTGATCAACATTCATGCATAGCACATCTTCATATGATGCACATTCAAAATGCCCACACAATGTTGCGTGTGCGAAACACAGAGAAAACGAGGGACGGAGTTTTGGCAAGTGTTGGACGTGGTTTTGGGCTGCCCCGTCTAGGCTTTCATTTTTAACATGCGCAGCCCACGACCTCGGATGGGAGGGCCAGTTTGTATTCTCTTAGGGCCGCCATGTATCGACCGGCCTATGGACCTCCCATCCGAGGTTTTATTTTTGGCAGCCCAATTTATGTATTTTTTTGAAGAAAACGCATCGGTCTGTTTCTATTTTTATATAAGAATAGGAACGCCAGTACAACTTATGTTTCCTTTTAACTATATTATATATATTTAAATTATTTTATATGTTATTATATATTATTTTTATTGTCATCATATATTTAACAGATACTTACATATGTAAGAAAACAATACCCCACATCTTATTAATTATAAAAATAATTTCTTAACAAATAAAATCCTGGATTGTTTTGGCACGAAAATCCTAGTGATTGTGTACAAAAGCTTGGTAAGATTTAAGGACGAATGTAATAATATCACTTATTATTAAAATATATTTATAACAAAATGCTCAGCCCTTTTTTATTTTTTTGATAACATTGCTGGCCCAACCCAACATTATAATTAGAATCAGCCCAAAGAAAATCGTGTATCTAGATAAAGTGCAAAGGCCTGTAATTTTTAGGAAATAAAATAAATGGGCCGCATGAAAGCTACATTAATTGTTCACCCAGCCCAGCTAATGGCTGTAATTCAAAAAAGAAAGATCAAATTGAGTGTAAATTCTACCGCCAAAAAAAGATCAGAATTCTGAAAAATGGGTTGAATACATGCCACATTTTTTAGGCTGAAATGTGGGCCAATAGGTCGAAGCCAACGCAAGTCGTTGTAAATTTAGTCAACAAATGATTCTGACATGTTAGCCGTTGGATTTACATCCAACGGCCGACATCCATCTTCAATCTCCCGTCTTCTTTCTCCAGCGCTGCCGGGACCACCTCCCGCCTCCTACTGCTTGCAGCTCTGCTTAGCACGCTTCGCTATGAAGCGCTACTCCACCGTTGGCCAGGCCATTCCTCCAACCCTCCACACCTCCTGTTCTTATCCACCAACTGCCGAACCACACCGCACTAGAACCAGTTAACCCTCGTACACCTCTCCGTCTGCGACTCTACTCCCGCGTCTTCCCATCTCCGGCTTGTTGCTGTCCGGGGCCTCGCCAGCGTCCACCACCTTGGATGCGCTCGGTGCGGCGTGGTCAACATGGTCAACGAACACACCATCGGAAGTAGGCTGTGCGTGGAGAGGCTGACAGCTGGGTCCACGGCCGCACACAAGGAAATGCCTCCTTATTACGCGCAAAATAATGATTCCTCCGCCTGACATCTGGGACTCACCGGAAGGGCCTCTGTATTTCGCGAAAAAAACGTGCCTCTACCGACTTGTCGGACCCACCAGCTATCTTCGCACGCAAGGAAGTGCCTACTTATTACGCACAAAAAATGAATACTCCCCTCACCTGGAACCCAAAGATACCGAGAGGCTGACTTGTGGGCCTACCAAGTTGACGGGGACGGAGGGCTTTGTCAACTTAGTCAATATGAATGATTCTAGCTCCTTTTACCGTACGATGTTCATCCAACGGTTGTACTGCTTCTTCAACCTCTGGTCTTCTTGCTCCAGCCGCCCAAACCAGCGCCGGTCGTGCCGCGTGCTCCTGCCTCCCGTGGCCGGCTGTGATGCCGCGGATGCCTCACCGCCCCCTACTACGCTGGCCAGGCCATCCCTCTACTCACCCACACCCCTGTTAATCTACGGCTGACAAAGCAGCCTCACATCGCACCGAAGGTGAACCCTCGTACTCCTCTTCGTGGGCATCCACTGCCACGTCTTCCCGGCTCGAGTCGCCCCTTCCTAGGCCTCGCGCCGTGCCCACCGCCGTGGTGCTCTCGGCGTGGCGTGGTCAACATGGTCAAGGAACGACTTCCATCGGACGTGGATCAGACGTGGAGAGGTCGACAGCTAGGTCCACGGCCACAAGGAAGTGCCTCCTTATTACGCGGAAAATAATGATTCCTCCACCGACAATGGGGACCCACCGGACGGGCCATCGATTTCGTGAAAAAGTTTCCCGACTGCTGGGACCCACCAGCTACATCTTCGCACGCAAGGAAGTGCGTCCGGGCAAAAAAACGATTTGCCCCCCTGACTGCTGGGACCCACCAGCTACATCTTAGCATGCAAGGAAGTGCGTCCGGGCAAAAGAATGATTCGCCCCCCTGACTACTGGGACCCACCAGCTACATCTTCGCACGCAAGGAAGTGCTCGGCGGACGCACCTGGTCGAAGCGTACCTAGCGTTGTCATTCTGGTCGCGAACGTGTACGTACATATATACTGGTGGATGTAGAGGCGCACACGTGTCGTAGTAGAGGCGCGCACGTAGCATGTACGCGTACGTACAGCGGCGAGGGTGCAAGAAAGAAAATATGGCTACGTACGTACATACGTGCAGGGTCTCTAACGTCTATCGTGCATACGTACATGGCTGGGTCAGAACGGAGAAACAGCGTCGTCGTCATGTTCATGGGGATCCAACCAGCTGGGTCGGAACGGAATACATGGTCGTGTTCATCCGGAGGAGTTGGATGGAACAGGCGATGGAAACGAGGTCTGGCGTACCGCACAACGGAGGAAACAGCCTTGTGTTCGGCCGGCCATGTTCGAAACGAGATCCTGTTGATCGGGAGGGGCCTGGCATACTGCAAAACAGAGGAAACGGACCTCCTACGGTCGAAACGGGGGTCCTGTTGATCGGGAGGGGTGTGGCGTATCACAAAATGGACGAAACGGACTTGTGTTGGAGCGCTACGGTCGAAACGGGGGAGGTGTGGCGACCGCAAAAGCAGGACTCCACGAGATAATCGCTCATCTCCACCGTCGACCTCCTCCAGCCTGCACGGGCTACCGTCGACCTCCTCCAGCCTCCACGGGCTCCTGTTCATCTAGCCTCCACCGCGCGCTACTCCACCGGCTACTGTTCAACCACCCCTCTCCACGGGCACCCCTCCACCGTCTACTGTTCATCCAGCCCTTCACACCACGGGGTCCTATTCAACCACCCCTCCACGGCCACCCCTCCACCGTCTATTGTTCATCCAACCCTCCACACCACGGGGTTCCTGTTCATCCAGAGGCAACACCACCGCTCACTGTTCATCCAACCCCCCTGCAACGCTCACTAGCAGCAGTAGCGAAGGAATCGCTCCATCGTGTTCAGTTAACAGCCATCGATCGATCGCTCGGGTTCGATGAACGCGTAACTGCGGTCTGTCCGCCGGGTTCGATTAGAGCCCAACGCCTCGCCGCTTGATTAGAGCCAACGCCGCACACACGCCACAGACGTCTGAGAGAAACGCATCGCTCCGCCCTCGACCTCCCACCGTAACGTAAACTCCCGAAATTTTCCTCCCTCGCTTCTACCACGGTTTTTTCCGTCATGGACGGCCCAAAGAATGTCATGCAGCTGCGTCTCCGGCCCGCCTGTGACGAAAAAGCCCATTTTACATCACGAGTTTTTGTCATAGAAGTAGGAGCCCACCACATCTATGATGATACCAGGTTTTTTCACAATTATCGTCATAGAAGTGTCATATGTATGACCGAATTTCTTTTCGTTCGGCCCAAAATGTCACAGATGTGTCTTTTTTTTTTGTAGTGCTACCATCACTCTGGATTTCTGCATGTACTCCTTACATAATCTCACTATGTTTTATTCCTATGCATGACAGTTATTGTAAACAATGGAACTGAACATGTAGAGCAAAAGAGACGAGCCTTGCGTGGCAATAAAATTTCATGCGACGCCGGCTCCATGGTAGGCGCAAAGGCAGCCCCTCCACGCATTTCAGATTGTAATCGAGAGGAAGATATCTGTTCTAAGGGGATTCGTATGAGAAGACAACTCCTATTTACCCCTCGAGGTCTTCGCTCTAACTTGGCATCTTGATGTTGGTTATATCATGCATATGGTGTCTTGCATTGCTTACTTTATACATCAAATATGTCATCTGCTTAGTTTAGACATCCTTTGTGCGAATGCCATATGTTTAGTTTATTCATCGTTTATGTGAATTATGCAACGCCATCTTGTTTAGCCAGGCATCATATATGTGAATTTTGCAATGCCATCCTCCTTAGCCAGTCATCTTATATGTAAATTATATCAGGCCATCCTTTTTTTCCGTTACATATTACATTTATCAACAATGTTATTACATTCAACTGCTCTTCGTGTGCATCAGCCATTTGACACGGTGATGGCAAATTCTGGAGTGAAAACAAGGTCTTCAGAGCAGACTATGCTATCTGACGAAGCGCATATCTCGCTGGTTACGGATAGCTCCTCAGAGGAGGATTCAGAGACAGATGACCACTCCTATCCCTCCCCCAAGGTGTATGCTCTAACTTGGCAGGGTTATGTTGCTCATATCGTGCGTATGGTTGTAAGTGCATCTAGTGCCCCTTAGTGATTTTGGTGTATTGAACACTTATAGGTTAAGGGACTAATGTGTTTATGAGTGTACACAGGTCTATAAGTCTATGAGGAGTTTGATATTTACAGAGAAAGTCGACCCCTAAAAATGAAGTTCTTTGGATGAAGACTTTGATATTCGAAGACTTTACGAAGACTTTGAAAGTGAAGAAATTGGTGTGACCTTGAAGACTTGGTATTCATTTGAGGAACATGAAGCGTGAAGACTTTTGTTTTTGTAGTTTCATTTTCTCTTTCTTGAGTCATAGGAAACACCGTCTTTGTTAAAGGGGGTCGAGGAAGTACTAAGGAAAATTTTCCAGGTGATGCTCAACTCAAAATCCTACACCTACCAATCCCTTCGAGTGAAACCTTTGGAAATCTCATACAGTTCAGTCAATTTCTTTAGTGACAGAGACGAAGTTCTTCTGGTCTCTGAGGAATTTGTTCTGACTGAGAAGTTAGGAATTCGCCAGTGCGGATTGCCTACACAGTGAGGATCATGATAGCCCTGAGGAATTTGAGAATCAAATTTCCGACCGTTGTTGTGCTGCGCGCCAGCTGTCCCAAAATATCTGATCCACCTAACGGTCATATCATCGAAGGGAATTTATGTCTTATCATATCGGGCTGCTCCCTAGGCTATAAATAGCCGCCCCCTACAACCACTAGCTGGTTGGCTGCTCCGAGAGAACTTGACACTTGTCATTTGAGAGCAACCCATCCTCCGAGGACTTTGAGCGAAAATCATTGAGTGAGGAAAAACACAAAACCAAACCCATACAAACCCAAAGTGATTGAGCATCGAAGAGATTGATCCTGCGTGGATCCGACGCTTGTTATCTTTGAAGGCATGCTTCTTCCAGACGGTTAGGCGTCATGGTCTAGAGCATCCAAGAGGAATTGTGGATCACCGAGTGACCAAGTCTGTGAAGGTTTGGAAGTCGCTGAAGACTTACCATGAGTGATTGGACGAGGTCTGTGTGACCTTAGTTCAAGGAGAATACGGTGAGGACCTCGTGTCCCGAGCTGCGTGCTTTCGGGCCCGGGTGTCCCGGGACTGTGTGTCCTCGAGTTTAAATACTCAGCCACTCCAACCAGACGTACAACCGAGGCGAGTTGGAACTGGTCTACCAAATCATTGTCTTCACCGACCTAATCTGGTTCTATTTCCTCAACTCTTTCATTTCCTCATTCTTTGTGTTGAGTGTTCGTTCATATCGTGTTTTGAAGACTTTGATGAAGACTTTCTCAATTTCCTCAGTTCAATTCTTGATCTGTTTGTCTTCATCTTGTGCTATCCTATGTTTAAGCTTTCAGTACTCTTTGATTGTCTTCATTTCATCATGATGACCATGCCCGCATTCTCTTATGCTTACTTCGAGTACTTATTCATTGCAAGTAGTTCTTCACTTAGGAATTTCCTCACGGCAAATTCCTCATTGAAGAATTCATAAAAATCGCCTATTCACCCCCTCTAGTCGATATAACGCACTTTCAATTGGTATCGAGCAAGGTACTCCCTTGTTACGTGTGATTTTAGTTTAACCACGGAGTTTTAGTTATGTCAACCGCAGGTATGAAGAAAGTGACATGCCCTATCTTTGACGGTCATGATTATCCCAAGTGGAAGGCCATGATGAGGAAGCGCCTCATGGCAATGGACAGCAAGCTGTGGACCGTCACTGAAATTGGTCTTACTGATCTATGCAAGACGGCGAACGCAGATGATATTCGCAAGTTCACTCGACTTGACATCATGGCGAAGGATATCATCTGTTCCTGCCTATCTAGAGATGAATTCAAGCGCATTATGCATCTTTGCAATGCGAAGCTTATCTGGGACCGAATCTCCGACGTCTATGAAGGTCATCAAACCCGTCATGATCCTTGGTTTGAGGACTTCAAGGAATCTCTCAAAACGATGACTTTCGAACCAGAATCATCATCTTCTGCATCATGTCTCATGGAAAAGGGTGACAAGGTAACCGAATGTTCCTCATCCGTGTATAGTGACGATGAATCTGATGATGATGGATCTGATGATGATATTGAACCTAGCTATACCAAGCTTGTTTGTATTGCCGCAAACAACAACATGCCTTGGAAAAGGTTCAAAACATGTTAGGTAAAAGTGATGATATGTTGGGTGAAGAAATGGATCGCACTAAAGCCTTTGAAAATCTTTAGAGACTTGATCTAGGTTTGACAGCCTTCAAGGTCATCATAACACTCTCTTGTGCGATCATGAGAAACTTTCTTATGAATTTCTTCAAAGAAAGCAAGATCTTGAGAAGCTAAGAGTGAGTTATGAAGATCTTCGAAGGAGAGTGATTCATTACTTGCTCAACAAATCAGCGCTTCTCAGGAAGAATTTGTTCCTCCATGCTTAAAGTGCATTGAACGTGAATCTGCTAATTCTTCACCTGAATGTTCAAATGCTTCAACTGTTACAAATTCTTCACTTGCTCCTGCTATCACTAATTCCTCATCTGAGGACATTGCTAGTATCACTGACGATGCAGGGCTAAAGGAATTGTACATGACAGGCATGTACAAAAGCCTCAAAGGGCATCAGACTCTTTGTGATGTGCTTAAAAAACAGATCCTCAACAGAAACCCTAGGAAAGAGGGTATTGCCTTTGAGAGGAAACTCAATGCTGATGGAACATATTGGAAGCACAGGCGGTACCCCAAAACCTCATGGGTTGCTGCAAAGGGACCTCCAGTTGATCCATCTAACTTATCTGGCTTTACATGTGAATCTCCTCATTCTTCTGATGAGTCATTTGACTCCAACTATAAACTGTTCAAAAACCAGAATGGTGAAGTATTTGCTAGATATGTTCCCCTATGAAGAAAATCTGGGTTCCCAAGAAGTGCCTTGAAAGTCTTCAGGTGAATGTCCTCATGACACCACCTGTGAAGAATAGGAACCCCAGATCAAACTCTTCATATGGACCAAATTCTTCATATGGATCCAAGTCCTCATACGGACCCAATTCCTCACGTGGATCAAATTCCTCAAAAGGATCAAAGTCCTCATATGATTATCATCGTGCTAACAACTCTGTTTACATGCGTTAGAGCTAAGGGCTATGAATATGTGCATTATTCTTCAAACCAATATGTTCATAAGTCCTCGAAGAATTTCTCTGCTTATTCATATGCTTACCCTAACCCTCTTATGTGAAATGAAATGGATTGGCCTCTATGCCACCATTCTCATATGGAGCTTGTAGAGTGATGAACTCTTTGCCACCCCTTGAGATGTGGGTGGTGAAGAAAAGAACTAATCTCTTCTGCGAGGTCAGGTCTCAGGGCGTGCTTTAAACGTCTGAAGAATTTCTTTGGGGGGCACGACAAAAATGCACGAAAGGACGCAGGCTAATCATGAAGAAATGAACTTTCATTTCACACGTCCTCATCTTGCTTATACATTATCTTTGTCTAAAGAAATTCATCTGATGAACTTGATATCATATTCTTCACGGATGAAGTATATGAGATCGTAAGTTGCACTAATTCATCTGCAGGATGATCAACCCAAAGCCAATGAGTGGGTCCTCGATAGTGGATGTACAAATCACATGATTGGTGACAAGAATCTATTGATGGATGCTCCCTTATCACCGTCACATCTGAAGCATATCATCTTTGCTGACAAAGGCAAAAGTCGGGTATTGGGTCTTGGGAAGGTTGCGATCTCTAAGGACATACACATGGACAAAGTCATGCTTGTTGAGTCCTTAGGATACAACCTCATGTCAGTCTCAATGCTTTGTGATCTTGATATGGTTGTTGTCTTTGGCAAGTATTGTTGTGTTGTGATCATGGAAGCTGACAATTCCAAAGTCTTCGAAGGCTTTAGGAGAGGAGACTTGTATATTGTTGATTTGTCTACAGGACCACAACCAGCCGTGTGTCTACTTGCAAAAGCTTGGAAGGCTGGCTATGGCATCGATTTAATTGGTCACGCAGGCATGAGGAATTTGCACATGCTTGCGAAGAAGAAACATGTCATTGGCATTGAGAATGTCAAATTCCTCAAGGATCACTTGTGTGGAGCACTGTGAAGCTGGAAAAATGACCAAGGCCAAGCATCCAGCGAAGACTATCATGACCACTACTCGTCCATTCGAATTGCTTCACATGGACCTCTTTGGTCCTAATCATTACTCAGCAGTCACTAATGATGCATCTCTATATGGCTTTGCTATTGTAGATGATTACTCTCGTTACACATGGGTACACATTGTTACTTACAAACATGAAGTGCAGGAAGTCTTCAAACGATTTTCCTCGAGGGCTTCAACCAACTTTGGTGTGAAGATCAGGCACATCAGGAGTGACAATGGAACTGAGTTCAAGAATTCCGGTCTTGATGACTATCTTGATGAACTCATGAGTTATCTGCTCCCTATACTCCTCAGCAAAATGGCGTCGTGGAGCGCAAGAACAGAACTCTTGTTGAGATGGCTCGCACTATGCTTGATGAATACAAAACGCCTAGTCGCTTTTTGGATTGATGCAATTGATACCGCGTGCCACATCATCAACAGAGTATATCTTCACAAATTCTTCAAGAAGACTGCCTATGAACTCCTCAATCGACAAGAAACCCAATGTGAGTTATTTCAAAGTCTTGATTGCTAAATGCTGGATTAGAGATCCTCATCACAATTCTAAATTTGCATCGAAAGCACATGAAGGTTTTATGCTTGGTTACGGAAAGGACTCGCACACCTACAGAGTCTTCAACATCGCTCTTCACAAGATTGTTGATATTGTACATGTGCGGTTCGATGAAACTAATGGCTCGCAAAGAGAGAACCTACCTTCTGTGTTAGATGAACCAGCACCTGAGGGATCTATCAAGTTCAAGGCAACTGAGGATGTCATTCCTACTGAAGAATCTGCTGAAGAATTCATTCCTGTACGCGAAGAACGTCGAGCTGATGCACCTGAAGATAATGCTGAAGAAAATGCTGATCAAATTCCTCGACGACAACCAGCTCATCCTCGCGTTGCAAAAGAAGTGCAAGTTGACAAGATCATCGATGACATTGAAGCGCCAGGTCCTCTCACACGCTCAAAAGCTTCACATTTATCTAACTTTTGTGGGCACTATGCTTTTGTCTCTATCACAGAGCCCACCAAGGTAGATGAAGCATTATTGGAGCCTGAGTGGATTCAGGCAATGCAAGAAGAATTACATCAGTTCGAGCTCAACAATGTCTGGGAACTGGTCAAACGTCCAGATCCTCGCAAGCATAATATCATTGGCACAAAGTGGATCTACCGCAACAAGCAAGATGAAAATGGCCTTGTGGTGAGGAATAAGGCACGACTTGTAGCTCAAGGCTACACACAGGTTGAAGGAATTGATTTCGATGAAACTTTTGCACCTGTCGCTAGACTTGAGGCTATTCGCATATTACTTGCTTATGCTAACCATCATAATATCACTTTATATCAAATGGATGTGAAAAGTGCATTCCTCAATGGTAAGCTTGAGGAAGAAGTATATGTTGCTAAACCCCCAGGTTTTGAAGATCCAAAGAATCCCGACAAAGTCTTCAGACTCAACAAGGCCCTCTATGGTCTCAAACAGGCCCCACGGGCGTGGTATGATACATTGAAGGAATTATTCATGAAGAATGGATTCACACCCGGTTCACTCCACCCTACTCTTTTTTACTAAATCATATGATGGTGAACTGTTTGTGTGCCAAATATATGTTGATGATATTATCTTTGGATGTACTGACCAACGTTATAGTGATGAATTTGCCTATATGATGAGTGAAGAATATCAAATGTCTATGATGGAAGAGTTGAAATTCTTCTTAGGTCTTCAAATTACAACAACACAATGGCATATTCATATCTCAGGAGAAATACCTCAAAGATGTCCTAAAGAAATTCGGCATGCAAGATTGCAAAGGCGTCAAAATTCCTATGCCCACGAATGGCCATCTATGCAATCGATGAAAATGGTATTGACTTCGATCACAAGGTATACCGCTCCATGATTGGTTCTCTATTGTACTTATGTGCATCTAGGCCAGATATAATGCTTAGTGTTTGCATGTGTGCCCGATTTCAAGCTACACAGAAGGAATCACACCATAAGGTTGTGAAGCATATTCTTCGATATCTAGCTCACACACCAACACTAGGATTATGGTACCCCAAGGGCTCTACTTTTGATCTCATTGGATATTCTGACTCTGACTATGCTAGTGATCATGTGGACCGCAAGTAAAAATCTGGTACTTGTCATTTCCTCGGACGATCTTTGGTCTGTTGGTCCTCGAAGAAATGAACTGCGTATCACCGCTTCATCATGGAAGCTGAATACATTGCTGCTGGCTCTTGTTGTGCTCAATTGCTATGGATGAAGCAAACTCTCAAGGACCACGGCATCAACGTGAAGAATGTGCCTCTCATCGTGACAATGAGAGTGCCATCAAGATTGCTCACAACCCGATTCAGCACTCGAAGACAAAGCACATTCAAATTCGTCATCATTTTCTTCGTGATCATGTGTTGAAGGGCGACATATCCATCAAGCATGTGAAGGCGAAGAACAGACTAGCAGATATCTTCACAAAGCCCTTGGATGAGAAGAGATTTAGCAAGTTGCGGTGTGAGCTAAATATCTTAGAATCTTGAATGTTCTTTGAAAAGGACACACATCCTGACACATATGCAAAATTGATGACTTAGATGTGCAACACATGAAGAAACGTTTTTCTTCAATCAATGAAGAATAACACTCTAAGTGTGAAGTAATTAATGAAGAATTTGATTCTCAGAACCCTACGACAATTGCACGTGGTGTCTGAAATCATCATTCTTATACGGTGGGTCACGCCACCACCAAAGTTGAAAATCTTCAAATTTGAGTTTTTCCTCAGTTTTTCAAATTCTTCAACTTTGCAAAATCTTCACTGTTTCCGTCGTTTTTCTTCATTGGCTATATATATATGGGTTTATGTCCTCTCTGACATTCACTTATGGCTATTTCTTCAAGTCGCTTTTTTCGCTAAGTGAATGTGATCGGACCCTTCCCCTCTATGCTATACTCAACCCAATCTATTCACAAATTCTTCATGTGCGTTCTACTTGAAACTTCGTTCAAAATCTTCTTTGTGTCCTTGTCAATTTGAAGAAATTGCGAACGGAACATTAAAACTGATCTTATCCAAACTTTCGTTTTTGCCGCTCAAACCGTTCCGCATCCCACGATAGATTTATCTATTCACCCACGATCTAACACAATCTCCACTTTTCAGTACGTGGGTGACACATGTCAAGCGAATGAGAAGGGTCAGGCACGTTCGTCCCAAATCTTCGGGCAAACAGTTTTTCACCATGGCTATATATACCCCCTCTCCCCTTCCTCACTTCCTTTACTCCGCTCGACCGCTCTCTCTCTCGCTCGAGCTTCTCAAACCCTAGCGCCGCCGCTACTCCATCATCGCCGGTGAGGAAGAGCTTCACTACCTCGACCTCGTCGCCGTCGCACTCGCGCCGACCGCGGAAATCTTCACTTCGCCGCCGCCGTAGCTGTCTTCCTCCGCCGAGTTAGGGCGTGGAAGATCTAACCTGACGAACTTCCCATCTGTTCTTCTCGGTTAAATCGTGTTCTTCAGTTCGGGTAATTAAAAGTTACTTTTATTACTCGCTTTGATTCTCAAACATTCCTTAAAATCTTCAAAGGTGTTTATTCTTCAAATCTTCACACATATGAACACCTCAAACAAAATATGCTCTTGATTCGTTTCTCTAAGCAATGATTTTTCTTCAAGATTCCTCAATTGTGTGGATCCTCAATCTATACAACTCGGAACCTAAGACAAAGATCGCTTAGTGAAATTCTTCAAGGCTCATCTGGTCAAATTCCTCAAACTAGTTCTTTTGAAAAACCTTACGAGAACGCATATGACCTCTTCAAATTCCTCGCAACTATACTCTGTTCACGGTACTCATGTCATTCTTTGAATCACTAGGTTCTCATCAACTTAACTCATTTGCAGCGTTCCTCGAAGAAAAGTTGCATACTTCTTCAGAGAATTCGATTGTTGAAATTCCTCAGCTGAAGAATATGGCAGAAGGAAAGAAGCCACATAAAGGAGGAAAGAGGCCTGAGGTCATGACTGCGTTTGAGATTCCTGAGGAAATATATGCTGATTATTGCACACCTGATGAAGCCGAGTTCGACAAAGAGAACAAAAATCAGCGCAAGGTGCGCATTCAAAGGATTTAAAGGAGATGGGCAAGGGAATGGAGGGAGTACAGATATGTCACTCCAAAGTACATGAAGAAATTCGATCTCAATACTCCATGCCCAAGAGCTCCCTTGGCACCTGGTCAAGAAGCTGACCCCACCAGCATCAAGCGTGGTGAGGACTTTCCTGAAGAATGGGCCAAGCGGCAAGCCAAATTGGCAAGACAAGCCAACGAGGCAGTGAGGAAATTTAATGAGGACTCTGCCACTGCTGCTGCCACTGAGGCCTCTGTCAAGCCAAGAAAATCTATGGCAAAGAAGCCCGCACACAAGCCAAGTGCTTCACCAACAGTGCCCTCACGGCCAAGTTCCTCGGCTGTGCCCTCACGACCAATTCCTCATGCAGCTCTGCTCCTCCCAAGTCCTCGGCCCGCTCCTACAAAGTCCTCAAGAGTTCCGACAAAGTCCTCTGCACTGTGCATCCGGCCCACGTGCCAAAGGACTACAGGAATCTCCATTGCCTCGTGTCTCGGCAAGTTCCTCGGCTGCACCAAATTCTTCATCCGCCCCAACTCTGTCAAGACTAAGGCCACGGTGGGCCGAGGTCCTCGGCCAAGTCCCAAGAAGAAACAGGTCGCCTTCCAAGAGCCACGAAGATGATGAGGCTGATGATGATGAACTTGCGGAAATCATCGAGACCGACAAGAAAGGGCCGCTAGAGCCAAAGGCACACTGCCCTTCTTGTTGGATCCAAGAGCGATCCTAGACTACATTGATCTACGGCACAAGGACCCAAACACTCCTATGCCCGACTTCAAGTTGACACACGCCAAAGTCACATCTTGACTCATTTCATCCAAGAGGAGAAATGGAAATTTGATACGGCCAGAGATCAAGAAATCGCATGATCTGAGAAAGGAGAAAGCTGAAAAAAAGGTTGTCAAGATGACAAATGAAGAACTTATCAAGATGCAGGTGACATCAAAGCCCTCATGACAAATTTGACTCCTATTATGCTGATTGGCAAGGAGCCAAAGTCGATTAAATCAACCCGACGAAGAAGTTCACCAATGTTGCAGCCCCAACGCAACAAGAAATTCCTCAGTGGAGCCTCATTTCAATGATGAAGAACATGCCACCGGCACCGATGAAGTTCAGCTGCTAAAGACAATGCTAGTTCCAGGTTGATGATCCCATTCCGGCCCGAAGAAATTGCGGTGGCATCCACTAGTGGTGCGCCTAAAGAAATTGCTGTGGCATCCACTAGTGGTGCGCTGAAGAAATCGAAGAAGTCAGGCAAGCTGCATCGATTCTTTGAGGAAATTCAACCAGATTCCTCAGCTCCTCCTGCGCCTACACCAACTCCAATCCTTCCATCTGCATCTGATGTGAAGAAGACCAAGGCTGCAGAACGAGCTGCAGTGAAGAAAAGGAAAGCATCTGCTGCGTCAAATTCTTCAGCACTGAAGAAGATGAAGACAATGACCAGCTCATTTGACAATCCCATTGATGTTGTTCCAATTTCCTCCATGCCATCAAAGGACCTTGTTCCTTTTGGTGAAGATTATGATATCCCAAGCGGATCTGATGAAGAAAATCATTCTGCTGCTTCGTCAGAGCAGATTGATGAATAAATTGAAGTGGAAGCAATCCCTTCAACCCCAATCATTTCCTCGCCTATGCCTCAGTTCACAGTTGAAGAGGCCGGTGTTGAGGACATTGAAGAAGATGTGGATATTGGAAGTACAACGCCAGTGATGAATGATGACTTTTGGGAAAGTCAGCATCCAAATTCTCCACTCTTCACCCCAATCCAACAGATTCCTCAGTCCCCTGCTCCAACAGTTCAAATGGGCTCAAGAAACTCATCCCACTTCATCTCAGACATGAAGAAATTCCAGCCACTAGCGCCGATGAACTCTTCTTCTTGATCCTCGATCGCACATGTAGAGGAACCAGAAATTCCTCAGCCTGAAGAACCTGAGATTGCGATTCCAGAGGTCGTGATGCAACTCACTGACACTCCATTGCCAAAGCCAAAGAATTCATTCTCAACGAAGCAAAAGTTCAAGGCTGAAGACTTCTTTGGCGAGCATGTTTTCTTCACTGATTACAATCCATATGATTCTGCTCGCATAAGGAAGAGGCGTTTCTGGACTGCTAGTCAAGCCAACTTCTATTCCTCAGTGCTCTTCAACAAAGACAAAGTCTTCGATCATGCACATGTTCCTCATGTGGACATGGAATCTCTGCCAGGCTTCGAGCCAGTCCTCAGTGTTCTTCACGATGCAGGACTTCTGAATTTCTGCACTGATATCTGTGATTGGAATGAAGAACTCATTCTTAAATTCTATGCAACGCTGCACATCACCGGAGATGCTGAAGATGTGAACTCATGGGTGTTGGACTCGATGTATGAAAACACTCACTACAAGGCACCAGCAACTGAATTGCTTCATGCCCTACCACTCAGTCCTCCACTTGATGGTGCTCGTTGTATCTACAACGAACCTGAGCTTTCAAATCACTACATGCAAGTGTTGATGAAGCCTTTGAAGCCAGGGCAGGCCCCAAGAACCAAATTCCTCGTCAAGGAATTATTGTATGTGCCTCGGACTGTCTATCGGATTCTGACGAAGACAATGAGTCCTATCAAAGGCCACGACTCAAATGATGAAGAAGTCGTTGGCATCATGAAGAATATGCTTTTCAATATCATTCATGGCGTTCCGTCAACTTCCATGATTTCTTCATGAGGACTCTAGCGAATATTGCTATGTCACCTTTTGAGCTGAAGCCTTATGCACCATGGATTATGAGGTTCATCAGGACAAGGTCTTCACTCAATTACAAGCCTGATACTCTGAACCACTGCAGCTACTTGCCCCCGATTGAAGTCCTCAAACGGACATTTTCCTGCGCAGATGACAAGGGCACGGCAACTGCTGCGCTAGATGAAGGCACTCGTCCATTGGATGGTCGGTTCGCAAAGCTGCAACCTACTCCACCAATGATGACTCGCCACACATGACTCTGCCGCCAATACCTCGGCCAAGCAAAATCCTCAAGCCACAAAGACCTGTGGTGATGGTGATCGTGAGTTACTCCTCAGTCTTCATCAGAAGGTTGATCGCAATCATAGATGGGTCAAGCGTCAGTTTGGCTCAATTCTTCACAACATGACCTCTACACACAATGCAGTGAAGAAAAACCAATACTACCTCCATGAAACCTTCAACCGCACCTGGGCTGTTCTTTCTAATGTCTACAGCGTAGAAGAACTGAAGACAATGGGTCTCAAGGAAGACTTTGGTAGTGCGCACCTCCACCGAAGAAATACAAGAAGGTCAAAGTTCCTTCCTTGGCGGTTAGCTCCTATTCTTCATCGCGAGACATCAAGAAAATGAAGACTTGGGCGACACTACGGCAGGCCCTACTACGACAACCGACCCCAACAACGTCAAGGCTCCTTCATAAACTTGAAATTCTTGAGCGTTAGTCCTCGCCGATCCTTTTGGTCATTCGATTACAAAGGGGAGAAATGTGAGTTAGTCTTCAAGCGGGTCTATTATATGGGCAATTTTTGTTAAGTTACAACTCTCGTTCTTCCGAAACTTTTATTGGATCGAGTTGTAATCTTAAACCCGATGGTGCTCGATACTTTTGATGCCGTCGTGCTCGATACTCTTGATGCGTTATTTTGCATGCTTGTTCCTCATTAATGTTATTGCATGCATGCTGAATTTCATCAAGCACCATATTTCATCATGCATTTCAAATTCCTCATATTATATGTCAAATGCGTGTATGAATTACAAGATATAGGGGGAGATCTCCATGATTCAACTCTTCAAATGTGCATTGCCTCAAAAGCAAATTCCTCACTATGCACATCTTGGGGGAGTTCTTCTATATCTTGCAATCAAATTCCTCAATATCAGTATTTACACTTCATATGTTTATTCCGTTGAAAACTTAACCTATATTGTCATCAATCACCAAAAGGGGAGATTGTAAGTGCATCTAGTGCCCCTTAGTGATTTTGGTGTATTGAAGACTTATAGGTTAAGGGACTAATGTGTTTATGAGTGTACACAGGTCTATAAGTCTATGAGGAGTTTGATATTTACAGAGAAAGTCGACCCTAAAAATGAAGTTCTTATTTGAAGACTTTGATATTCTGAAGACTTTCTGAAGACTTTGAAAGTGAAAATAATTGGTGTAACCTTGAAGACTTGGTATTCATTTGAGGAACATGAAGCGTGAAGACTTTTGTTTTCGTAGTTTCGTTTTCTCTTTCTTGAGTCACACGAAACACCGTACTGTTAAAGGGGGTCGAGGAAATACTAAGAAAAAATTTCCAGGTGATGCTCAACTCAAAATCCTACACCTACCAATCCCTTCGAGTGAAGCCTTTGGAAATCTCATACAGTTCAGTCAATTTCTTGATGTGAGACGAAGTTGTTCTGGTCTCCGAGGAATTTGTTCGACCGAGGAGTTAGGAATTCGCCGTCTTGGATTGCCTACAGTGAGGATCATGATAGCCCCGAGGAATTTGAGAATCGAATTTCCGACCGTTCTTTGTTCTTGCCACCTGTCCCAAAATATCTTATCCACCTAACGGTCATATCATTGAAGGGCATTTATGTCTTATCATGTCGGGCTGCTCCCTAAGCTATAAATAGCCGCCCCCTACAACCACTAGCTGGTTGGCTGCTCCGAGAGAACTTGACACTTTTCATTTGAGAGCAACCCATCCTTTGAGGACTTTGAGCGAAAATCATCGAGTGAGGAAAAACACAAAAACCAAACCCCTACAAACCCAAAGTGATTGAGCATCACTGAAGAGATTGATCCTACGTGGATCCGACGCTTGTTACCTTTGAATACTGTGCTTCTTCCAGACGGTTAGGCGTCATGTTCTAGAGCATCCAAGAGGAATTGTGGATCGCCGAGTGACCAAGTCTGTGAAGGTTTGGAAGTCGCCTGAAAACTTACCATGAGTGATTGGACGAGGTCTGTGTGACCTTAGTTCAAGGAGAATATGGTGAGGACTTGGTGTCCTGAGCTGCGTGCTCAGGACTGGGTGTCCGGGACTGTGTGTCCTCGAGTTTAAATACTCAGCCGCTCCAACCAGACGTACAACTGAGACAGCAGTTGGAACTGGTCTACCAAATCATTGTCTTCACTGACCAAACTGGTTATATTTCTTCAACTCTTTCATTTCCTCATTACTGTGTTGAGTGTTCGTTCATATCTGTGTTTGAAGACTTTGACTGAAGACTTTCTCAATTTACTCAGTTCAATTCTTCAGTCTGTTTGTCTTCATCTTGTGCTATCCTGTGTTTACGCTTTCTATACTCTTTGATTGTCTTCATTTCATCATGATGACCATGCCCGCATTCTCTTATGCTTACTTACGAGTACTTATTCATTGCAAGTAGTTCTTCACTTAGGAATTTCCTCACCGGCAAATTCCTCATTGAAGAATTCATAAAAATCGCCTATTCACCCCCCTCTAGCCGATATAACCCACTTTCAATGGTGTCTCGCATTTCTATGTCATTTGATTAGTTTAGACATGCTTTGTGTGAATGCCACCTGTTCAGTGTCTAATTACCAAATATGTGAATTATGCATTTCCATCTTTTTGCAAGACATTATATATGTGAATTATACAATGCTATCTTGTTGCAAAGGAATTATATATGTGAATTATGCAATGCCATGGTGTTTAGCCAATCATCATGTATGTGAATTATATCATGCTATCATTTTTTTGTATTACGTGTTCCATTTGTCGACAACGTTTGTATATTCAACTACTCTTCCTGTGCATCAGCCATTTGAAGTGGTGATGGAAGTATCTGGAGTGAAAACAAGGTATTCAGAGCAGACAATGCTACCTGGTGAAGCAGGCATCTTGCTGGTTAAGAGCTCCTCGGAAGAGGATTCAGAGACTGATGACCAGTCCTATTTTCCCCCCGAGGTCTATGCTCAAACTTGGCAGGGTTATATTACCCATGTCATGCATGTTGTCTTTCATTGCTTAGTTTTTACATCATATATGGATTGCCATCTGCTTACTTGCTTACTATATAAATCATATATTTGAATTATATCATGCCATCATGTTTACATAGTACATACACATCATCTATCTGAATTATGGCATGTCAACCCATTTAATAAAGACATCATATAGTTATATCATCTCATCATGTTTAGTGTTTACAGTCATCATATTTTGAATTATGACATTCTATCCGTGAATGTATGTGAATTATGGCATGCCAACCTATTTAATAAACACATTATATAGTTATGTCATGTCATCCTGTTTACATAGTCTCATATTTTGAACTATGTCTTTCCATCTTTTTTAGTTAGCCATCATAATCTGAAATTGTGTCATGCTATCATGTTTAGTTAGCGATCATATATGCGAAATTGTGTCATGCTATCCTGTTTGGTTAGACAACATAAATATGAATTATTTCATGCCCTCTTTTATTCCCCACTATCAATTGCACTGCTCTATCATACAATGTCTATACTTTCAGTTACTTTTCTTGTTTATCAGCCATTTGAATTGGAGAGCATGATGGCAGTATCTAAGGGAGTAACAACACGGTCTTCAGAAAAGATAGTGCTACCAGTTGATGCAGATAGAACCACAGTTGTACTTTCCCAAGGACCAGATCCACCACACATAACCCAGACTCTCGCAGATTGTACCCCTACCCAGTTAGACAGAGAACCAGCTACACCCCTTCTAACCCCAACCCCGGCAGATAGTAACCCAGTTCTAGTTGACACAGCACCATCTCCACCACAGAGCACCCAAACATGAGCAGTTAGTAAAGGAACTGCAGTGCCCAAAGCACGAGGACCACCACTCCAAATCCCAACTCAACGCTTAAAGGAGAAGAAGATTTGTTCTCAGGTCAGGTTCTATAGCTATGGTTCATACTCCTTTGCTCTTGCATGACTGTATTTACTCATACCAACTATTTTCAAATTTGAAGGATGGAATTGAAACTCCAATGGCGCAACAGGTATGTTTTATACATGTTTATTTAATTGATTTGCTGTTGTAACCTACTCTATGTTGATTTCATTTTCAATTGAATAAACAGTTATATTCTCATGTCATGCACATTACAAGTGTTGTTATTGCTCTATAGTTACCCACACTTATATTCTGTCTATTCTGTTTTGTCTTGAACAAATATTATTTGAACTGTGTCTCTATCTTGATTTGGCAACAAAAACTAGAATGATATAGACCATAAAGTGACCATGGTACATAGATATATGTTTGTTTCATGCTGTTATCCTGTCCACTTTACTACTGAACTCATTTACCAAAATGAGTTTCATATACAACATGGTAAACATGTGATGTGTCTGCTTGTTTCTCTTTTAGAATGCGGACAAAATATTGGAGAACATCAGCGTTATCCAATGGTAAAGGAAGTAATGCAGATAAGGTTCAAGGTAGTGAGACATCCCTGTTGGTCTCCAAGAAAGCTGATAAAAACTCTCTTGACGACAGTGAGGGAACCCAAAAGTCCAGTCTTCATGTAGTGTTCGAGATTCTTGGCCGCCATCGCCGCACAAGCTCTTGAATTATTTGCTGAATCAGTTCGTCTTCTTGAGTCTCAACTTCAAGTTGAAAGACATCGATTAGATGTGCTTATGAGGTAATTGCACTTTCTCTTTAATTTGAGAGTAGTACATCAGAGAAATCCGTTCTCGTGATGCCTACACCGACTAGAGAGGAAGCTAATGATGATGATCATGAAACTTTAGATCAAGTTACTACTGGACCTCGTAGGTCAAACAGAGCATGTTCCGCACCAAAGTAGTATTGTAATTCTGTCCAGGAAGTCATGTTACTAGACCATGGCGAACCTACAAACTACGAAGAAGCTATTATAAGCCTAGATTCCGACAGATGGCTTGAGGCCATGAAATCTGAGATAGGATCCATGTATGAGACCAAAGTGTGGACTTTGGTGGACTTGCCCGATATCGGCAAGCCATAGAGAATAAATGGATTTTCAAGAAGAAGACCGACGTTGATGGTAATGTTACTGTCTACAAAGCACGACTTGTCGCAAACGGTTTTCGACAAGTTCAAGGGGTTGACTACGATGAGACCTTGTAGCGACCCGACCTCAGATGGTCAAGTCTCTGTGCTTCAGTGTCATCCCTGGATCGGTAATGCTGACACACACAGTACTCAAAGGATTTATAGCAGAGTAGAAATCACACACTTATTACATCGAATGTCTCAAAAAAGAGAACTTATTACAATAAATATAGCTTAAGGCCATCTAATACGATAACAACGGAAGGCTTGGAAGATAAAGTGAGTCCATCAACTCCAACGGCATAACTCAGTGCATGACAACGACCTATCGCACCTTTACTCGTCGTCTGAAAAGTCTGCAACATAATACGTTGCAGCCTGAAAATGGTTCAGCACATGGAATATGCTGGCAATGTAACATAGTAGAGCAATGAACAGATAAAAGCTAGGACTACATGCATATATGGCTGGTGGATGCTCTAGGGTTATATGTTTTTGCGAAAAGCCAATTTTTCCCTACAACAAAGGAATAGATTTTATTTAACTATCATGGTAGTTGAAACATCATTGAGAAGGTTCCTACAACTCAATCCCAATTAAAAGTAATTATCAACCCAACAAATTAAATTAGAGTGATGAGATACATTTGATAATCCAAGTACTAGATACTCAAGATTGTCCATAACCGGGGACACGGCTAACCATGATTAGATTGTACACTCTACAGAGGTTTGCGCACTTTTCCCCACAAGACTCGATCTCCTCCGTTGGATTTCTCGCACTACATGGTGTTTGAGAAACGGATGACCGAGACACGATCTTTGAAGCATTAACTCTAACCCCGGTTAGACAGTACCAACCTACATCCCTCTACATCTGCTAGCCTACCACTGGAAGAGGTCATGCAACATACTCA
Source organism: Aegilops bicornis (assembly GCA_021605145.1). Lineage (NCBI taxonomy): Eukaryota > Viridiplantae > Streptophyta > Magnoliopsida > Poales > Poaceae > Aegilops > Aegilops bicornis. The sequence goes on along the minus strand of CM038673.1, from coordinate 192,829,981 downwards.
ACTATGCTAGAGCCCATAATAGCTTGTGGCTGCACACGGAAGTTTCTAGCATGAAATATCTCACGATCCCTTCGAGCCTGGGTAGCGAACCATAGGATGATCACACGGATACCCCGGGATCTCCTAGGACAACACTGGATTCCCCAGGTGCCCAAACAAGCAATCCATCCAGTTGTGTATTGAAGTAGCCACCTTAAGTTGAACCATTAATTAATAATCTCACATCTGTCATGGATTCACTCAAACCCAATCCATGTCTACGAGCATAGCATGGAAATATAAGCATAATGTAGAAGTAACTCCCAAGGGTTTGATAATAAAACAGGTAATAGGTTCTACCTCATCAACTACTTCCCAATGCCCACAAGTTAATCACATCCTAATCATGCAGTGTTTGAGGATTGGAACTAATGCATAAAAACTGGGTATGAAAGGAGTATGATCAATGTGTTACTTGCCTTGCTGACGATCCGCAAAACCTAGTGACTCGTAGTAGCACGCTCCGCACTCCGGGAATTCTATCGTAAACAAACAATAACATACATAAGCAATCAAGCAAAGATGCACGGGTAAAACTCAAACAACAAGATCTAACCAGAAAGTTCAACTTAAGAACTCCAGTTTGCAAAAAGAATCAAATCAAACGGAGCAACGAAACTCAAACTGCGAAAGAAACAAGATCGTTTACTAATCTGGACTAAAGTCAAATTTTACGGTACCAAAATCTTGTTCAAGTTGGTTACGCGGAAAGAGGGCTTCGAGACGAAGATTTAGGCGCTTGAATCGCCTGATTCCGATAAACGAGCGAAAAGATACGCTAAAACGAAAATCGGATCAGAAATCGCGATCAGAAATATTCGCAAAAAATCCAAGAAAAAGAAAACTAACGAACAGGCTAACGAACGAACATTCGCTGTCTTTGACTAACAGCGAAAACCGTTCGTTAAAACGAACGTACGGACGAACGTCCGCTATTTAGCCGAACGAGAAAAAAAGCCGATCTAATAAAATAAAAAAACGAAACTAGGGTTTAAAAAAAACGAACGGTTTTAACAGAAAAACCTACGGGCGGCGAGGTTCGGCGGGGCGGCGAGGCGGCGGGCGGCTGCCCCATGGGCGCGAGAGGCAAGCGATCGCGCGATTCCCGAGGCGGGGCGGCGGCTAGGGTTTCGGGTGGGCTGGCGGCGGCTGGGGGCTCGGGGTCTCGGGCTTTAAAGGCCGGCCCGAGGAGTCCTGGCCGGTTACGGCCCGGAGTCGGTTGCGCGTTTTTTTAAAATATACCGACGTGCAGAAAAAGAAAGAAAAGAAATACCAAACGGACTCCAAAAATCCCGAAATAATTTTTCCCCGTCCTCTAAAAATATGTCGGACAAGGTGAACATTTATTTGGGCCTATAACGCAATTTTGAAAAATGCGTATTTTTCCTATGCAAATAAAATAGCACTAAAATCCGAATAAAATCAAATATTTGATTTTAATATTTTTCCTCCAATATTTCATTTATTTTGGAGAATTCATATTATCTCCTCTCATATATTTTAATATGAAAATATTTTGGTTAGAAAAATAAATAAACCAAAGTGATCCTTGTTTCGATATTTGATAAAATTCAAATATGAAAACGATGAAATCCTCAACTCTCTCCGTGGGTCCTTGAGTTGCTTAGAATTTCGAGGATTGCAAATCGAAATGCAATAAAACATGATATACATGAATGATCTATGTATAACATTCCAAATTAGAAATTTGGGATGTTACAGACCTTCTCACCCGTAGCGATGCTTAAGTCAGTTCGAATCATGTTAGCAATTGCCACATTTTATGATTATGAAATTTGGCAAATGGACGTCAAAACTGCATTTCTTAATGGATTTCTTAAAGAAGAGTTGTATATGATGCAACCAGAAGGTTTTGTCAATCCTAAAGATGCTAACAAAGTGTGCAAGCTTCAGCGATCCATCTATGGATTGGTGCAAGCATCTCAGAGTTGGGATAAACGCTTTGGTGAGGTGATCAACGCATTTGGTTTTATACAGACTTTCGGTGAAGCCTATATTTACAACAAAGTGAGTGGGATCTCTGTAGCATTTCTGATATTATATGTGGATCACCTATTGCTGATTGGAAATGGTATATAATTTCTGGATAGCATAAAAGGATACTTGAATAAGAAGTTTTCAATGAAAAACCTCAGTGAAGCTGCTTACATATTAGGCATCAAGATCTATAGTGATAGATCAAGACGCTTGATAAGGTTTTCAATGAGTACATACCTTGACAAGATTTTGAAGGAGTTCAAAATGGATCAGTCAAAGAAGGAGTTCTAGCCTGTATTGTAAGGTGTGAAGTTGAGTAAGACACAAAGTACGACCACAGCAGAAGATAGAGAGAATGAAAGTCATTTCCTATGTCTCAGCCATAGGTTCTATAAAGTATGCCATACTATGTACCAGACTTATTGTGTACCTTGCCATGAGTTTGGCAAGGGGTACAATAGTGATACATGTGTAGATCACTGGACAGTGGTCAAAATTATCCTTAGTTACCTAAAGAGGACTAAGGAAATATTTCTCGATTATGGAGGTGATAAAGAGTTCGTCATAAAGAGTTACGTCGATGCAAGCTTGAACACCAATCCGGATGACTTTGAGTCTCAATCTGGATACATATTGAAAGTGGGAGCAATTAGCTAGAGTAGCTCCATGCAGAGCATTGTAGACATAGAAATTTGCAAAATACATACGGATCTGAATGTAACAGAACCGTTGACTAAACTTCTTTTACAAGCAAAACATGATCACACCTTAATAATCTTTGGGTGTTAATCACATGGCTATGTGAACTAGACCGACTCTAGTAAACTCTTTGGGTGTTGATCACATGGCGATGTGAACTAGATTACTGACTCTAGTGCAAGGGGGAGACTGAAGGAAATATGCCCTAGAGGCAATAATAAAGTTGTTATTTTATATTTCCTTATTCATGATAAAGGTCTATTATTCATGCTAGAATTGTATTGATCGGAAACCTAAATACATGTGTGAATACATAAACAAACACCGTGTCCCTAGTGAGCCTCTACTTGACTAGCTCGTTGATCAAAGATAGTTAAGGTTTCCTAACCATAGACATGAGTTGTCATTTGATAACGGGATCACATCATTAGGAGAATGATGTGATGGACAAGACCCATCCATTAGCTTAGCATATTGATTGTTCAGTTTTATTGCTATTGCTTTCTTCATGTCAAATACATATTCCTTCGACTATGAGATTATGCAACTCCCGGATACCGGAGGAATACCTTGTGTGCTATCGAACGTCACAACGTAACTAGATGATCATAAAGATGCTCTACAGGTATCTCCAAAGGTGTTTATTGAGTTGGCATAGATCGAGATTAGGATTTGTCACTCCGAGTATGGGAGAGATGTTTCTGGGCCCTCTGTTAATACACATCATAAGTTTGCAAGCAAACGACTAAGGAGTTAGTCACGAGGTGATGTATTATGGAACGAGTAAAGAGACTTGCCGGTAACGAGATTGAACTAGGTATGAAGATACCGAAGATCAAATCTCCGGCAAGTAACATACCGATAGACAAAGGGAATAACATATGTTGTCATAACGGTTTGACCGATAAAGATCTTCGTAGAATATGTAGGAGCCAATATGGGTATCCAGGTTCCGCTATTGGTTAGTCTACATAGTTCTCGAACCCATAGGGTCCGCACGCTTAACGTTCGATGATGATATTCTATTATATGAGTTATGTGATTTGGTGACCGAATGTTGTTCGGAGTCTCGGATGAGATCATGGACATGACGAGGAGTCTCGAAATGGTCGAGAGGTAAAGATTGATATATAGGACAATGATATTCAGACACCGGAAGTGTTTCGAAGAAAACCAGATAGTCATCGGAGTACCGGGGGTATATTGGGCCTATTGGGCGACAAGAGGGGAGCACACCAGCCCACAAGGGGTTGGTGCGGCCCCCCATGGCAGCCGGCCAAGTGGGGAAGGAAAGGAGGAGGATTCGGCCTCCCCTTCCTTCTCTCTTGCCCCCTTTCCTTTCTTCTCCGGCAATTAAGGAAAGGGGGAGCCACTTGGGAAGGAACCCAAGTAGGATTCGGCCTACTTGGGGCGCCCTCCTGGCTGCTCCCTCCCCTCCCGCCTATATATATGGGGGGCGCTCCTAGCACACCCCAGACAATTGCCTAGCCGTGTGCGGCGCCCCTCTCCACCGTTTACACCCTTGGTCATATTTTCGTAGTGCTTAGACGAAGCCCTGCGAGGATCACTTCACCATCACCGTCACTGCCTTGATCGTCTTGTGGAACTCATCTACTACCTCGATGTCTTGTTAGATCAAGAAGGCGAGGGACGTCACCGAGCTGAACGTGTGTAGAACTCGGAGGTGTTGTACGTTCGGTACTCGATCAGTGGACCGCGAAGAAAGTTCGACTACATCAACCGCGTTGTGAAACGCTTCCGCTTACGGTCTACGTGGGTGCATAGACACACTCTCCCTCTCGTTGCTATGCATCTCCATTGGTAGATCATTGCGTGTGCATAGAAATTGTTTTGTTTTCTATGCATCGTTTCCCAACACTTGACTCCTTTCACTGGAAGCTAATTATGAGTGGTGTTTTTATGGTGAAATCCATGTACCTGGATCTCATTGATTCTGGCCCAATCCCGCGATCGAATCATATTTGGAAATTAAAAGTCCCGTTGAGAATCAAGATTTTCATGTTGTTTGTCCACAAGAAAGTGATTTTGACCAAGGATAATTTGCTTAAGCGTAGTTGGGTGGGCAGTTCACGTTGTTGTTTTTGTGACCAGGATGAAACAATACAACACATGTATCTCGATTGTCCTCTCGCTAAGCTTTTTTGGCGCTCGATCCATATAGCCTTTAATATTAACCCTCCTGTCGGCACAGACATGTTATTTGGGTCATGGGTCACTGGGGTGGAGCCAGTTATTGCAGGACGTATTCGGATAGGAATATGCATATTACTTTGAGCTATATGAAACTGTAGAAATGATATTGTTTTTAACAGACAAAATCTTACAAACTTTTTGCAGGTTATCTACAGAGCTACTGATTGGATTCGTACGTGGTCGTTACTCACTCATACAGACTCCAGGAAGCTTTTGGTTAGTGGGTGCAACTGATGGAAGACAGTCGCATGGGTTATCTACAACCGGTTTGGATGACGGTCTAATTATAGGATAGGTGTTTAGTCATCTTGTCCTGTTTTCTGCCGGTTGTGTGGTCCTTTTTACTTGTCTTTTTATCTTTTTGCTTCTTTTGCAAGCTGTACTGAACTGCACAATTTATTTGCTTGGCACTTTTTAATAAGATAGCTGCATCATCTATCTCATGCAGAGGCGGGGGTAATCTTCCTTTAAAAAAAACACTACTAGGTGGGAGAATGTACCGCAAAGCCCTTCGTTTACCTACATGTCCATAACTTATCTTTTTCTTAGATAATAAAACAAATGAATTAATAATAAGTACAGTCTATTTTCCACACGAAGCAAAAAAGGTGACGACCGAATCGTGGATAAAATGTATGCATGAAAAACGCCCGTTGGAACTCTAGGATGAGTACGTGTGTAGGCATAGGCAAACGTATGGACCGTAGAATGTTTCGTACCTAGTCTTGTGAAAGAGATGTACGCGGCAAAGCATATTTGACACTTCAGAATGTTTCGTCGTCATGCGTGCGGCTGCGGCAGCTTAATTATAATTGTATAAATTTGGTCTTCTCTTGGAGCTAATTCTGCTTTCATCCCAGCGCACGTATTGTACGTGCGTATGTTGTATGTACGGCTTAAAAATTGAGACCCACATATACTGGTGCGGGAAGTGAGCCTCCTAAGAGCATCTAGAACCGCAGCTCGTAAATGTGCCCCCTGTGTCTCCGTAGATGCGCGAACAGCGACCGATCACCTTTCGTTTCTCCGCATCCGCGACCGTCCCTCTCAAATCCATTCTACCCGTGCAACGTGATCAACATTTACGCAGACATGGTTTGAACATATCAATAGCAAACATATGTAGGGGGTAGCAAGTTTCATCATCACATAGATATGACTGGACACAAAATGTTCATCATCACCAAGATATGATAAGCCTAAAATGATATATAAACAAGATAGATAGATACTTGTGGAGGGGGAGGCCGCCAGACTTCCCACTTCCTTGCCGGCCGCTTCCCCTTGGTGTCTCCGAAGCAACAGTTGTAGTCTTCGGTGTAGGCGTCGACGGCTGGATGGGCGTCATCGCCATCGTCAGTGGTTGTTCTGCTATCAGAGCAGGAGGAGTGGATCTCGGCAAGACATCGGGCGACGCAGGCCTGCCCCCTCAGAGTCGTTCATCTTTCTTTGTGGCGACTGCCTTCTGCTTTGCGAGGCGCTCGGACTCCTCGATGCCGATCTGGAGCGTTGTAGCATTTTTACAACGACAGTGATGAGCGTCTGATTCCACTAAGGTGAAGGACCGACGGATGACGTCATGGAGGAACTCATCGGCAATGATGAGCGGAAGCGGCTCTAGCGCGGATCTGCATGACCCACAACCGAACCAGCTAGAGGCGACTTGCACCGCCCTCTGCCTTGCATGGCAAGCGGCCCGTGCCTCCAACTCAGGCAGCCGCGGCCGCAGGCTCGACGATGCGGGCATGAACACCTAGCGCCACCCCAGAAGAGCAAGGGCTGGAGGTGTCGGGCGCCACGCTGCCTTTCAGGACATGCTCATCCGCACTCGGCAAATGCCCAACCCATGCTCTCTTTTGATTCCACACTCGATGTCCCTTGATTGATCTGTTGAAATTCAGAACATGCTCATCCGCATGCTCCACAACTGCTAGGAACGCTTGGATCATTGTCATTTCATCCAAAATATTCATGATCCTCATCTTAAGAGGACGAATCCATGATGTTATTGTAGAACTACTCGTCGTCTGAATCCATCTTGTTTGCTACAAAGTAAGGAAAAATTTGTCAACAATATGGCTATGACATTTGGACAAACACTTGCCAAGCATGGTGTCCGCCATGGACGGCAGCTGCAGGGGCGGAGGGTACCTGGGCGAGGGCCAAACGAGGGGGAAACGACGGTGTAGGAAAAGCGGGACTGGTGCTCGGGTGGAGCGGCGGAGGTCCGACAAGGCTTGGGCGGGTGGCCGGGGTGGCACAGTGGTGTCGTCAGCCTGTGAGGGAGCATATACGAAGCAAGGGGGTGGACAGAGTGGGAACACGCAGACTCCGGCTGGGTTTTGGATGGGTCGGGGTGTCGAAGTCCCACGTGGTAGATGTCCAAACTCCCGCAAACCTCTTACAACTTTGCATCCGGTTTGCAGGAATTTGGATGCACGGACTCGTCCACATACGTATTAGGCATCGCGTTAGATGGCAAAAATCATCGGGGCAGGTCGATCCGGACGGCGTTGGAGTGCCCTAAGTTTTGTGGAAAAAAATTCACCGCTCACCAATAGTTATTTTCTCGTACCAGAATTTATATACACGTCTCCATATTCATGAATTCTTTCTCAGTTGTTTTCGAAATCCGAAACATGTAACTTTTCCAAGTTTCGTGAATCAAGCGGGATCACACATATAACCTATACCTTTTGAGATTAGATTAATCCATGTAGCAAGTATTTTGCTACCGTGGCCTGCCTATGCACTTGGGATGTGGCGTGATTTGATCACAAGCCAACGTGTACAAATAACTACTCTAGTCTAGTCTTTTATTTGAAGCAAAGGTGACCAATCATGGACACAGAACTAGTAGAAGTCTAGAACCTTCGACCCTCGTTCTCTGACGCACTAAACCTGTTCCTTCCACACGACACAATGTTATTTTTCTCCTTCCCTTGAGATCAGGTGTAATGTTGCTAACTAACCATGTGAAAGAGACGCGTGACATAAGTAAACAAGAAGCCAGGATAGCTAATAATCAATTAACTAATATCGCGTGGCTGAGCTTAGCTCTAGCCGTCATGTACTAATATGCGGCTGAGTTTATCGATACCTTGTTGGGTTGGGGTAATTAACATGCACGCATGAAATAAGCCTTGCTAGATTCTTTTTCATGGTGCCACGTTTAATTTTTGTGCGAAGAAATATCAGGGAATGATCGTCGTGGGAATGGCGCCATTTTTCATGCCAGAAAAGATTAAGAGGAAGCTGCGTTGCCCAGTGGCTTAGTAATAATGCTGCCTCGATCTTTTTCGGAGTGTGAGACAAGATTTTTCAAAAAGGAGGGTAAACATCCGGCTTTTGCATACAAGGAGCATAGATGGACCAACACAATCAAATTACATAACTGATTCATCTATAATATTACTGTGTCACTATCTGAACCAGTTGAACGTATAGCTCGTACGACCGCCTCCCATTGGCTCCACCAAAAGGCTAGTTACATGCCTCGACCCGCCACAAGGAAGACCACGTATCCATCTGCAAATCGAATTTGGGTTCATAGTCACGTCCAAATGCTACCTGCAAAATTTTAAGCAAAAAGGTTAAGTATTTTGGCTTGTGCAAAAAAACAAAAACAAATTAAACACCAAATGTTACCCCAAATGTCACACCCAAATTCATTTTTTTCTCCGACCAAACATTGTTGCTCTGCTTCACATGAAAATTGTCAAGCATGCTTCCGACACAAAACAATTTTTTAAAATGCTATTTCTTTTTGAATTCACTGTTCATTTGGGAGCAAATGCTCCTGGGAGCCACCCCCCCCCCTTTTTTTGAAATAACATACTAAAAGCTTGAAGGTTTCGTCCTATTAATCTATAATTATTTCGGCAATTCTAGATGTCCACACTTAAGCACATACTTTCACTGGGATCTTAGCTTTCAAGTTTGGGGTGAACCCCGACCAACCAATTCGTGAAACATATTCATTACGGTTGTTGGTGGTGGCCAATGGGTGTGCGAGAGGAGAGTGGCAAACGGGTGATGAATTATTGCGAGTGTCACAAAATCAACACTTCTTACATCCCTCGCATCTACATTTAGCCAAGATGTCTTTCGTTAAAACCATTTCTTCGTGCAGCACGAATGAGATGAGCGGAATTAGCGGAGCCCCTTGTAGGGGTGATCCTGAGGCAATCGTCTGCCAGATTCGTCACCCCGATCTGGTAGCCGGATCCACCGATCGTGAGATTGAGAGGACGAAGGAAGAGAAATCATGGAAGATCTAGGAGAACACGGACCTGCTGTGTATGCAGGAGGCATGGATCAAGACAAGATCCGCGGTGCAGAGATATGTTGAGAAAAAGAGGGCGGCCATAAAAAAATTAGGAGATTGTCAGAGGCAATCGAATCAACCAGTCGGGGGATGGCCTCGAAAAGATCGGAGACAAAGTCAATCAAATGAAGAAGAATTTGGGACAAATCTTTGAGGAAGACAATCGTGCGCTGAAGGGATTTGAAAGGGCCGCATCCCCCCTAACTGATCCGCTTGATAAAGGCGGGTGTATTAGTTGTGAATTTGGCTGATCCAAAGAGGCCAGTGGGGGAAATGGAGTAGAAGTTACCTGATTTCAGAGGAGCTTTGTCGACCTTAGAGAGGGATCTATTAGGTTTAAAGGGCTGAGCAATTGAGATCCTAGCTACACCCATGCCCCACCACCCTACAATCTGTTACACAACTCCTATGGCCATGGCTGATTGTAGCCCTCGCAGGGACAAGGCGCCCATGTCTGGGATCGCGAAGGTGGAGCAAGTCAGCAAGGGATGACTGGCTTCAAGGCCTATGTTGTGTGGCGACTCATCCCATGGCGGTGGTGACAGGTACCACACCCTTGAGGGGCAAGGAGCGATGGAGACCCAGAGTACGAGGAATCCAAGAAGAAGGGTCGTGGTTGTACCTGTCTTTCATGTCACTTTGAAGAGATGAGCGCCAGCTATGGTGACATTGAACCTCTCCAAGGAGAGGGCAGCCATGAGGAAGAGATGACTAGTTGTCTGGCTATTTTTCTTGGTGCAAATCTTCAGCATCGAGGGGCCGTCAAGGATCTAAATAACAAGTGGCGGCTGAGGGGACGCCTCAATCACACACTGCTAAAGAATAATCGATTCCTCCTCGAGTTTAGGCACGAGGGTGATCTCAGGTTCATCCTCAGGAACAACTCTTGGACCCATAGCGGTGATGCCTTCCTGATGGCCGCGGCGGATGGAAGCGCCAATCCAGCTGAGGTGGAGATATCCCACACGCCTATCTGGGTACACATATACGATGCCACACCAATTATGATGTCAGAGCCGGTGGTTAGAGAGATTGGAGCACAACTTGGAGAGGTTCTTGAGGTGCACACGCACATAGAAGGTAAAATCTAGGGCTAGTTCTTCAGAGTTTGAATCAATCATGATGTAGATGAAGCTCTCCATAGTACCCTAGAATCCCATGACTTTGCTAAAAAAATGGTGTGTACTTCCTAGATGTCAAGTATGAGAGGGTATTGATGGCCAACAAGTGCATAGGGTTTACTTGTAGCCTTTTCAAAATAAGAGTATTGATCCCACATGGAGCACATGAATTAAGCATTGCCTCTTGTAGTGAGTTATGGATTTCTGTCTGCAAGTAATTGTAGACTACAAACAAAGTGAGGGCGGAAATGAATAGTGAGGTGTAGAGCGAACTAACCAATTCTTTTGGCCGATTCTCCCAGAATCTTGAGAATCGACCCTCCACCCAGCTTCTCCCAGAATGTTGTACCCATATTATTTTACAATTCTAGTTGTTCACATCCTAACTAGCTAGGATTGTAAAAAAAATATGAGTTCAAGATTCTGGGAGAAGCTAGGTGGAGGCCGATTCTCAAGATTATGGGAGAATCGGCCAAAAGAACTGGGCCCAGTAAATAAAATAGAAGTAAATAGAAAACAACAGCATGAGTGACAAGTGGAAGTGATAGAGGAATAAAGCATTCCCAGGGAGTCCGGAATCCCCATTTTTATGTTTCTAGCGTAACCTATGCATCTGCATAATATGGTCTGGATATTTGAGCCACTCTTGACGATTATGCTGGGCGGAGCCGGGTACAGTACATGTTCTACTCTAGGTTGACTTCGTGCCATGCACGCCACCACCGTAGTCCCCCCTGCAGGTTATGACTAAGGTAATTAAGGGTTACCCCGTGGACGCGACCTCTCTAAGGTTCTTCGTAAATCCCCTCTCAATTGCAAAGGCTAGAAGCAAAAGGCTTTTACTATCACCTCGAATTACCTTCACGGCCTAACCTTTATAACGAAAGTGATACACTTTGTAGCCTTTCAGCGGTAATGCTAAGTGGGGGCCCTTCACAATGTTCATGAAATTTATTAAACTAAGCATTCAACAGAGGATCTCATATCCAATATAACGTTTTAGATCCTATACATACCAAGGTTCATCCATATCCCCGGGAACTAGGGTTCTACTCACATGTGGAGACAACAAACACCATAAGGGTTGTGATGGTAAACATGAATGAATCACACACGTAACACACAAGATGACCCACTAGGGTTCCTGATGTTACAATGAGATGGATGTGGATGATGATGATGATGACAGTGGTGATGATGATGATGTCGTAGCCTCCTTGTGCTTGGTGGTGACGGGGCGATTTCCTCCTTGCCAATCCATCCTCTGGATGATCTTTAGGGTGGAAGTAGTGGACGAGGCAATGACGCTGGCACATCATAGGACCGCTCGTACGAGCGGGCACGCTCATATGGAGCGTCGTCTTTTGCTATGGAGCCGCCACAAGAAATCTTCATTGGGTCCCTTTGCTCCATTCTTTTATGGTAATTGATTATCACATTAAATACGCCATTTCACTACCATTTCCTAGGATTCCTTCCATAAAATATTATTTCCTCCAAAAGGCTTTTTTTAATATCCTCCAAAAGGCGTTACCTGTGGAACACCGACAAAAAGAGGTGCACGGGCATGATAAAATCCCACAAAGCCTACCATGTACGCACAAAATAACTATCAAAATCATCACATAAATTGAAATCATTAACTCCCCCAAGCTTAAGTCTTGCTCGTCCCCGGGCAAGTATCCTAGCTTGTAAATAACAAGGACAACTTGGGATTATGGCGTACAGATATTTATAGAGGCATGAGTCCATTGTTAGTTTCTGGAACGGATAAGGATAAAAGTATCATGACAAGTGATAGATGATTTTCACTATGAGATGATCATGAAGGATTTCCCATAATGCAACTTTCTTCTTTAGTGGGCAAGGCATAGCTTTATATCCTGGTTCATAATTGTTTCAATTGGGCAAGCGGAAGGGATTTTTATTCTCGTCTTTTTCAGAAAGTTGTGACTTTAATTGTTTCTTCACATGTCATCAGAACATGTCTAAATGCCCATCTCACACTTTTGTTTCATGTGACATGCAAGATAGACATAATCCTCATGGGAAATTTTTGAAAAGTAATTTTTATTGAAAAGATTATCATTTACCATCTTGCTTTCACTTCCTACTTTTTGAGTTGAACCTCTAGTGAACTAGCATATAGAGTTACTCTTCTCGTTTAGGAACTTGGTCACAAAAATGTGAAGTACTCATGATCATCACACTAGTGATTATGCCCTAATACTTAGATCATGATTATCATCTTGTACGTTCTCTCAAAGCAATAATGGTGCACGCATCAAAACATCCAAACACTCATTGGAAATGATCATTCCTTGTTCACGAGGAAAAATGATAGTTCAACCTTATTGAAATAAAAATTGCGAGCTAGTCTCGACTTGCTGGAAATAAATGCATACGAGTAAAGATACAAAGTACACTAGGATCTCCCCCAAGCTTACAATAAAGTCGGAGAGATCCAAGTACTTGCATTTATGCTCACTCCTGGGTATCCTTGTTGGCAGTGTAGATGTTCTTGAAGCGTCCTTTAATCTCCTCAATGACCCTCTGCTGATCGTCCACGATCTGGGTCAAAAATTCAAGTTGTGCAGTATTTTGATTAAGAGTATCAACCATGATACCGATCTTATGGAAGATACCATGGACCCGTGCCTCTAGGTCTTTGATCATCAACCAATAAGAATCAATCCCTTCTCCAATAGTGTTCACACATGCTTTAGAAACTTGCTCCAGATTCTTGATCTTTTCCTTTATCTTCTCTAGGATTTGTGGTTCCTTTCCCGGTCCTTTTAGGGAGGCCCAAGAGGAAATAATGGAATAGAAATACTGAACTAATAAGGGTTTGGAAGATACTCATATGGAGTGGATTCATCATCCCCCTCTTGTTCTGGTTCTTACTCCTTGATCTCCAACTATTTCATCTTGTTGTTGGTCTCCTCCTCTGGGTGTGGTTCAGCCTTGAGACTCATCTTCCTCAAGTTCTCCCATCCAATAGTTACCACCTCTTCTAAGTTAGCAAAAGGGCGTCTTGATGGAGGATGAAGAAGATCCATTGTTCCTGGCAGCCCTGCATTCGTCAACCTGTAGCTAAAGGTTTTTGGAGAAGGTGTCATGCAAAATAAACTTGAGATTATATTGGTTTGGGGGTAAGGGATGTGACCTTTAGCCTTTTATAATGGTTTGGAACCCTGATAATCTCAACATTAGGCACAAGAAGTTAGTTAGAAACATATCAAACCAAAATCGGGAAAGAATCACGCCAACAAAGCACTTTGCGGCGTTCCATACGTGTGTGTGTGTGTGTGTGTGCTCGTATGGCCGGTCGTATGACCTGCTGCCAAACATTTGTCTCTCTTTTTCATACATGTTGTCGTGGTTGATCCATGCAAGCACCCATAAAAAGCATAGACGATCACATGGTACCCCGTCTTTGGCTCTGTCCGCGTCGCCTGGCGTCGAAGAAGCATGCGAGCGGTCATGCGACCACTGGTGGTCATATGATAGGTCGTCGTTTGTTATGACATCTCCATCATTTCTGCCTCCTTTGCATATGAGCGCTCATATGACCGTATGGTGTGGGGTCTTTGATTCCGTTAGGCTCCTCGTGGAACTTTTCCTTATGGGAATTTCCTCCCTGAAAAGTTAGTAACGAGAATATCCAAGTCTAGACAAAAACGTAGCGATTAAGCACTAAGTCAAACAGGTCTAACACAACAAAAATGAAACTCACAATTAAGGCTAATATTGACATCTATTAGAGGACACAATATTATTATACTATGCCTTCCTTCTTCCTACTAAATGTTTTAGCTTCTTCGATCGTGCTGAAACTTATTACCTCTTCTACCTTTCGTTCTTCCTTCTGGTCATCAGCGAGGTATAGCTTCAAGCATTGACAATTTATGACCCACGGGGCATCTTTTCCTCCTTTTAACCGACGTCTCTGGAATTGTAAACTTCTTCAATCTCATAGGGGCCTTCCCACCGAGATCTGAGCTTCCCTGGAAAAAACTTAAGGAGAGAATTAAATAGGAGGTCTTTCTTCCCCATAGCAAATGTTCGTTTCAAGATCTTTTGATCATGCCACACCTTAACTTTTCCTTTAAACAACTGGGCACTTTTGTACGCATTATTCCAAAGCTCTCCTAAGGCGTGCATATCTAACAATCTCTTCTCCCTTGCTTTATTTAAGATCAAAATTTACATTTTTGACTGCCCAATAAGTTTTGTGCTCTAACTCTAGGGGTAAATGACATGCCTTACCGTATACCATCTTATATGGTGTCATACCCATCGGGTTTTTGTAGGCGGTGTGGTAGGCCCAAAGGGTCTCATTTAACTTCCTTGCCCAATCTTTTTTGGATTTCTGCACCATCTTCTATAGTATCATCTTTACCTCTCGGTTTAAGAGTTCAACTCGCCCACTTGTTTGAGGATGATAAGGGAGAAGCTATTAGGTGAGTAAATCCATACTTACGAAGGATCCTCCCAAAAATTTCTTGTATAAAATAAGATCTGTTGTCAGTAATAAGAACTTTAGGTACTCCAAACCTAGGAAGAATGATGTCCTTTATCATTTTTAGTGAGGTTCTAGCATTGGTGTGGTGCGTAGGGATTTCCTCAACCCACTTGGTAACATAATTTACAGCCACAAGAATGTGAGTATGCCCATCGGAGACCAGATATGGTCCCAAATAATCTAGGCCCCAAACATCAAAAAGTTCACAAACTAGATTATAGTCCACATGCATTTATTGTCTTCTACCTATATTACTTATGCCTTGACATGCATCACAACTTTTAACAAACATGCACACATATCTGAAAAGTGTAGGCCAATAGAATCCTGTTGAAGTACTTTGGTGGCGGTTCAGTCCCCAACATGATGCCTGTGTAAGGGCTACAGTGGCACTTATCGAGAATGGCATTCATCTCATGTTCTAGAACACACCATCTAATCATGTTATCTGGTCCATGCCAATAAAGAAAAAGATCATCCCAGAAGTAGTACTTTAACTCAGTGAAGAACTTCTTTCTCTGATGATAGTTCATATCCGATGGCATGTACTTTCCTACAAAATAGTTAGCATATTCTACAAAGCAAGGATCTATCTTTTTAATCATAGCCAAACTCTCACTTGGAAATGACTCATTTATTGGAACGGGTTCGTAAGGTATCCTCTCCATATGTGATAGGTGATCTGCCACCGGGTTGTCTTCGCCCCTTCGATCTACTATCTGCAAATCAAACTCTTGAAGCAACAATATCTATCGAATCAAACTGAGCTTAGCGTCCTTCTTTGTAACAAGGTAACCAAGGAACGATGATCCGTATGCACAGATACTTTAGAGTTGATGTTGTAAGGTCTAAATTTGTCACAAGCAAAGACAGTGGCAAGTGATGCTTTCTCAGTTGTGTCTAAATGCTTCTAATCATCATCGAGACTCCTACTAACATAAAAGGCAACGTTAAGTTTTTTTATCATCTCGCTGTCCTAGGATAGCTCCAATAGCATAATTGCTAGCATAACACATTATCTCAAATGGTTCATCCCACTTCGGGGGCTGGATAATGGGAGCAGTAATCAATGCATCCTTAAGCTTTTCATAAGCCTGTGTACAATTCTCATCAAAAGAATATGGTACATCTTTCTGCAAGAGGTCACCCAAATGTTCTGAAAGCTTGGAGAAATCTTTAATAAACCTCCGGTACAAACTAGTATGCCCCATAAGAGTTTGCATTCCTTTTACATCTTGGGGGTAAGGTAAATTTTCTATTACCTCAATTTTCTCTCGATCTAAAGAAAACTAGAACCACAATTACACACTTTAATAGAAATCGAACTTCCATAACTGCTCCCACTAGTTGGATTAATATTTTCTCTATGTCTTCGTTGCACACATTGTTGCAGTTCTCTATCGGCTTCTTGAGCTTGGACACTTCGTTCTTCCCCGCCTCCATACAATTGGACATTGCTTCGTCTCTATTCTCATCTCTTATCTCAACTCTAGCAAGTAGTATACGAACATCTAGCAAATTTCTTGCTATCAATAGATCGATGTACTCTTCTTCCCAATACCAAAACTTGCATCCATCCTACACACAATTTTGAGCAAACAATAAGCTACAAATTGCGACGAATCTGAAGAACAACCAGAGAAACAAGCACCCGCCCCATCTTTTTTGCACTTGAACAACACCCATCCGGGATGTTGTGGCGTGGTCGAAACTCGGTGCAGCACCTGTCGCGGGTAGTGGTCAAACTTGATGACCGACAACGGGGAGCCGGCGAGCTGCTGGGCTAGGTCGAGCCAGGCCGATGACCATTGTGCGTAGCTGTGTCAGTGGCCGGTCGATGACTGAGATCCGAGCGCCTAGGGAAGAAGGCCATACCGAGATGCGGTGCAGAGTCGTTGCGGGGGTTGTGCGAGTCGGTACCTGTCAAAACCATCCCAAACGCGATGTCGCCGATGATAGAGGCCCAAATCCGGGTGGGTGGAGACCGCGGCGGGTCCTCCGGAGCGTCGGCTATGGCGGGTGGTCGCCGGCGGAGGCGGGAATCGACAAGCCGGAGTAGATGCGGCGCGGGGGTGGGGTGAGAGCGACGGGGGGGGGGGGGAGATTTTAGTCTGCCGGCCCGCCAAGTCAAGCAGTAAGTTTTTAATTCTTTATAGTATAATTTATGAGTTCAGCTAGGTGCCGATTTGAGGTGTAAAACCAAAATTTTACTCCTTGATAGCCTTTTAGGGGTTCGACTAGAGATACCCGGTAAGTGACATAGATCATTAATTGTTGGTCTAAGAGCATGATTGATTTGCTGCCAATATTTGGCTAGCCAAATGTTGGTATTGCCAAATATTGGCAATACCAACACTTTCCAACTATTGGCAACTTTTTGTGAGACGGCGAGACGACTCGGTAATCAACTAAGGCTGGTCATAGTGGGGAGTAACTTATACTAGTATCTTGCATATGACACTAGCATAAGTTACTACCTTCATAGTGCAAAGTAATATAGTAGTAGTGTCATAGATTGCTTCATTTATTAGCTTATAAACTCATTTTGCCTCGGAAAACGCTATGTTACAGTAACATATTAGGCTGGCCATAGTGGGAGTAACATAATCAGTAATATGCACTTGAGACTAGCAAACATGCTTATGTGGCACATAATTAAAGAGGAGAGAGAGGGTTAGAGTAACATAGGTAGATACCATATCATGTTAAATGCTATGCTACTTTGTGTCATGCATGGCAATAAATATGACCATCTATGATACTACTTTATGTTACTATGCACTATGAAGATAGTATTATACACTAGTATCATATGCATGATACTAGTATATGTTACTCCCCACTATGACCAGCCTTATGTTACCACAAACACCTCTTTTCTCATTAAATACTTGCCACATAAGCAAAATTGTCTTGGGATGTGTTAAGTTAGAGGTAATATCATCGATCGTGCTTAAACTTGTCACCAATGTTCACTTTAGTGTCTAAACTTGAAAAATACATCGAACTGGTTCTAGAACTTAGCCCGAGCATGCAAATACGGTGAGTTACTACCTAAGTTACCCCACTATGGCTAGCGTAAGTAGTACTACCTAAGTTACTACCTAAGCACCACTAGTGATATTACCTTGTTAAGTTACTACCTAAGTTACCCCACTATGGTTAGCGTAAGTAGTACTAGCCAATATTTGGCACAATGCCAAACATTGGCATGCCAATTTTTGGCACCAAACCAATTATGCTCTAAATCACTTGTCATTATGACTAGCCTTAGCAACAACACCGCAATACCAATCAAATGTGCCATAATCGGAAAATGTTAGGTGATGACGATCTTGATTTACCGTTGCATTAATATATACCCAATAACTATGCATCCAAAATTAATGTTGTGCTTCATCCAGTTCATTCACATCTATCATAAGGGCTAAAGCGCAAAGCGACCAACCAGCCTCTCTTGATAAGAAGAGCCTTTCTCTCCTTCCCATCTCACTATCCCCACCACCCCACTCGCCTGCGCAATGGCCGCCGCCACGACCGACACCAGCGCCGGCGATCACTTCGCCGGCGCTTGCGGCGTGAGCGTTGGCAGCGCGTGCTCCACCCCCTTCGTCAGCGCACCGTCCAGCCCCGCCCGCGACCCGTCGTTCCATGCCGCTGGCGGCTACTGCTTCAGCGCGCCGGCGAGCCCCGCACGAGGCCCCGGTGACTGCGACTACGATTTCGACTTCGACTTCTCCTCTCAGTTTCCGTCCCCGGCCGCCGCCGCGATGTCCTCAGCCGACGAGCTCTTCCACAACGGCCAGATCCGCCCAATGCGGCTCTCCTCGTTCCTCCTCCGTCCGCAGGCGCCCCCGCCAACCGCCGACCGCCCCAACGGTGATCGGATGCCGCCGCAGGAGGCATCGTCGCCGTTGGACGAGCGCGGCCGTTTCCGGAGCCGGTCGGTGCATCGCAGGTCCCGCTCAGCATCGCCATTCCGGGCACACTGGATGCCACCCTTATCTTCGCCCGCCCTGGCGAAAGAATCTGTACGGACGCCGACATCAGCGTCACGGTCGTCGTCCTCGTCATCGACGGCGTCGTCCGGGTCCTCCTCGGCCTCGAGAAGCTGCGGCCGGTGGCGGTTCTTGAAGAAGCTCATCCATCCGTACAAGTCCGACGGCTCCAAGCAGCAACGTCCACCAACGCCATCGTGCCCCAAGACGAACTCCCCGCTGGCAGCTCCCAACAAGAACCCCACCCCGGCGGTGGGTAAGCGCGGGAGGAGGAGCTCGGCGCATGAGCGGCTCTACGAGGCGAGGCGGGCAGAGGCGGAGGATATGCGGCGGCGCACGTTCCTGCCGTACCGGCAGGCGCTGCTTCTCGGCTGCCTCGGGTTTGGCTCCCGCGATTACAGCGCCATGCACGGCTTCGCCGCCGCCGCCACCACCGGCAAGTCCAGGTAGGTCTCGACGCCAGACCGCCGACGCCTCCATGGACTCCACTAGCTCACCAGTGTCAAACGAACAATACTATAGTAACTTCCCTTGTAAAGTACTCCCTCCATAAACTAATATAAAAGTGTTTAAAATACTAAAATAACGATCTAAACGCTCTTATATTAGTTTACAGAAGGAGTACTGTGGTGGCAAGAAGCCATGAAGTGGAAAAAGAAGGTTGACTTGTGTATAGAAAAGGAATTCTTGTTCCCTTTTGTAGTAATTTTATGGTGATGTAAGTGTGGAATTCTGAAGAACAAAATTGGTGTTTTATATGCCCCGAATGATCTTTGTTATTCTTCTCATAGTTCTCAATGTTTATGGTTCCAGGAAGCCAAGAACGAAAGTCAATGTTTATGTTTCTATACCAGGGGCGAGAGTAATTTATTTTTACATTCTCAATTTTATGTTCACTTCAGCAACTGCGATTTTCTGTTTTGAGCTTGCCGTTCTTCACAGTAGATGTTCTGCAATAACTGAAAGATAAATGACGCACACACTTGTTGGTGAGCTTCTCCAAGAACCAGGTTGAAACGAAATGAGAAGTGAAAGAGCAGTAATTAAACCGAGGCAAGCTTTGTTGGTGTTCCAGCCCATGTAATGATGCTGTTGTGAACTGCTCCTACATTGGCCTTTAATTAAGGGCAGGGACAGGTGACTGGAAATGACACTTCTTTCTTATCCTGTTGCTTCTTGGGTTTAGTAACATAATCATAGCACCGGGATGAGAAAATTTCATTGGGACCGCCAATGTTTTTTTCCTCCTTTGAAATTTGAAGGATGAGAACCACCTACGTACAAAAGTGTAGAAAGAATTTCGATTTCCTACAAAACCCCTATCCTGTAGAATTCTTAAAAAATATCCTATAAACAAAGGAAGCTTTAACCTTGGTCGACAGATCTTCAGAACTACTCCCACCGCTTTAAAATATAGTGCCTCCGTGCTTCTCGATGTCTAACTTTGATCATAAATTTAACTAACGAGATCGACTACGGCAAGAGAAAAAAATTATATAATTGAAAATTTCTTTTAAATACGGATTCATTGATATAACTTTTGATTCCGCCTTAATCGGTCTTATTGATTCAATTTATGATTAAAATTGAAGCATGAGTATATTTTGAAACGACGCCAGGAGCGAGTATATGCTGCACGGGTACTCCCGAGTGCTTTCATCTGCAGAACCTGAAGAAAACTGGTGAATGATCATCACCACTGCGATAGAAAAGGACGGATGCCGCGCACCGCGGAATGATCTCTCTTCTTCCTCCCTTCTGCGATTCCAGCGCAAAAAAGCCGACGAGTGCATGACAACACAGTGGGTCCTGCGCCGCACGGGGAACAGTGGCAGTCTCTTTGTTCTGAACACAAGAGTTCTGGGAACAATGGATATGTTTTTCTTTACCCTTTTCACTGAACACATACATCCTTCTGGGGTTAAGAGACCGGAGACATGCATTCGTCAGAAAAAAATGGAGACATGTCACTGGAAATCTGGAACCACGGTGTGGATGATGATGCAGGATAAGGTGGAAGGCGTGCCGATGCTGTATGAACTGTACTAGTGTTGGTACTCTTGCTTTGCTGGGCTTGAGCTAGGACCGGAGCAATTGCCACTTGTTTGGTGCAGGAGTACTGTGGCAGCGACACTTTAGAGCATGGTTAATAGTATAGTCAGCTGCTGGCTATAAGCCGGTGTCATGTCATCTACAGCCTATCTTATAGTCAACATGTATAATAGTAGATCAAAAAAATGTATTACTTTTTTATTATATGACACACCTTTTATTCTCACAAAGTGCCTATGAAGAAAGAGTCTTTGGCTCTTCACGAAGAGCCCGCTTACCTTCTCTCCTTTTCTCTTTCATCCAACTAAGCAGAAATATATTAATTTATTCTTTACAGCCCGCTGACTCAGCTCTATTGTACTTGCTCTTAAGAGCATCTTCAGCCACGTACCTCTAATTCGACTTCTCAAACGCCCGTGGACACGTACGCCTGGTCAGTGATCGGGGGTGTCCGTATTGAGCTCTTATTTTTCCATTCGCACAACCACAATCCTCATTTTCTTCCTCATATGTCTGGTCATTTGCACGTAATTGGTGAAGATGAAAAGCGAGAAAGAAAAAAAATGAATAAAGAAAGAGAAAATGTGGTCCGGGTGGGCTGCATCCTATGTGACGGATTGACCGGACGTGCCCGGGCTTGTCCGCGAGTCCTCATATCCTCCCCATATTTAAGATGGATATGAGGGTTTGCGGATAGCCCGGACATATAGGGAAGATATGACGGCTCCGGTTGGGTTAGCTTTTACTACTTTTTACTTCTCTCTCATGTCCGGTCACTGGTACTCGTGCCCGCCCGGTCAATTTAAGGAGTCCAGCTGTAGATGCTCTAATGCAGCACAGAAAAGGGTCACTCGGATGTGATAAAAAAAATTAGATGCATTCGAGGTCCTAAATTGGTCTTAGTTTTTTTTAATTGCCATCTAGACGAAAGAGTGCAAGCAGAGGCCGAGCTACATAGAGTTCTTTGTTTTTCTTCAGCAGAAATACCTTTTACACGTCTCAAAAAAATCTGAAAAGAATATACATATAGACATACATTTTGTAGTATACATGTATAAAATTTCATGAACATATATACATTCATATGTGATGTACATAAAAAAGATAAATACATATATTTAAATGAGATTTTTCTTTGTTGTATTTGGGCCAGATATTTTTCTTCTTTCTGTAGCATGCAAATAATCAAATTAGTTAATGAAATTTTAAAAATACATATATCTATTTGTAGAAAAAATATTGACATTTTTTGAATCTTTTAAATATATTTTGATATTTTTAAACGGGTTCCATAGAGCTCAGTCTTTGCAACGCCGTTCTCCCCATCTAGGTCCCATTTGTGGAGTAAGCTATTTAACAAAGGTTCGTCTCTACCCTGCAAAAAAAAAGGTTCTTCTCTCCCCTAGCGCATTCTTACAGGCAAGCGTGGCACGTTGATCGCAGCCATCGTGACATGGCCATCATGAAAATGAAGAAAACTGGCCTTAACATAAAATGAACCCAATCCAAAAACATTTCATAAAATGGCCAACTTTTGCATAACGTTTGGCCAGGGGCGCCACGCTAGCGCCATCTAGCATGATGCTCCAGGCCTAAAAAAATGGCGGGGGGGGGGGATGCTATCTAGCATGGCAACCAACCCTGGGTATCATGAAAATGGATCATTTTGTGAAAAAATTGGATTGGATTCATTTTGTGTTGAAGTTTTAGAAAATATGTTCATTTTCACGGGACCATCAGCCTCAACCACCGTCGTGAAAGTTTGCAAAATGACACACTCTGGCGACACATTCAACTCTCACATATATTTAAATCGTTAAAAACTTAAGGAGAGTTAACTAGTTCTACATATATATGATTCCAAGTTTATACATGGCAATGGTAATTTGAAGTTAGGGTTTGAGTTCTAATGCCGGGGTCTGAAATGTCTTCTCTTTAAAAAGAACCGTTGCAATTCATGGATTGAAATGGGACGAATTCTTGCCATTGTATTAATAGGAGCAAATGAAGAGCGGTTCTCAGTAGAAATAAAATTTGAGGAGTATCTTGCGGATTGGCTAAAAAATGACTCAGAGTGATTGCGAAATTGATTTCTTTGATGGATGTGAAGTTGCCACATGTCTCCTGTTTAGATCAAAGAGTTTCTACAACAATTAGGGTATGCTATTGAAGTGCAATGTTTAGGGCGTGTTTGGTTACATTGCCAATCGAGCCTGGCCCGGCGAGCCTGGCTCTAGTGAACCGGTTTGAGGGGATGCATGCAAAAAGACCCTAGATACATATAGTTTGGTTGCCTGCATGTACCTTAGTTGCGTGAGACAACCATTTTTGACCCGACGTTTGGTTGCCCGCATTGCATTAGGCGCATAAATGACATGGTGTTTGGTTGCAACATGCATAAGGTGTTGTCACCACTTCTAACTAGTGGTGAGCTTACCACACACAATCTGAACATGTAGTGCCAGCTAGTTAAATAAATGACAGTTCATCCTAACTACTATCAAATGACAGTTCATCCTAACTACTATCAAATGACAGTTCAAATTATTAAGAGCCATTGGCTAAATAGGGGATAGTTCATCGGTGTTGCTGCTACCAGATCTTCCTCTTCTTCTGCTTCTGCTGCTTCTTCTTCTTCCTCTTCTTCAAATCCTGCACTGACCTCTGTTAAGCCACATTGCCTTTGCCCACTCCAACCTTTTGTTCTTCCAAGCGTCATTGTCAAATGCCTCCACACCATGGCCGGAGCTAACAACATCGTCAGGCTCGACCTCTTCCTTCTCAGGCACGTGTTCATCAAAGCCCCACTGGAGGATCCAGCTATGCAGAATGCAACAAGCAAGAAGAAGCTTAACCTGAGTGGAGTATGGGTGGAATGGCTTCTGATCCAGGATCTTAAACCTATTCTTCAGAGCTCCAAATGCCCTCTCAACAGTTACTCTAAGGCTGGAGTGTCTGAGATTAAACAGCTCCTGTGTAGTCCTAGGATAGTTCCTACTAGAGAACTAGTTGAGATGGTACCTGGTTTTCCTGAAGGGTGGAAGAATACCCGATCGACATTCATAGCCAACATCTCCAAGGTAGAACTTGTCGTCGGGGATGTCGATCCCATCAGGTCGACTCATGCTGTCAGTGAGAATGTTAGCATCATGCGTTGACCCCTCCCAGCCAGCCAGCACATATGTGAACTTCAGATAAAGTCAACAGCAGCAAGAACATTCTGGCTTGTGTAGTACTTCCTCCCCCTGTATGCTGCAGACTGTGACCTAAGAACTCTGGCAGTGACATGAATACCATCTATTGCCACAATGCAATCCTGAAATGGCATCACAAGCCTGTGTTAGTGCTCAACTTGAACAATACAAGTATATCAAGCCATGAAAAGTGTATATTGTCAATGCTCACCTTGAAGTATGGATACCATCTTGGGCTTCCGCAAATCTTGGGTGGAGTCTGGCCAGATGGTCTCCTGATCATCTCTCCTCTAAGCTCCCCAACAACAAAAAGCACCTGCTTGAAGTACCTAGAGATGGTCTCCATTGATCTCCTGAACATGTTGTGAATGCCCCTGAACCTCTGGTTATGGCCAACAACATGGAGGAACATGGCCACTTGCTCTTCCACATCGGTGTTGATTTTATCTTGTAGCAGCCCCCTACTCCTGAAGGTCTCGACAAGCCTGGCAAATGGTGCTCTTTTCATTCGAAGCATCCACAGAGCCTCGACGTCATTGCAGTTGTAGATGTAGTTCAGATTTTGGATCCTCTCCTGTTCTCGGATAAACATTGGACCATAGCAGACCAAAGGTCTCCCAGCACGACGAACAGCTCTCTGGTGCATGAACATGACCCATGCCTGAATCACACTTATCAGTGTTGCTGCCTGAATTATCAGCCTCATCTGTGCGTCCATAACCCAGTCGACATCGACGGTTCGTTCAGTGGGAAATCGATCCTACACCTTGCCTAACTGTGACGCCCAGATAATTAGGCTACAGTAAAACTCTGCTAATGATGCCACGTCACCTCCGTTACTGTTGCTAATCCCTCGTTAGTTCAAGAAACCGATTCAAAATTCAAATTCCAAATATGGCATACAACAAAAGTTTTCTAACATTAAAACAAAAATGTTCGATTAGTGCCAAATTTTACGTAGGTAATTGTTGTGAAGGAAACTCATTTTTAGAAAATGCTAAAGGCCCTAATTTAAATAAAACAGAAAAGAATAAATATAAGAAAAATAAAAACGAAACAAACAAAAGGAGAACAACCCCCCCCCCCCAGGGCCAATCGGCCCAGCACGCCACTGACCCAACTGGACATCCAACCCACCAGCCCGCACGCCCAGCCGCCCCCATCGCTCCCTTATCCCCATGGGCGACCGGAACCCTAGCGGTTCCCTCCCCACTTGTCCCCACTCCCCCCCGCACGATCCCCTCGCTCCTCTTCCCCCGATCGGGTCTAGATCGGGGCAGCGAGCCTCGTACGCCATCGCCTCTCTCCTTCGTCCCCCCTCATTCCACATCAGGACCACACCTCCTTGACGCATCACCGGCGCCGCACCACCCATCGCTCGCCGTCGTCCTCGCCCTCCTCCCCGTTCCTGGACCGAGAAGGGCCCCCGACGCCACCATCCGCCGTACCATCGCCGGAAACGCATCTCCAGCCCCTTCCCCGAGCATACCTTTTCACAACTACAGGGCCGGTGAGGACCTCCCCGTCCGACCCCATCTTCCCTCCCTACGATCACCGCGTTCCAGCTCGCGCTCACCCTGCACCTGGTCCCGCTCCCCGTGCGCCCACAGCCGCGACCGCGTCGCCCCGCTCCGACTCCGCCAACACGCTCTGGTCGTCGTTGGCCTCGCCCGTATCGCTACGCGCCCGCCTGCGCGAGGCCGGGCCGTCGCCGTGCCCCACTGCTGGCGTACCGCCTCCGCCTCCCACTCCTTTGGCTGCACCCCCCCCCCCCCGACGGCCATCCGACCCGCAGCCCTCCTCCTCGTCGTGCTGCCGCGGCTCCGTCGCCCCAACCGCGTTGCTGCTTGCTCCGCCCGCTACCTCCGCGCACCACGCTCGGCCACGCCCTGCTCCGCCCAGCACGACCACCACGCCCTTTCGCGTCCCGACCCTGCGTCACGCGCGCGCACGCCGCTTCGCCTACGCCCGTCTTTGCTCACCGCGCTTCGCCCGGCTCCATTGCCCGTTGTTCTGCGGCCGCTGCCCCTCTTGCCTTCCCGCTGCGCTATCGTCGACCCTGCGCCGTCGCCGCCCGCCCGGCGGCGCCCAGCTTCGCCGTGCCTCCCACTGTTGGCGCGCTGAGGCGTGAGCGTCGCCATTGCGCCCGTTGGCGACGCCGCGCACCGTCCCCGCTACCGGCGCGTTAAAACCCCTATGCCTATGACCAGTGGGCCCACGCCCCAGAACAAAAAAAGAAGAATTAATTAAAATAAAAATTAATAAATAATAAAATTAATTAATTAATTAAAGAGTTAATTAACTTAATTAATCCTGATTAGATTAACCTAATCACTTAGTTTAGTTAATTAATCTGTTAGGTTAGTTAACAGTCAATGACAGCTGGGACCCACACGTTAGTTTGACCCAGTCAACACCTTATTGACTGCTCATGATAACGTCAGCATGCACTGTTCTGGATAATGTTGAATTAAATTAATTAAATAAATTTTAAAAATGATTTAAAACTTTAGAAAATCATATAAAATAAACCATAGCTCAGATGAAAATACTTTCTACATGAAAGTTGCTCAGAACGATAAGACAAATCCGGATACGCAACCCGTTTGTCCGCCACACATCCCTAGCATAGCAAACACGCAACTTTCCCCCTCTGGTTCGTCTGTCCGAAAACACGAAACACCGAGGATACTTTACCGGATGTTTCCCCCCCTTCATTGGTATCACCTCCTACCGCGTTAGGGCACATCTAGCACCGCGCATTGTCTTGTCATGCACCGTCATGCTTATGTCTGCATTATATTTATTGTTTCATCCCCCTCTTCTCTCGTTAGACACCGAGACCGATGCCGCTACTACCCAGTACGACTACGGTGTTGACGACCCCTCCTTCTTGCCAGGACAACCAGGAAAGCCCCCCCTGATCATCAGATATCGCCTATTGTTCTCTATACTGCTTGCATTAGAGTAGTGTAGCATGTTACTGCTTTCCGTTAATCCTATTCTGCTGTATAGCCTGTCCTTGCTACTACTGTTGTTACCTTTACCTGCAATCCTACCTGCTTAGTATAGGATGCTAGTATTCCATCTGTGGCCCTACATTCTTGTCCGTCTGCCTTGCTATACTATCGGTCCGTGATCACTCGGGAGGTGATCACGGGTATATACTTTTATACATACATGATACCTATGGTGACTAAAGTTGGGTCGGCTCGTAGGAGTACCCGCGAGTGATTCATGGATTGGGACCGAAAGGACATTTGTCCCGACAGCCCTCTGAGTGAACCTTTGTGGCGGAGCGCCAGGGCAGGTTGAGACCACCTAGGCGAGAGGTGGGCTGGCCTCGTCGGCGTTCATGATTACTTTCATAACACGCTTAACAAGATCTTGGTATTTGATCTGAGTTGGGTCGTTGACCTTATACGCACTAACCGCCACGTGGGACAAGATATGGGCAACCGGCGTCGTGGTATCAGCCGAATCTCTTTTTGACGTCAGCGACTGAGCGGCGCGCGCCGGATTGGACTGGAATGCCTACTCTTGTATAAGGGAGGCTAGGTCTGCTTCCGGCCGCGTACGCAACGTGCAGGTGTGCAATGGGCGATGGGCCCAGACCCCTGCGCGCATAGGATTTAGACCGGCGTGCTGACCTCTCTGTTGAGCCTAGGTGGGGTTGCGACGTGTTGATATCCCGAGGCCGGACATGACCCAGGAAAGTGTGCCCGGCTAGAGAGGGATCGAGCGTGTCGGGTAATGTGGTGCACCCCTGCAAGGAAGTTTATCTATTCGAATAGTCGTGATCTTCGGTAACAAGACGACTTGGAGTTGTACCTTGACCTTATGACAACTAGAACTGGATACTTAATAAGACACTCCCTTCCAAGTGCCAGATACAACCCGGTGATTGCTCTCTCACAGGTCAACGAGGAGAGGATCATCGGGTAGGATTATGCTATACGATGCTACTTGGTGAACCTCAATCTACTCTCTTCTACATGCTGCAAGATGGAGGCTGCCAGAAGCGTAGTCTTCGACAGGACTAGCTATCCCCCTCTTATTCTGGCATTCTGCAGTTCAGTCCACCGATATGGCCCCTTTACACATATACCCATGCATATGTAGTGCAGATCCTTGCTTGCGAGTACTTTTGATGAGTACTCACGGTTGCTTTTCTCCCTCTTTCCCCCTTTCCCTTCTAACTGGTTGTCGCAACCAGATGCTGGAGCCCAGGAGCCAGCCGCCACCGTCAACGACGACTCCTACTACATCGGAGGTGCCTACTACTATGTTCAGGCCGCTGACAACGACCAGGAGTAGTTTAGGAGGATCCCAGGCAGGAGGCCTGCGCCTCTTTCTATCTGTATCCCAGTTTGTGCTAGCCTTCTTAAGGCAAACTTGTTTACTTATGCATGTACTCAGATATTGTTGCTTCCGCTGACTCGTCTATGATTGAGCATTTGTATTCGAGCCCTCGAGGCCCCTGGCTTGTATTATGATGCTTGTATGCCTTATTTATTTTTTAGAGTTGTGTTGTGATATCTTCCCGTGAGTCCCTGATCTTGATCATACACGTATGCGTGCATGATTAGTGTATGACTGAATCGGGGGCGTCACAAGTTGGTATCAGAGCCGACTGCCTGTAGGAATCCTGAAGGAAATATGCCCTAGAGGCAATAATAAAGTTATTATTTATTTCCTCATATCATGATAAATGTTTATTATTCATGCTAGAATTGTATTACCCGGAAACATAATACATGTGTGAATACATAGACAAAACATAGTGTCACTAGTATGCCTCTACTTGACTAGCTCGTAAATCAAAGATGGTCAAGTTTCCTAACCATAGACATGAGTTGTCATTTGATTAACGGGATCACATCATTAGGAGAATGATGTGATTGACTTGACCCATTCCGTTAGCTTAGCACTTGATCGTTTAGTATGTTGCTATTGCTTTCTTCATGACTTATACATGTTCCTATGACTATGAGATTATGTAACTCCCGCTTACGGAGGAACACTTTGTGTGCTATCAAACGTCACAACGTAATCGGGTGATTATAAAGGTGCTCTCTGGTGTCTCCGAAGGTACTTGTTGAGTTGACGTATTTCGAGATTAGGATTTGTCACTCTGATTGTCGGAGAGGTATCTCTGGGCCCTCTCGGTAATGCACATCACTATAAGCCTTGTAAGCAATGTAGCTAAAGTTAGTTACGAGATGATGCATTACGTAACGAGTAAAGAGACTTGCCGGTAACGAGATTGAACTAGGTATTGGATACCGACGATCGAATCTCGGGCAAGTAACATACCGATGACAAAGGGAAAAACGTATGTTGTTATGCGGTTTTGACCGATAAAGATCTTCGTAGAATATGTAGGAGCCAATATGAGCATCCAGGTTCCGCTATTGGTTATTGAACGGAAATGTTTCTCGGTCATGTCTACATAGTTCTCGAACCCGTAGGGTCCGCACGCTTAAGGTTTCGTTGACAGTTTTATTATGAGTTTATGAGTTTTGATGTACCGAAGGTTGTTCAGAGTCCCGGATGTGATCACGGACTTGACGAGGAGTCTCGAAATGGTCGAGATATAAAGATCGATATATTGGACGACTATAATTGGACACCGGAAAGGTTCTGGGTGAGATTGGGAAATACCGGAGCTCCGGGAGGTATCGGAACCCCCCGGGAGGTATATGGGACTTATTGGGCCTTAGTGGAAAGGAGGGGAAAGGAGAAAGGGAAGGGGCGCCCCCCCCCCAAGCCCAATCCTAATTTGGAGGGGGGCCGCCCCCCCCCTTCCTTCCTCCCTCCTTCCTCTTCCTTCCCTCTCCTACTCCTAATAGGAAAAGGGGGAGTCCTACTCCCGGTGGGAGTTGGACTCCCCCCTAGGGCGCGCCACCCCCCTTGGCCGGCCCCCTCCTCCAGTCCTTTTTATACGGAGTAGGGGGGCACCCCGTAGACACAACAATTGATCTCTTGATCTCTTAGCCGTGTGCGGTGCCCCCCTTCACCATAGTTCTCCTCGATAATATTGTAGCGGTGCTTAGGCGAAGCCCTGCGACGGTAGAACATCAAGATCGTCATCACGCCGTCGTGCTGACGAAACTCTTCCCCTACACTCTGCTGGATCGAACTCCGGGGAACGTCATCGAGCTGAACGTGTGCAAGAACTCGGAGGTGCCGTAGTTTCGGTGCTTGATCGGTCGGGCCGTGAAGACGTACGACTACATCA
The DNA here is from genome assembly GCA_021605145.1 of Aegilops bicornis. Classification (NCBI taxonomy): domain Eukaryota; kingdom Viridiplantae; phylum Streptophyta; class Magnoliopsida; order Poales; family Poaceae; genus Aegilops; species Aegilops bicornis. Next base: position 192,799,573 of record CM038673.1, on the reverse strand, counting down.
ACCGCGTTGTGCTAACACTTCCGCTTTCGGTCTACAAGGGTACGTAGACACACTCTCCCTTCTCGTTGCTATGCATCATCATGATATTGTGTGTGCGTAGGAATATTTTGAAATTACTACGTTCCCCAATAGTGGCATCCGAGCCTAGGTTTTATGCGTTGATGTTATATGCACGAATAGAACACAAGTGAGTTGTGGGCGATATAAGTCATACTGCTTACCAGCATGTCATACTTTGGTTCGGCGGTATTGTTGGATGAAGCGACCCGGACCGACATTTCGCGTACGCTTACGCGAGACTGGTTCTATCGACGTGCTTTGCACACAGGTGGCTGGCAGGTGTCAGTTTCTCCAACTTTAGTTGAACCGAGTGTGGCTACGCCCGGTCCTTGCGAAGGTTAAAACAACACCAACTTGACAAACTATCGTTGTGGTTTTGATGCGTAGGTAAGAACGGTTCTTGCTAAGCCCGTAGCAGTCACGTAAAACATGCAACAACAAAGTAGAGGACGTCTAACTTGTTTTTGCAGGGCATGTTGTGATGTGATATGGTCAAGAAATGAGGCTAAATTTTATTGTATGAGATGATCATGTTCTGTAACCGAGTTGTCGTCAACTGGCATGAGCCATATGGTTGTCGCTTTATTGTATGCAATGCAATCGCCCTGTAATGCTTTACTTTATCACTAAGCGGTAGCGATAGTCGTAGAAGCATAAGATTGGCAAGACGACAACGATGCTATGATGGAGATCAAGGTATCATGCCGGTGACGATGGTGATCATGACGGTGCTTCAGAGATGGAGATCACAAGCACAAGATGATGATGGCCATATCATATCACTTATATTGATTGCATGTGATGTTTATCTTTTATGCATCTTATCTTGCTTTGATTGACGGTAGCATTATAAGATGATCTCTCACTAAATTTCAAGATAAAAGTGTTCTCCCTGAGTATGCACCGTTGCCAAAGTTCGTCGTGCCCAGACACCACGTGATGATCGGGTGTGATAAGCTCTACGTCCATCTACAACGGGTGCAAGCCAGTTTTGCGCACGCAGAATACTCAGTTTAAACTTGACGAGCCTAGCATATGTAGATATGGCCTCGGAACACTGAGACCGAAAGGTCGAGCATGAATCATATAATAGATATGATCAACATAGTGATGTTCACCATTGGAAGCTACTCCATTTCTTGTGATGATCGGTTATGGTTTAGTTGATTTGGATCACGTGATCATTTAGATGATTAGAGGGATGTCTGTCTAAGTGGGAGTTCTTAAGTAATATGATTAATTGAACTTAAATTTATCATGAACTTAGTACTTGATAGTATTTTGCTTGTCTATGTTTGTTGTAGATAGATGGCTCGTGCTATTGTTCCGTTGAATTTTAATGCATTCCTTGAGAAAGCAAAGTTGAAAGATGATGGTAGCAATTACACGGACTGGGTCCGTAACTTGAGGATTATCCTCATTGCTGCATAGAAGAATTACGTCCTGGAAGCACCGCATTTGGGTGCGAACTGCTTGAGGAGCAACACCAGATGTTATGAACGTCTGGCAGAGCAAAGCTGATGACTACTCAATAGTTCAGTGTGCCATGCTTTACGACTTAGAACCGGGTCTTCAACGACGTTTTGAACGTAATGGAGCATATGAGATGTTCCAGGAGTTGAAGTTAATATTTCAAGCAAATGCCTGCATCGAGAGATATGAAGTCTCCAATAAGTTCTATAGCTGCAAGATGGAGGAGAATAGTTACATCGGTGAGCATATACTCAAAGTGTCTGGGTATAATAATCACTTGATTCAACTGGGAGTTAATCTTCCGGATGATAGCGTCATTGACAGAATTCTCCAATCACCGCCACCATGCTACAAGAGCTTCGTGATGAACTATAACATGCAAGGGATGAATAAGATGATTCCCGAGCTCTTCGCAATGCTAAAGGCTGCGGAGGTAGAAATCAAGAAAGAGCATCAAGTGTTGATGGTCAACAAGACCACTAGTTTCAAGAAAAAGGGCAAAGGGAAGAAGAAGGGGAACTTCAAGAAGAACAACAAGCAAGTTGCTGCTCAGGAGAAGAAACCCAAGTCTGGACCTAAACCTGAAACTGAGTGCTTCTACTACAAGCAGACTGGTCACTGGAAACGGTACTACCCAAGTATTTGGCGGATAAGAAGGATGGCAAGGTGAACAAAGGTATATGTGATATACATGTTATTGATGTATACCTTACTAGAGCTCGCATGAGCACTCAGGTATTTGATCGGGTTACATTGCTAATATTTGCAACTCGAAATAGGGACTACGGATTAAGCAAACACTGGCCAAGGACGAGGTGACGATTCTCGTGGGAAATGGTTCCAAAGTCGATGTGATCGTGGTCGGCACGCTACCTCTACATCTACCTTCGGGATTAGTTTTAGACCTAAATAATTGTTATTTGGTGCCAGCGTTAAGCATGAACATTATATCTGGATCTTGTTTGATGCGAAACAGTTATTCATTTAAATCAGAGAATAATGTTGCTCTATTTATATGAGTAATATCTTTTATGGTCATGCACCCTCGAAGAGTGGCCTATTTTTGATGAATCTTGATTGTAGTGATACACATATTCATAATGTTGAAGCCAAAAGATGCAGAGTTGATAATGATAGTGCAACTTATTTGTGGCACTGCCGTTTAGGTCATATCGGTGTAAAACGCATGAAGAAACTCCATATTGATGGACTTTTGGAACCACTTGATTATGAATCACTTGGTACTTGCGAACCGTGCCTCAGATGACTAAAACGCCGTTCTCTGGTACTATGGAGAGAGCAACAGATTTGTTGGAAATCATACATACAGATGTATGTGGTCCGATGAATGTTAAGGCTCGTGGCGGATATCGTTATTTTCTCACCTTCACAGATGATTTAAGCAGATATGGGTATATCTACTTAATGAAGCATAAGTCTGAAACATTTGAAAAGTTCAAAGAATTTCAGAGTGAAGTTGAAAATCATCGTAACAAGAAAATAAAGTTTCTACGATCCGATCGTGGAGGAGAATATTTGAGTTCTGAGTTTGGTCTACATTTGAAACAATGCGGAATAGTTTTGCAACTCACGCCACCCGGAACACCACAGCGTAATGGTGTGTCCGAACGTCGTGATCGTACTTTACTAGATATGGTGCGATCTATGATGTCTCTTACTGATTTACCGCTATCGTTTTGGGGTTATGCTTTAGAGACGGCCGCATGCACGATAAATAGGGCACCATCGAAATCCGTTGAGACGACGCCTTATGAACTGTGGTTTGGCAAGAAACCAAAGTTGTCATTTCTAAAAGTTTGGGGCTGTGATGCTTATGTGAAAAAGCTTCAACCTGATAAGCTCGAACCCAAATCGGAGAAGTGTGTCTTCATAGGATACCCAAAGGAGACTGTTGGGTACACCTTCTATCACAGATCCGAAGGCAAGACATTCGTTGCTAAGAATGGATCCTTTCTAGAGAAGGAGTTTCTCTCGAAAGAAGTGAGTGGGAGGAAAGTAGAACTTGATGAGGTAACTGTATCGGCTCCCTTATTGGAAAGTAGTTCATCACAGAAACCGGTTTATGTGACACCTACACCAATTAGTGAGGAAGTTAATGATGATGATCATGGAACTTCAGATCAAGTTGTTACTGAATTTCGTAGATAAACCAGAGTAAGATCCGCACCAAAGTGGTACGGTAATCCTGTTCTGGAAGTCATGCTACTAGATCATGATGAACCTACGAACTATGAAGAAGCGATGGTGAGCCCAGATTCCGCAAAATGGCTTGAAGCCATGAAATCTGAGATGGGATCCATGTATGAGAAGAAAAGTGTGGACTTTGGTTGACTTGCCCGATGATCGGTAAGCAATAGAGAATAAATGGATCTTCAAGAAGAAGACTGACGCTGACGGTAATGTTACTGTCTACAAAGCTCGACTTGTTGCAAAAGGTTTTCGACAAGTTCAAGGGGTTGACTACGATGAGACCTTCTCACCCGTAGCGATGCTTAAGTCTGTCTGAATCATGTTAGCGTTTATGATTATGAAATATGGCAGATGGGTATCAAAACTGCATTCCTGAATGGATTTCTGAAGAAGAGTTGTATATGATGCAACCGGAAGGCTTTGTCGATCCTAAGGGAGCTAACAAAGTGTGCAAGCTCCAGCGATCCATTTATGGACTGGTGCAAGCCTCTCGGAGTTGGAATAAACGCTTTGATAGTGTGATCAAAGCATATGGTTTTATACAAGAAAGTGAGTGGGAGCTCTGTAGCATTTCTAATATTATATGTGGACGACATATTATTGATTGGAAATGATATAGAATTTCTGGATAGCATAAAAGGATACATGAATAAAAGTTTTTCAATGAAAGACCTCGTTTAAGCTGCTTACATATTAGGCATCAAGATCTATAGAGATAGATTAAGACGTTTAATTGGACTTACACAAAGCACATACTTTGATAAAGTTTTGAAAAAGTTCAAAATGGATCAAGCAAAGAAAGGGTTCTTGCCTGTAATACAAGGTGTGAAATTGAGTCAGACTCAATGCCCGACCACTGTAGAAGATAGAGATAAAATGAAAGAAGTTCCCTATGCTTCAGCCATAGGCTCTATTATGTATGCAATGCTGTGTACCAGACCTGATGTGTGCCTTGCTATTAGTTTAGCAGGGAGGTACCAAAGTAATCCAGGAGTGGATCACTGGACAACGGTCAAGAACATCCTGAAATACCTGAAAAGGACTAAGGATATGTTTCTCGTTTATGGAGGTGACAAAGAGCTCGTCGTAAATGGTTACGTCGATGCAAGCTTTGACACTGATCCGGACGATTCTAAATTGCAAACCGGATACGTGTTTTTATTGAACGGTGGAGCTGTCAGTTGGTGCAGTTCTAAACAAAGCGTTGTAGCGGGATCTACATGTGAAGCGGAGTACATAGCTGCTTCGGAAGAAGCAAATGAAGGAGTCTGGATGAAGGAGTTCATATCCGATCTAGGTGTCGTACCTAGTGCATCGGGTCCAATGAAAATCTTTTGTGACAATACTGGTGCAATTGCCTTGGCAAAGGAATCCAGATTTCACAAGAGAACCAAGCACATCAAGAGACGCTTCAATTCCATCCGGGACCAAGTCCGGGAGGGAGACATAGAGATTTGCAAGATACATACGGATCTGAATGTTGCAGACCCGTTGACTAAGCCTCTTCCACGAGCAAAACATGATCAACACCAAGGCTCCATGGGTGTTAGAATCATTACTATGCAATCTAGATTATTGACTCTAGTGCAAGTGGGAGACTGAAGGAAATATGCCCTAGAGGCAATAATAAAGTTATTATTTATTTCCTCATATCATGATAAATGTTTATTATTCATGCTAGAATTGTATTACCTGGAAACATAATACATGTGTGAATACATAGACAAAACATAGTGTCACTAGTATGCCTCTACTTGACTAGCTCGTAAATCAAAGATGGTCAAGTTTCCTAACCATAGACATGAGTTGTCATTTGATTAACGGGATCACATCATTAGGAGAATGATGTGATTGACTTGACCCATTCCGTTAGCTTAGCACTTGATCGTTTAGTATGTTGCTATTGCTTTCTTCATGACTTATACATGTTCCTATGACTATGAGATAATGTAAATCCCGCTTACCGGAGGAACACTTTGTGTGCTACCAAACGTCACAACATAACTGGGTGATTATAAAGGTGCTCTACATGTGTCTCCGAAGGTACTTGTTGAGTTGACGTATTTCGAGATTAGGATTTGTCACTCCGATTGTCGGAGAGGTATCTCTGGGCCCTCTCGGTAATGCACATCACTATAAGCCTTGCAAGCAATGTAGCTAATGAGTTAGTTATGAGATGATGCATTACATAACGAGTAAAGAGACTTGCCGGTAACGAGATTGAACTAGGTATTGGATACCGACGATCGAATCTCGGGCAAGTAACATACCGATGACAAAGGGAACAACGTATGTTGTTATGCGGTTTTGACCGATAAAGATCTTCATAGAATATGTTGGAGCCAATATGAGCATCCAGGTTCCGCTATTGGTTATTGACCGGAAATGTTTCTCGGTCATGTATACATAGTTCTCGAACCCGTAGGGTCCGCACGCTTAAGGTTTCGTTGATAGTTTTATTATGAGTTTATGAGTTTTGATATACCGAAGGTTGCTCGGAGTCCCGAATGTGATCACGGACTTGACGAGGAGTCTCGAAATGGTCGAGACATAAAGATCGATATTGGACGACTATATTTGGACACCGAAAAGGTTCCGGGTGAGATTGGGACAATACCGGAGCTCCGGGAGGTTATCGGAACCCCACGGGAGGTATATGGGCCTTATTGGGCCTTAGTGGAAAGGAGGGGAAAGGAGCAAGGGAAGGGGCGCCCCCCCCCAAGCCCAATCCGAATTGGGAGGCCCCCCCTTTCCTTCCTCCCTCCTTCCTCTTCCTTCCCTCTCCTACTCCTAATAGGAAAAGGGGGAGTCCTACTCCCGGATGGAGTTGGACCCCCCCTAGGGCGCGCCACCCCCCTTGGCCGGCCCCCTCCTCCACTCCTTTATATATGGAGGAGGGGGGCACCCCATAGACACAACAATTGATCTCTGTATCTCTTAGCCATGTGTGGTGCCCCCCTTCACCATAGTTCTCCTCGGTAATATTGTAGCGGTGTGATGTCTACTATGCAACCTTCTTCTTGTAGACGTTGTTGGGCCTGCAAGTGCACACGTTTGTAGGACAGTAGAAAATTTCCCTCAAGTGGATGACCTAAGGTTTATCAATCCGTGGGAGGTATGGGATGAAGATGGTCTCTCTCAAACAACACTGCAACAAAATAACAAAGATTCTATAGTGTCCCCAACACACCCAATAGAATGGTAAATTGTATAGGTGCACTAGTTCGTGAAGAGATGGTGATACAAGTGCAATATGGATGGTAGATATAGGTTTTTGTAATCTGAAATAATAAAAACAGCAAGGTAACAAGTGGTAAACGTGAGTGTAAACGGTATTGTAATGATAGGAAACAAGGCCTAGGGTTCATACTTTCACTAGTGCAAGTTCTCTCAAAAATAATAACATAGATAGATCATATAACAATCCCTCAACATGCAACAAAGAGTCACTCCGAAGCCACTAATAGTGGAGAACAAACGTAGAGATTATGGTAGGGTACGAAACCACCTCAAAGTTATTCTTTCCAATCAATCAGTTGGGCTATTCCTATAAGTGTCACAAACAGCCCTAGAGTTCGTACTAGAATAACACCTTAAGATACAAATCAACCAAAACCCTAATGTCACCTAGATACTCCATTGTCACCTCAAGTATCCGTGGGCATGATTATACGATATGCATCACACAGTCTCAGATTCATCCAACCAACACAAAGTACTTCAAAGAGTGCCCCAAAGTTTCTATCGGAGAGTCAAGAACGTGTGCCAACCCCTATGCATAGGTTCCCAATGTCACGAAACCCGCAAGTTGATCACCAAAACATACATCAAGTGGCACATGATATCCCATTGTCACCACAGATAATCACGGCAAGACATACATCAAGTGTTCTCATAAAAGACTCAATCCGATAAGAGAACTTCAAAGGGGAAACTCAATTCATCACAAGAGAGTAGAGGGGGAGAAACATCATAAGATCCAACTACAATAGCAAAGCTCGGGATACATCAAGATCGTGCCATAGAGGAACACGAGAGAGAACACGAGAGAGAGAGAGAGATCAAACACATAGCTCCTGGTACATACCCTCAGCCCCGAGGGTGAACTACTCCCTCCTCGTCATGGATAGCGCCGGATGATGAAGATGGCCACGGTGATGGATCCCCCCCTCGTGAGTACCGGAAAGGGGTCCCGATTGGTTTTGGTGGCTACAGAGGCTTGCGGCGGTGGAACTCGATCTAATCTCTGTTTTGGAAGTTTTAAGTGCGTAGGTATATATGGGTGAAAGGAGTACGCGTATGAGCTACGGGGGCCCCACGAGGCGGGGCGCGCCAGGGGGTGGGCGCGCCCCACCCTCGTGAGCACCTCTCGTATCTTCGGACGTGGAGTCCAAGTCCATCGGTGGGTTTCCTTCCAAAAATAACTTCTCCAGTTGATTTCGTTCCGTTTGACTCCGTCGATATTCCTTTTCCTCGAAACACTTGAAATAGGCATAAAACAGCAAATCTGGGCTGGGCCTCCGGTTAATAGGTTAGTCCCAAAAATAATATAAAAGTGGATAATAAAGCCCAATATTGCCTAAAACAGTAGATAATATAGCATGGAGCAATAAAAAATTATAGATACGTTGGAGATGTATCACGGTGCTTAGGCGAAGCCCTGCGACGGTAGAACATCAAGATCGTCACCACGCCGTCGTGCTGACGGAACTCTTCCCCGACACTCTGCTGGATCGGAGTCCGGGGAACGTCATCGAGCTGAACGTGTGCAAGAACTCGGAGGTGCCGTAGTTTCGGTGCTTGATCGGTCGGGCCGTGAAGACGTACGACTACATCAACCGCGTCGTGCTAACTCTTCCATTTTCGGTCTACGAGGGTACGTAGACACACTCTCCCCTCTCATTGCTATGCATCACCATGATCTTGCGTGTGTGTAGGAATATTTTTAAATTACTACGTTCCCCAATAAATCCCCCTTCCACACTCCTTGGACGAAGTCGAGTCTAGACATTGCAAAACTTTTTACTAACATGGCTGTGTGTCTTATGGGCCCACGTCGCCATTGGGTGGTATTAGGATCTTTTATTCCTCATCTATACTCTGGGACTCTGATCTCTCTTCTATTTGGGATAAATGAATTTTGCTAACTCTAACATTAGGATCTCGTGATCACTTCCATCCCGAGAGCTCCTTATTACAGACGATCGCCTGCTGCGCCAGAAGATTCCGAAGATACTCTCCGATATTTTCCCGAGAGCCTTGTGTCCTTCGGCGTTGCAATCCCTACCATCGATAAATCGTTATGGATAACTACCTGCAATCGTTTTTCATACCTCCATCCCCAATTGCTCTTGTTATTACAAGATTCCCTGAAACATTTCAATATCCCGAGAATCCGTTATGCATGCTGCCTTGCAACTCCATTTCCGATTTAGTACATCTACGGATAATTCCTCACACTCATCGAGGATTTGTTCATTCCTAGTTGATCATGTGGTCCACAAGATACTTTGAAATACTATCCGGTCTTCCAATAATCCATTGCGAACTATTGTTCTGTAAGTACTTGTCTGCTTGCATTATGGATACTTTCCATATGTCTAGCAATATTCACAAGCATCCTTTGTCACGGTCATTTTGAATCTTTCATCCAATATGTTTGCGAATGCTCGCAATCATCAATCCAACCCAGAATTCATCCTTTCGGCTCAGACGTCATTTTAAACATGAGCTGGTTCTCGACCAATTGAGTTATCATCGAATGTGCCCCTAAGTTTATTCAACTTATCCATCCTTGATCAGGGTGACTGCTTCTGATCCCTTGATTTGTAAATCACAATCCTTTCCATCTGAGCATTGAATTAGTCAGTTGTTTCTATAATCCAATGCCTTTGCATTCTTTCTTCCTCTAGTTGAGTACCGATACTCATGTCAGCTCCGTTGTGGACCGCCAGACCCATTGTTGGGCTGTTATCTGATGGTATCATTCACATACAGATCTTTTGAGTTCTTTTCCTGATACATAATTCCTTTGGTAAATTGTATCCTCTGCTTTGACAACCATACTCTACTTTCGAGCTTGTGTTAATTACTCCCAAAAGGTTGTGGTATATGTTCCTAAGATGCCCCGATGGGTTGAACCAATGCCTTACCTAATCTATGTGATCCCGAAAGATTTCACGGGCCATACTCATCTGGTATTTCACCAAGTAAAACTTTGAACACTAATGCCATTATCGTAACGAGAAGTGAATGGAAGGTTATACATTGAGGAAGTGGGAGTCGACCTTGAACTTTGTGTTCATGCCCATGGACACGATGTAGATCCTACCGTAGAAGCTTCTTGTAATAATAACTATTTCGTTGATATAATATCATCTGGTGTATGTGAATTGATCCTTTGCAATCGTGGTTCCGACCATATTTTCTCCTTGATTCCATTTCTCAGGCAAGTGAAAACACTTGTCTTCTCCAGATCAATACATCTCTGCAACCTCTACGTCGATCTTCCTTCGAGTAATACCCTCCAGTACCTCGAGAATATCAAAGAATTGTGTTGCTTCCTATGAGTCTTCATCTAGTATTGCTTCTCAACGATTTCAGATTTCCCCTCGGTTCTGAGTTATTTCACTCGAGAACACCGATAAGTGAATCGATTCCACACTCTGATTCAATAACTCTAAGTAATTTTTGTTGCCTATGAATTTAATAATCCTTCAAGCCATTCCTAGCCTGATCGGCTATATCCTTATCGTGCAATTTTTTTAACTGTGCTACATGGTCCTTATTCCCGGAGCACAACTTTCGGCGATGAGCTAAGCTTACGGCGATCGTCCTCGACATATCATTTCGCCTTGAACAACAATCTTTGATTTCAAGTTTATATTGTACTAGTGGTTTAAATAATCTTTCGCTCCATCATTCATTTGACTTGATGTCATCGCCGAACGATTACATCTTCAGGAAATCTCTCGACAAATGTGTCGTGATCATCATCAAAAATGATCACTACTAGGAAAGGCCTACTAATGGCGCACCGGTTTTGCCTACTAATGGCGCACTACCGGTGCGCCATTAGTAGCACGCCATTAGAATTTTTTACTAATGGCGCACCACTGGTGCGCCATTAGTATTCTGTATACTAATGGCGCACTGGCGATGCGCCATTAGTATGTAACTCCATGCGCCATTAGTATGCCTCCCGGGGGGCCATATGTAACCATGTGCTTTGTCACACTAATGGCGCACTCTGCCTTGATGCGCCATTAGTATCCTTTGGCATACTAATGGTGCACTCTGCCTTGATGCGCCATTAGTATGAATATTTGGGTTTTTTTTGCTTTTCTGATTTTTGCACAAGTTACAAAATATATTATTGGACAGAATATAGACAGCAGCACACAGCAACATCAGATTCATCGAATACAATAGAAGATTAGTCTCCGAATACAATTCATCATATTAGTCTCCGAATTCAAAAGACCGAACAAAGATAAAACATTACAAGTCTCAAGACCGCGAGTATCGAGTTTGTCTTCACATTACAAGTCGATATCGATCATCTAAACTTCCATCACATAAAAGAGAGTTGTGGTCATCACGATGAGCATCATCGTGATCAAACTGGTCTTCATCCGGTTCCTCCAACGCTCCCTCCTCTCTCCCGCTAGATAGCGGGCGTATCTAGATTCGGCGTCCGCCCTAGTGGTGTACCCTTGTAATCATATTACCGCTGAAGCGGTGAACCTGTCTCCAACACTCCTCCCGATCGTCGTAGACTCCGGGAACCTTACCCTTGTACCACGACATACGCATTTACATCTCTATGCACAAGCCAAACAACGGACAATACATAAGCAATATGTAAGTATGCAACAAAAGGATCGGAAGAGAAAAGCAAGACATTAATAGCATGATTCATGGTCCTACTAATAAATAGCATCGATTACATCTAAGTTGAACATTTGTCCAAATCAAAGAGACATGCGAATTCATTAAAGTTTAATTACAACATGAGCCAATAAATGTTTCAGAACTACACATCACTACTTTTGACTCGACTCATCGGACAGGAGTGTGGATGAAGCCGCCGTCTGTCGTGATGGTCATGAAATCGCGGTTGTTGTCACCCTGCATTTGTAGCGTTTCATCTATCGCACTGTTGGACGGTTGATATCTGCGGAAGAACTGCCCCGAGGTATGAAGGACATCTTGATGGATGATGTCCGGAAACTCCGACTGGATGCGAAAGAATTCTTGTCTGAGGTCCGCGTCCTGGGTTGCCGACAACCTCGCGGCCCAATCTTTGAGACTATCTGGTAGCAGAAGGTGATGATGGTCCCTTACGATCGCCCGCATGTGATGGAGGGCGTAGTAGGCATCCTTCTGACCGCCAGGCGGCTGCTTGACGCAGCAGAACTTCGTATTGTGTGAGAAGGTGTGCTTGCCGTACTTACGAACTGCCCTGGTGAAGGTGCCTCCAGATTTGGCGTAGCTGGAAGAACATCATCAAGAACTTTCTTGACATTTGTGTAGTCTATCTTGGAGTTACGGTTCGAATTGAAATACGTGGCCATGGAATATTTCGGGCTTAGGAGGATGAGTGTGCAATGTGTGTCACAGAACACGGAATGTTAGAAAAAAAGAACGATCGAAATCTAAGAAATCATATGTTACGGGGCGGTTAAGGGATGACTTACTCGGGAAAGTAAGCCACAAGGAAGTTATCCTTATCTGGGTTTGCGAATAGCGCCTTGAGGTGTGAACTTCGCAACTTGGCGGTCCCAGCGCTGCTCAAGTGCTTGGCATGCATGTAGAAGGGGTCGACTATCACGATGTCCGGGTCTTGTCTCTAATGATCCGCATCTCCATACTCGGTGAAAACAGCCGAACGAAGGTGTAGTGCACCGGATGAAGGTTAAACATAGCAAAGATGTCATCAAACCGCGGAGACGATCGTACCCCGATGTCGCCATCCACAAAGCCCTTGCCCTCGGCACCTTGGCCACGAAACCGGGTATGCCACATCATTCTCTCTCGGATGCCGCTTCTCCAAAGAAAGAACAACATCGTGTAGACTCCGCATAGCACCGGTTGCAGCATTCAACATATTTGGCGGTAGCATCGCCCTACCCGCCACATGCACCCTCCTCGAGATATCCTTAGGTGAAGGTGGCCCGTCCTGAGCACGGATCGAACTCGGTGCCGGCTGGCTCGCACCGGCGCCCTTGTTAGTCTTTCGTTTCCGTCCCTTCTTCTTGATCTCCTGTAATGGGACCGAGTTCTGCTCACAGATCGCCTTCTTGAGTGTGTTGGGGCTGATACTATTTCACACCTCAGCTATCTGAGGCTCGGTGAAGGCGGGAGGCTGGGCGTGTCTCGAGAACTGAACGCCCGGGCACGCCTTTGTTGCAATTGGATTTCTCCGTCGTACCAGCTAGATCGTGGTCGTCTTGGTTGGGTTCTTGAGAAAGAGGCCCGCAGAAATCGTCAGCGTACCCATGTTCGGCAAAGTACTTATCGACTTTGGTAAATGTACCGTCGTCGTTGTCGTCGTCGTCCGGATCCTGTGCCATAGGGTTGTCCGGATCCTGTGCCATAGGTATGTCCGACATAGGGATGTCCGGCAGGTCCGGTAGCGTTAAGCGTTCTTGCCATGGCTTGGCGCCGCACGATCGGCGGTCTTATGCGTAGGGTGGTGTCCCCGCCCCCAAGCGAATCTGGCTCTTCGGCCAAAGCAGCGGCCGATTCTGCAGCGCCGAGGGTCATCTCATCTTCTTCGTCGGCCCCGGTGGTCGAACCGGAGGTAACAGCTCATCGCAGCCTGGCAGCACCCGAACCACTTCAACCCTATACACTGTGGGTGGCATCGGATTACCGTGGAACATGCGGTTGCCCAGTTGAACGATTCTGCCCTTGGCGACATCGACCAACTCGGCGCCCACGAAGTGCAGAAGAGTGCAAGGAACGTCGACGGTGCCTTACGAAAACATGTACAGGGCGTCAGGGATGCCCAGTCAAAGGCAAGGAGATGAAGTCATCGGCCGAGAGGCTTAGTTACCGTGATGTCGTCGAGCTCGGCTAATGTCGAGGCACCGCCAATGGCGGGCGTGCAACTGACGGAGGGGGCGCTTGCTGGCGAGGTGCCGGCCGGCGTACACCCGGGTGCATTAAGCTCCAATGCCCGTGCCGGCGCCGGAGACACGAATACCGCCTCCGCCGGAGACACCAATGGCGCCGCCGCCGGAGACACCAATGGCGCCGCCTGCGCGCTGTGCGAGTTGCTGGCCGTGAAGCTGGGAACCGGGGGAGGCCCCTGTTGGCCGCACGCAATCCACGTCGTCAGCCCATGAATCAACGTAGGCACCATGGCGTTGAGCTTCGTTCCCAGTTGTTGTTCCACTTGCTCTTGGACAAGCTCCGGAATCCGCGCCACGTGTGCCTTGACTTCTTCAACCTCGCGTCTGGCTTGCCGAGCTGGCCTTTTCTCCTTCGCACACCAGCGGTATAGTATGACCCCATTTTGTGGACAAGCCTTTGCCGGCCACCACGACCGGTGACGTCGGCTTAGTGAGCTTATCCTTGCTTTTCATTATGTTCAACGCCCTATTTAAAGGGGTGTCGAAAGGGGAGCTCTGAGACGACCCCGCGCTACTGCTTTCAGTTTCCTGCGAAAGGAACGTGAACCATTTAGAAATATTGGGGATTAATTAGAGTGCAACCATATGGAGCTAATTACGCGGGGGTGTATTCCTTACCAGAACAAGCTCAAGCGCCCTGGTCTTCGGATCCGTGGTAAGCTCCTTTGTTATCGGGTCCTCCTTGTACCGGGCCCTGACATAGTTCCTGGTCTGCTTGTTACCGCTGTATTTCTCGAAGTGGGGCGGTAGGCCTTGCTCGGCATGCTCCGCGTCCTCCTTGTCCCATATAGGCTCCGCCACTCTGTAACCGCCGGGACCGAGTTTGTGTTCCCCTAAGTTCAACTCACGCATTTCTTTCCCCCACTGACTTGATTCGGAGGTTGCACTAGTCGAGCACTTGATCTTGAACTCCTTGTACTCATCTTCGCTCATCAAAGGATATTTCGCCTTGATCTTCTCATAACTATCACCTTTATCAATCATTTTCTTCACCGCGCTTCTCCAAGTAGACAGGGCCGTGCTCATCTTCGTGAGGGCGGCACTGTTCACTTTATTCCCTGAGAGGCATGTGTTTTCAAATTCGGCGGGGAACTTGTATCGTTCGTGCAGCTTCGTGAAGAGGAGGTTGAAATTCCCTCGGTCCTTATGCCTAAGGTTCTCGGTGTTGATCGAGACGGTGCTCGGAGAATGCACCGAGCTGAACCAAGTACCCCTTGACTATATGTTTGGGCTCCGTTGGATTCCGTCGGAGTCCACTTGAGTGAATTCCTCCTTGACGGTGCGGAGGCGCATTCGGACGCCGGTCCTTCCTTTGCTTCTTCGATTGGCTGCCATCTCGTGTGCGCGCCATCATCGATGGTGGCATCCTCGGCGGCACCATCGGTGGTGTCATCCCCGACGCCACTAGGGGTTGTGTAATCAGGATCGGTGTCTTCCATGGCGTCCTCATAGCGGTGAGGTTGTTCCTCCATCTCTGGGACAGCTCCCAGAATTGCTTGCCGCCAACCACCGGCCTCATCGTTGTGGGCCATGTTTACGCTCTAAATAGGAAAAAGTTTGGTCAAAAGTTGGTTATTGTCAAGGAACAAGATCATGGTCTCATCATTTAGGGTTTGTCGACACCGAGGCACCCTAAAAGCCTAAGCTTTCATCATTTAGGGTTTGTCGACGCCGAGGCACCCTAAGAGCCTAAGCGTACATCATTTAGGTTCTCATCGACACCGAGGCATCCGGGGCAGCCAAGTTAAGTTTTCATCATTTAGGGTTTATCGATGCCGTGGCACCCTAGGTTGGGCCTAATCACTTGGCACTAATCACTTGGCTCTATTGCCACCTATGGTTTAATACAACAAGAATAAAGGGGTAGTTGATCCTACTTAATTAAGTACTAAGATACCCCGCCCCATGCATTAGTAGCAAGTACCTCATATGCCCGATTTTTAGCAAAATCATGCTAAAATTCACGGAAAATTTTAGCATGACCTTTGCTGAAAATAGGACATATGGAGTACCCGAATTTGCTGGAACGGAAGTTAATCGACATTCCGGCAAACTCAAGGGCCTCTCGGGGTACCTGCAAAATCATCACGACACGAAGGGCCTCTCAAGGGCCTCAAGCAGCAGCGGCGTCTCCCAAGAATCCATTTTTTTGCTAAATTTCTTTGAGCAACAATCAGAGCAGAAAATTCAGCATATTTTTATACAACAGCACTGTAAAGATGAAGAACAGTTCTACAGCGGCCCATTTATATACAATAGCATCTTTGGTCATACCAATTTCTGAAACAATTCAAAGATGAAGAAATTAACTATGTATAGTTTATTCTTTTTGTACCAGGAACTATTTTAGTTTATTATTTATTGTACATGGGAGGAATATAACAATCTTTTTGGTATATATCCTAGTTATACTACTGCAGGAAAGGAGGATCATCATACACATATATATGTGCATAAAAATCATAAAAATTCAAAATCACTTGAAACACGATCACTCGGACCACACCACATGCCACGGCATACATAGTACATAGAGTTGACAATTCAGTTGCAATCATGTAGTAATGAATTGTTCTACCTAGCAGGTTGTTGGAAATGGATTGTTCTACCTAGCAGGTTGTTGGAAATTCAGTTGCTTTTTTCATTAGGGTGGCAACGGACATGGTCAAATTTCAATTAAGATTATCTATTGGTTCAAGACTGGCAACAAGACTTGTTCTACAAAATCAATTATCTATTGAGTAGTTCTTGTGCTCATCCGGTAGTAACATCTTTCATACATGATCAGTAGTCATGTACCAAATTTTTATTTAAACTGAATTTGCAAATCACCAAGAGCTCTACTAGTTTCAGACTAGATTTACACTAAATACACTAGAGTATTTGACTAGTAGTCAGTTACATTTACACTAGACTGAAGAAATTGCTGCATCACTAGATCAAGAAATTGTGTTGTCGATTAGGGACTGAAGAAAATGTGTTGCAGATTTTGATTTGCTTGCTGATCTTCGATTAACTCCATAGAAGAGTTTTGTCTTGATCCGATTAATCGACAGCAAGTAACAAAGATGTTCTAACAACAACAGTTTGAGTACTACTCCAAAATCCTCCTAGTTGTAGCTCACCTAAATGGTTGAATTCAAAGAACTACGGTGGCCTTCAAAGTGATTGAGAGCTTAAAATTTCCAACAATCTGAACAAACAAAGTAAAAAGGATCGATATCTCATTTCAGCTGATTTATTCTTCATAAGCATAGGCTTTGTTTGTTGGAAACTAGCCTGTGAAACTGAAATTTAACGATAAACTGAATTCTTGTCATTTAACAAGAAACTGAATTTTAAACTGAAAATCGGAGTAAACTTCTTTGGAGTACAAATTTATCAACGGGCCATATATCGATAACATCTGAAATCATGCATTGGTGCAAAGTTGCTCCTGTACACTATAACATCTGAAAGATGGAGATCACAGAGTTGCATCTGAAAGAATCGGGAGCGAGGGGAAGATGGAATCGGGGGCTCTGTACCTGCGGCGGCTGCGGCTGGAGGACGGCGCCGTCGACGAACTCGAGGGCGGGGGAACCAGATGCTCCTCTCGTTGATGGGGAGGGAGAGGCTGGAGGCAAACCCTAGCCGCCAAGCGCGCAGTCTGCAGACTAGGTGGTGTAACCTCTGCCGGAGACGACAGAGCTGGTGGCCGAGGTGGTGGTTGGTGTGGAGCAGGTGGCCGGGGTGGTGGTTGGTGTGGAGAGCGCGAGGAAGAGCGCCCCGTCCGTGGTGGTGGTTGGGGCCTGGGCGGCCGGCGGCGGGGGAGGCCTGGTGGATGTGGACGAAGGCGCAGACGGCGCGGAGGTGTCCGGCGAGGGTCGGGGCGGCGGGGGTGGGGGCGCGGGGGCGCGGGGGCGGCGGGGGTGGAGTCCGGTAAGGGTTGGGGCGGCGGCATCGTGGGTCGGGGCCGCGCGCAGGTGGATCTGGTGGCGAGGGAGAGAGGGTCGAAGGGGATCTAGCGAGAGGGAGGGAGGATAGCTAGGGGGAGGGTTCTAATGGCGCACCATCCAGTCGTGCGCCATAAGTATGACTGTTCTAATGGCGCACCTCCCCTTGGTGCGCCTTTAGAATTTTGTTTTAATCTAGCCCACTAACCATATCGACAACCTAACCCAATCTACAACAGAACCCACCCACTAGCCCGATCGGTCAAGACGCAAAGACACACACACCGGGGAGGTCCCGGGTTCGATTCCCTGTGCTCCCCAATATTTTTTATGCATTTTAAATGTTGTTTTATATATTTATTTGTGTTTAAATATGTTCAAACTTGTTTAAATCATAACAGTAATATTTTTTTATAAAAACAGTAATAATTTTTTAAAAAATATGTTCAAATTTCTTACTTGAAAATATCATCGGCGGTGGAGCGGGGGAGGGTGCGGGGATCGAGATCGAGATGGAGGGGGATCAAGATCATGTGTCCTCATGAATTCAAATAGTGCCCATGAAATTTAAAAATATTCATGATATCAAAACGTGCCCATGAAATACAATCGAGAAATGAAGACTACGATTTAAATACAATCGATCTTAGCTAGCTATCTGTTCACAATCTACTTGCCCTTCTTTTTCAAGAATGGAGTTCTTACGTAGAGCAGACTCCTTTAGGTAGGGTGGTCCTGCTTCTTCTTGTGGTGTGTGCTGCTACTTCATCGTCGTTGCCATGTTCGATCTTGGTCGCCGTGCTTGTCGAAGTCTTGCTCATTGGCTACTCCATCCATTCCGATGATCTTCCTTTTGTCTCTCCTCACGACAACACGACCGGGCTTTGGCGGGTCGGTAATGAAGAAGCATTGGTCCACTTGGGAAGCGGTACCCATGGCTCATTTTTCGTGGTGACGTTATGCGCCCATGGGTCTTGGATTTGGCTTCGGGTATAACCATGGTGGTGAAATATCGGTCTTCTTTTAGGACGCTCTTGGCCCATCTGACACGGAACATCGGCACCTTCTCTCCAGCGTAGCTCAGCTCCCAGATCTCCTCGATCCTTCCGTAGTATCCGTCCTTGTCCTTACCGGTGTAGGATTCCATCGTTACCTCGGAGTTCTGATAACCATCACTCTTCATGTCCTTGTCCTCGGTGTAGAATGTGTAGCCGTTGATATCGTACGCCTCATAGGTCATCAGGTTGTGCTCGGCGCCCTGTGACAAGGCGAACATGAGTTGTTCTTCCGCGGAAGAATCTTCATGTAAAGGGTACGACAGAAGCTTCTGCTTAAACCAACACGTTAAACATGAGTTGTGCTCTTTGAGTATATCTCTGTCCGTCCTCTATTGGCCTCGGTCATTGTACGTCTTCTCAATAAAGGTTTTGTGCTCTACCACCCAAGGATCGACCATGTCTATGTGTTGTAGCGCCGACTAGGTTTGCTCTTTCAAAGTCGGCGATCGACCCTCGAAGTCGACATGCATTTCAAGGCGACCCTCACGGTGACCCCATCCGGCGAGCCTGCCGAGGTGCTGTTGACGGGCAGACCAACGGGGTTCTCGATGCCTAGATAATTCGTGCGATGGGAGATGCACTCTTGGTCGAAAGCCCTGGCTATACTTCCCTCCGGACGTGACATGTTCGAACGTATCCTTTGATGACACCATTCATCCTTTCGAGCGGCATCATCTTTGTGCAGGAACATCGGCCCGAGTTGGATGATATCCTCCACGATATGGACCAGCAGATGCACCATAACTTCGAAGAGTGCGGGCGGGAAGTACATCTCAAGCTCGCATAGTATCACCACGATCTCTTCCTGTAGCCTTCTGAGTTGCCTCACGCCAATCGACTTTCGAGAGATGATGTCGAAAAAGTTTCATAGGCCAAATAGCATTTCACGGACGTGCGCGTCCATGATCCCACGGATTGCAACAGGAAGTATCTGAGTCATCAGCACGTGACAGTCGTGAGACTTCATCCCGCTGAACTTCTGCTTCACTCGGTCTAGGTATCTGCTTATCTTCCCCGCGTAACCGTAAGGAAGTTTTACTCCTAGGAGGCAGGTGAAAAACTGCTCGATCTCCTCCTGACTTAGAGTGAAGCACGCGGGAGGGTAGTCATTTCCGGTCTTCTTGGCCTTTTTGCCTTTGCGACGACTTCTTCTTGTGTGCTTCTTCTCATCATCATCATCATCATCATCATCATCATCATCATCATCATCATTAGCGTGAAGCTCTGCACGATGCCCATTGATTTCAAGTTTGCCCTTGCTTTCGGCCCATCTTTGGTCCTCTCGGCATGTTGAGCAGGGTACCAAGCAGACTCTCGCGACGTTCTTCGTGATATGCATGACATCAAGGCTGTGAGGCACACGGTGGATCTTCCAAGACGGCAAGTCCCGTAAAACAGACCTCGTTTTCCATACCTTGGCCAGCTCTGGCGCCTTTCGCTTCTTTCCCGGCTCTGGCGCCTTTTGCTTCTTTCCCGGCAGTGGGCAGTCTTTCCAATTTTTCAACAGCTCATCTATTTCCTCGCCGCTCCTCGTACAGGCGTTTTGAGTTCGGTTTCACCATCGAACAGATCCTTGCGTTTCCTCCACGGGTCATCGTCGCGAAGCCACCTTCGATGTCCCATGAACACGGTTTTCGAAGACCGGGATCTCTATCTAGTTGGCGTACGTTGTGTCATCCATGCACCTTACGTATCCAGAAAATCCGTGGACTACCCGCCCGCGAGATATCCGTAATCGAGATAGTCGTGGCACCGTCGTGAGCGGTGCGGCTCTCATAGGGAAATATTCTTTCTGCGGCGTCCCACGTATTGGCTGGCGTTTTCCACAGCGTGTCTAGCTCCTCCTTCACCAGCCCCGGTCTGATTGATGTCGTTCCTGGTTGTTTCGGCCCTTCAATTAGCATACTCATGTGAATGTACTTCCTCTTCATGCACAACCGGGGAAGGTTGTACATCCACACAAACACAGGCCAGGTGCTATGTGTGCTTCTCACGGCTGCCAAACGGATTGACTCCATCGGTGCTCGCGCCCAGCACGATGTTCCTTGGATCCTTCCCAAATTCTGGGTATTCGAAGTTCAACGCTTGCCACTCGCTCGCATCCTTAGGGTGACTCAGCATCTTGTCTTTTTTATTTATCTCCGGATCATTTCCGTCATCTTCCCGCTTCTTCTCCTCCCTATCCGTGTGCCAACGCAGGAGCTTTGCTACCTTAGGGTCCGCGAAATACCGCTGCAGACGAGGAGTGATCGGAAAGTACCACACCGATTTTCGAGGAGCTTTCTTCCTCTTCTTGTATTGAGTGATGCCGCTTTACGGACATATGGTAGACTCCGCGTGCTCGTCCCGATAAATGGTGCAATTGTTCATGCACACATGGTATTTCACGTGCGGTAAATCCAAAGGACACACTATTTTCTTCGCCTCCTCGAAACTGGTCGGGCACTTGTTCCCCTTGGGAAGACGTTCGTGCTGGAATGACATGTTCTCGTCGAAGCATGCGTCGGTCATTTTGTGCTTTACCTTCATCTCCAGAGCCATGAGCGTTACTTTCAGGCGGGTATCCTCGAGCCTGCATCCTTCATACAATGGAGTAACCGCGTCTATCTCCGATTGATTCAGCTTAGCTTTCTCTCGGGCGGCAGCTCTTGTGTTATCCGTGCTTGCGAAGCAGCTCTTGAATATGAGGGTCCTGCACCCAGCCTCCATCGTCGTCTGCTCCGGCATCTTCATCTTCATGATCATGCCCTTCGTCTTGATCTTCCTCATCATCATGTACGATATCTTCTACATGATGATTGTGTACATCATCACCGTCATGATCATGTCCTGGAGATTCTTCGTCTTCTCGCCCGCCCTCGCGGTGGTTGTCTTGTTGCCCTTCCTCATTTCTTGCCTGGCCCCCATGGACGACTTCATAGTCATCTTCATCACCTTGCCGCCGATAGCCATCCATGAAACCACGCAAGAGCAGGTGGTCCCACACCTGCCCGGAATCCGGGTCCGCAATAAGGCTCTTCAGCTTGCTTCTTCGACACGGACATCTTATCTCCGTCTCGTTCTTTTGAAGCACCTCGGCCTTCGCGGAGCTCAAAAACCTATTCACGATGCCTTCGGTCATCGTGCGGACCATGGTCGCCTGCTGGGTAGAGCAAAACGATATTTTAGAACCAAGAAAAAATTTGGCATGACCTTCCCTAAAAATAGGACCAAAAGAATGCATAGTGCCAAAATTCTCGCTTGAAACGGAAATGAATCAACATTCCGCAAAATATTGGCAACTATCGCATTTCAAATCTTGGTACTGCAAACACAAACATATATGCAACACCACAAACACAAGCAACACCACAAACATACATAGATCTAGCTAGGCCACAAAAAGTGCATGTGCAAGTTGTTGGAGCGAGCTAGGGAGAAAAAAGTAGATCTACATCATGAAGATAGCTTTCCCTTACTTACCTATCAAAAAAGGTAATTTCACCACTTAATTTTGATGAATCTATGGTGGAAATGAGGTGAGGAGGAGGAGGCAGCCGAGACAAGCTTGGAGGAGGAGGTAGAGAGAATGAAGTGGGGAAAGTGAGTGGGTAGGTGGCTGTCCAAAATATCTTGTTGGTCCCAGGTTACTAATGGCGCACCACCACAAAATGCGCCATTAGTAACCCTGATTACTAATGGCGCACCCGGCAGTGGTGCGCCATTAGGACTTTTTGCAAAAAAGTAAAAAAAACATATGTATACTAATGGCGCACTGTGGAAAAGTGCGCCATTAGTAGTTTAAACTAGTAATGGCGCACTTTGGCATAGTGCGCCATTAGTAGGTTTGCAAAAAATTAAAAACATATATATACTAATGGCGCACTGTCTTGGTCGTGCGCCATTACTAGTTCTAACTAGTAATGGCGCACTTTGCCATCCTGCGCCATTAGTTTGTATGGAAAAATGGGAAAAAAATCAATAGTAGTGGCGCACCGTGAGCACGGTGCGCCATTAGTGTCTTCCACACTAACGGCGCACGAGCAACCGGTGCGCCATTAGTATATAGTAGTGGCGCACTATTTACCTGGTGCGCCATTAGAATCAGTCCTATCTATAGCCCTTTTCCTAGTAGTGGATATGCCTTCTTCCAAGTGTGAATTGAATTCATGATGATAAGTACCATCCTCGTTCCTTGGTAATTTGAGTTGCCATCGACAACATCCTTACTCCCTTTCATCACAAACTTGTTCATGTTATGGATGCAATTTTGTTTCCAGCTTGTACTATGTTCTACCTTGAAGTAGTACTGTCTTTTATGTCAAGGATGTTGTGCGGATTGTTCCACCTCTTAAGAATCCTAGATATAAGTGATACTTCTTGCCTTCTCCGTTCATTCCTCGGTCCCCATGTTGTTTTTAACCGGAATACCGACAAATGGGTTGTGGTGTGTAAAATTCAAAACTTCTAGCAACCATATTGCTTGTAAGTTAATGAATGATAGTTTCATTCTAAGTGTTTTGGTTATTGAATCACCATTCTAGCATTGATCGTGCTACTTGGCCCATTTTTCGGGTGCACCTTTCAACCAATGTTTAATGGTGTATGATTTACTCGAGCATACATCATTATATCTTTTGATCTGACAAATGTTATCTCTTTGTTCACATAATTGTGGAAGTACAACTTTTTGGAAATCTCGATGAATTGCCGCTAAGTTCATCAGCCACCTCCCCATCCTCTCCTTGGATTAATGATGAACTCATGTTTCGAAACTCGCTTCCATAGTTCATTTCCCGAGGATCTTACGATGACTTCTCGTCAATTTGTGTTGCACCTTTTCATCTCAGGCATCCTGAGTCTGAGTTATCCTGACACCAATCAGATCTGAACCTCGGTCAGATATGATGGTTGGGACATATTTCCAAGAGTTATAACATTGGTCTTTTCTTTTCTGTTGCTCTGCATTTCTTGCATCCAATTCATTGCATATCATTTAGTAATTTCCTTGCAAATCTTTGTGAGATCCTATTAATCTAGTGAGATGAGGTGACAAGTGTTTTCTCTGCGATGAACTGGGTTTCACCGATTTGTTGTTTTCGGTCCAACCGAATCCTTTCGGTACAACCGAAGCATACCACTCGGTGCCACCTATTTCAGAACAGGAAAAATAGTTTGCCACTTATTCTGTGTTTCTTCTGATCCAGCTCCACTCAATGAATCTTGTCCTCTACAAGCATCACAATTTTATCCAGTGCTTTGTGTTGTGACTCTAGGACCAAACCCATTCACAACAAATTCCAGAAGACCCTTCTTGGAAATTGATGTCAAAGGGGGAGAGCGAGATCACATCAAAGCTTATCACTTCCAAAAGGGAGAGAGTATTAAGGGGGAGAAAGAGATCTCCAGGGGGAGAGAATACTCAAGTAGAAAGTACTTCTCAAGGATCCCAGATGCTAGGTGTTCAAGAGTAGAGATGCCACATGTCTTTTTGGGGGGAAAGACATGTTCATGTGTGCTTATTTGCATTAAGCTCTGTTCATTTATATCTTTCAGCCCTGATTTTCTGTTCCCTATCTTCTCCCAGTATCCCATGCTAGATTCAGGGGGAGCAAGACATCTAAGGGAAATGAATCATTTAAATTCATTTCATATCTTTACTCTTGGGGACATGTCTAATCCAATGTGGTACCTAGTACTCACTCTCTACATGTCATCCCAGTCTTGGTATTCTCGTGGTTTCTTCTGTTTGCTCTGGCTAGTAGATGTACCTGTGTTATCTAACCTTGTTTGTGCAGGTTCATTCCACCCTAAGCCAACTCAAGACTACAAGGTAAGTATATGCATCACACTCATGTGTATGAGAAATTCTTGCTGATGTACATACTGTTTGCAAGAAGGACTCATGAGCATGAAGGTACTTTCTTTAATATTCTTTGCTCTGATGCATATGGCCAAGATACATGTAACACATTGCCTACTTTATCATGGTTATGCTCTCACATGCTTCTATATTCCATACTCACATGATTGCATACATGTAAGGGGAGCCTATGCTTGTTACATGTCTTTTCGAAGCTTTGCTTGATATTCTTTATATCTTTATCTACAACTTTGATGTATGTTGCCATCAATTACCAATAAGGGGGAGATTGAAAGCACAAGTGCTCCCTAGGTGGTTTTGGTAATTAATGTCAACATATCTCTTGTTGGACTAACACTTTTATCTAGTATGTTTCAGATAAGTTCAACAATGGAGTGGCATGGACTAAAGGATGTGGGAACTCCTTCAAGATGCTAAGGACAAAGGATTGGCTCAAGCTTCAAGCTCAAGACTCTTCATTTTATATTTTAGTGATCCAAGATCACATTGAGTCTATAGGAAAAGCCAATACTATCAAGAAGGGATGAGGTGTTGCTTAATGAGCCTCTTGCTTCATGTGCTTAGTGATCTGCTCCAAAACCCTCCACTACTTTCCCGCTTCCACATATGACCTAAACCTAAAGCCAAACTCGGCCCTACCGATTCTTTCTATCCGGCGCCACCGAGTTCAGATGTCATAGCCACTGCCACAAACCCTAGGCCAATCGTTTTCACTGATAGGGATCTCGGTCTCACCGAGATGGGATTGCAATCTCTCTGTGTATGTCCATTACCAAAATCGGTCTCACCGAGTTTGTGTAATCGGTACTACCGAGATTACAATGCAAACTCTCTGGTTAACTTATTACCAAAATCGGTCCCACCGAGTTTGAGAAATCGGTCCCACCGAGTTTGAGTAATCGGTCCCACCGATTTTGCCTGACCAACTCTCTGGTTAGCTAATTACCAAAGTCGGTCTCACCGAGTTTGTGTAATAGGTCTCACCGAGATTAAGTTATGCCCTAACCCTAACCATATCGGTCCTACCGAATTGCATATCGGTCCCACCGAAAACCCTAACAATCACTAGGTTTACTAAATCGGTCCGACCGAGTTTGATGATTCGGTCCCACCGAGTTTGGTAAATTGTGTGTAACGGTTAGATTTTGTGTGGAGGCTATATACACCCCTCCACCTCCTCTTCATTCATGGAGAGAGCCATCAGAACAAGCCTACACTTCCAGCATCCTATTTCTGAGAGAGAACTACCTACTCATGTGTTGAGGCCAAGATATTCCATTCCATACATATGAATCTTGATCTCTAGCCTTCCCCAAGTTGCTTTCCACTCAAATCTTGTTTCCACCATATCCAAATCCTATGAGAGAGAGTTGAGTGTTGGGGAGACTATCATTTGAAGCACAAGAGCAAGGAGTTCATCATCAACACACCATTTGTTACTTCTTGGAGAGTGGTGTCTCCTAGATTGGCTAGGTGTCACTTGGGAGCCTCCGGCAAGATTGTGGAGTTGAACCAAGGAGTTTGTAAGGTCAAGGAGATCGCCTACTTCGTGAAGATCTACCGCTAGTGAGGCAAGTCCTTCGTGGGCGACGGCCATGGTGGGATAGACAAGGTTGCTTCTTCGTGGACCCTTCGTGGGTGGAGCCCTCCGTGGACTCGCGTAACCGTTACCCTTCGTGGGTTGAAGTCTCCATCAACGTGGATGTACGATAGCACCACCTATCGGAACCACGACAAAAACATCAGTGTCTCCAATTGCGTTTGAATTCTCCAAACCCTTCCCTTTACTTTCTTGCAAGTTGCATGCTTTACTTTCCGCTGCTCACATACTCTTTGCACGCTTGCTTGCTTGTTATGTATTGTGAATGTTAAACTTGTGCCTAAACTCCACTTAAACCTAAAGAAGTTAAAAAGTGCAACTTTGGTACTTAGTGTCTAATCACCCCCCCCCCCTCTAGACACCTCTTCTCAAGATCCTTCAAGTCGTATCAGAGCATTGGTCTCCATTGCCTTGGTTTAATTACCATTGGAGGAAGATGTATGAGTCTACTTTGGGGAGTCTTAGACATAGAGTGCCTATCCTTGATGGAGAGTATTTTCATGAGTGAAAAAATGAGATGCTTGTAATTTTCATTCAATATCATTTGAACAAGTACATTGCTAGCCCTTGTGCACCTCATGTTGATCCTATGCATCCTACCCTTGATGAATCTATTGACATGACTAGAAATCTTAGAACTGTTAATCTTATCACTAGAAGCTTGCCTAGAAACTTAATTAGAATCTTGCCTACTCTTGAGTGTGCCTACACTATATGGAAATTTCTTGAGGAACGCTTTCCAAATTATTCCTTGAAAAATCTAGATGAAATTCTCTATAAGTCTATTGCCTTGAGTAAGATGAATACTAGTGATCCTATGTTTGGTGATCGTCTATTTGAACTTACCGACCTTATGCGTGCCAAAGGAGATGTTGGAATTATTGGTGATATTATTTCCGAAGCTATAAGTATTCATAAGCAAGATCATTGTCAAATTCACTCTAACGAATTACCCTCTCTAGGGCTTGATCCACCACATGACGATGTTGAACATGGATACTATGATGAGAATGATGATAGTGACTTCGATCTTGATGATGCAATGAGACATTTTGGTCTTATGGCAAATCTTCGGGGATATGTGTCAGGGAGAAAGGAATGGGTTCTTGACAGTGGATGTACCGATCACATGACCGGAGATAAAGACATGTTTCGTGAGCTTGCTGAAAATGATAGTCCTCGAAAGTATGTCACTTTCGGTGAAAACTCAAAGGGTAAGGTGGTTGGCCTTGGTAAGGTGGCCATCTCACATGATAGCTCCATTCAAAATGTCATGCTCATTGAATCTCTTGGCTACAACTTACTTTCAGTATCTAGACTTGCTGATTCGGTTTCAATGTCCTATTTAATGAAGTAGATTGCCAAGTGTTTCGTCGAGACAATCATAAAATGGTCTTTTCCTGTATACGTAGAGGTTATCTTTACATTGTTGATTTCTCTAAAAGGCACAACCTAAAACTTGCTTCATTGCTAAATCCTCAAAAGGTTGGTTATGGCATAGACGACTAGGTCACGTTGGCATGAGAAATCTTGACAAGCTTATTAAAGGAAACCATATCCTTGGAGTTAACGATGTCATATTTGATAAGGATAGACTTTGCAGTGCTTGTCAGGCAGGTAAACAGGTTGGAGGAAGGCATCCCGTGAAGAACATGATGACCACAAGGAGGCCACTCGAGCTACTTCATATGGACCTTTTTGGTCCCAACGCTTACAAAAGCCTCGGTGGAAATTCTTTTGGTCTAGTTATAGTTGAAGATTTTTCAAGATTTACGTGGGTGTTCTTTCTCGATGATAAATCGCAGGTCCAAAAGATCTTCAAAAACTTCGCTAGGAAGGCCCAAAATCAGTTTGAAGTGAAGATAAAGAATGATCGCATCGACAACGGAACGGAGTTCAAGAACGCATAAATGTGGACACATTTCTTGACGAAGAAGGGATTTCACACGAGTTCTCGGCTACGTACACACCTCAACAAAATGGAGTTGTTGAGAGGAAGAACCGGACGCTCATCGAAATGGCGAGAACGATGCTTGATGAGTACAAGACACCAAAGCACTTTTGAGCAGAAGCGGTTGAGATAGCTTGTCATGCAACAAATCGCTTGTATCTTCACAAGCTACTCGGCAAGACAGCATACGAGCACCTCACCGGTAACAAACCCCAAGTTGGATACTTTCGACTATTCAGCTCAAAGTGCTACATTCTTGATAAGCATCGTCGTTCAAAATTTGCTCCTAAGTCTCGTGAAGGTTTCCTACTAGGTTATGGCTCAAACTCTCACACTTACCGTGTCTACAACAATTTCACCCGAAAGGTTGAAGAGATGGTAGATGTGAAGTTTGATGAATCTAACGGCTCGCAAGTAGAGCAATTGCCAATTGATGTAGGAGACAAAGACCATTCGGAAGCAATCCAGGACTTGTCTATTGGCAAGGTCCGTCCAATGGAGGTGAAGGAGAGTACCTCGTCCGTCCAAGTGGAAGCTTCTACTTCATTACAAGGTGAACCAAGAGTTGATACGGAAGCATCCACAAGTGGAACACACCAAGATGAAGAAAACGAGGAAGTACATCAAGAACGTCAACAACCTCCTTCTCCACCACGACAAGAAAACGACAACGCCAACAATGAAGAAGATCAAGCACTACTAGGAAAAGGGCTATAGATAGGATTGATACTAATGGCGCACCAGGTAAGCAGTGCGCCACTACTATACACTAATGGCGCACCGGTTGGAGGTGCGCCATTAGTAAGGAAGACACTAATGGCGCACCAGGCACACGGTGCGCCACTAGTATTGAATTTTTTTCATTTTCCATACATTCTAATGGCGCATGACGCCAAAGTGCGCCATTACTAGTTCTAACAAGTAATGGCGCACCTTGTAAACAGTGCGCCATTAGTATAATTTTTTTTACTTTTTTGCAAAACTGCTAATGGCGCACCGTGTATATTTTCATGGACACTTTTTTATCTCGATCTCGATCCCACCCGCACCCTCCCCCGCTAGCGCCACCGCCGCCGACCCACATAACTCTCCCCGCTCCACCGCCGCCGACGAGCACCCGGCCCCCCCACCCTCCCGCTCCACCGCCGCCAGGCACCCCGCACCCTCCCGCTTAGCTCCACCGCCCGACGACCCACCGCAACCCTCCCCGCGCCACCACCGCCGACGAGCACCCGGCCCCCCGCACCCTCCACCGCTCCACCGCCGCCGCCGATGATATTTTCAAGTAACAAGTTTGAACATATTTTTTAAAAATTATTACTGTTTTTATAAAAAAATATTACTGTTATGATTTAAACAAGTTTGAACATATTTAAACACAAATAAATATCAAACAGGATTTAAAATGCATAAAAAATATTGGGAGCACAGGAATCGAACCAGGACCTCTGGTGTGTGTCTTGCGTCTTGACCAGTCGGGCTAGTGGGCGGGTTATTTTGATCTCGATCTCGATCCCACCCGCACCCTCCCGCTTAGCTCCACCGGCCACGACGACCCACCGCAACCCTCCCCGCTCCACCGGCCACGACGAGCACACGGCCCCCGCACCCTCCCGCTCCACCGCCGCCAGCAGGCACCCCCGCACCTTCCCCGCTCCACCGCCACGATGATATTTTCAAGTAACAAATTTGAACATATTTTCTAAAAAATTATTACTATTTTTATAAAAAAATATTACTATTATGATTTAAACAAGTTTGAACATATTTAAACACAAATAAATATCAAACAGTATTTAAAATGCATAAAAAAATATTGGGGAGCCTGGGAATCGAACCGGACCCCGATGTGTGTCTTTGCATCTTGACCCGATCGGGCTAGTGGGCGGGTTACATTGTAGATACGGTTAGGTGGTATATAAGACAAGTCGGGCTAGATTAAATTACTTATGGCGCACCCTTACGTAGTGCGCCATTGATATGGATGTACTTATGGCGCACCCCCGGGTGGTGCGCCATTGCTAAGCCTCCCCCACAGTAAAATACCCAATCCCCAATCCACACTCTAATCCCTCCCCGCCTCATCTCACCCGCCGTCCCCGGCCGTGCACCCGACCACCCTCAGTCGCCGACCACCTCCCTCACCGCCCCCCTCCGCCCGCGCCCTCGCCGTCCCCCTCCACCATGGCCCCGCCTGCGTCCCCTCCCCGGCGACAGCTAGGGTTCCTAACCGCCGCCGCTGCACCCGCCGCCCATGGCGCGCCACCGGCCGAACCCTCCGCTGCCCGCCTCAGTCTGAGCCCCTCCGGCCCAGCTGCGCCCCGCCCGCCTCCTCCTCTCTTCTCCCGCGACCTCCCCCTACCCCTCTCCACCGCCCCATCCCCTCGGCGCCGCCCGCCGTCTCCACGAACCCTAGCTCCGGGCGTCGGGGGCGACCACCTCGTCGGCCTCACCAGGCCGCAGCCCACAAGCCCGCCGTCCTCGGCCTCGCCCTCTCCACCGGCGACGCCTTCCTCCGCAGCAGGCCTTGGGCAAGAAGAAACAGCCAGGTAAAACTGACTAATCTCTTGTGTATTACTGTATTAATCTTGCTACTATTGTAGATACAGTAGTTTTATGTTGCAGATACAGGCCCTCAAGCCCCACGCCGTCCTCGGCCTTGCCCTCTCCACCGGCGACGCCCCTTCCTCCGCCCCTGCAGCGCGGCAGCAGCAGTAAATAGCCAGGTAAAACTGACTAATCTCTTGTGTATTACTGTATTAATCTTGCTACTATTGTAGATACAGTAGTTTTATGTTCTGTATCTGATGGTTTTATGTTGCGAATACAGTAGTTTTACTGTATTACTATAGTAGGAAATGTCTTATATTTCTAGTGAACGTACATGTCAGCTGCCATATCATTTGCTTTGGCCTGTATTTAGTGTTTTTATGATTTCCTTTTTTGATGTTACAATTTTGTTAGTTCCTAGATATTGCTGGTTTGTACTTAGAAAATATTCAAAGTTGATTCTGTTGTCTCTGCAGTTCAAAACGTTTTGTATCAAGCTTCTAGGTTTTGTCACAACTAGTAATGCTTTGCTCATGTAGTTGCTGCATGGTCAAACAGATCATTATAGTTCTTTAGAAGTGGGCTTTTGTGTCCACCCGCCATGAATTTGTAGAGAGGTCAGCTAAATAAATTTGGTTACTCTGATCTCACAAGCATAATGATTAACTTTTGTATATACAGATACTCCTACAACAGGTATAAAAAAAGATACTCCTAAAGTACTTATTTTAGTCAATTACAAATATAAACTGCAATTGGATCATCATTCTTTCATGTACATGATAGACTATGCCATGTAGAGTAATGAGTTTCATTTGATTCCATGCTCACAACAATTGAATGTAATCGGATCCTCTTTGTTTCATGTACATGAAGTATTTCAACTTGTTTGTCTGCATAAAGCCTTGGTTTAATTTTCTAGGCTAATTCAACTTGTTGTGCATGATGTAGGAAAGTGAACCAATAAAAAATGTTTATTATTGAACCAAATGTTCTTAGTGTTTCAGTGGATTTGTAAATCTGTGGGCTTGTTCGTTTGTTTACTGCATAAAAATATAGTTTTGCTGTTGTTATGCCCGTATTCACTGCTGCTGCTGCTGTACTTGTGATGATGTTGTAGGTACCCCGAGAGGCCCTTGAGTTTGCTGGAATGTCGATTAACTTCCGTTCCGGCAAATTCGGGTACTCCATATGTCCTATTTTCAGCAAAGGTAATGCTGAAATTTTTCGTGAATTTTAGCATTACTTTGCTAAAAATAGGACATATGCATGTTTTATGATCTGTTGTAAGGGTACTAATTGGTCTCTTCTGCTGCTTATCAGAGATGGCGGGAAGCAGCCATCGCTGCTCTGCGACACCGCAGTACGAGTTGGATGCTTCCGAGTTCTTCACTATCATACTTGAGACTTCATCCATGACACAAGTATATAAAACGAGAGAGCTCCCCTTCACCCATCTCATTATGATATCTGTTGTTTGTCACATCACTCATTGTCACAAACTGCAGAGGCTGCCTAACAGTTTTATGAACATGCTGATGGGTGAAGATCCGCCAAATAATGTGAAGTTGCGACAGGCCGGCAGCGGGATTCGCAGGCAGTGGGATGTGGAGTTGGTGATCAAGGAGGGCCACATGTACTTGTCTCGTGGGTGGGAGAAGTTCTACCGCGCCTACGACCTGCGGCTGGGGTACTTCCTCGTCGTCAGGTACGACGACGATGCCACCATGCTCATCATTAAGGTGTTCAAAGCGACTTTGTGTCGCATGCGCTACGCTGACGATGATGATGCCGATACGTTCTGCTTATTCTTATTCCTCTACATTTGGCTTTGTCTCACATCGATTGTTAACGGTCATTGTCGCATTTTGGACAGGTAATGGGAGCAAAGAAGAATGACACCGGCAGCAGCGATTCGCAGCAGCGATTACGGTCAGAGCGAAAGAAGCAGCGATTCTGGATGTATCGAAAGCAGCAGCGATTCTGGCAGCAGCATAGACAACAAGAAGGATGATCCGGACTGGAGTGCGGGAGAAGAGGAGCAAAGTGGGGATGAGGAGCTGCAGGATGACGATGGGCATCAGGCTGAGGATGACCTAGCGCCGGTGGTGGCTGACCAAGGGCAAGAGATGGTCGTGGCTAACCATGGGCAAGAGATGGAGGTGGCTGAGGATGACCTAGCGATGGTCGTGCCTGAAAGTGGCCTCGCGATGGTGGTGGTGCCTGACAATGACCACGCACTGGTGGTGGCGCCAGCGATCCCACATGGGCGACATGACCACGCCAATTGTGGTAGAAGACAACATCCCACTGCCTCCACTGCCTCCACCGCCTCGCCGCTCTAGGCGCATCAGGGAGAGGAAGGACAAGAAGGAGAAGAACAATGCATGAGAACTGAACTTTGTCAGGTATGCCAGATCTCCAATAGGTTAGTTATCCAAAATGATATATATATATACTTAGTTACCTATGTTATCTCTAATATGCTTAGTTTCCTATAGGTTAGCTTCATTTTTACCTAAGTTGGCTCTAATATACTAACTTAGAGCTTATATGCTTAGTTTCCTATAGGTTAGCTCCAAAATAACTTATGTTAGAACAAAATGATCAAGTTTACATAATAAGCTTATAGTCTTTTTCTTATTCTTCTTCTTTTCCAAAATGACATAGGTTAGCTTCATTTTACCTAAGTTGGCTCTAATATACTAACTTAGAGCTTATATGCTTAGTTTCCTATAGGTTAGCTCCAAAATAACTTTTGTTAGCACAAAATGATCAAGTTTACATAATAAGCTTATAGTCTTCTTCTTATTCTTCTTCTTTTCCAAAACTCTTCTTATTCTTCTTCTAGTGTTCTTCTTCTAGTATTCTTATAGTCTTCTTCTTTTTCTTCTTCTAACTTCTTGTTTATAATTTTGCAGATTTGATTTAATTGACGGAAGCTTGCGTGGATGGAGTGATTCTTTTCCATTTGTGTTTTTATTTTGTATCAATGTGAAACTTTTGTGATTTGATGGATAACGGTGTTGGATGAACAATGTGAAACTTTTGTAATATGTAACGATGGAACTATGTGTTGGCTATGTATGTATATATGATGGAACTTCTGTGTTGGCTATGTATGTATATATGATGGAAATTGTGTGTTGGCTATGTATGTATATATGATGGAACTTGTATGTTGGATATGATTGTTATATGGATGCTTGTTGTATATATATGTGTTGGATATCTCATAGGTGAAATAGTGACTTGAGATTAAGGAAAAAATTAAAAAAATTGTTACTAATGGCGCACTAACATGTCATGCGCCATTAGTATATAAGACGCTAATGGTGCACTGTGGGCAAAACTAATGGCGCCTTTGCCAGGTCGCCATTTGTATACTCATATACTAATGGCGCACGGTGGTGCGCCATTAGTAAAAAATTCTAGTGGCGTGATACTAATGGCGCACTGGTAATGCGCCATTAGTAGGCAAAACCAGTGCGCCATTAGTAGGCCTTTTCCTAGTAGTGAAGAAGAAGAAGAACAACAAGATGAAGAAGATGTTCAACCGAAACCCAAGCAAAAGATTTCACGAGTTCGAGCAAGAATTGCTAAAGACCATCCCGTCGAGCAAATCTACAATGATATTCAAACCGGGAGAATCACTCGCTCTAAAACTCGTTTAGCTAACTTTTGTGAAAACTATTCTTTCATCTCTAGCATTGAACCTATGAAGGTCGAAGAAGCATTGGAAGATCCGGATTGGATAAATGCTATGCATGAAGAGCTACACAACTTTGAGATAAACCAAGTTTGGACATTGGTTGAGAAGCCCGACAACAACCACAACATCATCGATACCAAATGGGTGTTTCGCAACAAGCAATATGAAGATGGACAAGTAGTTCGCAACAAAGCACGTCTAAATGGCCCAAGGCTACACACAAGTCGAAGGTATGGACTATGGTGAGACTTATGCTCTCGTTGCTAGACTTGAGTCCATTCGCATCTTACTTGCCTATGCTAATCACCATGATATCACCTTGTACCAAATGGACATTAAAAGTGCTTTTCTAAATGGTGAAATAGAGGAGGAAGTTTATGTTAAACAACCTCCGGCTTTGTCAATCCTAAGAAACCAAATCATGTTTTCAAACTTCACAAAGCCCTTTATGGTCTTAAACAAGCTCCTAGAGCTTGGTATAAATCTTGACCAAGTTTCTTCTTGAAAAGGGATTTGAAATTGGGAAAATTGATTCCACACTTTTTACTAAAAGGGTTAATGGAAAATTATTTGTATGCCAAATTTATGTTGATGATATCATATTTGGATCAACTAACCCTCATTTTAATGAGAAGTTTGGAAATATAATGTCGGAGAAGTTTGAGATGTCAATGATGAGTGAACTCAAATTCTTTCTTGGGTTGCAAATCAAGCAAACTAAGGAAGGTACTTTTGTCTCTCAAACGAAGTACACTAAGGACTTATTCAAGAAGTTCAATATGCAAGAGTGCAAAGGTATGTCTATACCCATGCCTACTAGTGGACATCTTGATTTGACTTGTTGGGGAACGTGGCAGAAATTCAAAATTTTCCTCGTTTCACCAAGATCTATCTATGGAGAAACTAGCAACGAGGGAAGGAGAGTGCATCTACATACCCTTGTAGATCGCTAAGCGAGGCGTTCATGAGAACAGGGTTGAAGGAGTCGTGCTCGTCGTGATCCAAATCACCGGAGATCCTAGTGCCAAACGGACGGCACCTCCGCTGTTCAACACACGTACAGCCGGTGGCGTCTCCCACGCCTTGATCCAGCAAGGAGAGAGGGAGAGGTTGAGGAAGACTCCATCCAGCAGCAGCACAACGGCGTGGTGGTGGTGGAGGAGTGTGGCAATCCAGCAGGGCTTCGCCAAGCACCACGGGAGAGGAGGAGGAGGAGAGGCAGGGCTGCACCAAGAGGGAGAAGTTCTCATGTGTTGGGCAGCCCCAAAACCCCCACTATTTATAGGAGGAGGGGAGGGGGCTGCGCCCCCTCTAGGGTTCCCTCCCCAGGGGTGGCGGCAGCCTCCATATGGCATCTGGTGGCGGCTGAAGGGAGAGAGGGGAGGCGCACCTAGGGTGGGCCTTAGGGCCCATCTGCCCTAGTGTTTGCCCCCCTTCCCCACTTCACTGCGCCTTGGGCCCTGTGGGGGGGCGCAACAGCACTCCTGGGTCTGGTCCCCTCCCACACTTGGCCCATGCAGCCCTCCAGGGTTGGTGGCCCCAATTGGTGGACCCAGGGACCCTCCGGTGGTCCCAGATGCGTTCTGGAAAGACCAAACTTTTCCGGTGACCAAAACAGGACTTCCCATATATAAATCTTTACCTCCGGACCATTCCGAACTCCTCGTGACGTCCGGATCTCATCCGGACTCAACAACATTCGGTAACCACATATAAACTTCCTTTATAACCCTAGCGCCATCGAACCTTAAGTGTAGACCCTACGGGTTCGGGAGACATGTAGACATGACCGAGACGTTCTCCGTCAATAACCAACAGCGGGATCTGGATACCCATGTTGGCTCCCACATGTTCCACGATGATCTCATCGGATGAACCACGATGTCAAGGACTCAATCGATCCCGTATACAATTCCCTTTGTCTAACGGTATTGTACTTGCCCGAGATTCGATCGTCGGTATCCCGATACCTTGTTCAATCTCGTTACTGGCAAGTCTCTTTACTCATTCCGTAACACATCATCCCGTGACCAACCCCTTGGTCACATTGTGCACATTATGATGATGTCCTACCGAGTGGGCCCAGAGATACCTCTCCGTTTACACGGAGTGACAAATCGATCTCGATTCGTGCCAACCCAACAGACACTTTCGGAGATACCGTAGTGCACCTTTATAGCCACCCGATTCACGTTGTGACGTTTGGTACACCCAAAGCATTCCTACGGTATCCGGAGTTGCACAATCTCATGGTCTAAGGAAATGATACTTGACATTAGAAAAGCTTTAGCATATGAACTACGATCTTTGTGCTAGGCTTAGGATTGGGTATTGTCCATCACATCATTCTCCCAATGATGTGATCCCGTTATCAACGACATCCAATGTCCATGGTCGTGAAAGCTGTAACCATCTATTGATCAACGAGCTAGTCAACTAGAGGCTTACTAGGGACATGGTGTTGTCTATGTACCCACACATGTATCTGAGTTTCCTATCAATACAATTATAGCATGGATAATAAACGATTATCATGAACAGGAAATATAATAATAACTAATTTATTATTGCCTCTAGGGCATATTTCCAACAGTCTCCCACTTGCACTAGAGTCAATAATCTAGTTCACATCGTCATGTGATTAACGCTGATAGGTCACATCGCCATGTGACCAACATCCAAAGAGTTTACTAGTGTCTCGTAAACTAGTTCACATCATCATGTGATTAAGACTCAATGAGTTCGAGGTTTGATCATGTTTTGCTTGTGAGAGAGGTTTTAGTCAACGGGTCTGAACCTTTCAGATCCGTGTGTACTTTGCAATTCTCTATGTCATATTGTAAATGCTGCTTCCACGCTCCACTTGAACCTTATTCCAAATGGTTGCTCCACTATACGTATCCGGTTTGCTACTCAGAGTCACTCGGATAGGTGTTAAAGCTTGCATCGACGTAACCCTTTACGCCAATTCTTTATCACCTCCATAATCGAGAAACATGTCCTTATTTACTCCAAGGATAATTTTGACGCTGTCCAATGATCCATTCCTGGATCATTCTTGTACCCCTTTGACCGACTCATGGCAGGGGCACACTTCGGTGCGGTACACAAAGATAGCATACTATAGAGCCTACGTCTGAAGCATAGGGGACGACCTTCGTCCTTTCTCTCTTTCTGCCGTGGTCGAGCTTTAACTCTTAACTTCATACCTTACATCTCGTGCAAGAACTCCTTCTTTGATCGATCCATCTTGAACACCTTCAAGATCATGTCAAGGTATGTGCTCATTTGAAAGTATTATTAAGCATTTTGATCTATCCTTATAGATCTCGATGCTCAATGTTCAAGTAGCTTAATCCAGGTTTTCTATTGAAAACATCTTTCAAATAACCCTATATGCTTTCCAGAATTCTACATCATTTACGATCATCAATATGTCAACAACATATACTCATCGTAAATTCTATAGTGCTCCCACTCACTTCTTTGGAAATACAAGTTTCTCATAAACTTTGTATAAACCCAAAATCTTTGATCATCCAATCAAAGTGCATATTCCAACTCAGAGATTCTTACTCCATTCCATAGAAGGATTTCTGGAGCTAGAATACCTTTTAGCATCCTTAGGATTGAAAAAACTTTTACGATTGTATCACGTACAACCTTTCCTTATTTAAACTGGTAAGGAAACTCGCTTTTGACATCCATCCGCCAGATTTCATAAATGCAGCTTGTGCTAACATGATTCCGACGGACTTTAAGCATCACTACGGATGAGAAAATCTCATCGTAGTCAACTCCTTGAACTTGTGAAAAACTCTTCGCCACAAGTCGAGCTTCATAGACGGTGACATTACCGTCCACGTCCGCCTTTTCTTAAAGATCCATTTATCTCAATGGCTCGCCGATCATCGGCAAGTCCACCAAAGTCCATGCTTTGTTACGATACATGGATCCTGTCTCGGATTTCATGGCTTCTAACCATTTGTCGGAATTTGGGCCCACCATTGCTTCTCCATAGCTCGTAGGTTCATTGTTGTCTAGCAACATGACCTTCAAGACAGGATTGCGTACCACTCAAGTAGTACGCATCCTTGTCACCCTACGAGGCACGTCGGTGACTTGATCCAAACTTCATGATCACTATCATAAGCTTCTACTTCAATTGGTGTAGGTGCCACGGGAACAACTTCACGTGCCTCGCTACACACTAGTTGAAGTGATGGTTCAATAACCTCATCAACTCTCCACCATCCTCCCACTCAACTTTTCGAGACGAACTTTTCCTCGAGAAAGGACCCGATTCAAGAAACAATCCCTATTGCTTACGGATCTGAATTAGGAGGTATACCCAACTGTTTTGGGTGTCCTATGAAGATGCATTTTGTCCGCTTTGGGTTCGAGCTTATCAACCTGAAACTTTTCCACATAAGCGTCGCAGCCCCAAACTTTTAAGAAACGACAACTTAGGTTTCTCCAAACGGTGTCGTCTCGACGGAATTACGTGGTGCCCCATTAAAGTGAGTGCGGTTGTCTCTAATGCCTAACCCATGAACGATAGTGGTACGCACCATATCCAATAGAGTGCAACTATGATGTTCGGACACACCATCACACTATGGTGTTCCAGGCGGTATTAATTGTGAAACAATTTGCACAATGTCTTAATTGTGTGCCAAAACTCGTAACTCAGATATTCATCTCTATGTTTTTGCATTTGTCTCATGCATATTTGTTTCCCCTTTCAAAAAAACCTCATCTAGATTTCTTTCTTTTCTTTTCTTTTCTGTTGCTCTGCATTTCTTGCATCCAATTCATTGCATATCATTTAGTAAATTCCTTGCAAATCTATGTGAGATCTTACTAGTCTAGTGAGCTGAGGTGACAAGTGTTTTCTCTGCGATGAACTCGGTTTCACAGATTTGTTGTTTTCGGTCCAACCGAATCCTTTCGGTACAACCAAAGCATACCACTCGGTGCCACCGATTTCACAACAGGAAAAATAGTTTGCCACTTATTATGTGTTTCTTCTGATCCAGGTCCACTCAATGAATCTTGTCCTCTGCAAGCATCACAATTTTATCCAGTGCTTTGTGTTGTGACTCAAGGACCAAACCCATTCACAACAAATTCCAGAAGACCCTTCTTGGAAATTGATGTCAAAGGGGGAGAGAGATCACATCAAAGCTTATCACTTCCAAAAGGGAGAGAGTATTAAGGGGAGAAAGAGATCTCCAGGGGGAGAGAATACTCAAGTAGAAAGTACTTCTCAAGGATCCCAGATGCTAGGTGTTCAAGAGGAGAGATACCACATGTCTTTTTGGGGGAAAGACATGTTCATGTGTGCTTATTTGCATTAAGCTCTATTCATTTATATCTTTCAGCCCTGATTTTCTGTTCCCTATCTTCTCCCAGTATCCCATGCTAGATTCAGGGGGAGCAAGACATCTAAGGGAAAGGAATCATTTAAATTCATTGCATATCTTTACTCTTGGGGACATGTCCAATCCAATGTGGTACCTAGTACTCACTCTCTACATGTCATCCCAGTCTTGGTATTCTTGTGGTTTCTTCTGTTTGCTCTGGCTAGTATATGCATCACACTCATGTGTATGAGGAATTCTTGCTGATGTACATACTGTTTGCAAGAAGGACTCATGAGCATGAAGGTACTTTCTTTAATATTCTTTGCTCTGATGCATATGGCCAAGATACATGTAACACATTGCCTACTTTATCATGGTTATGCTCTCACATGCTTCTATATTCCATACTCACATGAGTGCATACATGTAGGGGGAGCCTATGCTTGTTACATGTCTTTTCGAAGCTTTACTTGCTATTCTTTATATCTTTATCTAAAGCTTTGATGTATGTTGCCATCAATACCAAAAAGGGGGAGATTGAAAGCACAAGTGCTCCCTAGGTGGTTTTGGTAATTAATGTCAACATATCTCTTGTTGGACTAACACTTTTATCTAGTATGTTTCAGATAAGTTCAACAATGGAGTGGCATGGACTAAAGGATGTGGGAACTCCTTCAAGATGCTAAGGACAAAGGATTGGCTCAAGCTTCAAGCTCAAGACTCTTCATTTTATATTTTAGTGATCCAAGATCACATTGAGTCTATAGGAAAAGCCAATACTATCAAGAAGGGATGAGGTGTTGCTTAATGAGCCTCTTGCTTCATGTGCTTAGTGATATGCTCCAAAACCCTCCACTACTTTCCCACTTCCACATATGACCTAAACATAAAGTCAAACTCGGCCCTACCAATTCTTTCTAGGCAAATCTTAGGTTAATGAGTTCAGATGTCATAGCCACTGCCACAAACCCTAGGCAAATCGTTTTCACCGATAGGGATCTCGGTTTCACCGAGATGGGATTGCAATCTCTCCGTGTATGTCCATTACCAAAATCGGTCTCACCGAGTTTGTGTAACGGTACTACCGAGATTACA
Organism: Aegilops bicornis; assembly: GCA_021605145.1. Taxonomy (NCBI): domain Eukaryota; kingdom Viridiplantae; phylum Streptophyta; class Magnoliopsida; order Poales; family Poaceae; genus Aegilops; species Aegilops bicornis. The sequence goes on along the minus strand of CM038673.1, from coordinate 192,758,560 downwards.
ATGCAAACTCTCTGGTTAACTTATTACCAAAATCGGTCCCACCGAATTTGAGTAATCGGTCCCACCGAGTTTTCCTGACCAACTCTCTGGTTAGCTAATTACCAAAATCGGTCTCACCGAGTTTGTGTAATCGGTCTCACGAGATTATGTTATGCCCTAACCCTAACCATATCGGTCCTACCGAGTTGCATATCGGTCCCACTGAAAACCCTAACGGTCACTAGGTTTACTAAATCGGTCCGACCGAGTTTGATGATTCGGTCCCACCGAGTTTGGTAAATTGTGTGTAACGGTTAGATTTTGTGTGGAGGCTATATATACCCCTCCACCTCCTCTTGTGGAGAGAGCCATCAGAACAAGCCTTCACGCTTCCAAAGATCCTATTTACGAGAGAGAACTACCTACTCATGTGTTGAGGCCAAGATATTCCATTCCATCCATATGAATCTTGATCTCTAGCCTTCCCCAAGTTGCTTTCCACTCAAATCTTCTTTCCACCATATCCAAATCCTATGAGATAGAGTTGAGTGTTGGGGAGACTATCATTTGAAGCACAAGAGCAAGGAGTTCATCATCAACACACCATTTGTTACTTCTTGGAGAGTGGTGTCTCCTAGATTGGCTAGGTGTCACTTGGGAGCCTCAAGCAAGATTGTGGAGTTGAACCAAGGAGTTTGTAAGGGCAAGGAGATCGCCTACTTCATGAAGATCTACCGCTAGTGAGGCAAGTTCTTCGTGGGCGGCGGCCATGGTGGGATAGACAAGGTTGCTTCTTCGTGGACCCTTCGTGGGTGGAGCCCTCCGTGGACTCACAAGAACTGCTACTCCTTCGTGGGTTGAAGTCTCCATCAACGTGGATGTACGATAGCACCACCTATCGGAACCACGACAAAAACATCCGTGTCTCCAATTGCGTTTGAATTCTCCAAACCCTTCCCTTTACTTTCTTGCAAGTTGCATACTTTACTTTCCGCTGCTCACATACTCTTTGCATGCTTGCTTGCTTGTTATGTATTGTGAATGTTAAACTTGTGCCTAAACTCCACTTAATCCTAAAGAAGTTAAAAACTGCAAATTTGGTACTTAGTGTCTAATCACCCCCCTCTAGACACCTCTTCTCAAGATCCTACACCTGCCCGATCGAAACTTCTCATGGTACCTTCTTACTTTGCTCTCGAAATTTTCTTGAGTTACAATTCGAGTGTTACTTTTCGCCACCTTTCCTGGTGTTATCTACCAGATAAGCAACCTTCTAGAGGCGAGTTCTTCCGAAGATACCCATTATCCTTTTTCGTAAGTACGATGGAACCCCCAAAGAACGGATGACGACTTCATCATGATGCCCTGAAGCAGAGGAATGAAGACATCAACATAATGGATCGAACTCTTCGAGAAGAGCAACCAAGACCGAGGGCACCCGTCAAAATTTCGTAACCAGAACTTTCCCCCCTTACTCCCCTCTTAAATCTCGGGACGAGATTTCTTGTAGTGGAGGAGAATTGTGACGCCCAGATAATTAGGCTACAATGAAACTCTGCTAATGATGCCACGTCACCGTTGTTACTGTTGCTAATCCCTCGTTAGTTCAATAAACCGATTCAAAATTCAAATTCCAAATGTGGCATACAACAAAAGTTTACAAACATTAAAACAATGTTCGGTTAGTGCCAAATTTTACGTAGGTAATTGTTGTGAAGGAAACTCATTTTTAGAAAATGCTAAAAGGCCCTAATTTAAATAAAACATAAAAGAATAAATAAAAGAAAAGGAAAAACAAAACAAACAAAAGGAGAACAACCCCCCCCCTCCCCAGGGCCAACCGACCTAGCACGCTACTGACCCAACTGGGCATCCAACCCACCAGCCCGCAGGCCCAACCGCCCCCATCGCTGCCTTATCCCCATGGGCGACCGGAACCCTGGTGGTTCCCTCCCCACTCGTCCCCACTCCCCCCTGCACGATCCCCTTGCTCTTCTTCCCTCGATCGGATCTAGATCGGGGCAGCGAGCCTCGTACACCATCGCCTCTCTCCCTCGCCCCCCTCGTTCCACATCAGGACCACGCCTCCTCGATGCATCACCGGCGCCGCCCCACCTGTCTCTCGCCGTCGTCCTCGCCCTCCTCCCCATTTCTGGACCGAGAAGGGCCCCCGACGCCGCCATCCGCCGCACCGTCGCCGGAAACGCATCTCCAGCCCCTTCCCCGAGCATACCTTTGCACAACTACAGGGCTGGTGAGGACCTCCCCGTCCGACCCCGTCTTCCCTCGCTATGGTCACCGCGTTCCCGCTTGCGCCTGGTCCCGCTCCCCGTGCGCCCACAGCCGCGACTGCGTTGCCCCGCTCCGACTCCGCCAACACGCTCTGGCCGTCGCTGGCCTCGCCCGTGATCGCTTCTGGCGCCCGCTGCTGTGAGGCAGACGTCGCCGTCGCCGCCTGCTGGCGTACCGCCTCCGCCTCCCACTCCTTTGGATGCACCCCCCCGGTGGCCATCCGACCCGCGACCCTCCTATTCGTCGTGATGTCGCGGCTGCCGCCTAATCCGCTGCTGCCGCTTGCTCACGGGTTGCCTCCGCAAGATCGCGCTACGCCACGCCTGCCCGCCAAAGACGACCACCACGCCCGTTCGCCCCGCGACTAGCCACTGCCACAAGACGCCACTCACCTCGCCTGTCTGCTCACCGCGTGCTCGCCGCTCCATTGCCATTGTATCGCAAGGCCGCTGCCCAGCCTTCCCCATCGCCGCTATTGGCTCGCCTTCGCCACACGACCCGTCGCACCCGCCAAGACTTGGCCGAAGCGCTACTGCTCGCCGTGCCTTCCTCCCCTGTCAAGGCCGAGGCGTGAATGGACGGCGCCATTGCGCCCGTTGGCTACGCCAGCACCTGGCCTTGCTACTGGCGCTCATAAGGCCCTGTGTTTATGACCGGGGCCCACGCCTTAACAAAAAGAAGAAGAATTAATTAAAATAAAAAATAAAAAAAGAATAATTAAAATTAATTAAAATATTAATTAATTAATTAACGTAACTAATCCTGATTAGATTAACCTAATCACCTAGTTTAGTTAATTAATCTGTTAGGTTAGTTAAGAGTCAATGACAGCTGGGACCCACACGTTAGTTTGACCCAGTCAACACCTCTGTTGACTGCTGACATCATGCTGACGTCATGATGACGTTATGCACTGTTCTGGATAATGTTGAATTAAATTAATTAAATAAATCTAAAAATGATTTAAAACTTTAGAAAATCATATAAAATAAACCGTAGCTCAGATGAAAATACTTTCTACATGAAAGTTGCTCAGAACAACGAGACGAATCCGGATACGCAGCCCGTTTGTCCGCCACACATCCCTAGCATAGCAAACATGCAACTTTCCCCCTCCGGTTCGTTTGTCCGAAAACGTGAAACACCGGGGATACTTTCCTGGATGTTTCCGCCCCTTCGTCGGTATCACCTCCTACCGCGTTAGGGCGCACCTAGCACCACGCCTTGTCTTGTCATGCACCGTCATGCTTATGTTTGCATTATATTTATTGTTTCATCCCTCTCTTCTCTTGTTAGACACCGAGACCCCTCCTTCTTGCCAGGACAACCAGGAAAGCCCCCCCTTGATCACCAGATATCGCCTATTCTTCTCTATACTTCTTGCATTAGAGTAGTGTAGCATGTTACTGCTTTCCGTTAATCCTATTCTCGTCAGATAGCTTTGTCCTTGCTACTATCTGTTGTTACCTTTACCTGCAATCCTACCTGCTTAGTATAGGATGCTAGTATTCCATCGGTGGCCCTACATTCTTGTCCGTCTGCCTTGCTATACTATCGGGCCGTGATCACTCGGGAGGTGATCATGGGTATATACTTTTATACGTACATGATACATGTGGTGACTAAAGTCAGGTCCGCTCGTAGGAGTACCCGCTAGTGATTCACGGATTGGGACCGAAAGGAAGTTTGTCCCGACAGCCCTCTGAGTGAACCTTTGTGGCGGAGCGCCATGGCAGGTTGAGACCACCTAGGCGAGAGGTGGGCCTGGCCCTGGTCGGCGTTCGCGGTTACTTTCATAACACGCTTAACAAGATCTTGGTATTTGATCTGAGTTGGGTCGTTGACCTTATACGCACTAACCGCCACGTGGGACAAGATATGGGCAACCGGCGTCGTGGTATCAGCCGAAGCTCTTTTTGACGTCAGTGACTGAGCGGCGCGCGCCGGATTGGACTGGAACGCCTACTCTTGAATAAGGGAGGCTAGGTCTGCTTCCGCGTCACAGACGAACGCGGTGTGTGCAATGGGCGATGGGCCAAGACCCTGGCGCATAGGATTTAGACCGGCGTCGACCTCTCTGTTGAGCCTAGGTGGGGCTGCGACGTGTTGATCTCCCGAGGCCGGACATGACCCAGGAAAGTGTGCCCGACCAGAGGGATCGAGCGTGTCGGGTAATGTGGTGCACCCCTGCAGGGAAGTTTATCTATTCGAATAGCCATGATCTTCGGTAACAAGACGACTTGGAGCTGTACCTAGACCTTATGACAACTAGAACCGGATACTTAATAAAACACACCCTTCCAAGTGCCAGATACAACCCGGTGATCGCTCTCTCACAAGTCGACGAGGAGAGGACCGTCGGGTAGGATTATGCTATACGATGCTACTTGGTGAACTTCAATCTACTCTCTTCTACATGTTGCAAGATGGAGGCTGCCAGAAGCATAGTCTTTGACAGGACTAGCTATCCCCCTCTTATTCTGGCATTCTGCAGTTCAGTCCACCGATATGGCCCCTTTACACATATACCCATGCATATGTAGTGTAGATCCTTGTTTGTGAGTACTTTGGATGAGTACTCACGGTTGCTTTTCTCCCTCTTTTCCCTTTCCCTTCTACCTGGTTGTCGCAACCAGATGCTGGAGCCCAGGAGCTAGACGCCACCATCAACGACGACTCCTACTACACCGGAGGTGCCTACTACTACGTTCAGGCCGCTGACGACGACCAGGAGTAGTTTAGGAGGATCCCAGGCAGGAGGCATGCGCCTCTTTCGATCTGTATGCCACTAGCCTTCTTAAGGCAAACTTGTTTATTTATGTCTGTACTCACATATTGTTGCTTCCGCTGACTCGTCTATGATCGAGCATTTGTATTCGAGCACTCGAGGCCCCTGGCTTGTATTATGATGCTTGTATGACTTATTTATGTTTTAGAGTTGTGTTGTGATATCTTCCCGTGAGTCCCTGATCTTGATCGTACACGTTTGCGTGCATGATTAGTGTACGATTGAATCGGGGGCGTCACACTAACGGCCTAACCACCGACCTAACAAAGGGGGAGGGGTGCTGCTTACCGGCATCGGAGACGAGGACGGCATAGGGGGAGCCATGGCACAGACAAGGTCGACCAGACGGTGGCCAACAGCAAGGGGAGCACCAGATCCGCCGCAAACGCCGCCGCCTCTAGCGCAGATATGAAATAGCAGCTGCCGCTGGTGGTGAGGCAGTAGGGAAGAAAGGGGGTAGTGGCTATGGGTGAGCGAGTGAAAGGGGGTTGAGGCTAGATTTGGCGCCGGGACGGCGCGCCAGATTTCCCATCTCCCGCCATCCCCCCTCGCCCTTGCGTCGCACCCGCCCGTGCGACCTTGCGCCGCACTCAGCCTGGCTCGCGAGAAACTGCTGATCCGAGCGTTTCCAGTGAGTCAGGCTCTGGGCTACTTTGAGAAGCGTGCGATGCAGGCCCAATATTAAAACCAGACAATTAAAAAGGGCTCTTCCTTCCCGCGCAGGCCTGGTTGGGCTCGATGCGGGCAACCAAACACATCCTTAGTGGTTGCTCCCAGGTATGAATTTGGATACAGTTCTAACTATTGTGGACCGAGATACATACACACTAAGCTCCAGCACTTCCAGCTATATATATAGATCACAAATATCTGTTTGATAACATTGTATCAGCAGAACTTCCACATGCGGTTAGTCCCACAAAATCGGGGTGTTAATTATCAAATAAGAAAAAACAGAAATTATGGGCATTGGCCCTTTGAGCTCTTTCAGAATCACAGGAAGCCATCATCATGCAAGATGGCCAACCAAATGATGGTACGTTGGTTAGTTTGTTTATCCTGAGCGGTTGACGATGATGCCTAACAGGGTATTTACCTGAAGACCGGTGGCATCTTTTGACTGACAAAAGAAGCCGCCTTCAGTTGCATGCTCCGAATCATGACGGCAACCTTAAATCGCCCAAATCCTTCGACCCAAAACAGAGAGAAACAAGGCCAGGATTGTTCATTGTCTCTCCTCCTCGATTTAGAACAACCATTTCCTGTAGGGTCCACGCAATTCTTTCAGCAAAATCACATGATGCTGACTCGTTTGTGGGTTCATCACTGAAAGAAATGCATCATTCGTTCTCTATGGGTACATTGTTTAAGGGGACCCAAGACGCATTAAAGAGGAGTTGCGAATTGAAAAGCTTACTCCAAATGTGGTAAGCATGTGACAAATGGAGGCAGGAGTTCAAAAATTAGCCCCATGATTAAAGAAGGTTTCTTTGTGATGACAATTATGGAACTTCAGAAACCTCTAGGAAAGAGATTAGCCCCACGAGCAGAACATTCATGAACATGTGGAAATTCTGGGAACCAACTTATGATTAGACGGTTCAGGTTGAATATGAGTGTGTGGTCGTGTTTGAGCGTGTGGTGGTGTTGTGCGTGTTTATGTGCAATGTAGGTAACAACTCCAGCAATAGCATATTGCGAATTGAAAAGCTTACTCCAAATGTGGTAAGCATGTGACAAATGGAGGCAGGAGTTCAAAAATTAGCCCCATGATTAAAGAAGGTTTCTTTGTGATGACAATTATGGAACTTCAGAAACCTCTAGGAAAGAGATTAGCCCCACGAGCAGAACATTCATGAACATGTGGAAATTCTGGGAACCAACTTATGATTAGACGGTTCAGGTTGAATATGAGTGTGTGGTCGTGTTTGAGCGTGTGGTGGTGTTGTGCGTGTTTATGTGCAATGTAGGTAACAACTCCACTCCCTCCCCATAAAAAAAATTAACATATACTCGAGAACGGCATTTTGGAGCTCAGCCTCCATGGAGGCCGAATTTTTTTAAAATTTCAAATTTCATACTTTTTTGTTTCAAAAAATTCTGAAAAAAAATTATACAAGTACACAAGGATGTGATGTGTATGTGCGTAAAATTTCAGAATGAAATACCTTGAGATGCGATCTATGCAAAATGAATTAATTCATGGACGTTCGGGATGAATAGTATCATGTGTTGGAAAGCCACCGATTTATCTTTTTTGCACAGCCCTCAATTTAATATATTTCGTCCTGGAAATTTACAGACATGTGTGTTATACCTCCATATATGTCCCTGTTTTTTTCCAAAATAATTTGTAATGTTAAAATATGAATTTTGTTCAATTTTGAATTTTACAAAAACCAGTCTCCATGGAGGCCGAGCTCCAAAAGCAATTTTTGCATGTACTACCTCTGTAAAGTAATATAAGATTTAGACCACTATTTATATTTTTCGTACAGCCGTATCAACTCAAACAGTACGCACTTGATTAATTCACATCTTTATGCTTGGACCGCCAATCAGCGTTTAATCTTCTTTTTTTTTCTCTCCAGTTAATGTGAGAATTTGTAGCATCTTTCTTTTGGCGTTTTTTTATTTGGGGGGGGGGGGGGATTTGTAGCATCTTAGGCTGGTCATAGTGGGGAGTAACTTAAACTAGTGTCATATGCATGACACTAATCTAAGTTACTACTTTCATAATGCAAAGTAACATGATAGTGGTGTCATAGATGGCTTCATTTATTAGCTTGTAGACTCATCTTGTTTTGGAAGCGCTATGTTACAGTAACGTATTATGTTACCACCTCACATTAAGTACTTGCCACATAAACAAAAAAATTTGGAGTGCGCTATGTTACTAGCTAAGTTACTCCCACTATGACTAGCCTTAGACTACCCACAATGGAAGTAACTTAGGTAGTAACATCACACATATCTAAATAAAATAGATGATGTGGCAAGCAATAAATGAAGAAAGAGAGGCATGTGGTAATATAACTAGTTAATACTAGTATGAGTAACGCCACACATATCAAGGCAAGATAAGTCTATAGCTTAATAAATAAAGTGTTGCATGTTACCACACATATGTTACTCCCCACTATAGAGGTAGTAACATAGAGTAGTAACATGCACATGTTATTACTCTATGTTACTACCCATTGTGGCTAGTCTTAAACAATATGGCTGCTTATCTTACGATTTATGTTTGGAATTATCTGCTTTAAACTAGAAATAAAAAGCAAACGCTCATTTATCTCCTTTGGGACGTGTGAAGGAGTTCCCAACTACTCGCTTGATCGACTTCGGTCATCCAAGCTATGATTGGAGCTTTGAAAGCTGCTCCAACGATTTTCTTTTGGGTCTGTGAGTTGTTTTAGCAAAATCGCGGGAATCTGGGGGGTTCAACATTTTCTTTTCAAGTTGCTATCTCTGACTTCATGGCAAAAGACCCCAGAAGGCCAGAACCATGTCTTATTATATTGATTTAGGGTATTCAAACAAATTGTGGGTGTGGGTAATGTTGTGAAAGGATAACCTGACTATTTGTGTCATGTGCAGAAATCACTACCTCTCACTTGCCGTTGATTACTCCAATCCACGCAGAAGCTCCCGGCCTCCGCCTTCCAGCCCATCATTTCCAATTGTTTCAAATACCTCTTTTTTCCCTTTGCGTTTTTTAAGAAAAGGATCAGATGTGTTATAAAGTTGTCCTGAAGTACAATGCATCTAAAACATAATAGAAATTACAATGAGATTCCGAGACCACTGAATGACCATTACTACTGCCAGAACAAGCCGCCGACGCGTCGCTGTCGCTACTCCTCTACCGGAGTCAGCTTGACCTTGTCGATGACAGACGGAAAATCTGCATGCATGTACCCCTAAAGACCAACGCCCTAGAGCCCCAGTAGTCGTTGTTGAACTCTTGCATAGATCTAAAGCACCTCACACCAATCTCGCCACATGACGAGAAACCATAACCTCACCGCCCCAAAGAGACGACATGAATCTACTCTGGAGATCCGTCGACTACGGTTCAGACAGGCGAACTCCAGGAGGATCGGAGCCCGGAAGACAAACTCGAAGAAGTAGTGTTGCCATCCTCTCGAGCACCGCACCTATGAGGACTAGAAAAACTCTAATCTGAACTACTAACCAGAGCGAAGGCACTAGGATTCTTCTCCCCTCCCCCGGCCGCCGAAATGGTAGGCAGAGGGGAGGCGAATTTTGTTGGGGAACGCAGTATTTCAAAAAATTTCCTACGACCACGCAAGATCTATCTAGGAGATGCATAGAAACAAGCGGGGAGAGTGTGTCTACGTACCCTCGTAGACCGAAAGCGGAAGAGTTAAGTAACGCGGTTGATGTAGTCGAAGTCTTCGCGATCCAACTGATCAAGTACCGAACGCACGGCACCTCCGCGATCTGCACACGTTCAGCTCGATGACGTCCCTCGTACTCTTGATCCAGCTCAGGCCGAGGGAGAGTTTCGTTAGCACGACGGCGTGACAACGGTGATGATGAAGTTAACGACGCAGGGCTTCGCCTAAGCACTACAACGATATGACCGAGGTGGAAATCTGTGGAGGGGGCACCGCACACGGCTAAGACAATTGTCAACTTGTGTGTCTATGGGGTACCCCCTCCCCCGTATATAAAGGAGTGGAGGAGGGGAGGGCCGGCCCTCTCTATGGCGCGCCCCAAGGGGGATTCCTACTCCTAGTAGGAGTAGGTCCCCCCCCCTTCCGTAGTTGGAGTAGGAGAAGAAGGAAGAGGGAGAAGGAAAGAAGGAAAGGGGGCCCGACCCCCTCCCCAATTCGGATTGGGCTTGGGGGGCAGGCGCCCCCACTTGGCCGCCTCCTCCTCTCTCCCACCATGGCCCATTATGGCCCATTGACTCCCCGGGGGGTTCCGGTAACCCCCCCGGTACTCCGGTAATTGCCTGAACTTATCCGAAACCATTCCGGTGTCCAAACATAGCCTTCAAATATATCAATCTTTATGTCTCGACCATTTCGAGACTCCTCGTTATGTCCGTGATGACATCCGGGACTCCGAACATCCTTCAGTACATGAAAACACATAAACTCATAATACCGATCGTCATCGAACTTTAAGCGTGCGGACCCTATGGGTTCGAGAACTATGTAGACATGACCGAGACTCATCTCTGGTCAATAACCAATAGCGGAACCTGGATGCTCATATTGGTTCTCACATATTCTACGAAGATCTTTATCGGTCAAACCGCATAACAACATACGTTGTTCCCTTTGTCATCGGTATGTTACTTGCACGAGATTCGATCGTCGGTATCATCATACCTAGTTCAATCTCGTTACCTGCAAATGTCTTTACTCGTGCCGTAATGCATCATCCTGCAACTAACTCTTTAGTCACATTGCTTGCAAGGCTTATAGTGATGTGCATTACCGAGAAGGCCTATCGGAGAGACAAATCCTAATCTCGATCTATGCCAAATCAACAAACACCATCAGAGACACCTGTAGGGCATCATTATAATCACCCAGTTACGTTGTGACGTTTGATAGCACACAAGGTGCTCCTCCGGTATTCGGGAGTTGCATAATCTCATAGTTAGAGGAACATGTATAAGTCATGATGAAAGCATTAGCAATAAAACTATATGATCATTATGCTAAGCTAACGGATGGATCTTGTCCATCACATCATTCTCTAATGATGTGATCCTGTTCATCAAATGACAACACATGTCTATGGTCAGGAAACTTAACCATGTTTGATTAATGAGCTAGTCTAGTAGAGGCATACTAGGGACAATTTGTTTTGTCCATGTATTCACACATGTATCAAGTTTCCGGTTAATAGAATTCAAGCATGAATAATAAAAATTTATCATGATATAAGGAAATATAAATAACAACTTTATTATTGCCTCTAGGGAATGCAGTTTTGACATCCATTTGCCAGATTTCATAAAATGTGGCAATTGCTAACATGATTCGGGCATACTTAAGCATCGCTACGAGTGAGAGAATCTTATCGTAGTCAACACCTTGAACTTGTCGAAAACTTTTTGTGAAAATTCGAGCTTTGTAGATAGTAACACTACTACCAGCGTCCGTCTTCCTCTTGAAGATCCACTTATTCTCAATGGCTCGCCGATCATCGGGCAAGTCAATCAAAGTCCATACCTTGTTCTCATACATTGATCCCATCTCAGATTTCATGGCCTCAAGCCATTGAGACGTCTCCATCGTATCTACTTTTGCAAACACTTTTGCCCTTTTTTTGGACTCTAACTTGCATGATTTGAATGAAACTAACCCGGACTGACGTTGTTTTCAGCAAAATTGTCATGGTGTTATTTTTGTGCAGAAATAAAAGTTATCGGAATGACCTGAAACTTCACGGAGAATATTTTTGGAATATATAAAAAATACTGGCGAAAGAATCAAGGCTAGGGGGCCCACTGTCCATGAGGGTGGGGGCACGCCTACCCCCCTAGGCACGCCCCCTGCCTCGTGGGCCCCCTGGAGCTCCACCGACCTCAACTCCAACTCTATATATTCACGTTTGGGGAGAAAAAAAAACAGATAGAAGGATTCATCGCGTTTTACGACACGGAGCCGCCACCAAGCCCTAATCTCTCTCGGGAGGGCTGATCTGGAGTCCGTTCGGGGCTCCAGAGAGGGGAATCCGTCGCCATCGTCATCATCAACCTTCCTCCATCACCAATTTCATGATGCTCACCGCCGTGCATGAGTAATTCCATCATAGACTTGCTGGACGGTGATGGGTTAGATGAGATTTATCATGTAATCGAGTTAGTTTTGTTAGGGTTTGATCACTAGTATCCACTATGTTCTGAGATTGATGTTGCTATGACTTTGCTATGCGTAATGGTTGTCACTAGGGCACGAGTGCCATGATTTCAGATCCGAACCTATTATGTTTTCATGAATATATGTGAGTTATTGATCCTATCTTGAAAGTCTATAGTCACCTATTATGTGTTATGATCCGTTAACCCCGAAGTGACAATAATCGGGATACTTACGGTGATGACCGTAGTTTGAGGAGGTCATGTATTCACTAAGTGTTAATGCTTTGGTCCGGTACTCTATTAAAAGGAGGCCTTAATATCCCTTAGTTTCCAATAGGACCCCGCTGCCACGGGAGGGTAGGACAAAAGATGTCATGCAAGTTCTTTTCCATTAGCACGTATGACTATATTCGGAATACATGCCTACATTACATTGATGAATTGGAGCTAGTTCTCTGTCACCCTATGTTATAACTATTGCATGAGGAATCGCATCCGGCATAATTCTCCATCACCGATCCAATGCCTACGAGCTTTTCACATATTGCTCTTTGCTTAGTTACTTTTCCGTTGCCACTGTTATAATTACTACAAAGCTACTACTGTTACTTTTCCCACCGTTACCGCTACTTCCATACTACTTTGCTTCTAAATAATTTGCTGCAGATATTAAGTTATCCAGGTGTGGTTGAATTGATAACTCAGCTGCTAATACTTGAGAATATTCTTTGGCTCCCCTTGTGTCGAATCAATAAATTTGGGTTGAATACTCTACCCTCGAAAACTGTTGTGATCCCCTATACTTGTGGGTTATCAAGACTATTTTCGGGCGACGTTGCCGGGGAGCATAGCTCTTGTGACGCCCCCGATTCAATCGTACACTAATCATGCACGCAAACGTGTACGATCAAGATCAGGGACTCACGGGAAGATATCACAACACAACTCTAAAACATAAATAAGTCATACAAGCATCATAATACAAGCCAGGGCCCTCGAGGGCTCGAATGCAAGTGCTCGATCATAGACGAGTCAGCGGAACAAGTTTGCCTTAAGAAGGCCAGCACAAACTGGGATACAGATCGAAAGAGGCGCAGGCCTCCTGCCTAGGATCCTCCTAACTACTCATGGTCGTCGTCAGCGGGCTACACGTAGTAGTAGGCACCTCCGGGGTAGTAGTCGTCATCGACGGTGGCATCTGGCTCCTGGGCTCAATCGTCTGGTTGCAGCAATCGAGTAGAGATAGGGGAAAAGGGGGAACAAGGCAACCGTGAGTACTCATCCAAAGTACTCGGAAGCAAGGAGCTACACTACATATGCATGGATATATGTGTAAAGGGCCATATCAGTGGTGAGCTGCGGAATGCCGTAATAAGAGGGGATAGCTAATCACGTCGAAGACTACGCTCGCAGCCTCCGCCTTTGCAGCATGTAGCGTAGAGTAGATCAAGTCCTCCAAGTAGCATCACATAGCAATAATCCTACCCGCGATCCTCCTCGTAACCCCGAGAGAGCGACCACCGGGTTGTATCCGCACTTGGAAGGGTGCGTTTTATTAAGTATCCGGTTCTAGTTGTCATAAGGTCAAGGTACAACTCCAAGTCGCCCTGTTACCGAAGATCACGGCTATTCGAATAGATTAACTTCCCTGCAGGGTGCACCACATAACCCAACACGCTTGATCCCATTTGGCGGACACACTTTTACGGGTCATGCCCGCCGCGGAAGATCAACACGCCGCAGCCCCACCTAGGCACAACAGAGAGGTCAAGACGCGTCGGTCTAAACCTAAGCGCACAGGGTGCAGGGCCCATCGCCCTTAGCACACCGCGCGCTATGCGAATGCGGCCGGAAGCGTAACTAGCCCCTTAATACAAGAGCAGGCTTACGTTCCAATCCGGTAGCGCGCCGCTCGATCGACGTCACGAAGGCTTCGGTGATACCACGACGCCGAGTGCCCATAACTGTTCCAGCGTAGAGTTGGTTAGTGCGTATAGACCAAATGGCGGACTCGGGTCAAATACCAAGATCTCATTAAGCGTGTTAAGTATCCATGAGCACGCCGAACAGGGCCAGGCCCACCTCTCTCCTAGGTGGGCTCAACTCTGCCTGCCGCCTCCGCCACAAAGTAACCGTCGGGGGCCGGGAACCCAGTGCCCACCTCTACCGGGATGGAGCCACCTGTCCTTTCAGCCCCATCTCCTAACAGTATCACTGTAATGTAACAAAGGTAAAGTATATATTATATGCCCTTGACCACCTCCCAAGTGATCACAGCCCAAAGAGTATAGCATGGTAGACGGACAAGAGTGTAGGGTCACCGATGGAACACTAGCATCCTATACTAAGCAATAGGATAGCGGTAAAAAGGTAACAACAGTAGTAGCAAGGACGGGCTATGCAGCGGTATAGGAATGGCGAAAGCAGTAACATGCTACACTACTCTAATGCAAGCAGCATAGAGAAGAGTAGGCGATATCTGGTGATCAAAGGGGGGGCTTGCCTGGTTGCTCTGGCAAGAGAGAGGGGTCGTCAACACCGTAGTCGTACTGGGTAGCAACGGCGTCGGTCTCGGTGTCTAGCGGAAGAAGAGGGGGAAGAAACAGTAAATACATAGCAAGCAAGTGCATAACAGGACAACAACAGAGCTAGACGTGTTCTACGCGGTATGAGGTGATACCGGTGAAGGGGGGAAACATCCGGGAAAGTATCCCCGGTGTTCCGTGTTTCCGGACAGATGAACCGGAGGTGAAATGTTGCAGGTTCACTATGTTAGGGACGCGTGGCAGACGAACGGGCTGCGTATCCGAATTCGTCTCGTCGTTCTGAGCAACTTTCATGTACAAAGTTTTTCCATCCGAGCTACGGTTTATTTTATATTAATTTTAAAAGATTTAAATCATTTTTAGGATTTATTTAAATATTTAAATTCAACATTATCCAGAACAGTGCATGCTGACATCATCATGACGTCAGCAGTCAACAGAGGTGTTGACTGGTCAAACTTACATGTGGGTCCAGTGGGACCCACCTGTCATACACTGTTTATGTTAATTAGGGTTTAGGTTAATTAGTTAGGCTTAATTAGTTAACTAAAACGATTAGGTTAAACTAATACAGAATTAATTAAGTTAATTAATTCTTTAATTAATTATTTTTATTTATAATTTTTAAATTCCTTTTTTTATATCTTTTTTTAACGCTCAGGGGTGGGGTTCCCGTGTCGGTGACCTATGGCCATAAGCGGGTTCGGGCGCACGGGCGCTGGGCGCAATTATGGGCAACTGCCCGGCGTGGGCGTGGGGACTGCCCCAACAGGCGCAGAGCGGGCGAGGCTGGCGGGCGCCGCTGCCACTGACAAGCGCCTTCAGGGCGTAGGGAGCCCAGGCCGGCGCGTGGGCGTGCGGTTCGGGAGGTAGGGCGTGGCGACCGCGGGACAGGTGCATGGAACACGGCGAGGCAAGGCAAGGCGACGCCCCGAGCGGAGGGCGACGCCGTCCGAAGGTGACGAGGCCGGCTGGTGTGTCCATCGGGCGTGGCTGGCCGCGCATGCGCACGGGCGGAGTACGAGAGCTGAGCGGGGGAGGAGAGGGGAGGCGCACCCGGTGCGGCGGCTCACGGCGAAGTTGTAGGGAGGGGGCAGTGGGCTCGAGGCGGCTTGGGGTGGTCCGGCGAGGAGGAGGACGGGGACGACAGGCGGCGGGGGAGCAGGCCGGCGGTGAGGTTCCGTGGCGGGGTGGACGTAAGGCGATGGCGGCCCAATGAGGTGGCGGCGCGGTGGCTCTAGGGACAGCGTCAGGGCGCCCGAGGCGCGTCGGGGGCGGGCGACGGTGGTCGGGGCACGGGGATCGGGCGCAGGGAGCTCCTCTCCTGGCGCGATATGTGTGAGTGCGCGCGCGCCTGCGAGGTGGAGGGGATCGAGGGGAGAGATGGGGTTCGAGGGAGTGGGGAGCGACGGGATCGGGGTCGAGCCCGATCCAGATCGTGGGAGCGGCGGGGGGGGGGGGGAGTGGGAGTGGTGCTAGGGTTCGGGTTGGGGGAGGGGGTTAAGCAGGAGGGTCGGGTGGGCCGGCCTGGTTGGCCCGATGGCCAGCTGGGCCGAGGCCTAGTGTGGGGGGGGGCAGGCTTTTATTTTTTTTGTTTAGTTAGGTTCTGCTTCTCTTTTTAACTAATTGATTTTCTGGTTCCCATCCATTATAAAATATCTAGGCACTTTATAAAAATGTGTTTATTGCACCATATTTACATATGCAGATTATGGCACCTCCCGAACATTTTTGTTTTAACTTTCGAAAACTTTTATTGTTGACATTAATTTGAATTTGAATTTTGAAACGGTTTCGAATCATCGCGAGGTTAACAACAGTGATCGTGGTGACGTGGTATCATTAGCGTGGGATTACTGTAGCTTAATTATCCGGTCGTCACAATTCTCCTCCACTACAAGAAATCTTGTCCCGAGATTTAAGCGGTGGAGTAAGGGGGAAAGGTGCTGGTAGCTAAAAACTTAATGAGTCTTCTCGGTCTTGGCTGCCCTTTCAAAAAGGTTGAACCCTTTCGTTGATGCCTTCATTTCTCTGCTTCAAGTCACCATGATCAAGTCGTCATCCTTTCTTCGGGATCTCCTTCGTCCCTGAACGACCAAGGGAAAAACTCGGAAGAACGCATCTCCACAAAGCTGGGCATCCGACGGTGAACTCAATGGGAAATACACAAGGTACCCCACGAGTTGTATTTCAGTGAATTAGATTGAGTGCAATATACGATGGTACCAAAGTTTCAAACGGGTAGGCAATCGTTCGATGCCTGAAACAAAGTGTGAAAGGGGTTCAAGCAACGTGAATAAGTATTGTGTCTGATACCAGAATAGATAACTAGGAAGGTGGCTCGCGAAGTACCTATGAAACCAAGAGCAAGGGATAACCTTGTCAATAAGGTGTACATGAGAGTCAGGTTTCGATCCTGTGGAACTATGGGTTATGGGCCCACCATGTGGTTTTTTTAATAGGAGCAGTGACATCTTGCACGGTCATGATAGCAAGGCATGTCAGAGAGTACCATGTCAGTTATGTCGGCAACAACGTTGGTACCAAGGGCGAGGGACGAAGAGAACCATTTTCCTGCTCGTTGCATCGAGGCGGACCAATCGGCAAAGTTCTCGTCCATCGGTGGTTACCGAAATGTCACCAACAATAGTAACAGGGTCTTACTGGCAGATTTGTACCACGAGGTGCTTACATAAGCAGGAGAATAATACTGCTTAGATTATATAGACCTCAAGAAAGGTTAAACCAACCAATGGAAAGGAAAATAAGATTATCATATTAAACAGAACAATGGAAAGGAAAATGTGTTTAAACACATATTTCAAGGGTATATCCTTCCCAAGGACAAGCAGAGCATGATATCCATGACAGGATATAATGTAGAAAACTCTTTAGGTAGGGGAGAGAAATTTCATGACATTACCCATACAGCGGTGTTTGGATAATTTAGCAGGAAACATTTAGCATTGGGCTTCAAATGTTCTTGTTGAAAATCGGAGCACCACAGACATGCTTCGAGATAGCATTGACATGGTCTTTAAGCAAAGGTCAGACTTTGGATACACAAAGGATCCATCAGGATAAACTTATTAAACAAGGCATTCAATTTCCTCATGGAAAATGATTAACCTTGTTAAAAGGAAACTATAACACTAGGTCCTCCGGGTGTGCTAGGCATGACATCACCTTACCGGGCATATAGGGACCAATGTTATAATTCTTGAAAATATGTTTCAACCATCATATCTCGACCGAGATTCAGATCCGATCGGTATTAGGATACCTCAAACTCGGGATGCCCGAGAAGAAAAGGTGCAAAACAAATTGATGAGACGACATTGTAAGATTCTCGGGAAATTTTCTACAGAAGCGAGTTCCGAAATAAGAGCTCATCATTAAATCAAAGAGAGGATGAGGAGGTGGCTGATGGTCTCAGCGACAATTCATCGAGATTTCCAAAAGATGGATCTCCACAATTATGTGAACAAGGAGATAACGTTTAACAAATCAAATGATATAATGATGTTTGCTCGAGGGAAACATACACAATTAATCACTGGTTGAAAGGTGCACCCTAAGTATGACCTTAGGCAGCAAGATCAATGTTAGAGTGACGATCCAATAACCAACAGTCTAAGAACAAACTGTCGATCGTTAACTTCAAAGCAATAAGGTTGCTAGAAGTTTGGAATTACACCGCACATTTCATTTGTTGGTATTCCGGTTAGCAATAACAAGGAGACCAAGACATGAATGGTGATGGTGAGAAGTATCACCTATATCAAGAATTCTTAAGAGGTGGAGTAATCCTCACGACATTCTTGACGTAAAAGATGGTAATACTCCAAGGTAAGGAAGAACAATTGCTGGATTGCATGGATCTCAAGGTACAACGCAAAACTAGAACAAGTTTTGTGTTGCGGAAATGCAAGAATTCGTTGATGTTAGCACCATCATCGAGGGGGAATAGATGATATCTCTCATCATGGAATCAATTGATATTCTGGAAAAGCTCAGAATGTTGATGATGATCACGACACAATTGTCGAGAGATTTCGAGAAGATGTAACTGATCGGCGATGACACTAAGTGAACAGAATGATGAAGCAAAAAGTTATTGGAACCATGGGTACGACACAAAATCGAAAGCAAGCTTGCTGTTCAAGGACAAACAATATGACGTGGAAGATTGCTTGTAAGATTAGCTCACCGTCGAAATTTGTGCTCTGGGAAGAAGGACCAGGTAGCACAGTTAAAATCGGCACGACAAGGAAATTGCCAAACAGGCTAGGAATGACGTGATTGAGTTCAAACTCATAAGTAATGAAGGTTACCAAGAATTGCTTAATCGCGATGCGGACTCGAGTCAGTTATCGGTGTCTTTGAGTGTTAAATAACTCAGAGCCCGTGAAAAATTGGAATCAATGAGAATGTAGCACTTGATGAAGAACTCATAAGAAGTTATGCAGTTCCAAGATAATCTCGAGATACCAGGGGTAATACTCGACGACAGATCAAAGTAGAGGTTGTACCGGGGTATTGGTCCACAGAAGACAAGTGCTTACACTTGCATCGAAAATGGTATTTAAAGGAGAACATGGTCGGAACCACGATTGTAAAAGGCCAGACCCCAGATATAAGTTGAACTTATATCAAGGGAATAATTAATTTTAAAAGAAGCTTCGATGAGAAGACGTACATCGGGTCCATGGGCATGAACATAAAGTTCAAGGTCGACTCCCACTTCTCCAATGCATAACCTTTCATCCACTTCTCGCGTTCGATTAAGTTGCAGTGTTGAAATTTTATCTGGCGAAGCACCAGAAGAGTATGACTCGTGAAAACTTTCGGGTTCTCACGGATTAGGGGAAGGCATAGGTTCAACCCATCGGGCATCTTAGTAACATATACCACAAGCTTCGAGAGTAATTTTCACCAGCTCGAAGGCAGGGCATGGTTGACCAAATCAAGGAATATGATTTACTATAGGCATTATGTATCAGAGAAAGAACTTCCAAAGTGACTGAATATGAAGGGCGTTGTCGGATAAAATCCAACAAGGTTCTGATGGCCCATAAAGGATCTGATGTGAGTATCGGCTCACAACCAGAGGAAGAATCAATGCAAAGACATTGGATTATAGAAACAACCGAGTAACTTAGAGCTCAATTGCAAAGGAATTGTGATTTACAAAGCGAAGGATCGAGCGTACACTACGATCAAGGATGGATAAGTTCAATATACTTAGGGGCACAATCGATTTACAATTTGATTGGCGAGAATCAGCTCACGTTTAAAATGACGTTTGAGCCGGAAGGATGAATTATAGGATCTGATTGAGGATTGCGAGCATGCGCAACAAATCGAATCAACGGGCTCAAAATGATAATGACAAGAGATGCCAATAAGATTATAGACTTATGGGATTAACCATAATGCAAGCAAGTAAGAATTTCAAGAGCAATAGGCTACTCAAGATTTTCAGAAGATCGGGTAGTATTTGAATGTATTTTTGTGAAACACATGAACGGCTAGGGATGAGGGGATACTCGGCAAGTGCGAGGAATTATCCGTTTGGGTATTAAGGTGACAAAGAACAGCAAGGCAGTAAGCTCAAAGGATTATCGAAACAACGACGAATGTTTCGGGGTATCTTGTAATAACAAGACAAACTGGGGATGAATGTAAGAATAACAACTGCAAGTAGTTATCCATAAGGGTTGACGGTGGAAGGGAATTGCAAACGCGATAAACACAAGTCCTCGGGTTAACAGCGGAGAGTATCTTCAGGGTCTTCACGTGCAGCAGACGACCATCAGTAATAAGAGGCTCTCCGGGTGAAACTGATAACGAGATCCTAATGTTAGATTTAGTAAAATTCATTTAACCCGAATAGAAGAGAGATCAAAGTCCCAGAGTATAGGATGAGGAATAAAAGATCCTACTACCACCCAATGGCAACGTGTGCCCGTAAGACACACAGCCATGTTAGTAAAAGTTTTGCAATGTCTAGACTCGACTTCGGCCAAGGAGTTGGAAAGGGGGATTCCTACAGGCAGTCGGCTCTCATACCAACTTGTTACGCCCCTGATTCAATCGTACACTAATCATGCACGCAAACGTGTACGATCAAGATCAGGGACTCACGGGAAGATATCACAACACAATTCTAAAACATAAATAAGTCATACAATCATCATAATACAAGCCAGGGGCCTCGAGGGCTCGAATACAAGTGCTCGATCATAGACGAAGTCGTGAAGCAACAATAGCGAGTCTGAGACATAATTTAAACTAGTTTGCCTTAAGAAGGCTTGCACAAACCGGGATACAGATCGAAGAGGTGCATGCCTCCTGCTCAGGATCCTCCTAACTACTCCTCGGTCGCCGCCGGGCTGCACGTAGTAGTAGGCACCTCCGGTAGTAGTCGCCATCGACGGTGGCGTCGCGCCTGGGCTCCATCATCCGGTTGCAGCAATCGAGTAGAGATAGGGAAAAGGGGAACAAGGCAACCGTGAGTACTCATCCAAAGTACTGCAAGCAAGGAGCTACACTACATATGCATGGATATATGTGTAAAGGGCCATATCGGTGACTGAATCGCAGAATGCCGTAATAAGAGGGGATAGATAATCACGTCGAAGACTACGCACAGCAGCCTCCGCCTTTGCAAAGATGTAGCGTAGAGTAGATCAAGTCCTCCAAGTAGCATCACATAGCAATAATCCTACCCGGCGATCCCCCCCTCGTAACCCTGAGAGAGAGCGACCACCGGGTTGTATCTGGCACTTGGAAGGGTGCGTTTATTAAGTATCCGGTTCTAGTTGTCATAAGGTCAAGGTACAACTCCAAGTCGTCATGTTACCGAAGATCACAACTATTCGAATAGATTAACTTCCCTGCAGGGGTGCACCATATAACCCAACACGCTTGATCCCATTTGGCCGGACACACTTTTCTGGGTCATGCCCGGCCGCGGAAGATCAACACGTCGCATCCCCACCTAGGCACAACAGAGAGGTCAGCACGCCGGTCTAAACCTAAGCGCACAGGGGTCTGGGCCCATCGCCCTTAGCACACACACTGCGTTATGACGCGGCGGAAGCGTAACTAGCCCCTTAATACAAGAGCAGGCTTACGTTCCAATCCGGCGCTGCGCTCGTCGGGCCACGACGCCACGAAGGCTTCGGTTGATACCACGACGTCGAGTGCCCATAACTGTTCCTGCATAGTTGGTTAGTGCGTATAGACCAAATGGCCAGATTCAGATCAAATACCAAGATCTCGTTAAGCGTGTTAAGTATCCGCGAACGCCGAACAGGGCCAGGCCCACCTCTCTCCTAGGTGGGCTCAACGCCTGTCTGCCTCCGCCACAAAGTAACTGGCTGGGGCTGCCGGGAACCTGTGCCCACCTCTCTGGGATGGAGCCACCTGTCCTTCAAGCCCCCCCATCTCCGAACAATATCACAGCTAATGTAACAGTGTAAAGTATATAGTATATGCCCGTGACCACCTCCTGAAGTGATCACAGCCCAGTAGTATAGCATGGCAGACGGACAAGAGTGTAGGGTCACTGATGGAACACTATCATCCTATACTAAGCAAGAGGATAGCAGGTAAAGGTAACAACAAGAGTAGCAAGGACAGGCTATGCAAAGAAAGATAGGAGTAACTGAAAGCAGTAACATGCTACACTACTCTAATGCAAGCAGTATAGATAAGAGTAGGCGATATCTGGTGATCAAAGGGGGGGGCTTGCCTGGTTGCTCTGGCAAGGGAGAGGGGTCGTCAACACCGTAGTCGTACTTGGTAGCAACGGCGTCGGTCTCGGTGTCTAGCGGAAGAAGAGGGGGAAGCAACAGTAAATACATAGCAAGCAAGTGCATAACAGGACAACAAGCAGAGCTAGACGTGTTCTACGCGGTATGAGGTGATACCGGTGAAGGGGGGAAACATCCGGGGAAGTATCCCCGGTGTTCCGTGTTTCCGGATAGATGAACTGGAGGTGAAAAGTTGCAGGTTCACTATGCTAGGGACGCGTGGCGGACGAACGGGCTGCTTATCCGGATTCGTCTCGTCGTTCTGAGCAACTTTCATGTACAAAGTTTTTCCATCCGAGCTACGGTTTATTTTATATTAATTTTAAAAGATTTAAATCATTTTTAGGATTTATTTAAATATTTAAATTCAACATTATCCAGAACAGTGCACACTGACATCATCATGACATCAGCAGTCAACAGAGGTGTTGACTGGTCAAACTTACGTGTGGGTCTAGTGGGACCCACCTGTCATACACTGTTTAGGTTAATTAGTTAGGCTTAATTAGTTAACTAAAATGATTAGGTTAAACTAATAAAGAATTAATTAAGTTAATTAATTCTTTAATTAATTATTTTTATTTATAATTTTTAAATTCCTTTTTATATCCTTTTTAACGCTCGGGTGGGGTTCCCATGTCGGTGGCCTATGGCCATAGCGGGTTCGGGCAAGAACGGGCGGCGCGGTTGTAGGGCAACGGGCTCAAGGCGGGCATGGGGACCGCCCCAACAAGGCACCCGAGGGGGGCGCGAGGCGCAGAGCGGGGCGAGGCTGGCGGGGCGCCGCCGGCCACCGCACAAGCGGCAGCAGGGCGTAGGGAGCCCAGGCCGGCGCGTGGGCGCGCGGTTCGGGAGGTAGGGCGTGGCGACCGCGGGACAGGCGCAGGGAACACGGCGAGGCAAGGCAAGGCGACGCCCCGAGCGGAGGGCGACGCCGTCCGGGGCAGGACGAGGCCGGCGCGGGTGTGTCCATCGGGCGTGGCCGGGTCGCGCGGTGCGCACGGCGGAGTACGAGAGCAGAGAGGGGGGAGGAGAGGGGAGGCGCAACCGGCGCGGCGGCTCACCGCGAAGTTGTAGGGAGGGGGCAGTGGGCTCGAGGCGGCTTGGGGTGGTCCGGCGAGGAGGAGGACGGGGACGACAGGCGGCGGGGAAGCAGGCCGGCGGTGAGGTTCCGGCGGCGGGGTGGACGTAGGCGATGGCGTCCAGCGAGGTGGCGGCGCGGTGGCTCCGGCGACAGCGTCAGGGCGCCCGAGGCGCGTCGGGGGCAGGCGACGGTGGTCGGGGCACGAGGATCGGGCGCAGGAGCTCCTCTCTGGCGCGATGTGTGGCGTGTCAAGGCCGAGGTGGAGGGGATCGAGGGAGATGGGGTTCGAGGGAATGTGGGAGCGACGGGATCGGGTCGAGCCCAATCCAGATCGTGGGAGCAGCGAAGTGGGAGTGGTGCTAGGGTTCGGGTTGGGGGAGGGGGTTAAGCAGGAGGGTCGGGTGGGCCGGCCTGGTTGGCCCGATGGCCAGCTGGGCCGAGACCTAGTGTGGGGGGGGGGGGCAGGCTTTTGTTTTTTTTGTTTAGTTAGGTTCTGCTTCTCTTTTTAACTAATTGATTTTCTGGTTCCCATCCATTATAAAATATCTAGGCACTTTATAAAAATGTGTTTATTGCACCATATTTACATATGCAGATTATGGCACCTCCCGAACATTTTTGTTTTAACTTCCGAAAACTTTTATTGTTGACTTTAATTTGAATTTGAATTTTGAAACGGTTTCGAATCATCGCGAAGTTAACAACAGTGATCGTGGTGACGTGGCATCATTAGCGTGGGATTACTGTAGCTTAATTATCCGGTCGTCACAGCTCTATTCTTTGAGTCACTTGGGATTTATATCTGCTGATCACTATGAGGAACTTGAAAGACGAGAAAACCGAAATTTATCCCTCAACTACGAGGGGAGGTAAGGAACTGCCATCTAGCTCTGCACTTGATTCACCTTCATTTTGAGTAAGCTTGCGACACCTAAACCTCGCTTCGCTATTAATTACGATATGTTGCATGTTATTGATGATGCCACTTCTGCTATGCATGATGCTTATGATGAAACTACTTCTATGCTTGATACTACTATGCCACTAGGTGAATTTCTTGATGAGCAACTTGCTAGGGCTAGAGAGAATGAAATTATTGAAACTGATAATATTGATGAAAGTGATGATGAAGATTCTCCCCCTAGATATGAATTGCCTGTTGTGCCTGAGGGTTATGTTATGGATGAAGAAACTGCTAGAGATTTTCTTGCTTGCAACGATAGGAAGGATCTTAAGAAATTATTACCTAAGCTTAAAGAAAAATCTCTGAATGCTAGAATGAAATATGGCCCTGCTTTTGCTACTTCACCTATCTGTGTTACTGATAATGATTATGATTTCTCTGTTGATAGTAAGATAATTACTTTGGTTGAATCTGGTCCTTTTTTGGCTATGAATCTGAAACTGTTGTGGCACATCTTACTAAATTAAATGATATAGCCACCCTTTTCACTAATGATGAGAAAACTTGCTATTACTATATCCTTAAATTATTTTCACTAATAAAGTGCGGTTACGATGTTCGGACACACCATTACGCTGTGGTGTTCCAAGTGGCGTGAGTTGCGAAACTATTCCACATTGTTTAAATGAAGACCAAACTCGTAACTCAAATATTCACCTTCACGATCAGATCGTAGAAACTCTATTTTCTTGTTACGATGATTTTCCACTTCACTCTGAAATTCTTTGAACTTTTCGAATGTTTCAGACTTATGTTTCATCAAGTAGATATACCCATATCTGCTCAAATCATCTATGAAGGTCAGAAAATAACGATACCCGCCGCGAGCCTAAACACTCATCAGACCGCATACATTAGTATGTATTATTTCCAACAAGTCAGTTGCTCGCTCTATTGTTCCGGAGAACGAAATCTTAGTCATCTTGCCCATGAGGCATGGTTCGCAAGCATCAAATGATTCACAATCAAGTGATTCCAAAAGCCCATCAGCATGGAGTTTTTCATGCGCTTTACACCAATATGACCTAAACGGCAGTGCCACAAATAAGTTGCACTATCATTATTAACTTTTCATCTTTTGGCTTCAATATAATGAATATGTGTATCACTACGATCGAGATTCAATAAACCATTTACATTGAGTGTATGACCACATAAGGCTTTATTCATGTAAATAGAACAACAATTATTCTTTGACTTAAATAAATAACCATATTGCAATAAACATGATCCAATCATATTCATGCTCAATGCAAACACCAAATAAAATTTATTTTAGGTTAAACACTAACCCTGAAGGTAAAAAAAGGAGTGTGCGATGGTGATCTTATCAACCTTGGAATCATTTCCAATACACATCGTCACCTCGTCCTTAACTAGTCTTTGTTTATTTTTGCAACTCCCATTTCGAGTTACTACTCTTAGCAACTGAACCAGTATCAAATACCGAGGGGTTGCTATAAACACTAGATATGTATATCAAATATACCTTTGTTCACTTTGCCATCATTCTTATCTGCCAAGTATCTAGGGCAGTTCCACTTCCAGTGACCATTTCCTTTGAAGTAGAAGCACTCAATTTCAGGCTTGGGTCTAGCTTTGGGCTTCTTCATGGGAGTGACAACTTGCTTGCCATTCTTCTTGAAGTTCCCTTTCTTTCCCTTTCCCTTTTACTTGAAACTAGTGGTCTTGTCAACCATCAACATTTGATGCTTTTCTTGATTTCTATCTTCGTCGATTTCAGCATCATGAAGAGCTCAAGAATCGTTTTCGTCATCCCTTGCATATTATAGTTCATCACAAAGTTCCAATAACTTGGTGATAGTGACTAGAGAACTCTGTTAATCACTATTTTATCTGGAAGATTAACTCCCACTTGATTCAAGCGATTGTAGTACTCAGACAATCTGAGCACATGCTCACTGGTTGAGCGATTCTCCTCCATCTTGTAGGCAAAGTACTTGTCAGAGGTCTCATACCTCTCGACTCGGGCATGAGTCTGAAATACCAATTTCAGCTCTAAGAACATCTTATATGCTCCGTGGCTTTCAAAACGTTTTTGAAGTCCCGGTTCTAAGACGTAAAGCATGGCGCACTAAACTATGAAGTAGTTATCATACCGACCTTGCCAAACATTCATAACATCTGTTATCTTCTCCTGCAATAGGTCCATCACCTAGCGGTGCATCAAGGACATAATTCTTCTGTGCAGCAATGAGGATAATCCTCAGATCACGGATCTAGTCCGCATCATTGCTACTATCATCTTTCAACATAGTTTTTCTCTAGGAACATATCAAAAAATAAAACGGGAGCTACATCGCAAGCTATTGATCATCAACATAGATATGCAAAAACTACCAAGACTAAGTTCATGATAAATTAAGTTCAGTTAATCATATTACTTAAGAACTCCACTTAGATAGACATCCCTCTAATCATCTAAGTGATCACGTGATCCATATCAACCTAACCATGTCCGATCATCACGTGAGATGGAGTAGTTTTCAATGGTGAACATCACTATGTTGATCATATGATTCACGCTCGACCTTTCGGTCTCAGTGTTCCGAGGCCATATCTGCATATGCTAGGCTCGTCAAGTTTAACCCGAGTATTCTGCGTGTGCAAAACTGGCTTGCACCAGTTGTATGTGAACTTAGAGCTTATCACACCCAATGATCACGTGGTGTCTCGGCACGATGAACGGTAGCAACGGTGCATACTCAGGAGAACACTTGTACCTTGAAATTTAGTGACAGATCATCTTATAATGCTACCGCCGTACTAAGCAAAATAAGATGCATAAAGGATAAACATCACATGCAATCAATATAAGTGATATGATATGGCCATCATCATCTTGTGCCTTTGATCTCCATCTCCAAAGCACCGTCATGTGATCACCATCGTCACCGGCTTGACACCTTGGTCTCCATTGAAGCATACTTGTCGTCTCGCCAACTATTGCTTCTACGACTATCGCTAACGCTTAGTGATAAAGTAAAGCAATTACATGGTGATTGCATTTCATACAATAAAGCGACAACCATATGGATCCTACGAGTTGCCGATAACTGTGTTACAAAACATGATCATCTCATACAACAATTTATATAATCACGTATTAACCATATCACATCACAACATGCCCTGCAAAAACAAGTTAGACGTCCTCTACTTTGTTGTTGCAAGTTTTACGTGGCTGCTACGGGCTTAGCAAGAACCGTTCTTACCTACGCATCAAAACCACAATGATTTTTTGTCAAGTTTGTTGTTTTAACCTTCAACAAGGACCGGGCGTAGTCACACTCGATTCAACTAAAGTTGGAGAAACAGACACCCACTAGCCACCTGTGTGCGAAGCATGTCGTTAGAATCAGTCTCGCGTAAGCGTACGCGTAATATTGGTTTGAGCCGCTTCATCCAACAATACCGCCGAATCAAAGTATGACATGATGGTAAGCAGTATGACTATTATCGCCCACAACTCTTTGTGTTCTACTCGTGCATATAACAACTACGCATAGACCTGGCTCGGATGCCACTGTTGGGAACGCAGTATTTAAAAAAAAACTCTACGATCACGCAAGATCTATCTTGGAGATGCATAGGAACGAGCGGGAGAGTATGTCTGCGTACCCTCATAGACCGAAGGCGGAAGCGTTAAGTAACGCGGTCGATGTAGTCGAACGTCTTCGCGATCCAACCGGCCAAGTACCGAACGCACGGCAGCTCTGCGATCTGCACACGTTCAGCTCGGTGAAGTCCCTCGTACTCTTGATACAGATGAGGCCGAGGGAGAGTTTCATCAGCACGACGATGTGATGACGGTGATGATGAAGTTACCGACGCAGGGCTTCGCCTAAGCACTACAACAATATGACCGAGGTGGAAATCTGTGGAGAGGGGCACCGCACACGGCTAAGACAACTGTCAACTTGTGTGTCTATGGGGTGGCCCCCTCCCCGGTATATAAAGGACTGGAGGAGGGGAGGGCCGGCCCTCTCTATGGCGCGCCCCAAGGGGGATTCCTACTCCTAGTAGGAGTAGGTTTCTCCCCTTCCCTA
The DNA here is from genome assembly GCA_021605145.1 of Aegilops bicornis. NCBI lineage: Eukaryota > Viridiplantae > Streptophyta > Magnoliopsida > Poales > Poaceae > Aegilops > Aegilops bicornis. Next base: position 192,730,167 of record CM038673.1, on the reverse strand, counting down.
GTTGGAGTAGGAGAAGAAGGAAGAGGGAGAAGGAGAGAAGGAAAGGGGGGCCGCCCCCCTCCCCAATTCAGATTGGGCTTGGGGGGGTGAAGGAAATATGCCCTAGAGGCAATAATAAAGTTATTATTTATTTCCTCATATCATGATAAATGTTTATTATTCATGCTAGAATTGTATTAACCGGGAAACGTAATACATGTGTGAATACATAGACAAACATAGTGTCACTAGTATACCTCTACTTGACTAGCTCGTTGATCAAAGATGGTTGAGTTTCCTAAACCATAGACATGAGTTGTCATTTGATTAACGGGATCACATGATTAGGAGAATGATGTGATTGACTTGACCCATTCTGTTAGCTTAGCACATGATCGTTTAGTTTACTGCTATTGCTTTCTTCATGACTTATACATGTTCCTATGACTATGAGATTATGCAACTCCTAATTACCGGAGGAACACTTTGTGTGCTACCAAACGTCACAACATAACTGGGTGATTATAAAGGTGCTCTACAGGTGTCTCCGATGGTACTTGTTGAGTTGGCATAAATCAAGATTAGGATTTGTCACTCCAATTGTCGGGGAGGTATCTCTGGGCCCTCTCGGTAATGCACATCACAATAAGCCTTGCAAGCAATGTGATTAATGACTTAGTTGCGAGATGGTGCATTACATAACGAGTAAAGAGACTTGCCGGTAACGAGATTGAGCTAGGTATTGAGATACCGACGATCGAATCTCGGGCAAGTAACATACCGATGACAAAGGGAACAACGTATGTTGTTATGTGGTTTGATCGATAAAGATCTTCGTAGAATATGTGGGAGCCAATATGAGCATCCAGGTTCCGCTATTGGTCATTGGCCGGAGACGTGTCTCGGTCATGTCAACATAGTTCTCGAACCCGTATGGTCCGCACCCTTAAAGTTCGGTGACGATTGGTATTATGAGATTTTGTGTTTTGATGTACCAAAGGTAGTTCGGAGTCCCGGATATGATCACGGACATGACGAGGAGTCTCAAAATGGTCGAGACATAAATATCTATATATTGGGCGACTATATTCGGACACCAGAAGTGTTCCGGGTGGTTTCGGAGAAAACCAGAGTGCCGGAGGGTTACCGGAACCCCCCGGGAGAAATAGTGGGCCTTATGGGCCTTATTGGAGAGAGAGAGGGCTGGCCTAGGGCAGGCCGCTCGCCCCTCCCCCTCTGGTCTGAATTGTACTAGGAGAGTGGGGGCGGCGCCCCCTTTCCTTCTCCCTCTCCCCTTCCTTTCCCCCTCCTAGTAGGAGTAGGAAAGAGGGGAGTCCTACTCCTGGCGCGCCATAGAGGGCCGGCCGGCCTCCCCCTTGCTCCTTTATATACGGGGGTAGGGGGCACCTCTAGACACACAAGTTGATCTGTTGATCTCTCCCAGCCGTGTGCGGTGACCCCCTCCACCATAATCCACCTCGGTCATATCGTAGCGGTGCTTAGGCAAAGCCCTGTATCGGTAGCATCATCATCACCGTCATCACGCCGTCGTGCTGAGGAAACTCTCCGGCGAAGCTCTGCTGGATCGGAGCCTGCGGGACGTCATCGAGTTGAATGTGTGCTGAACTCGTAGGTGCCGTGCGTTCGGTACTTGGATCGGTTGGATCGTGAAGACGTACGACTACATCAACCGCGTTGTGCTAACGCTTCCGCCTTTGGTCTACAAGGGTACGTGGACACACTCTCCCCTCTCATTGCTATGCATCACCATAATCTTGTGTGTGCGTAGAATTTTTTTTGAAATTACTACGTTCCCCAACAGTGGCATCCGAGGCAGGTTTATGCGTAGATGTTATATGCACGAGTAGAACACAAGTGAGTTGTGGGCAATACAAGTCATACTGCTTACCAGCATTTCATACTTTGGTTCGGCAGTATTGTTGGGTGAAGCGGCCCAGACCGACATTACGCGTACGCTTACGCGAGACTGGTTCTACCGACGTGCTTTGCACATAGGTGGCTGACGGGTGTCAGTTTCTCCAACTTTAGTTGAACCGAGTGTGGCTACGCCCGATCCTTGAGAAGGTTAAAACAACACTAACTTAACGAACTATCGTTGTGGTTTTGATGTGTAGGTAAGAACGTTTCTTGCTCAACCGGTAGCATCCACGTAAAACTTGCAACAACAAAGTAGAGGACATCTAACTTGTTTTTGCAGGGCATGTTGTGATGTGATATGGTCAAGACATGATGCTATATTTATTGTATGAGATGATCATGTTTTGTAACGAAGTTATCGGCAACTGGCAGGAGCTATATGGTTGTCGCTTTATTGTATGCAATGCAATCGCCCTGTAATTGCTTTACTTTATCACTAAGCGGCAGCGATAGTCGTAGAAGCAATAGTTGGCGAGACGACAACGATGCTACGATGGTGATCAAGGTGTCGCGCCGGTGACGGTGGTGATCATGAGGGTGCTTCAGAGATGGAGATCACAAGGACAAGATGATGATGGCCATATCATATCACTTATAATGATTGCATGTGATGTTTATCCTTTATGCATCTTATTTTGCTTTGATTGACGGTAGCAATATAAGATGATCTCTCACTAAATTTCAAGGTAAATGTGTTCTCCCTGAGTATGCACCGTTGCCAAATTCGTCATGCCGAGACACCACGTGATGATCGGGTGTGACAAGCTCAACGTTCATCTACAACGGGTGCAAGCCAGTTTTGCACACGCAGAATACTCGGGTTAAACTTGACGATCCTAGCATATACAGATATGGCCTCGGAATACTGAGACCGAAAGGTCGAGCGTGAATCATATAGTATATATGATCAACATAGTGATGTTCACCATTGAAAACTGCTCCATTTCACGTGATGATCGGTTATGGTTTAGTTGATTTGGATCACATGATCACTTAAGATGATTAGAGAGATGTCTATCTAAGTGGGAGTTCTTAAGTAATATGATTAATTGAACCTAAATTTATCATGAACATAGTACCTGATAGTATCTTGCTTGTCTATGTTGTTGTAGATAGATAGCCCGTGCTATTGTTCCGTTGAATTTTAATGCGTTTCTTGAGAAAGCAAAGTTGAAAGATGATGGTAGCAATTACACGGACTGGGTCCGTAACTTGAGGATTATCCTCATTGCTGCACAGTAGAATTATGTCCTGGAAGCACCGCTAGGTGCCAAACCTGCTGCAGGAGCTGAACCAGATGTTACGAACGTCTGGCAAAGCAAAGCTGATGACTACTCGATAGTTCAGTGTGCCATGCTTTACAGCATAGAACCGGGACTTCAACGAAGTTTTAAACGTCATGGAGCATATGAGATGTTCCAGGAGTTGAAGTTAATATTTCAAGCAAATGCCCGGATTGAGAGATATGAAGTCTCCAATAAGTTCTACAGCTGCAAGATGGAGGAGAATAGTTCTGTCAGTGAACATATACTCAGAATGTCTGGGTATAACAATCACTTGATTCAACTGGGAGTTAATCTTCCGGATGATAGTGTTATTGACAGAATTCTTCAATCACTGCCACCAAGCTACAAGAGCTTCGTGATGAACTATAATATGCAAGGGATGGATAAGACAATTCCCGAGCTCTTCGCAATGCTAAAAGCTGCGGAGGTAGAAATCAAGGAGCATCAAGTGTTGATGGTCAACAAGACCACCAGTTTCAAGAAAAAGGGCAAAGGGAAGAAGAAGGGAAACTTCAAGAAGAACAACAAACAAGTTGTTGCTTAGGAGAAGAAACCCAAGTCTAGACTTAAGCATGAGACTGAGTGCTTCTACGGCAAACAGACTGGTCACTGGAAGCGGAACTGCCCCAAGTATTTGGCGGATGAAAGATCATGGATGTCGCCTAGAGGGGGGGGGGGTGAATAGGTGCTTTAAAATAATTACGGTTTAGGCTTGAACAAATGCGGAATAAACCTAGCGGTTAATTTGACAAGCACAAAACCTACAACAACTAGGCTCGCCTATGTGCACGAAGAAGTTATGCTAAGCAAGATAAACAACTAAGTGATAGCAAGATATATGACAAGAAACAATATGGCTATCACAAAGTAAAGTGCATAAGTAAAGGGCTCGGGTAAGAGATAACCGAGGCACGCAGAGACGATGATGTATCGCGAAGTTCACACCCTTGTGGATGCTAATCTCCGTTTGGAGCGGTGTGGAGGCTCAATGCTCCCTAAGAAGCCACTAGGGCCACCGTAATCTCCTCACGCCCTCGCACAATGCAAGATGCCGTGATTCCACTAAGGGACCCTTGAGGGCGGTCGCCGAACCTGTACAAATGGCAACCCTTGGGGGCAGTCACCGAACCCAGACACTTTGGCAACCCTTGGGGCGGTCACGGTACCCATCAAATTGCTCAGGCGATCTCCACAACCTAATTGGAGACCCTGACGCTTGCGGAGCTTTACACCACAATGATTGAGCTCGAACACCACCAACTGCCTAGGGCGCCCAAGCACCCAAGAGGAACAAGCTCAAGGGCACCAAGCACCCAAGAGTAATAAGCTTCTCAACTTGTAACTTCCACGTATCACCGTGGAGAACTCAAACCGATGCACCAAATGCAATGACAAGGGCACACGGAGTGCCCAAGTCCTTCTCTCTCAAATCCCACCGAAGCAACTAATGCTAGGGAGGAAAAAGAGAGGAAGAACAAGAAGGATAACACCAAGAACTCCAAGATCTAGATCCAAGGGGTTCCCCTCACATAGAGGAGAAAGTGATTGGTGGAAATGTGGATCTAGATCTCCTCTCTCTTTTCCCTCAAAAACTAGCAAGAATCCATGAAGGTATTGGGAGTTAGCAAGCTTGAAGAAGGTCAACAATGGGGGAAGAACACGATCTCAAAGGATAAGGTTCATTGAGGAAGAAGACCCCCTTTTATAGGAGGGAAAAAATCCAACCGTTATGTGCTCAGCCCGCACACGAGCGGTACTACCGCTCGGGCGGAAGAAGCAGGGAGAAGGAGAAACAAAATATGAACCTTGGGGCAGTAGTACCGCATATAAGCGGTACTACCTCTCAGCCCAGCGGTACTACCGCACACGAGCAGTACTACCGCTCCTACTGCCGCTACTACTGCCGCTGAACCCGACACAAGAAAACCACGTCTCGAGTCGAGGCGGTACTAGCGCGGAACCGGAGCCGTACTACCGCTTATGGCCAGGGGCGGTACTACCGCCAGGTGATAAGCGGTATCGTTGTTCGCCCAGCGGTACTATCACTGGCGCCAACCTTATGCCGCCTAATAAAAACAAAGTATACTCCAAGGAAAACCAGAACTGCCATAACTTCTGCAAAAGAGCTCTGAATTGAGCAAACTCAAGCTTGTTGGATAGAGGAAGACGAGTAGCATAAAAACAGTTTCGCAACTCACGCCACCCGGAACACCACAGCATAATGGTGTGTCTGAACGTCATAATCGTACTTTACAAGATATGGTGCGATCTATGATGTCTCTTACTGATTTACCGCTATCATTTTGGGGTTATGTGATACGTCCATTTTGCATCATGCTTTTATATCGATATTTATTGCATTATGGGCTGTTATTTCACGTTATGTCACAATACTTATGGCTATTCTCTTTTATTTTACAAGGTTTACATGAAGAGGGAGAATGCCGGCAGCTGGAATTCTAGGCTAGAAAAGGAGCAAATATTGGAGACCTATTCTGCGCAACTCCAAAAGTCCTGAAAGTCCACGGAATATCTTAAAATAAATAAAGAAAAATCATCGCCAAAGATGAAGGCCAGGGGGCCACACCCTGCTCACGAGGGTGGGGGCGCCCCCCCCTAGGGCGCGCCCCCTACCTCGTGGGCCCCCTGGTGGCTCTCCGATGCCCATCTTCTCCTATATGAAGTCTTTCGTCAAGAAAGAAAAAAGAAGCAACCTTTCGGGACGAGACTCCGCCGCCACGAGGCGGAACCTTGGCGGAACCAATCTAGGGATCCGACAGAGCTGTTCTGCCGGGGATACTTCCCTCCAGGAGGGGGAAATCATCATCATCATCATCACCAACGCTCCTCTCATCGGGAGAGGGCAATCTCCATCAACATCTTCACCAACACCATCTCATCTCCAAACCCTAGTTCATCTCTTGTATCCAATTCTTGTCTCCAAGTCCGGGATTGGCGCTAGTAGGTTGCTAGTAGTGTTGATTACTCCTTGTAGTTGATGCTAGTTGGTTTATTTAGTGGAAGATCATATGTTCAGATCCTATATGCATATTAATACCCCTCTGATTATGAACATGAATATGCTTTGTGAGTAGTTACGTTTGTTCCTGAGGACAAGGGAGAAGTCTTGCTATTAGTAGTCATGTGAATTTGGTATTTGTTCGATATTTTGATGAGATGTATGTTGTCTAGCCTCTAGTGGAGTTATGTGAACGTCGACTACATAACACTTCACCATTATTTGGGCCTAGAGGAAGGCATTGGGAAGTAATAAGTAGATGATGGGTTGCTAGAGTGACGTAAGCTTAAACCCTAGTTTATGCGTTGTTTCGTAAGGGCTGATTTGGATCCATATGTTTCATGCTATGGTTAGGTTTACCTTAATACTTTTGTTGTAGTTGCGGATGCTTGCAATAGAGGTTAATCATAAGTGGGATGCTTGTTCAAGTAAGAACAGCACCCAAGCACCGGTCCACCCACGTATCAAATTATCAAAGTACCGAACGCGAATCATATGAACGTGATGAAAACTAGCTTGACGATATTCCCATGTGTCCTCGGGAGCGCTTTTCCTTATATAAGAGTTTGTCCAGGCTTGTCCTTTGCTACAAAAAGGATTGGGCCACCTTGATGCACTTTATTCACTCTTGTTACTTGTTGCTCGTTACAATTTATCTTATCACAAAACTATCTGTTACCACTTATTTCAGTACTTGCAGAGAATACCTTGCTAAAAACCGCTTATCATTTCCTTCTGCTCCTCGTTGGGTTCGACACTCTTACTTATCGAAAGGACTACGATAGATCCCCATTACTTTCGGGTCATCAATATGCTTTAGAGACGGCTGCATTCACGTTAAAATAGGGCACCATCTAAATACGTTGAGACGACTCCTTATGAACTGTGGTTTGGCAAGAAACCAAAGTTGTCATTTCTTAAAGTTTGGGGCTGCGATGCTTATGTGAAAAAGCTTCAACCTGATAAGCTTGAACCCAAGTCGGAGAAATGTGTCTTCATAGGATACCCAAAAGAAACACTTGGGTACACCTTCTATCACAGATCCGAAGGCAAGACTTTTGTTGCTAAGAATGGATCCTTTCTAGAGAAGGAGTTTCTCTCGAAAGAAGTGAGTGGGAGGAAAGTAGAACTTGATGAGGTAACTGTACTTGCTCCGTTATTGGAAAGTAGTTCATCACAGAAACCGGTTTACGTGGACACCTACACCAATTAGTGAGGAAGCTAATGATGATGATCATGAAACTTCAGATCAAGTTACTACCGAACCTCGTAGGTCAACCAGAGTAAGATCCGCACCAGAGTGGTACGGTAATCCTGTTCTGGAGGTCATGTTACTAGACCATGATGAACCTACGAACTATGAGGAAGCAATGATGAGCCCAGATTCCGCAAAATGGCTTAAGGCCATGAAATCTGAGATGGGGTCCATGCATGAGAACAAAGTATGGACTTTGGTTGACTTGCCGGATGATCGGCAAGCCATAGAGAATAAATGGATCTTCAAGAAGAAGACTAAGGCTGACGGTAATGTTACTATCTACAAAGCTTGACTTGTTGCAAAAGGTTTTCGACAAGTTCAAGGGGTTGACTACGATGAGACTTTCTCACCCGTAAAGATGCTTAAGTCTGTCCGAATCATGTTAGCAATTGCCGCATTTTATGATTATGAAATTTGGCAAATGGATGTCAAAACTGCATTCCTGAATGGATTTCTAGAAGAAGAGTTGTATATGATGCAACCGGAAGGTTTTGTAGATCCAAAGGGAGCTAACTAAGTGTGCAAGCTCCAACGATCCATTTATGGACTGGTGCAAGCCTCTCGGAGTTGGAATAAATGTTTTGATAATGTGATCAAACCATATGGATTTATACAGACTTTTGGAGAAGCATGTATTTACAAGAAAGTGAGTGGGAGCTCTCTAGCATTTCTGATATTATATGTGGATGACATATTGCTAATTGGAAATGATATAGAATTTCTGGATAGCATAAAAGGATACTTGAATAAGAGTTTTTCAATGAAATACCTCGGTGAAGCTGCTTACATATTGGGCATCAAGATCTATAGAGATAGATCAAGACGCTTGATAGAACTTTCACAAAGCACATACCTTGACAAAGTTTTGAAAAATTTCAAAATGGATCAAGCAAAGAAAGGGTCCTTGCCTGTGTTACAAGGTGTGAAATTGAGTCAGACTAAATGCCCGACCACTGCAGAAGATAGAGAGAAAATGAAAGATGTTCCCTATGCTTCTGTGTATGCAATGCTGTGTACCAGACCTGATGTGTGCCTTGCTATTAGCTTAGAAGGGAGGTACCAAAGTAATCCAGGAGTGGATCACTGGACACTGGTCAAGAACATCCTGAAATACCTGAAAAGAACTAAGGATATATTTCTCGTTTATGGAGGTGACAAAGAGCTAGTCGTAAATGGTTACGTCGATGCAAGCTTTGACACTGATCCGGACGATTCTAAATCGGAAACCGGATACGTGTTTACATTGAACGGTGGAGCTGTCAGTTGGTGGAGTTCTAAATAAAGCGTCGTGGCGGGATCTACGTGTGAAGCGGAGTACATAGTTGCTTCGGAAGCAGCAAATGAAGGAGTCTGGATGAAGGAGTTCATATCCGATCTAGGTGTCATACCTAGTGCATCGGGACCGATAAAAATCTTTTGCGACAATACTGGTGCAATTGCCTTGGCAAAGGAATCCAGATTTCACAAGAGAACTGATAACCCACAAGTATAGGGGATCGCAACAGTTTTCGAGGGTAGAGTATTCAACCCAAATTTATTGATTCGACACAAGGGGAGCCAAAGAATATTCTCAAGTATTAGCAGTTGAGTTGTCAATTCAACCACACCTGGATAACTTAGTATCTGCAGCAAAGTATTTAGTAGCAAAGTAATATGGAAGTAACGGTAACGGTAGCAAAAGTAATATTTTTGGGTTTTGTAGCATTGTAACAGTAGCAACGGAATAGTAAATAAGCGAAGAACAATATGTGAAAAGCTAATAGGCATTGGATCGCTGATGGAGAATTATGCCGGATGCAGTTCATCATGTAACAGTCATAACATAGGGTGACACAGAACTAGCTCCAATTCATCAATATAATGTAGGCATGTATTCCGAATATAGTCATACGTGCTTATGGAAAAGAACTTGCATGACATCTTTTGTCCTACCCTCCCATGGCAGCGGGGTCCTAATGGAAACTAAGGGATATTAAGGCCTCCTTTTAATAGAGTACCAGACAAAAGCATTAACACATAGTGAATACATGAACTCCTCAAACTACGGTCATCGCCGGGAGTGGTCCTGATTATTTTCACTTAAGGGTTGCCGGATCATAACACATAGTAGGTGACTATAGACTTGCAAGATAGGATCAAGAACTCACATATATTCATGAAAACATAATAGGTTCAGATCTGAAATCATGGCACTCGGGCCCTAGTGACAAGCATTAAGCATAGAAAAGTCATAGCAACATCAATCTCAGAACATAGTGGATACTAGGGATCAAACCCTAACAAAACTAACTCGATTACATGATAAATATCATCCAACCCATCACTGTCCAGCTAGCCTACGATGGAATTACTCACGCACGGCGGTGAGTATCATGAAATTGGTGATGGAGGATGGTTGATGATGACGACGGTGATGGATTCCCCTCTCCGGAGCCCCGAATGGACTCTAGATCAGCCTTCCCGAGAGGTCTTAGGGCTTGGCGGCGGCTTCGTAACGTAAAACGAGATGAATCCTTCTCTCTAATTTTTTTCTCCCCGAACACGAATATATGGAGTTGGAGTTGAGGTCGGTGGAGCAATGGGGCCCACGAGGCAGGCGCGCCTCACCCTCGTGGACAGTGGAGGCCCCCGACGTGGATTCTTCTTCCAAAGATTTTTAATATTTTCCAAAAATAAGTTCCGTGGAGTTTCAGGTCATTCCGAGAACTTTTGTTTTTGCACATAAATAACAACATGGCAATTCTGCTGAAAACAACGTCAGTCCGGGTTAGTTCCATTCAAATCATGCAAGTTAGAGTCAAAAACAAGGGCAAAAGTGTTTGGAAAAGTAGATACGTCGGAGACGTATCAACTCCCCCAAGCTTAAACCTTTGCTTGTCCGCAAGCAATTCAGCTGACAAACTGAAAGTGATAAAGAAAAACTTTTACAAACTCTGTTTGCTCTTGTTGTTGTAAATATGTAAAGCCAGCATTCAAGTTTTCAGCAAAGATTATGACTAACCATATTCACAATAACACTTAGGTATCATGTTTACTCATGTCAATGACATAATCAACTAGCGAGCAATAATAATAAATCTTGGATGACAACACTTCCTCAAAATAATCATAATATGATATAACAAGATGCTATCTCGCTAGCCCCTTTCTGAGACCGCAAAACATAAATGCAGAGCACCTTCAAAGATCAAGGACTGACTAAACATTGTAATTCATGGTAAAAGAGATCCAGTCATAGTCATACCCAATATAAATTAGTAGTAATGAATGCAAATGACAGCAGTGCTCTCCAGCTGGTGCTTTTTGATAAGAGGGTGGTGACTCAACATAAAAGTAAATAGATACGCCCTTCGCAGGGGGAAGCAGGGATTTGTAGAGGTGCCAGAGCTCGGTTTTGAAATAGAGATAAATAATATTTTGAGCGGCATGCTTTCATTGTCAACATAACAACCAAGGGATGGTGATATCTTCCATGCTACACACATTATAGGCTGTTCCCAAACAGAATGGTAAAGTTTATACCCCCCCTCCACCAACAAGCATCAATCCATGGCTTGCTCGAAATAACGAGTGCCTCCAACTAACAACGGTCCCAGGGGGAGTTTTGTTTGCAATTATTTTGATTTAGTTTGCATAAAGCATGGGACTGGGCATCTCGGTGACCAGCCATTTTCTCGTGAGTGAGGAGCGGAGTCCACTCCTCTTGAGAATAACCCTCCTAGCATGGAAGATACAGACAGCCCTAGTTGATACATGAGCTATTAGAGCATACAAAACAAAATTTCATTTGAAGGTTTGGAGTTTGGCACATACAAATTTACTTGGAACGGCAGGTAGATACCGCATATAGGAAGGTATGGTGGACTCATATGGAATAACTTTGGGGTTTAAGGGATTGGATGCACAAGCAGTATTCTCGCTTAGTACAAGTGAAGGCTAGCAAAAGGACTGGAAGCGACCAACTAGAGAGCGACAACAGTCATGAACATGCATTAAAATTAATAAACATTGAGTGAAAGCATGAGTAGGATATAATCCACCATGAACATAAATATCGTGAAGGCTATGTTGATTTGTTTCAACTACATGCGTGAACATGTGCCAAGTCAAGTCACTTGAATCATTCAAAGGAGGATACCACCCTATCATACCACATCACAACCATTTTAATAGCAAGTTGGCACACAAGGTAAACCATTATAAACTCCTAGCCAATTAAGCATGTCATAAGCAACTATAATCTCTAATTGTCATTGCAAACATGTTTATCCATAATAGGCTGAATCAGCAACGATGAACTAATCATATTTACAAAAACAAGAGAGGTCGAGTTCATACCAGCTTCTCCCATCTCAATCAGTCCATCATATATCATCATAATTGCCTTTCACTTGCACGGCCGAATGATGTGAATAATAATAATAGTGCACGTGCATTGGACTAAGTTGGAATCTGCAGGCATTCAATAAACAGGAGAAGACAAGGCAGTATGGGCTCTTGGTTAAATCAACAATAATGCATATAAGAGCCACTAAAACAATTTTATCATGGTCTTCTCCTATCGACCCCCAAAGGAAAGAAAAGAAATAAAACTATTTACACGGGAAAGCTCCCAACAAGCAAAAGAAGATCGGAAAATATTTTTGGGTTTTCTTTTTAATTATTACTACTACAGCAAGAAAATAAACTAGCTAAAAGCTGCAACTAACTTTTTTGGTTTTTCTTAAGGTTTTCAAACACACAAGAAGAAAGCATAAAAAGAAAATAAACTAGCATGGATATTACAGTGAAAAAGTATGAGCACCGACAACTAGCAATGAGTGTGTGAACATGAATGTAATGTCGGTGGGAAATACGTACTCCCCCAAGCTTAGGCTTTTAGCCTAAGTTGGTTTATTGCCACGGATGACCAGGCGGATATCCATAGTTGTAGCTGGGGTCGTACTGAGATGCAGCAGCTATTGCATCATGGGTTGCAGCTTGGAGGCGAGCTGCCCTCGTCCTCCTTTCGTACTCATTTGCCTCTTCTCTGGTTATAAAATGTCTCCCTTTTGCCTGGAAGTCAAAGAGAGCAGGAGCAGGGAGAACAATATCGACAGCGTGACGCCTGTCAAAGATTAGTCAGTACTGGAGATGTGGTTCATTCCTCTCGACAAACTGATGGTGAACCATAGCCTTAAAGTCTAGATAAGTAGGAGGCAATTCAAGATCATCATCACGTATGGTTACACCAAGAAAATCAGCTAAGAGGGTTGCATAAATTCCACCAAAGAAATCTCCATTAAATCTATTATGATGCAACCTACGTGCCACAATGGCTCCCAAAATTATAAGATTTATCTCCTAACACAGCACTCCTAAGAATACTAAGGTCAGGGACACACATGTGACATGCTTCATCCTTACCATTTATGCACCTACCTATGAAGAGAGAAAAATAATGTATAGCAGGAAAATGAATGCTCCCTATGGTAGCTTGTGCTATATCTCTAGATTCCCCCACAGTTATACTAGCAAGAAAATCTCTAAATTCAGATTTGCGAGGTTCACTAGCACTACCCATTGTGGAAGTTTGCAAGCAGTGGTAAAATCCTCTAAGTCCATAGTATAAGATTTTTCATAAAGATCCAACAGGACAGTTTGAGAATTGCGTGAAGATGAAAATTCAAACCTCCTCACAAAGGAACTAGTGAGATAGTGGTACTAGCGGCACTTTTCCTCCTCGAAGCTCACAAGATCAGCGGTACGCAAATATGCGTTAAATTCTTCCTTGATTCCCGCTCGATCCATAAAGTCCTCTGAAAGCCATTCACAAGGCCGCACTGGGGCGTTCCTTGGTGGCTCATCGTCAGCATCACGCATTGCAAGCCTGGGTCCTTGCTTCCTTGAAGAACCACCTTGGTACATTTTCCTAAGCATATTTCTTCCTCTGAAAAATTTCTGAAATTTTTAGTAACTTCAAATAAAAGTGAACCAAGCTCAAGAAAATTGATAGCAACTACTCCTACAAGTGCCTAGAGACTATATCAAGCATTAGAACTACTTGGAACCATATAAATTTGACATGCAATCTCAAGAACATGGTCACCTAGGTAGCACACATTTGCAATTTATAAAGCACTAGAACAAAAACTAATTGGACCAATGGAGGAGTCACATACCAAGGAACGATCCACCAAAGCAGTTTTGTGAGAGGTGCTTTGAGCAAGGAGATCGAAAATCGCAGCAAAATGAGATAGAACTCGTGCTTGAGCTGGATGGTGATTTTTTTGGGAGGAAGAAGAAGTGTGTGGGTTCATGAATAAGTGGAGGGGAGCTACCATGGGCCCATGAGGCAGGGGCGCATCCTGTAGGGGTGGGCGCGCCCTAGACCCTCGTGGCCAGGTGCTTGCTCCCCCTGTTGTGTTCTCAGTGCCAGATATTCTCAAATATTCCAGAAAAAATCATATTAAATTGGCAGGGCATTTGGAGAACTTTTATTTTCGAGGTACTTTTATATTGCACGGGTAATTCAGAAAACTGAGATAAAATACTATTTTTACTTTATTTCAACTAAATAACAGAAAGTAGAAAGAGGGTACAGAAGGTTGTGCCTTCTAGTTTCATCCATCTCATGCTCATCAAAAGGAATCCACTAACAAGGTTGATCAGGTCTTGTTAACAAACTCATTCCGAATAACATGGAACCGGAGAAATTTTGAATAACACTATGTTACCTCAACGGGGATATGCACATCCCCAATAATAAGAATATCATATTTCTTCTTGACAGTGGGAAGAGGAAATTCAAAACCTCCAAAAATAATTGATGGAATTTTTCCAATAGAATTGATACTGTGGACTTGAGGTTGTTTCCTCGGAAAGTGTACCGTATGCTCATTACCATTAACATGAAAAGTGACATTGCCTTTGTTGCAATCAATAACAGCCCCTGCAATATTCAAAAAGGGTCTACCAAGAATAATAGACATACTATCGTCCTCAGGAATATCAAGAATAACAAAGTCCGTTAAAATAGTAACGTTTGCAACCACAACAGGCACATCCTCACATATACCGACAGGTATAGCAGTTGATTTATCGGCCATTTGCAAAGATATTTCAGTAGGTGTCAACTTATTCAAATCAAGTCTACGATATAAAGAGAGAGGCATAACACTAACACCGCTCCAAGATCACATAAAGTAGTTTTAACATAGTTTCTTTTAATGGAGCATGGTATAGTAGGTACTCCTGGATCTCCAAGTTTCTTTGGTATTCCACCTTTAAAAGTATAATTAGCAAGCATGATGGAAATTTAAGCTTCCAGTATCTTTCTTTTATTAGTAACAATTTCTTTCATATACTTAGCATAAGGATTCATTTTGAGCATATCGCTTAATCGCATACATAAAAAGATAGGTCTAATCATTTCAGAAAGCGCTCAAAATCCTCATCATCCTTTTTCTTGGATGGTTTGGGAGGAAAAGGCATGGGTTTCTGAACCCAAGGTTCTCTTTCTTTACCATGTTTCCTAGCAACAAAGTCTCTCTTATCATAACGTTGATTCTTTGATAGTGGGTTATCAAGATCAAGAACAGGTTCAATTTCTACATCATTATCATTGCTAGGTTGAGCATCAACATGAACATAATTATTAATATTATCATATTGTGTTTCAGCATCAGAAATAGAAATATCATTGGGATTCTCAGGTGGTTCAGTAGTAGGTTCACTAGAAGCATGCAAAGTCCTATCATTTTTCTTTTTCTTCTTTTTAGAAGGACTAGGTGCATCTAAATTATTCCTCTGGGAATCTTGCTCAATTCTCTTAGGATGGCCTTCAGGATACAAAAGGTTCCTGAGTCATTTTACCAGTTCTAGTAGCCACTCTAACAACACAGTCATTGTTCTTACTATTCAATTCATTGAGCAAATCATTCTGAGCTTTAAGTACTTGTTCTGCTTGAGTAGTAACCATAGAAGCATGTTTACTAATGACTTTAAGTTCACCTTTAACTCTAGACATATAATCACCCAAGTGTTCTATCATATAAGCATTTTGTTTTAATTGTCTACCAAAATAAGCATTGAAATCTTCTTGCTTAACCATAAAATTTTCAAACTCATCCAAACATTGGCTAGCAAATTTAGTAGGAGGGATTTCAGCTTTATCATATCTATAGAGAGAATTTACCTTTACTACCTGTGTCGGGTTATCAAGACCATGAGTTTCTTTAGTAGGTAATGGATTAAGATCATATATTTCTTCAATAGGAGGTAAATTCTTAACATCTTCTGCTTTAATACCCTTTTCTTTCATAGATTTCTTTGCCTCTTTCATATCTTCAGGACTGAGAAACTGAACACCTCTTTTCTTCGGAGTTGGTTTGGAAATAGGCTCAGGAGTTGGCTCAGGGAGTGTCCAATTATTTTCATTAGTCAACATATTTTTCAATAGAATTTCAGCTTCATCCGGTGTTCTTTCCCTGAAAACAGAACCAGCACAACTATCCAGGTAATCTCTAGAAGCATCGGTTAGTCCATTATAAAAGATATCAAGTATTTCATTTTTCTTAAGAGGATGATCAAGCAAAGCATTAAGTAATTGGAGAAGCCTCCCCCAAGCTTGTGGGAGACTCTCTTCTTCAATTTGCACAAAATTATATATTTCCTTTAAAGCAGCTTGTTTCTTATGAGCAGGGAAATATTTAGCAGAGAAGTAATAAATCATATCCTGGGGACTACACAGACAACCAGAATCAAGAGAGTTAAACCATATCTTAGCATCACCCTTTAATGAGAACGGAAATATTTTAAGGATATAAAAGTAGTGAGTTCTCTCATCATTAGTGAACAGGGTGGCTATATCATTTAATTTAGTAAGATGCGCCACAACAGTTTCAGATTCATAGCCATAAAAAGGATCAGATTCAACCAGAGCAATTATATCAGGATCAACAGAGAATTCATAATCCTTATCAAGAATACGAGATAGGTGAAGTAGCAAAAGCGAGGTCAGGTTTCATTTTAGCATTAAGAGATTGCTGCTTCCATTTAGCTAATAACTTCTTTAGATCATATCTATCATTGCAAGCTAAAATAGCTCTAGCAGCTTCTTCATCCATAACATAACCCTCAGGAACAATAGGCAATTCATATTTATTAGGGGGAGAATCTTCATCATCACTATCTTCAATATTATCAGTTTCAATAATTTCATTCTCTCTAGCCCTAGCAAGTTGTTCATCAAGAAATTCACCAAGTGGCACAGTAGTATCAAGCATAGAAGTAGTTTCATCATAAGTATCATGCATAGCAGAAGTGGCATCATCAATAACATCTGACATATTAGAATTAATAGCAGAAGCAGGTTTAGGTGTCGCAAGTTTACTCAAAACAGAAGGTGAATCAAGTGCAGAGCTAGATGGCAGTTCCTTACCTCCCCTCGTAGTTGAAGGATAAATTTTTGTTTTCTCGTCTTTCAAGTTCTTCATAGTGACCAGCAGATATAAATCCTAAGTGACTCAAAGAATAGAGCTATGCTCTCCGACAACGGCCGGAAAATAGTCTTGATAACCCACAAGTATAGGGGATCATAGCAGGTTTTCGAGGGTAGAGTATTCAACCCAAATTTATTGATTCGACACAAGGGGAGCCAAAGAATATTCTCAAGTATTAGCAGTTGAGTTGTCAATTCAACCACACCGGATAACTTAGTATCTGCAGCAAAGTATTTAGTAGCAAAGTAATATGGAAGTAACGGTAGCAGTAGCAAAAGTAATATTTTTGGGTTTTGTAGTGATTGTAACAAGATGTAACGGAAAAGTAAATAAGCGGAGAACAATATGTGAAAAGCTCGTAGGCATTGGATCGCTGATGGAGAATTATGCCGGATGCAGTTCATCATGTAACAGTCATAACATAGGGTGATACAAAACTAGCTCCAATTCATCAATATAATGTAGGCATGTATTCCGAATATAGTCATACGTGCTTATGGAAAAGAACTTGCATGACATCTTTTGTCCTACCCTCCCGTGGCAGCGGGGTCCTAATGGAAACTAAGGGATATTAAGGCCTCTTTTTAATAGAGTACCGGACCAAAGCATTAAAACATAGTGAATACATGAACTCCTCAAGCTACGGTCATCACCGGGAGTGGTCCCGATTATTGTCACTTGGGTTGCGGATCATAACACATAGTAGGTGACTATAGACTTGCAAGATAGGATCAAGAACTCACATATATTCATGAAAACATAATAGGTTCAGATCTGAAATCATGGCACTCGGGCCCTAGTGACAAGCATTAAGCATAGCAAAGTCATAGCAACATCAATCTCAGAACATAGTGGATACTAGGGATCAAACCCTAACAAAACTAACTCGATTACATGATAAATATCATCCAACCCATCACCGTCCAGCAAGCCTATGACGAAATTACTCACGCACGGCGGTGAGCATCATGAAATTGGTGATGGAGGATGGTTGATGATGACGACGGCGACAGATTCCCCTCTTCGGAGCCCCGAACGGACTCCAGATCAGCCCTCCCGAGAGATTTTAGGGCTTGGTGGCGGCTCTGTATCATAAAACGCGATGAATCCTTCTCTCTGATTTTTTTCTCCCCGAACACGAATATATGGAGTTGGAGTTGAGGTCGGTGGAGCAACAGGGGGCCACGAGGCAGGGGGCGCGCCCCCACCCTCATGGACAGGTGGAGGCCCCCCTGATGTGGATTCTTCTTCCAGTATTTTTAATATTTTCCAAAAATAAGTTCCGTGGAGTTTCAGGTCATTCCGAGAACTTTTGTTTGTGCAAATAAATAACACCATGGCAATTCTGTTGAAAACAGCGTCGGTCCGGGTTAGTTCCATTCAAATCATGCAAGTTAGAGTCCAAAACTAGGGCAAAAGTGTTTGAAAAAGTAGGTACGACGGAGACGTATCAAGAACCAAGCACATCAAGAGACGCTTCAATTCCATCCAGGATCAAGTCCATGTGGGAGACATAGATATTTGCAATATTCATACGGATCTTAATGTTGCAGACCCGTTGACTAAGCCTCTTCCACGAGCAAAACATGATCCGCACCAAAACTCCATGGGTGTTAGAATCATTAGTGTGTAATCTAGATTATTGACTCTAGTACAAGTGGGAGACTAAAGGAAATATGCCCTAGAGGCAATAATAAAGTTATTATTTATTTCCTCATATCATGATAAATGTTTATTATTCATGCTAGAATTGTATTAACCGGGAAACATAATACATGTGTGAATACATAGACAAACATAGTGTCACTAGTATACCTCTACTTGACTAGCTCGTTGATCAAAGATGGTTGAGTTTCCTAAACCATAGACATGAGTTGTCATATGATTAACGGGATCACATCACTAGGAGAATGATGTGATTGACTTGACCCATTCTGTTAGCTTAGCACATGATCGTTTAGTTTACTGCTATTGCTTTCTTCATGACTTATACATGTTCCTATGACTATGAGATTATGCAACTCCTGATTACTGGAGGAACACTTTGTGTGCTACCAAACGTCACAACGAATCGGGTGATTATAAAGGTGCTCTACAGGTGTCTCCGATGGTACTTGTTGAGTTGGCATAAATCAAGATTAGGATTTGTCACTCCGATTGTCGGAGAGGTATCTCTGGGCCCTCTCGGTAATGCAAATCACAATAAGCCTTGCAAGCAATGTGAATAACGAGTTAGTTGCGAGAAGGTGCATTATGTAACGAGTAAAGAGACTTGCCGGTAACGAGATTGATCTAGGTATTGAGATACCGACGATCGAATCTCGGGCAAATAACATACCGATGACAAAGGGAACAACGTATGTTGTTATGGGTGTTAGAATATGTGGGAGCCAATATGAGCATCCACGTTCCGCTATAGGTTATTGGTCGGAGATGTGTCTCGGTCATGTCTACGTAGTTCTCGAACCCGTAGGGTCCGCACGCTTAAAGTTCGGCGACGATCGGTATTATGAGTTTTTGTGTTTTGATGTACCGAAGGTAGTTCGGAGTCCTGGATATGATCACGGACATGACGAGGAGTCTCGAAATGGTCGAGACGTAAAGATCGATATATTGGACGACTATATTCGGACACCGGAAGTGTTCCGGGTGGTTTCGGAGAAAACCAGAGTGCCGGAGGGTTACCGGAACCCCCCGAGAGAAATAATGGGCCTTATGGGCCTTAGTGGAGAGAGAGAGGGCTGGCCTAGGGCAGGCCGCCCGCCCCTCCCCCTCTGATCTGAATTGGACTAGGAGAAGGGGGCCCCTTTCCTTCTCCCTCTCCCCCTTCCTTTCCCCCTCCTAGTAGGAGTAGGAAAGAGGGGAGTCCTACTCCTACTAGGAGGAGGACTCCTCCTCCTGGCGTGCCATAGAGGGTCGGCCGACCTCCCCCCTTGCTCCTTTATATACGGGGGCAGGGGGGCACCTCTAGACACACAAGTTGATCTGTTGATCTCTCCCGGCCGTGTGCGGTGCCCCCCTCCACCATAATCCACCTCGATCATATCGTAGCAGTGCTTAGGCGAAGCCCTGCGTCGATAGCATCATCATCACCGTCATCACGCCGTTGTGCTGACGAAACTCTCCGGCGAAGCTCTGCTGGATCGGAGCCCACATGACGTCATCGAGTTGAACGTGTGCTGAACTCGGAGGTGCCGTGCGTTCGGTACTTGGATCGGTCGGATCGTGAAGACGTACGACTACATCAACCGCGTTGTACTAACGCTTCCGCCTTCGGTCTACGAGGGTACGTGGACACACTCTCCCCTCTCGTTGCTATGCATCACCATGATCCTGTGTGTGCGTAGGAATTTTTTTGAAATTACTACGTTCCCCAACAGGGGGGCGCCCCCACTTGGCCGCCTCCTCCTCTCTCCCGCCATGGCCCATTAAGGCCCATTGACTCCTCGGGGGGGTTCCGGTAACCCCTGGAACTCCGGTAATTGCCCGAACTTATCCGAAACCATTCCGGTGTCCAAACCTAGCCTTCCAATATATCAATCTTTATGTCTCGACCATTTCGAGACTCCTTGTTATGTCCGTGATCACATCCGGGACTCCGAACAACCTTCGGCACATCAAAACACATAAACTCATAATACTGATCGTCATCGAACTTTAAGCGTGCGGACCCTACGGTTTCGAGAACTATGTAGACATGACCGAGACTCACCTCTGGTCAATAACCAATAACAGAACCTGGATGCTCATATTGGTTCCCACATATTTTAGGAAGATCTTTATCTGTCAAACCGCATAACAACATACGTTGTTCCCTTTGTCATCGGTATGTTACTTGCCCGAGATTCGATCGTCGGTATCATCATACCTAGTTCAATATCATTACCGGCAAGTCTCTTTACTCATTCCGTAATGCATCATCCCACAACTAACTCATTAGTCACATTGCTTGCAAGGCTTATAGTGATGTGCATTACCGAGAGGGCCCAGAGATATACCTCTCCGATACACGGAGTGACAAATCCTAATCTCGATCTATGCCAACTCAACAAACACCATCAGAGACACCTGTAGAGCATCTTTATAATCACCCAGTTACGTTGTGACGTTTGATAGCACACAAGGTGTTCCTCCGGTATTCGGGAGTTGCATAATCTCATAGTCAGAGGAACATGTATAAGTCATGATGAAAGCATTAGCAATAAAACTATACGATCATTATGCTAAGCTAACGGATGGGTCTTGTCCATCACATCATTCTCTAATGATGTGATCCCGTACATCAAATGACAACACATGTCTATGGTCAGGAAACTTAACCATCTTTGATTAACGAGATAGTCTAGTAGAGGCATACTAGGGACACTTTGTTTTTTCTATGTATTCACACATGTATCAAGTTCCCGGTTAATACAATTCTAGCATGAATAAT
This sequence comes from Aegilops bicornis, assembly GCA_021605145.1. Classification (NCBI taxonomy): domain Eukaryota; kingdom Viridiplantae; phylum Streptophyta; class Magnoliopsida; order Poales; family Poaceae; genus Aegilops; species Aegilops bicornis. The sequence goes on along the minus strand of CM038673.1, from coordinate 192,708,773 downwards.
AAACATTTATCATGATATTAGGAAATATAAATAACAACTTTATTATTGCATCTAGGGCATATTTCCTTCAAATTCACGGGCTCACCGGTGAAGTATGGAGGGGAGAGTTTGCCCTAGCCGCCTAGGGTTAGGGGAGGAAAGCCAATTGTTTCAACTACCTAACGAGCTGGAGGGCAAAGCTACTTCCTGATGTTGCTCGTCTTTTGTTAGTATCCTTCGATGTACACTGTCTCGCCACATATTTCATATCTTTTTTAGTTGCCAAAAAATATCTCCAATCCATTAACGCAGTTCACGGGCCTTCTTCTGGATCGCCGAGGAACCGAGTAGGGTGCAAACATCTTTCTGCATGGATAAATGATAACCACAATGGGTAGCTGGGAGCGTCGCATCCATTGCCGATCGTGTATACGGGGCACTCCAATACCTGCACGCCGCCTCGGCCGGTGACTTCATCGCCATCTTGAAGATCTTTGTCGATCCTAGGCTCCAAAAATATGGCACATCTGCCATCCCATCCCGTCCCATCCCATCTATTGAAGTAAAGCATGAGGATGACAACCAATTGTAACGCCCTCGATGCGGCTATATCTCCCACGTGTCGAAGCACGACTTAGAGGCATAACCGCATTGAAAGCAATGTCGCAAGTGAGGTAATCTTCACACAACTCATGTAATACATAAGGGAAAGAGATACATAGTTGGCTTACAATCGCCACTTCACACAATACATAAATAAACATCCATCATCCAGATTACACTCAAGGTCTGACTACGGAACCAAAATAAAAGAAGACTACCCCAAATGCTAGATCCCCGATCGTCCCAACTGGGCTCCACTACTGATCATCAGGAAAAGACACATAGTAACGACCACGTTCCTTGTCGAACTCCCACTTGAGCTCGGTTGCGTCACCTGCACTGGCATCGTCGGCACCTGCAACTGTTTTGGTAGAATCTGTGAGTCACGGGGACTCAGCAATCTCACACCTGCGAGATCAAGTCTACTTAAGCTTATAGGAAGGACAGAGTTGTGAGGTGGAGCTGCAGCAAGCGACTAGCATATATGGTGGCTACATTCGCAAAAGAGAGCGAGAAGAGAAGCAAGGCACGGTCGTGAAGCTAGTAGCGATCAAGAAGTGATCCCGAAACTACTTACGCCAAACATAACTCCAACACCGTGTTCACTTCCGGACTCACCGAGAAGAGACCATCACGGTTACACACGCAGCGATTGATGTGTTTTAATTAAGGTCAACTTCGGGTTTTCTACCAGGACATTAACAAATTCCCATCCGCCTCATAACCGCGGCACGGCTTTGAAAGATAATACCTGCAGGGTGTCCCAACTTAGCCCATTATAAGCTCTCACGGTCAACGAAGGATATTCCTTCTACCGGAAGACCCGATCGATCTCGGAATCCCGGACTACAAGACATCTCGACAATGGTAAAACAAGACCAGCAAGACCACCCATTGTGCCGACAAATCCCGATAGGAGCTGCACATATCTCGTTCTCGTGGCAAACCGGATAAGCGAAGCGTCTGGTACCAACGTGACCCAAGTTGCCAAGGGACGGTCCCAAGACGGTTCTCTAGTTTGGACCAACACTGGAGGAGCACCGGCCCGGGGTAAATAAAGATGACCCTCGGCTCGAAAAACCCGGGGAAAAAGGCTTAGGTGGCAAATGGTAAAACCAAAGTTGGGCCTTCTTTGGAAGAGTCTTATTCAAAGCGAACTATCAAGGGGTCCCATAAATCACCCAACCGTGTAAGGAACGCGAAATCAAGGAACATAACACCGGTATGACGGAAACTAGGGTGGCAAGAGTGGAACAAAACACCAGGCATAAGGCCGAGCCTTCCACCCTTTACCAAATATATAGATGCATAAATTAAAGAAGATATATTGTGATATCCCCGGCAAGTAAACATGTTCCAACAAGGAACAACATCTCCATGTTCCAACAAGGAACAAACTTCATCTTCACCTGCAACTAACAACGCTATAAGAGGGGCTGAGCAAAGCGGTAACATAGCCAAACAACGGTTTGCTAGGAAAGGATGGTTAGGGGTTTGGCATGGCAAATATGAGTGGCATGATATAGCAAGTGGTAGGTAACGCAGCATAGGCATAGCAAAAGAGCGAGCATCTAGCAAGCAAAGATAGAAGTGATTTCGAGGGTATGGTCATCTTGCCTGCAAAGTTCTCGAGTTGTCGAAAGCTTGATCCTCGTAAGCGTTCTCAACAGGTTCCTCGTTCACGTACTCGTCTCCCGGCTCTACCCAAAGCAAGCACACAAACAATGGAACCACAATAAATCACGGTGCAATGCACAAGCAACATGATGCAATACATGGCATGATATGCAACATGATGCAACGAGAAGGAAAAATGATGAACAAGGCATCAACTTGGCAAACCAAGTATGCCGCTGGAAAGGTGGGATGATTTCGGTTGAAATCGTTATAAAGATCACCGGAATCGGATGCACGGTTTGCAAATGACAAGCAAAACAAGAATGACACAATTCTGCCATTAACAGCATGATACCACTTAGCGAGCAACAAGAAATTAAGCTAATGCACCCAAACGTACCAACAAAGCATATGGCAGTGATCCACTCAAGATGCTTGACAAAAGATGAACACTGAGCTACGGCTAAATCACATCATAACAGGTCCAAACAAGCATGGCAAAACTGCAAAATATATCAGCTTCATAGACAGAAAATACTAACATGCCAGAAATTAACATCAGGAAGGCATGTTTAGAGCAAGCAAACAACCTGCTACAGGAAAAAGACATAGCAAAATAAGGGATGGAATGAATCTACTCAAGGCATTGAACAAAAGTCCCTTACTAACCAAGAGCCAAAAGGTATCACAAAATGTAATAGCACCCATGTCAATATACCAAGTTTCGTTAAAAGATTCAGCAAACAGGGCATGACATTGACAGAATTATGTAGGCATCTTCGCGAGCTCGATGCACTCACTATGGAGCATTTCATGATAAAATAAGCATACATACATCAATAAGACATGGCATACAAGTTATACATGGCAAGAAAAACATCATAGCATACACGGATCAACTACAACAACCTTGGCAAAATTGAATAACATGTAAACAACCTGCCAAGAAACATTTTATAGCAAAAGTAGAGTTCGAATGACTCAACCTATGGCACTCCATAATTTAAAAAAATGGCATGGATGGATAGAGAATAACCATATTTGCAAAACACCCTTACTGAAGTATCTCAAAATAAGCATGGATGTCTCTGTAGCATCAAGTTTACATGGCATAAAAATATCAGCAGAACAGGGGCTGAAATCAGCAACATCATGAAGCCTAGTTTGCATGCTTGTGATAGTCACCAAAGAGATCACAAAAATACATGGCATACACCCCTGTAAAGATGGCATGGCATATTACAAAACACATGTAGGACTCAAGATCATAGGATGCACACATCAATCATGGCAAAAATGACAAAAGTGCATATTCTGATAAGAATCTGAAACTAACATCACATAGCCCTCTTCTAACAGTATTTCCGACATAAAGATGAACCCAACTGGAAACTATCCAATTAGATGAAACGATGTACTCGTCGAGTCGAACAATGCGGTGTGCTATACGCCCAAAACGGAGCGACGGGTGCAAAGTTATGATGCGATGAAAATGCAACAAATAATCTGCAGAATAGATAACTTCGAGGAATTCGGTGGTCAACCGGATGGATCTAGGGTTCGTCCGAGGGCGCGCGAACCGAGGCGAGGCCGGGGCTCGCCGGAGTTGGTGCCGGAGGAGGAGGGAGGAGAGGCCGGGGCGGCCGGATCTGGCCGAATCCGGCGCCCGGCGGGCGGAGGCCGGGCGGCGAGCTGGAGCGGCGAGGCGCTGGCGACCGGACAGCTGGCGGCGAGCGGCTGTGGGCAAGTGAGGCTGGTGCGGGCTGGCGGCGGCTGTCATGAGCGGCGACGGCGGGTCCCATGGGGCGGCGGGCGACGGAGGGGAGGGCTCCGGGCCTACGGGCCGGGCGGCGTGGCAGTGGGGCACGCCCACATGGCGGCCTCGGATTGGCCGGGCGGCGGCGGGCGGACGTGTCCGGCCCGGTCCGGATGCGTCCGGCGGCGCGGAGAGGAGCGGAGCTAGGGTTAGGGGTGGAGTTGATCCGGAATTTCGGGGGAGGAGGTGTTTTTATAGGTAGAGGGAGCTAGGAGGCTCCAAATGGAGTGTAGTTTTCGCTCACACGATCGTGATCCGACGACGGAGAGCATGGAAGTGACTTAGATGGGTTATTGGGCTGTTTTGGAGGGGTGTTGGGCTGCAACTCAAAAGAGGCCTTCGCGGTTACCCGGTTAACCGTTGGAGTATCAAACGACCTCCAAATGGCACGAAACTTAACAGGTGGTCTACTAGTGGTGTACCAAGGCCACTTGGCAAGCCTCGGTCCATTCCGAGAACGTTCAACACCCGCTCACGAAAAAGAGACAAGAGGGGTGCGTCGGTGCATGTAGGAGTGTCGGATTGCAAAACGGACAATGGGGAAAATGCTCGGAATCATGAGACGAACACGTATGCGAATGCGATGCACATGATGACATGATATGAAATGCATCACATGAACAAAATGCAAAAACCCAACCACGGAGGGAATACCATAGCACATAGCCGAAAATGGCAAGAGTTGGAGTTACAAATATGGAAAGTTACATCCGGGGTGTTACAACACTCCACCACTACAAGAGGATCTCGTCCCGAGATCTAGGACTGAAAGAACTCCGGATATTCGGAACAGAGGTGATCCTCGCGCTCCCAGGTGGCTTCTCGGTCGGAATGGTGTGACCACTTCACTTTCAGGAATTTGATTGACTTGTTGCGAGTCTTGCGCTTTCGGTTTCTTCAAGAATAGCAACGGGGTGCTCATGATAAGAGAGATCTTCTTGGAGGTCAATTTCTTCGAAGTTGATGGTGCGCTCAGGAGTCTTGAAGCACTTGCGAAGCTGTGACACGTGAAACACATCGTGCACGTTTGCGAAGTTGGACGGAAGCTCAAGTTGATAGGCGAGATCGCCTCTTTTGCCAATGATCTTGAAAGGACCCACATATCTAGGGGCAAGCTTCCCTTTGATACCGAAGCGACGAGTGCCTTTCATTCGAGAGACGCGGAGGTAGACATGGTCTCCGATTTCAAAAGCCACATCACGGTGCTTGTCATCATAATAGCTCTTCTGGCGCGATTGCGCGGCTTTGAGATTCTCACGAATGACTTTGCACATTTCTTCAGCTTCTGTGATCAAGTCGTTGCCAAGAAGTTGGCGTTCACCTGTCTCGGACCAATTGAGAGGAGTACGACACTTTCTGCCATAGAGAATTTCGAATGGGGCCTTTCCCGAACTCGCTTGGAAGATGTTGTTGTAGGAGAACTCGGCATATGGAAGACAATCTTCCCACTTCATACCTAAGGAAATGACACAAGCCCTGAGCATATCTTCAAGGATTTGATTGACTCGCGCGACTTGGCCACTTGTTTGAGGGTGGAAAGCTATGCTGAAACGAATGTTGGTGCCCATGGCCTTCTGAAAGGAGTCCCAGAACTTGGAGGTGAAGATGCTTCCACGGTCTGAAGAGATCAATTGTGGAATGCCGTGCAAGGAGACAATCCTGGAGGTGTATAGTTCTGCCAACTGAGCTGCTGTGATAGATTCTTTGATAGGAAGGAAATGAGCCACTTTAGTAAGCTTGTCAATGACAACAAAGATAGCATCATTTCCACGCTTGGACTTAGGAAATCCAGTCACGAAGTCCATTTCGATATGATCAAACTTCCATTCTGAAATAGCAAGAGGTTGGAGGAGACCAGCTGGTCGTTGGTGTTCTGCTTTCACCCTTCTGCAGACATCATATTCATTCACGAATTGAGCAATTTCTTGCTTCATTCGAGTCCACCAATACGACTGCTTGAGGTCATGGTACATCTTCGTACTTCCAGGATGAATGGATAGAAGAGAATTGTGCGCCTCGTTCATAATGACTTTACGTAGATCACCCTTTGGAACCACAATCCGGTCCTCGAAGAAAAGAGTATCTTTGTCATCAATGTGGAAGCACTTGTATTTGGAAATGCCCTTGTCGATACCACGTTTCACCTTTTTCACCATGGTATCCGGGAGTTGAGCCTCACGAATTTGGTCTTCCAAAGTAGGAGAGACTATGAGGTTGGCAAGAAAGCCTTGAGGAACAACTTGAAGATTCAGCTTGGAAAGCTTCACAAAGGTCTGGTTGGAAGGGCTTGAGGATTAAACTGTTGCGATAAGCCTTTACGCTCGAGCATCTGCAATCACATTGGCCTTGCTCGAGTATATTCAATACTCGGGTTGTACTCTTGAATCATTTCGACCCATCGAGTTTGCACGAGGTTGAGGTTGGGTTGAGTGAAGATATACTTGAGACTCTTGTGATCGGTGAAAATGTCCACTTTCCTTCCCAACAAGAGATGTCTCCAAGTTATTAATGCATGGACAACTGCCGCCAACTCAAGATCGTGAGTGGGGTAGTTCTTTTCATTGGGCTTCAACTGACGAGAGGTATAGGCCACAACTTTCTTCTCTTGCATTAACACAACACCGAGACCTTGAAGAGAAGCATCACAAAAAACTTTGAATGGTTTGGATTCATCAGGAGGAGTTAAGACAGAGCTGTGTGAGTTTCTCTTTGAGAGTATTGAAAGCAACGTCACACTCGGGAGACGGACATACTTCACATGCTTACGGAGGAGGTTGGAAAGAGGCTTTGCAATCTTAGAGAAGTTCTCAATGAATCTTGACAATAGCTTGCAAGTCCAAGAAAGCTGAATTGCTTGACATTACGAGGAGGTTCCCAATTCACAACTGCAGACACCTTCTCGGGGTTAATGACGATGCCCTTAAGCGGAGATGATATGACCAAGGTAAAGAACTTCATCAAGCCAAAATTCACATTTGGAAAACTTCGCATAGAATTGATGCTCTACGAGCTTGTCGAGCACCAATCGCAAATGTTTGGCATGATCCTTCTTATTCTTGGAGAAGACCAAGATATCATCAAGATAGACCAAGACGAATTCATTGGTGTAGGGATTGAAGATGAAGTTCATCATTCGAGAGAATGTTGGAGGAGCATTGCCAAGGCCGAAAGACATGACAGTATATTCATAAGAACCAAAGCTTGTTACGAATGCTTTGTCTTGGGAATATCTTGTTCACGAATGCGAATTTGATGATAACCCATACGCAGGTCAAGCTTGGAGAACACTTTAGCACCTTTGAGTTGCTCGAAAAGCTCATTGATGTTGGGAAGTGGATACTTGTTCTTGATTGTCTTCTTATTCAATGGGCGGTAATCGATGCAAAGCCGGTCCGTGCCATCCTTCTTCTGGACAAAAAGAACTCCACAACCCCATGGAGATGAACTCGGTCTGATCAAACCCAGACGCTCTTGTTCATCGAGCTGTTTCTTCAATTCCTTCAGCTCATTTGGTCCAAGCTTGTATGGACGCTTGCAAACGGGTTCGATGCCGGGCTCAAGATCGATAACGAATTCAAGCGGCGGTGAGGAGGCATACCGGAAGCTCTTACGGAAAGACATCTTGGTACTCACAAGCGACTAGAATCGAGAGATAGCATCCAACTCGCCCTTCTCATTGAGAGAAAACAACCGAATGGTTTCATCACAAGCGGCATAGATGATCACATCCTCAGAAGAGTGTGTCAATTGAATTTCCCTGGCAGCACAATCAAGCTGAGCTTTGTGCTGAGAAAGCCAGTCCATCCCGAGAATTAGATCAATATCCGAGTCACCAAGGACAAATGGTTTAGATAGAAAACTTATAGTCGCCCATCTTGATAGAGACATCATGAACTATTGAGTTGGCTCTCATTGACTTCCCCGGAGAAACAACACCCAAAGGTTTATCCAGGTAAGACCAAGTAAAATCATTCTTTGCAAAGAACGATCTTGACATGAAACAATGCGATGCACCAGTATCAAATAAGACTTTTGCAGGAATATCATTAACTGAGAGATTACCCATTATCACATCAGAAGAATCCTCTGCTTGCGCTGCATTCATCATGTTCACCTTTGCAGACTTGGGATTATGCTTGACCACCGCATTACTGGAAGATCTCACAGGAGGAGGAGGCAGAAGGCGCCTTTGGTTGAAGCACTTGTTCGTAGTGACCTTTCTGCTGACATTTGTTGCAAGTCACCTCTGAGAGCGGACGGTGATAAGGAGCATTTGACCTTGGCGCTTGAGAATTTGACTTGTTACGATAGCTTTGGGTTGGGTGGGTGGGAAGATCCACGACCACTGAGCTCTTCTGGCGATAAGGCTGGCCAGAACGGAGGAGGAGGAGGCAACCAGAACTTCTGTTTCTTAGCTGCCACTAGTGAGGAAGAAGAAGACCGAACTGCGTCCCTGACTCTCTTCTTAGAAGCCTCACATTTGAGCTGGGCAGCTTCTTGCTTCAGTGCCATGTTGTAGAATTCATCATACTTTTCCGGCTCAAAAAGCACGAGAGCTAATTGCAGATCTTCTCTGAGACCACCTCTGAATTGATAGATCATACTCTTTTCATCAGGGACGTCTTGCTTAGCGAAGCGAGCGAGTTTCTGGAACTGGATGTTGTATTGATACACAGACATGCCGCCTTGCTTGAGATTGCGGAACTCCTCACGCTTGCTCTCAACAACACTTTGCGGAATGTGGTGAGCTTTGAAGTCTCGGCGAAACTCATTCCAGGTAATTACGCGACCTCCTCTGGAATCTTTGTATTGCTGATACCACTCGGCAGCTTGGTCCTTGAGTTGAAACGAAGCAAACATGACAAAGTCCTCAGGTCTGACATTGCTACATTCAAAATGTTTGCAGATGTCCACAAGCCAATCGTCGGCGTCTGTGGCCTCGACACAGAAGCTGAAAGACTTTGGCCGATTAGCGAGGAACTGATTGAGGGTAGCAAAGTGCGGCTGGTTGTTGCCTTGGCCTTGATTTCCTTGATTGCCTTGCCCTTGGGTACACTCTTGCAAGAGTTGCAAAATCATCTGAGCATTTGCGTTGGTGGCTGCCATGATAGCTTGCCATGCCTCCGGAGGCGGAGGTGGAGGTGGAGAGTTCGACTGACTCCCATCATTGCGTTCCGGATTCAGACGCGTTGGCGGAGCCATCCTGAAGAGGGTGACATCCGTTAGCACTTTGATAGACAGATAGTCAAGTTGAATCAATGGATAGCAATTGCAACATATAGTCTTCACAATAAACATTCGAACAAGGATGAACGAATGAATTCCAAAAGCTAACATCACACGTCCATTAAGGTGAGAAGCCACTTGATTAAGGGTTGATGAAAAAATAACAAGGTATGACTGGAACAAATAAGTGGTAAGGATTACCCAATCGCAAAACCAAATATCAAGGGAAGAAATGCTAAGAGCTACTTGAATCCCACCTATAAACTCGAAACTTTACATTTTATGTAATCAGGTGTTGGGGATATGAGGACACAAAATATATCACCCAAACTAACAATACCTAGATCCAAATGTATCCATCCGTCAACACATAACCAAGAAACCTTCGAAATCGTGTACCTCGACCTTGAAAAGCATCCGTTATACGAGTCATGGCAATACTCGAGCTCGCCCGATCAAGGTTATCGGGGTTATGTCACCAACAAGCTGTACAAAAGAGATTTTCAATGTCGGCAAAGCTCGTATTCCGTAATCGCAACGATAAAATTGTGGCGACAACACCTCGGAGCTCAACTCCCGTGACACCGCCACAACCCCTAAATGTCGAGGCACCAAGAACAATGTTCTCGTCACAAAACCATCGGAGCGATTCCAAGATACCAGCGTGATCCTAAAAAAATTTAGTGAAATTTGAGGAGAGGAGAGTCAAAACTTCTACGTCGGGAGACCTCACCAGGCTGACGAAGGGACTGGGGAGTAAAAGAATCCTACTCTCCAATATATATAATCCTAAGACTCAAAACATTTTTGTTCTAGACTCAACAACGCCAGACAAACAATCAGCGGGGCTCCTAAGTCGGGGATGGCTCGATTACCAACTTATGCGCCCTCGATGCGGCTATATCTCCCACGTGTCGAAGCACGACTTAGAGGCATAACCGCATTGAAAGCAATGTCGCAAGTGAGGTAATCTTCACACAACCCATGTAATACATAAGGAAAGAGATACATAGTTGGCTTACAGTGCGCCACTTCACACAATACATAAATAAACATCCATCATCCAGATTACACTCAAGGTCCGACTATGGAACCAAAATAAAAGAAGACTACCCCAAATGCTACACGGATCCCGATCGTCCCAAGCTGGCTCCACTCATCGATCATCAGGAAAAGACACATAGTAACGACCACGTTCCTCGTCGAACTCCCACTTGAGCTCGGTTGCGTCACCTGCACTGGCATCGTCGGCACCTGCAACTGTTTTGGTAGAATTTGTGAGTCACGGGGACTCAGCAATCTCACACCCGCGAGATCAAGTCTATTTAAGCTTATAGGAAGGACAGAGTTGTGAGGTGGAGCTGCAGCAAGCGACTAGCATATATGGTGGCTACATTACAAAAGAAGGCGAGAAGAGAAGCAAGGCACGGTCGTGAAGCTAGTAGCGATCAAGAAGTGATCCTGAAACTACTTACGTCAAACATAACTCCAACACCGTGTTCACTTCCCGGACTCCGAGAAGAGACCATCACGGTTACACCTTGATTGATGTGTTTTAATTAAGGTCAACTTCGGGTTTTCTACCCGGACATTAACAAATTCCCATCTGCCTCATAACCGCGGGCACGGCTTTGAAAGATAATACCCTGCAGGGTGTCCCAACTTAGCCCATTATAAGCTCTCACGGTCAACGAAGGATATTCCTTCTACCGGAAGACCCGATCGATCTCGGAATCCCGGACTACAAGACATCTCGACAATGGTAAAACAAGACCAGCAAGACCACCCGATTGCCGACAAATCCCGATAGGAGCTGCACATATCTCGTTCTCAGGGCAAACCGGATAAGCGAAGCGTACAGGTACCAACGTGACCCAAGTTGCCAAGGGACGGTCCCGCACGGTTCTCTAGTTTGGACCAACACTCGGAGGAGCACTGGCCCGGGGGGTAAATAAAGATGACCCTCGGGCTCGCGAAAACCCGGGGGAAAAAGGCTTAGGTGGCAAATGGTAAAACCAAAGTTGGGCCTTCTTTGGAAGAGTCTTATTCAAAGCGAACGGTCACGGGGGTCCCATAAATCACCCAACCGTGTAAGGAACGCGAAATCAAGGAACATAACACCTGTATGACGGAAACTAGGGTGGCAAGAGTGGAACAAAACACCAGGCATAAGGCCGAGCCTTCCACCCTTTACCAAATATATAGATGCATTAATTAAAGAAGATATATTGTGATATCCCCGGCAAGTAAACATGTTCCAACAAGGAACAACATCTCCATGTTCCAACAAGGAACAAACTTCATCTTCACCTGCAACTAACAACGCTATAAGAGGGGCTAAGCAAAGCGGTAACATAGTCAAACAACGGTTTGCTAGGAAAGGATGGTTAGGGGTTTGACATGGCAAATATGGGTGGCATGATATAGCAAGTGGTAGGTAACGCAGCATAGGCATAGCAAAAGAGCGAGCATCTAGCAAGCAAAGATAGAAGTGATTTCGAGGGTATGGTCATCTTGCCTGCAAAGTTCTCAGAGTTGTCGAAAGCTTGATCCTCGTAAGCGTTCTCAACAGGTTCCTCGTTCACGTACTCGTCTCCTGGCTCTACCCAAAGCAAGAACACAAACAATGGAACCACAATAAATCACGGTGCAATGCACAAGCAACATGATGCAATACATGGCATGATATGCGAGATGTGATATGCAATGCGTATGCGTGCTCCGCAAGGAAAAATGATGAACAAGGCATCAAGTTAGCAAACCAAGTATGCCGCTGGAAAGGTGGGATGATTTCGGTTGAAATCGATATAAAGATCACCGGAATCGGATGCATGGTTTGTAAATGACAAGCAAAACAAGAATGACACAATTCTGCCATTAACAGCATGATACCACTTAGCGAGCAACAAGAAATTAAGCTAGTGCACCCAAACGTACCAACAGAGTATATGGCAGTGATCCACTCAAGATGCTTGACAAAAGATGAACACTGAGCTACGGCTAAATCACACCATAACAGGTCCAAACAAGCATGGAAAAACTGCAAAATATATCAGCTTCACAGACTTGAGAGAAAATACTAACATGCCAGAAATTAACATCAGGAAGGCATGTTTAGAGCAAGCAAACAACCTGCTACAGGAACAAGACATAGCAAAATAAGGAACGGAATGAATCTACTCAAGGCATTGAACAAAAGTCCCTTACTGACCAAGAGCCAAAAGGGATCAGAAAATGTAATAGCACCCATGTCAATATAGCAAGTTTCGTTAACAGATTCAGCAAACAGGGCATGACATTGACAGAATTATGTAGGCATCTTCGCGAGCTCGATGCACTCACTACAGATCATTTCATGATAAACTAAGCATACATACATCAAGAAGACATGGCATAGACGCTATACATGGCAAAAACAAAATCATAGCATACACGGATCAACTACAACAACCTTGGCAAAATTGAATAACATGTAAACAACCTGCCAGGAAACATTTTATAGCAAAAGTAGAGTACGATTGATTCAAGCTATGGCACTCCATAATTGCAAAAAAGGGCATATATGGATAGAGAATAACCATATGTTCAAAACACCCTTACTGAAGTATCTCAAAATAAGCATGGATCTCTCTGTAGCATCAAGTTTACATGGCATAAAAATATCAGCAGAACAGGGGCTGAAATCAGCAACATCATGAAGCCTAGTTTTCATGCTTGTGCTAGTCACCACAGAGTTCAAAAAAATACATGGCATACACCCCTGTAAAAATGGCATGGCATATTACAATACACCTGTAGGACTCTAGATCATATGATGCACACATAAATCATGGCAAAAATGACAAAAGTGCATGTTCTGATAAGAATCTGAAACTAACATCACATAGCCCTTTTCTAACAGCATTTCGGGCATCAAGATGAACTCAAATGAAAATGATTCAATGAGATGAAATGATTTACACGTCTATTTGAACAATTCGGTATGCTATACACCCAAAACGGAGCCACAGGTGCAAAGTTATGATGCGGTAAAAATGCAACAAATAATCTGCAGAATAAATAACTTAGAGGAATTCGGGGGTCAACCGGATGGATCTAGGGTTCGTCCGAGGGCGCGCGAACCGAGGCGAGGCCGGGGCTCGCCGGAGTTGGTGCCGGAGGAGGAGGGAGGAGAGGCCGTGGCGGCCGGATCTAGCCGGATCCGGCGCCGGCGACGTCGGGCGGAGGCGGGGCCGGGCGGCCGGAGCTCGGCGGAGGCCGGCGACAGCAGCCGACGAGCAGGCTGGAGCTAGTCTGGCGGCGGCCAGCGGCGAGGCCAGGCGACAGCGGGGTCCCATGTGAGGCGGGCGACAGAGTGGGCGGGAGGGCCTCCCATGAGCCCTGTGGTGGCCAGGCAGTGGGGCACGCATACGTGGCGGCCTTGGATTGGCCGGGCGGCGGACGTGTCCGGCTCGGTCCAGATGCGTCCGGCGGCGCGGAGAGGAGCGGAGCTAGGGTTAGGGGTGGAGTTGATCCGGAATTTCGGGGGAGGAGGTGTTTTTATAGGTAGAGGGAGCTAGGAGGCTCCAAATGGAGTGTAGTTTTCGCCCACACGATCGTGATCCGACGACGGAGAGCATAGAAGTGACTTAGATGGGTTATTGGGCTGTTTTGGAGGGGTGTTGGGCTGCAACTCAAAAGAGGCCTTCATGTTACCGGTTAAGCGTTGGAGTATCAACGACCTCCAAATGGCACGAAACTTGACAGGTGGTCTACGGTGGTGTACCAAGGCCACTTGGCAAGTCTCGGTCCATTCGAGAACGTTCAACACCCGCTCAATAAAAAGAGACAAGCGGGTTGCTCCGGTGCATGTAGGAGTGTCGGATTGCAAATCTTACAACGGGGAAAATGCTCGGAATCATGAGACGAACACGTATGCGAATGCGATGCACATGATGACATGATATGAAATGCATGACATGAACAAAATGCAAAAACCCAACCACGGAGGGAATACCATAGCACATAGCCGAAAATGGCAAGAGTTGGAGTTACAAATATGGAAAGTTACATCCGGGGTGTTACACCAATCCTGCCTCAAGCTCATCCTTGGTAGCGAAAGTCTGTCGGCGACACACATGTGTCTTCTTTGACGCAAGCAGCTTGGTCTTCTCTTTCAAGGTCGCCCTCAGCAACTACTAAGCCGCCTCAGGAGTGATCGGGGTGGGTGGGAGTGGTTGGTGCCTATGACAACCACTCCCCCTGGTTTGACATTTTCCTAGATGAGGTTGAGTGTCAAAGTTGTCGCTCCCCAGAACTATGGTGGGGGAGTTCTGTTCTCACACTCTCGCATTGCTCCCCTTTGTTGAAAGCAAGCACCAACCCAAGCCCACTGTATCTATGATCATTCCCATCCATGGAAGAAGTAATGCATGAGGATGACAACCAATCCTTCCTCAAGTTCATCCTCCTAGCGGCGGAGGTCCGCCGGTTGCATGCATGTATCTCCTTTGACGCAGACAACTTGATATTCTCATTCTAGGCCACCCAGCAACTATCGAGCCACCTCAGGAGTGATTAGGATGGGAGTGGCCAGCACCAACGACAACCACTTTCCTTGCGTTGATATTTCCCTCGGTGAGGTTGAGTGTCAAAATTGTCGCTCCCCAAATCCATAGCGGGGAGTTCTTCTCTCGCACAATCCCATTCCTCTCCTTTATCGAAAGTAAGCACCCACCCAAGCCCAATGTACCTATCAGCATGTCTCCTACTATTGGGCTGCTACTATCGCTCGCACGCATGCCCATCTATCTGCCACCACCCGCCCGCCCTCTGCAACACATATCCAAGCCCACCACATCCTCACTACTTGGCCCATCTGTATCGAACCGCTGGTTGCAACCCCGTCACTTATTTTGGGCATGCTGCCCAGTGGGCTTCTTTCCCTGGTTTCCTCCACGAAGTGCGGCATGGTGCTTGTGCCCCTCAGCTCAGCTCAAGCAGCTTGTGTGGGGCGTTGCGGTATATCGCTCATGGCGTGCGAGAAACGTCGCTTCTCTCGCGTGGTTCAGGTCAGCTGCTGCTACATGGTCCTGGCCTGCTCGCGTGCACCGGCGAGCGAGAGCGAGCGTCTCCTATCAAGCTAGCTAGGTGAGACTTTTAGTTGTGTCATTTCCAATTAATAAAAATATAATTTTTTTCTCAAATTTGAAAAAAATCATGAATTTTTTAAAATGTTCATGGATGCAAAAAAAGTTCACGGTTGAAAAAATTGTTGGAAATTAAAAATGTTCATAAATTCAGAAAATAATCGTGAATTAAAAATGATTCATGAATTCAAAAATCATTAAATGAAAAAAATATTCTTGAATTCAAAACATCAGTAAAGTAAGACACAAAATGTTTGTGAACAATTTTGATTTTTTTGAACATTTCTTGAAATTATGAATAATTTTGGAAATCCCAATTTGTTTAAATTGATTTCTTTTTTGATATTTCAAGCATTTCTAAAGAACAGGAACAATTTCTAAATAAACTTTGAAGATTTTGACTTTTTTTTATTTATGAGTTTTTGAAAAAAAGAAACTGAAAAAATGGGAAAGCAAACCAAACCAAAATACAAAAATAAAACAGATAGAACAGTATTAGAAAAAAAGGTTCAGAAACCTTCCTAATGAGCCGCCCCATCTCGTACGCTAGTGAGCGATCGGAAGCTCACAACAAGCGATACATAGCATTATTCTGTAACTGCAGGGCGCTGCCGTAGGAGCCAGACTGGACGGATGGGAATGCCACTCCCCCAACCCTAAAACTCCTTGTACGAACTTCACACACAGCAATTCAGCTATCGGGGATTCGGGGAAAGTTCTCACGAGACATACTATTAGCATTTGGTAGCAGTAACGGGGTAACGTTTCCTCCAGCAAGTTGTTTCAAGTACAATCATCCAAAGTCAAGTCTACAATTAAATCTATTTGCAAGCTCATAACATGTAGCCGCTTATAGAACGAAGCGTAGGCATATTGCGATGATACTAGATTCAACCGTGTACGTGGTCAAGCTGGGTGTCTGTACACTTCACAGCTCAAGCTTGCTGGCAAGGTACCAGGAGTGCATGGCAAGGCTGCCGAACGACAAGATGTTGGCCAGCGATGAGAGACCGTGGATCATCCCAAACTTCTTGTTCATCGCAGCGAGGGTAGGGTTGCTTTTTGCCGTCTTGACGTTCTTCGACCACCCGACCTCGTCACCGATGCTAAGCTCTCTCTCGATCTTGTGCCTCTTCTTCATCATCTGCAATGAGCAAGCATACAACTAGTTCAAGCAGCTGTGTATACCAGAAAATGCAAGGAAATTGGAAAAGTGTACCTTCTAGTTTATCAAAGTACAATTCCCATTCACCTAGGTTCACTTCACACAATAAACAATGCGTTCCTTTTCTCACAATTAAATCAGTGTTTCTTCATATAAGTACATCATTCTAGACGTTGTCACATACTGATATTAAGCTAACAATTAGGCATGAGTGCAAACCTTGTAATACGAAGGGGCCAACAAATGATGTCAAAATGTGGCCAATTATTTTGCTTATAAACTTCAGGTTTTCTTAATTTCCATTGCCACTTACTCTTTTTTAATGTATGGATGAAGACTACTGCATCTTGCCTAGCATTGTAGTTAAACTGCCTTTCTTCCATTGTAGATACAGGTTTTTCCTGCCGTGATGTGCATGGATCCATCTAGTTCCATAGAAAGAATGCTAGTAATAGTATGGGCCTCGGTAGATACAACCAGCAACTACTAGCACACTGAACTTGGATGTTTGTATTTCAGGGCAGTTGGTGCACCGACAGATCTATATTGAGTACTGAAACTGTACCATTAATAGACCATTAACTAAATAAGGCTGCCCAACCACAATGTGAGACTAATAAATTCAGAGAACAGTTTTATATCACAAGGCATATTTACACCAAATATTGGTTTTAGAAATAAGTATCATATCATAGAAAGCATAATCACATGAAAAAAAGTGGGCACAGATTATAGCAATGAGCAGAGTATTACAAGATGCACGATTGCATGAAAAGATAGCTTGAGACAAGCATTTAACATTAAGTTACAGCAAATATTTGGTTGAAGTACTGCCAACGACCAAAAGCAATAAAATGACAACGGCAGAATCAAGATAGCCCACCCAAAATAAAGGATTGCCCACAAACTGCAACCTTCGAACACTATGAACACTATGCTCCGGTGCACAAATAGCATGTCACTAAACTATCAACCAACATAAAATTAATTGCAAAGTAAATATACTTTTATCAGCTCAGCCCTCTGTCAACATGATGTTACATTCAACAGATAATGCTACTGTGCTGCTAAGTATATATGGCATGCAACTGCAAATTAGATGATGAGTATGTATAACATGCGAACAGACCATTATATGTTCAACATACAAATTGCTGATTGCTGCTAAGTAGTCCCTGGTACAAATCCCACGATCCATTGCTTATTTGGAGCAACGACGACAATAAATAACGTCAGTCATCTAGTCCAGTTTACAGAGGGTGGATCTCATATTTGTTTTTATCTTGCAGGGAATTTAGCAAGAGATCTCCTAGGGGGGAGGAAGGGCGTTTACCTCAATGGTCATGGGGGTGAAGACCAGCAGATTGGAGAGGTTGAAGCCGAGCGCGGAGATGAGGAACCCAAGCTGGTAGCGCTCGACGGCGGAGGCGGCCTTCCACGGGTGGAGGTAGGCGAAGGCGGCGACGGAGACGGCGGCGCAGGCGGAGATGAGCGTGAAGTAGGCCGGGAACATCTTCCCCTGTAGGTTCCCGAACTGGTGCCTCGGCAGATTCCTTGGGAGGATTCAGTAAAAGCGAATCGATCAGCTCAAGAGATTTCGTTCGTTTTTCAAAAAATTGGGGGAATTTGAGCATGGGGGGAAGCAGTTGATTACTTGAACATGATGATTCCACCGATGAAGGTAGCCCAGAGCGCAGCGCCCCAGCAGGTGGCGAAGCAGAGGAGGTGGGACACCTTGGCGGCCGTGACGGCGGTGGCGCCGGAGCCGGAGCGGTCGCCGACGAGGACATCTGGGGCGAAGAGGATGCCCGCCGCGAAGAAGCACACTGCGGACAGGAACCGTGTCGCCCACGCCATCGCTGCTCCCTGATTGCTAGAGAGGGGGGAGGAGGAGAGGGAGGGAGAGTCGACGCGTCGTTTCTGTGAGAGAGAACTCAGGAAGGAGGTAGTTGATGATGTGTTTTTGGGGGACTCGGGGCCTTCTAGAAGCTTCAGATTTTTTTTGGTCCAAAAGGACCCCGCAGAACGCTATTGCAAAAAGGACTACCTGCGGATAAAATTGTTAAAAAGGACCCTCTCACTAGTGGCAGCAGGCGCAGTAGGCGACACGTGGCACCTGCCGCCACGCCAGGAAGGCGGGCCCTGCCCGCCATTAACAGGAGGCGGCTTGAGCGTAACGGTTTTCGCGACAAAGTGGCATAGGCCGGGACGAACGGGCCAGAGTGTGGGGCCGCCGCCACCGGGTGAGGCGGCGAAGGCCGCCATCGCCGCCTCGCTAACAGCCCTGCAAGACGGCCGTGGGCCAGGCCACCACCGGAGGAGGCGACGTCTTTGTTGCTTTGCATGCGTGACACCTTTCCTGTTGCAGACGGTGCTCAATCCCACGTGCGCAGACGACAATGAATTTGACGGGCGGGAATCACTCCGGCATTCTTTAGCGGATGCGACGGCACTGCGGGAATCACTCACTCGCTGTGGGAATCTGAGGCTGCGGAACATGTTGTGCCGACACTACAGGGATCCTCTTCCTTTTATATAGTATACATCTGCTCCGTGCGCAAGCACACTGTCCTGCCCTCCTCTTCTATGCTTTGAGTGTGTAAGAACAGAAAGAAAGATAAACTCACTAGGCACTTTCACTCGTGATTTAGGGTGGTTTAGAGTTGGATTTTGAATATGGTGAAGTTGAAGAAAAGATAGAAGAAGGTAAGATCTATCCATTTTTGTTGGTTTCATTTGCATGCATGATGTTTTTACTCTTTTTGTTTAGTTCATAACTATGTGTTCTGTGTTGTGTTAGGCATTATTTCATCACTTTTTGGAGTCATTTAGAGCTTCAGCAGTAGGATTTGCCTAGCGAAGTGAAGTATGAAGTTGAAGATCAAGGTATGAGCTTTGCAATACATTGATTTTTTTTGTGCATGCAGGGTGGTAATTAGTTAGTCTTTTAAATCGTCATTAGCTATGCGGTGTTAGTGCTTAGAGGTTAGAAACAATTTTAAACGACAGATGTTGCATTTATACTATTTGCTTTAGAAGAGTAGGTTCAATATGTTGTATCAATGTTAGCTGTGTCCATTAGTATTGACATGCGAGAAGATCTTAATACGGTAATTAAGAAAAAAATTAGTATGTTATTTCATGTGGTATGTTTATTAATAAGTCTATAGTTAGGAAATCGTAGGTCTACTTTGTTATGTCGCAATAATCTAAATTTTATATGTTAAGATTAGGTGCTAATGTACTTAATGATGTATGTAATTAGGTAAAATAATTCATCTTAGTAGCAAACAAGAAGAAGATGACCTGATTGAAGAAATTGTGTGTCCATCTTCGTTGTCCCTTTTGAGGTGATGACCACATACATGATAGTGCTATTTTCATACTTTTGATAGCAGGAAGAAAAATCCATGTGTAATATTGATGTTCATGTGATAATAGGTTGACTCCATTCATATAATACTGGTGATGGATATTTATTCGAACTATTTTGACGCTTAATTGCATTCGCAAGCACATCCATATTCGAGCTGAGGTATAAATGACGCCGTAATTTTGTTAATATTTTTTATATTGATGTACTATTTTGCATAATGTGCATGCCGCTGCGAATATTATTATTTGTAAATAAATGATTGTTATCGTATGATATGAAAAAAATTATATAAAGCCGGAAGAAATTAAATGTTTTACTCATATAATATTAAAATGTTATTATCGTACTATTATGTTTAGTGGTTGTTTGGATAGTGAGTAATTGCCATTGGTTTTGTCATAACCTGTTGTAAGAAAATTAGCTTTTACTAATAGTCGTTTTTCCAAAAGCTCAGTTTTTGCATGTTACGAGAACCAGTTTAGGTTATTTTTGGGGTAGTTAGAGAAAAGTAAATAGAGTTTTAGTTTGTGACGCTCGTAGACGAGTTTGAGAAAAAATAAATCTCTAAATACCCGTTAACCAAACAACCCCGAAAAGTCTAAGCAAATGATTCTAAAAACAAACCGAATATTTGTAACGAAAATATGATTATTATTTTAGTCGTATGATATGTAAATGTTGTCATCGTACTACTACAAAATGTTCAGTTACTAATTGTTTGAAATGTAAACATGTATGTTGGTTAGGTACTATGGAAAATTTAGTAGTGTACTATGGGAACGACTTACGCGGCGGTCCTTTCAGGATGGATGTGTCCTTGTGCGAGTCGACTACAGTTGTAGTGAGAGACATGGTCAACGTGGGTTACACAGCAGTCAGAAGGTGCATCCAAGCGGTGTTTGGCCTAGGGATGCAGGGGAAAAAATGACAATGGAAGCCTCGTCGTTGACAGAGGAAATGATGGGACAGTTGCCCGTTGGGGTTTGCGGCCTGTCACATGTGATCAGTCGTGGGGGTCGTACATGAGGTTTGCAAGCAATCCCAATAACTCAATGTATGGTCAGCCGGTGGTGTATGTGAAGTTCATTTCAATCACTGATGTTGCCGGATGCAATAGCAGGGGTGGTGAGGTCGAGTTGGCCATCACATCAGCCCCTAGCGTCAGCCCATCGGAACCGACGGGCGGCCAGGCTGTGTATGACACAGGATATTGGTCTGCGGCCGTTGACATGAGCGAACACGTGGAGGGATTGCCGGAGGCGCTAGATGATGATGATCATTCTTCTGCGTTTTCAGAGTCAAGTGAAGAAGAAGATGTTCCTCCTCAGAGGGCGGTCGCGGCGGCACTGCAACCTGGGTTTTTACAGGATATGAGTATCACCAATGAATTTTACTCTGTTTCTGGCCTAGGAGCGGGGAGCCTGGAGGTTGGGCAAGTTTTCCCAGACAAGAAGTCTGCCTTACTGTGCAATGGGTAGCTATGCAATCGCCATCGACCACCAAAGCATAGAGTGAAGCGATGCGATAAAACAAAGTTGAAGGTCATATGCATCCACACCACGAAAGGTTGCTGCGGAAGAGTTCTCGCTAGGCTGAAGCACAGGGTATGTCAGTCATGGCATATCACAAAAATAGTGGAGCATAGCTATGAGCAAACTGGGACTCTTTCAAATCACTGCAATGTGACAGCAAGATATGTGGCACAGACGATGGAAACGATTGTGCAGGGAAGTCTCAACATTAGTGTTAGGGCTCCGCAAAAAGATGCAGAAGATCAAATTGGCTTCCTTGTCAGCTACAACAAGGCTAGGCGTGCGAAGGAAAATATATTCAAGAACATGTATGGTACCTATGAGGAGTCCTATTCTTATGCCCCCAGAATGCTTCATCAGATAGCAAGTGCTAATAGGGGGACTCAAGTTTGGCGGAGAAAACGTCCAGACCCATTGAACCCGGGTGAGCTAATCCTGGACCGCTTATTACGGGCATTCGCCCGGACTATACAAGCCGAACCTTGTCGCCCGGTATTATCAGTTGATGGTACCTTTCTCATTGGAAAGTACAAGGGCACACTATTGGTGGCGACTGCAGTGGATGCAAATAATCAGCTTCTTCCTATTGCATATGCACTGGTTGAGAGCGAGAACAAAGATAGCTGGTTGTGGTTCCTGAGTTGAGTGAAGATGGATGTCGTGAAAGAGCGTGAAGGTGTTTGCATCATCTCTGATCGCAACACTGGATTATTAAGCGCTCTTGACATAATTAAGGTGTCGGAAGAAGAGTGAGGCTGGCCCGATCTAGAGGGAAGGTGGTGCATAAGGCATTTGGCTGCAAACTTTTACTCCAAATTCAAAAACAAGGATTGGTTCATATTCAAGAGGATGTGCATGCAAAAAACTGAATCCAAATTGAATGCGATCTGGGCAGGTATGAATGGTGAGATCGACCGCGCGGCCTGGCCGCAGAGAGAAGACCGGAGGGGTCGTAGGACGCCCATAAATTTGAGCCAATGGATCCACGAGAATTGCCCTCATTTGTACAAGTGGGCGTAGGCTCACGACACCGGGGCTCGGTATGGAATAATGACCAGCAACATGTCAGAGGTGTACAATGGTGTTCTTAAAGGGGTGCGAGCACTGCCTATCACAACCCTAATTGAAGAAACTTGGAACCGGACCCTGTCATACTTTGCACACAGGGTCACCGTAGCCAATGCACAAGTTGAATTGAACAAGCCATGGTCCGAGAAGATGCAAAGACATCTGGACGAGAAAGCAAAGAAGTCCTAAAGTCATGGCTGCAGGAAAGTGGACGCACTTAGGAATAAGTGGGAGATCAATGTGCGAGCCAAGTACGTTAAGGGTCACCATAGAGGATAAAAAAGCAAGCTGTCATCCTCGGCCCAACGTCCTGTGAGTGCATTTGTAACAAGCCCAAGCTTGAGGGCTACCCTTGCAGTCATGTGCTACGGGCGGCTACTGATCAAAAAATCAGTGTCGAGCCATACATATCGCCGTACTTCAACATGTACAATATGTATAACACTTGGAACTGTGAGTTCTGGGCTTGGGCATTGATATGAACTACAAAATGTTGTGGCCAGATGGGCCGAAATGGGTTCCGAACGCCGACTTGATGAGAACCGCAAAGGGATGACGTCAGTCTAGGCGTCATTGCAATGACATGGACCATAGCCAGATGGGAGAACCAAGGCGATGCCACGTTTGCAGGTGTCCTGGACATTCACGCAGAGAATGCCTATATCGAGCCAATAACACCGCATGATGTTGATATATCTGTACTCGCTATGTCTATTTATATTTGTACTCGTTATGTGTACTTATATTAAATTTAAATTGAATCTCTTTGTATTATTGTACTCGTGATGTTAACTTCAGATAATTAATGTAAATTGCATCTCTTTGTAATTTTGAAGTTAATTTTGATTTGCATTTGTATTTGTGTCTTCCTCATAATTTATATTTGTATGTTTGTGTGCAGGTTATGGCTGAAGTGCCCCTGCTTTTGCAGGGGCCCCATGATGCCGACCACCGTTGCCACCTATTTTTGAACCCAAATACTAAGCATGATTATCGGACTTTCAGACTTCGAACCATAAAGAAAACATGGCCAATACACAATTCTTTCCTTGCTCACCTTGACGCTTATGGACTACATGGTTTTGCTAGCATCACATCGTGCGAAGACCAATTACGTTCGGACCCATCCTTTTTGACATCCCTCGTTGACGGTGGAGACCTGAAACCCACACCTTTCACTTTCGTTTTGGGGAGCTTGAACCTACACTGAAAGATGTTTCTATGATCACTGCTCTACCAATTAGAGGTGAGCCGTTAGTCTCTCCACGAGTGTCTCCATCTTGGACATTAGATATAGTAGCCCGTCTTGGGATGGCAATGCCAGAATCACAACGTTCTGGTGGCCCTCGGGGCATCCCACTCGCCTGGCTTCGTGATAACTTTCGTATTTTATATAGCTTCGCCGATGATGAGACGAGAAAAAGACATATATTTGCGTATTTGTTGTGGCTCCTCGGGACTCTGTTTCCAAATTCACACGGGGACGTAGTTCTCCCTCATCTCATCTACATTGCAGAGAATATGGTAGATGAACCTTTACCCGAGTAGCCAAAATACAGCTTCGGTTCTGCCATGCTATGTCATACATATAGAGGCTTGTGTGATGCCACACAAAAAACTTCTTTCGCACAAAAAGCTCTGTTACTTTGTGCCGCCTATGAGTTTCTACAGTTGTGCTCCTGGGAATACCTCCCTATAGGATGACCTCATATACTAAATCCCGTACACCCATACGACTTTAGCAAGGGCAGCAGTGCAACTATGGCCACCAGGTGGACAAAGGCACGGAAACGTTGGTCTCCAGATATTGCAAAAAATTGTTACACTAGGTACCACCAGCAATTCGAGATACTTGATGAGGCAGAAGTCACATGGAACCCGTGGACTCAGGACCAGATACAAATGGTCTTTGATATTCAACCCATCACAGCAGGCATCTTGAGCGATAGTGCATTCTGGCTGACTCGTTGCACCTTATTGTTTCTGTGGTGTGTTGAGCCTTACAACCCAGAGCGTGTAATGAGACAGTTCGGTCTCTATCAAGAGATTCCACCACCTTTTCCAAGACGTATCAATGAGGAAACCCATAAGTAAGATGTGACCTCCCTAAATAGTTACTGTCTTTTTTAATTTACTAAACTCACACTTTGTTACATAATTTGCAGGCTAACCAATATGGGCAGGGGTTGGAGTTTATACGATTGGAGGGAACACAACATTCAATGGGTACACAAGTGGGAAAATAAAACGCTAGCAGATATAGTGCATCAACTTAGGTACATTTTATTTACATTATTTTATTACGATGCGTGAAGATGCTTTGCTTTCATCACAACAGTTTATGTAATTATTTAATTTTGCAAACCGTACGATGGAAGTACAGATCAAGCGTACAAGCAGTGGTACTGCATCAACACACGTACTAGCCTTGCCAGTCAGCCAGCTACTATACCAACACATCTCACACGGGAGGAGGTAGCGAGAGACATATTGAGCTGCATGCAGCTTACTATCGTGACCAGATGGTAATCACTTGTAACTTTTTTAGGTCCATCATTTCGTAATCATTTCAACCAAATAACATCCAAATATTGTTTATCTTGAAATTTGCAACGAAATAGGGCAGATGGTTGCGGAAAGCATGCCGGCCCAGGGCCCAGCTCGCAAGTCATTCCAGAAACATTTTCAAGAATACATGGCAACAAAGTTCAGATGCGGTAGAGGCGACGACATTGTCACTGGAGCGTACAACGTGCCGGTAGCGAGGTCAACCAGATCGAAAAGGGCGCGCCGCCGTCTGCATCGAGCGAGGCGTCTGAGCCATGGGCAGTGGGGCGAGGGTCCGAGTACTAGAACGATATTGCCACGACATGACTCATCTCTGCCACTGCATCGCTCTTCTTAGGTGCAGCTTCATCAGGGGTAGACATCTCAGGACCATGGCACGGGCTTGGATTCAATGCCCGAGCAGACTCTTTCCCTGAACCCACATGTGTACACAGGATATGATACATACACCCAAGGTGAGGGATCTCAGTCATATCTCTCCACGCGAGGGATCTCCATGCCCGAGGAGACTCGTGTACCAGATTTAAACCAGTACCACATACAATGGCCAGATAGTACAGGCGAGGGATCCGATCAGGTAGTCATTGAGGGAGTCCTGGACTAAGGGGTCCTCGGTCGTCTGGCCTGTTGACGTGGGCCGAACTGATGGGCTTTGAAGATACGAAGACTGAAGACTCTGCCCGTGTCCGGATGGGACTCTCCTTGGCGTGGAAGGCAAGCTTGGCGACCAAATATGAAGATTCCTTTCTCTGTAACCGACTTTTTACAACCCTAGTCCCCTCCGGTATCTATATAAACTGGAGGGCTTAGTCCGAAGGACATGATATAGTCATACAGGCTAGACTTCTAGGGTTTTAGCATTACGATCTCATGCTAGATCAACTCTTGTAATACTCATATTCATCAAGATCAATCAAGCAGTAAGTAGGGTATTACCTCCATAGAGAGGGACCGAACACAGGTAAACATTGTGTCCCTCGCCTCTGTTACCATTAACCTTAGACGCACAGTTCGGGACCCCCTACCCGAGATCCGTCGGTTTTGACACCGACATTGGTGCTTTCATTGAGAGTTCCACTGTGCCGTCCTCAAAAGGTTTTGATGGCCCCTTCAATCATCTACAACAATGCTGTCCAAGGAGAAGTCTTCCTCCCCGGACAGATCTTCGTGTTCGGCGGCTTCACACTGCGGGCCAACTCGTTTGGCCATCCGAGCAGATCGATACCACGCTCGCCGGTCAGTCGATTCGGAGCTTGAACTACATCGCGGATATCCGCGGGGACTTGATCTTCGACGGATTCGAGACCACGGCAGTCGCTCCCCGTCACCATGATGAACATGACTTAAATCTGTCATCAGACTGTACCCAGGAGATAGCACCTGTAACTGCTCTGGCCTTAGATCTGGAGCAGATCGCGCCATCCGAAGATGGGAAGCTCAACCCCACCACAGATGCCGCAGTCTCAGCAGCGTCAGAGCCGCACACAGACCCAACTTTGAGTGGAATCTGTGTCACCGGAGCCTCGGACTCGTTTCCGGCTACAGGTTCCAAACCATGTGCGTCCACGTGCGTCGAGCTCGATCAGTCATCGATCGTCGAATTCAGCTCCACGGACATTTTTCGGCACTCGCCTTTGGGCGACGCGTTAAACTCGTTAAAAGCACTATCCTTAGCGGGGGGCTCATAGCCGAATTATATCCGGTTTGAACTGGAGGCTGATGACAGAGAATTTCGCTTCCCACCCACCGCCCACTTCATAGCCACTGTCGAAGACTTAACAGACATGCTCGATTGCGGCTCCAAAGACATCAACGGTATAGACGACGATGCCGATGAGGAGTACGGCCAAAATCCGCCGTTTATCGGACGCTGGACGACCACCTCTTATTACGACATGTACATGGTGGATACACCTAAAAGAACTAACGATGATGACAAAGAAAATCCAGTCGAGGATAAACCTTCGGAGATACAGCCAAAGCCCCGGCGTCAGTGGCGCTGCTTTTAGTCACGTCGCGAAAAAGACAGCAATACCGGCACGGGAGAAAACAATACTTCGGACGATGCCGAAGATAATGAAGACCCCATCGAGATAACTGCCGAACAGGAGGAACGAGAAAATTGGCAAGTTAGCCCTGATGAACAGGCCATAAACAACAACTCAGAGGACAGTAATTACCTTCCACTCTCCGAGGATGAGGTGAGCCTCGATAACGAGGATTTTATCGTGCCTGAGGATCCTCTCAAGTAGGAGCGCTTTAAGCGCTGGCTAATAGCCACTGCAAGGAGCCTGAAAAAGAAGCATCAGCAGCTTCAAGCTGACCAAGATCTGCTCAATGATAGATGGACTGATGTCCTAGCAGCCGAAGAATACGCCCTCAAGCGCCCAGCCAAAAGCTACCCGAAGTGCAAATTGCTACCTCAGTTCGATGATGAGGTGCCGGAGCCCATACCATCATCGCACAATGCGGCTAACCGACCACCACACGGTCGGGACAAAGCGGCAACTCAAGCCGAACACCAGCCTGCCCCACCTCACCGTAAAGGCAGAGATAAAACAGCTCGGGTTTATACATATGATCTTCGGCAGGACCTGGACAGTAGAGCAGAATATAGCAGATCGATCTACGGATCGCGTGGACGTGCCTCGACGCGCGGCGACGACTATCTGCTCGGATGTGACAAGCCTAGTCACGCCCGGGCCGAAAACCGCAGACGGACTCCATCAGAGCTACGTCGCAATGTGGCCTGATATAGAGGCGCCGCACATCCTCTTTGCTTCACATACAAAGTAATGGAGCACAAATTCCCAGACGGGTTTAAGCCCATGAATATCGAATCTTATGACGGAACAACTGATCCCGCGGTATGGATCGAGGATTTCCTTCTCCATATCCATATGGCCCGCGGAGATGGCCTTCATACCATCAAATACCTCCCACTAAAACTCAAAGGGCCCGCTCGGCACTGGTTAAACAGTCTGCCTGAAAACTCAATTGGCAGCTGGGAGGATTTGGAAGACGCCTTCCGCGACAACTTCCAAGGCACATATGTCCGGCCACCAGATGCCGATGACTTAAGTCACATCGTCCAGCAGCCCGGAGAATCAACCAGGAAGCTCTGGAATAGGTTCTTAGTTAAAAAGAACCAAATCGTCGACTGTCCGGACGCGGAAGCCCTAGCGGCCTTCAAGCACAGCGTCCGGGACGAGTGGCTCGCCCGCCACCTCGGTCAAGAAAAACCAAAATCCATGTCAGCCCTTACCGCTCTGATGACCCTCTTTTGCGCGTGAGAAGACAGCTGGCTCGCTCGGAGAAGCAACTGCGCCAACGATTCGGGCACTTCCGAAGTCCGAGACGGCAACGGCAAGCCACGACGCAGTAAACAAAAACGTCGCAATGATAATGAAAGAATACACGACACAGCAGTCAACGCCGGATTCAGCGGACCCAAATCCGGTCAACGGAAAAAGCCATTCAAGGCAAATATAGACGAACCATCCAATTTAGACAAGATATTGGATTGGCCCTGCCAGATTCATGGCAACCTCGACAAACCAGCTAATCACACCAACAGAAGTTGTTGGGTCTTCAAACAGGCCAGCAAGCTCAATGCCGAACACAAGGGGAAGAGGCCGCCCGGTGATAGCGACGATGAAGAGACTCACCAACCAAACACTGGGGGTCAAAAACAGTTTCCCCCCAAGGTAAAAATAGTGAGCATGGTATACATGACACACACCTCTACATGGGAGCATAAGAAGCGCTCCCTCCGGACAAAGGATCATACTACGGCTACTTCAGCCGAAGTACAAAGTGGTCTTATTAAGTCGCATACCTTGTCGGCCATTAAGCCGCCGACCTCCATTTAACGGGATCGACCAATTTTAGAGCGGGACTAGCAGTTCGGCTTCCGCCGTCCGCCTCATTCACCTGCGAAATCTGTACCGCACATACATAACTATGTACTTAAAATACCCTGGGCATCGGTGGAAGCACAATATGGACGGGCCTACAAGTACTCCCATAACCTCCTTCTTTTTTTCTTTTTCTAACTACTCTTTCCTTTTTCACTATACTTTACCACAGGTGGCTCAAAGGCTGGTCATCTCACGGACTCTATCGGAGTTCGGGTTCGTATATTCACCCAAAGGCTACTCCCGGTAAGGAGCCCCTTCACCGAGGACAGGCGGCGCAGACGTGCGACAGCAGGTCCAAAACAACTTTTTGTAGACCGCTCTCTCTATCTTACGAGCTTGTAAAGTGCTTGTTTCCTCGACTGTCGGCCCCTGGCATGTCAAATAGCCGGGGTTGTGGCGTTATTATCTATAAAATGACGATTGACATGTCACTCAGGTTCCAGTGAACATAATCTGTATCGAGTATTCACTTTTCTCTAAAGAACTGAATTTTGCTCCTTTGGTTGTTTCACACACGCACCCCGACATAACTTGCCAGGGGCTGGGTAGGGGAACAAAATGAGTTGCCAAGAAGTCCGAACAGCTTTATAGCATACTTCGGCGTCGCGAGTTTGGCTTTATATGCATCAGCTCCGAATCATGTCTTGGGTCGATAGTTGGGTTGCCCGGCTCCTGTGTGTTGGGGAACGTAGCAGAAATTCAAAATTTTCCTACGAGTCACCAAGATCTATCTATGGAGAGACTAGCAATGAGGGGAAGGAGAGTGCATCTACATACCCTTGTAGATCGCTAAGCGGAAGCGTTCAAGAGAACGGGGTTGAAGGAGTCGATTGCCGTGATCAAAATCACCGGAGATCCTAGTGCCGAACGGACGGCACCTCCGCGTTCAACACACGTACAGCCCGGTGACGTCTCCCATGCCTTGATCCAGCAAGGAGAGAGGAGAGGCTGAGGAAGACTCCATCCAGCAGCAGCACGACGGCGTGGTGGTGGTGGAGGAGCGTGGCAATCCTACAGGGCTTCGCCAAGCACCGCGGGAGAGGAGGAGGACTTGAGAGAGGGGAAGGGCTGCGCAAGGGGCAAGGGTGCAGCTCCCATGCGCCTCCCCACTACATATAGGGGTGGAGGGGGATTATTTCTTGCCCTCCAAGTCCATTGGGGCGTTGGCAAAGGTGGGAGGAAAGAAATCCCATCCTTTCCTTTCCCCATCGATTGTTATCCCCCCTTTTTAGGGATCTTGATCTTATCCCTTCGGGATATGATCTTATTCCTTCTAAGGGGGGATCTTGGTGCGCCTTGACCAGGGGTGTGGGGCCTTTCTCCCACTACCCACGTTCATGTGGGTCCCCCCATGCAAGTGGGCCCCACTCCGGAACTTTCTAGAACCTTCCCGGTACAATACCGAAAAATCCCAAACATTTTCCGCTAGGCAAAATAGGACTTCCCATATATAAATCTTTACCTCCGGACCATTCCGGAACTCCTCGTGACGTCCGGGATCTCATCCGGGACTCCAAACAACATTCGGTAACCACATACAAACTTCCTTTATAACCCTAGTGTCATCGAACCTTAAGTGTGTAGACCCTACGGGTTCGGGAACCATGCAGACATGACCGAGACAACTCTTCGGCCAATAACCAACAGCGGGATCTGGATACCCATGTTGGCTCCCACATGTTCCACGATGATCTCATCGGATGAACCACGATGTCGAGGATTCAATCAATCCCGTATTCAATTCCCTTTGTCTAACGGTATTGTACTTGCCCGAGATTTGATCGTCGGTATACCGATACCTTGTTCAATCTCATTACCGGCAAGTCTCTTTACTCGTTCTGTAACACATCATCCCATGATCAACCTCTTGGTCACATTGTGCACATTATGATGATGTCCTACCGAGTGGGCCTAGAGATACATGTCCGTTTACACGGAGTGACAAATCCTAGTCTCGATTCGTGCCAACCCAACAGACACTTTCGGAGATACCTGTAGTGCACCTTTATAGCCACCCAGTTACGTTGTGACGTTTGGTACACCCAAAGCATTCCTACGGTATCCAGGAGTTGCACAATCTCATGGTCTAAGGAAAAGATACTTGACATTAGAAAAGCTTTAGCATACGAACTACACGATCTTTGTGCTAGGCTTAGGATTGGGTCTTGTCCATCACATCATTCTCCTAATGATGTGATCCCGTTATCAACGACATCCAATGTCCATGGTCTTGAAACCGTAACCATGTGTTGATCAACGAGCTAGTCAACTAGAGGCTTACTAGGGACATGGTGTTGTCTATGTACCCACACATGTATCTGAGTTTCCTACCAATACAATTATAGCATGGGTAATAAACAATTATCATGAACAAGGAAATATAATAATAATAACTAATTTATTATTGCCGCTAGGGCATATTTCCAATAGTCTCCCACTTGCACTAGAGTCAATAATCTAGTTCACATCGCCATGTGATTAACACTCACAGGTCACATCGCCATGCGACCAACATCTAAAGAGTTTACTAGTGTCACTAAACTAGTTCACATCATCATGTGATTAAGACTCAATGAGTTCTGGGTTTGATCATGTTTTGCTTGTGAGAGAGGTTCTTAGTCAACGGGTCTGAACCTTTCAGATCCGTGTGTGCTTTACAAATATCTATGTCATCTCCTAGATGCAGCTACCACGCCTACTTGGAGCTATTCCAAATGGTTGCTCCACTATACGTATCCGGTTTGCTACTCAGAGTCATTCGGATAGGTGTTAAAGCTTGCATCGACGTAACCCTTTACGCCGAACTCTTTATCACCTCCATAATCGAGAAACATGTCCTTTATTTACTCCAAGGACAATTTTGACCGCTGTCCAATGATCCATTCCTGGATCATTCTTGTACCGCTGATCGACTCATGGCAAGGCACACTTCCGTGCGGTACACAAAGACAAAGATACTATAGAGCCTACGTCTGAAGCATAGGGGACGACCTTTGTCCTTTCTCTCTATTACGCCATGGTTGAGCTTTAAGTCTTAACTTCATACCTTACATCTCGTGCAAGAACTCCTTCTTTGATCGATCCATCTTGAACACCTTCAAGATCATGTCAAGGTATGTGCTCATTTGAAAGTACCATTTAGCGTTTTTGATCTATCCTCATAGATCTTGATGCTCAATGTTCAAGTAGCTTAATCCAGGTTTTTCTATTGAAAAACACCTTTCAAATAACCCTATATGCTTTCCAGAAATTCTACATCATTTCTGATCAACAATATGTCAACAACATATACTCATCAGAAATTCTATAGTGCTCCCACTCACTTCTTTGGAAATACAAGTTTCTCATAAACTTTGTATAAACCCAAAATCTTTGATCATCTTATCAAAGTGCATATTCCAACTCCAAGATGCTTACTCCAGTCCATGGAAGGATCGCTGGAGCTAGCATACCTTTTAGCATCCTTAGGATCGACAAAACCTTTCTGATTGTATCACATACAACCTTTCCTTACGAAAACTGGTAAGGAAACTCATTTTGACATCTATCTGCCATATTTCATAAATGCAGCTAATGCTAACATGATTCCGACGGACTTAAGCATCGCTACGGATGAGAAAATCTCATCGTAGTCAACTCCTTGAACTTGTGAAAACTCTTACGCCACAAGTCGAGCTTCATAGACGGTGACATTACCGCCCACGTCCGTCTTCTTCTTAAAGATCCATTTATCTCAATGGCTTGCCGATCATCGGGCAAGTCCACCAAAGTCCATGCTTTGTTCTCGATACATGGATCCTATCTCGGATTTCATGGCTTCTGACCATTTGTCGGAATATGAGCCCACCATCGCTTCCCCATAGCTCGTAGGTTCATTGTTGTCTAGCAACATGACCTTCAAGACAGGGTTACTGTACCACTCTGAAGTAGTACGCATCCTTGTCACCCTACCAGGTACGGTAGTGACCTGATCCTAAACTTCATGATCACTATCATAAGCTTCTACTTCAATTGGTGTAGGCGCCACAGGAACAACTTCTTGTGCCCTGCTACACACTTGTTGAAGTGACGGTTCAATAACCTTATCAAGTCTCCACCATCCTCCCACTCAATTCTTTCGAGAGAAACTTTTCCTCGGGAAAGGACCTAATTCTAGAAACAATCCTTTTTGCTTCCGGAACTGAGACTGGAGGTATACCCAACTGTTTTGGGTGTCCTATGAATATGCATTTTATCCGCTTTGGGTTCGAGCTTATCAACCTGAAACTTTTTCGCATAAGCGTCGCAGCCCCAAACTTTTAAGAAACGACAATTTAGGTTTCTCCGAACCATAGTTCAAACGGTGTCGTCTCAACGGAATTACGTGGTGCCCTATTAAAGTGAGTGCGGTTGTCTCTAATGCCTAACCCTTGAACGATAGTGTTAATTCGATAAGAGACATCATGGTACGCACCATATCCAATAGGGTGCAACTATGATGTTCGGACAGACCATCACTCTATGGTGTTCCAGCAGTATTAATTGTGAAACAATTTCCACAATGTCTTAATTGCGTACAAATCTCGTAACTCAGATGCTCATTTCTATGATCATATCATAAACATTTTATCCTCTTGTCACGATGATCTTTAACTTCACTCTGAAATTACTTGAACCATTCAATAATTCAGACTTGTGTTTCATCAAGTAAATATACTCAACATTTACTCGAATCATCTGTGAAGTAAGAACATAACGATATTCATCAGATGCCTCAAAGCACTCATTGGATTGCACACATCAAAAGTGTTACTTCCAACAAGTTGCTATCTTGTTCCATCTTATCAAACCGAGGCTTTTCAGTCATTTTGCCCATGTGGTATGATTTGCATATCTCAAGTGATTCAAAATCAAGTGAGTCCAAACGATCCATCTGCATGGAGTTTCTTCATGCGTATACACCAATAGACATGATTCACATGTCTCAAACTTTTCAAAAATGAGTGAGTCCAAAGATCCATCAACATGGAGCTTCTTCATGCGTTTTACACAAATATGACTTACATGGCAGTGCCACAAGTAAGTGGTACTATCATTACTATCTTATATCTTTTGGCATGAAAATGTGTATCACTACGATCGAGATTCAATAAACCATTCAGTTTAGGTGTAAGACCATTGAAGGTATTATTCAAATAAACAGAGTAACCATTATTCTCCTTAAATGAATGACCGTATTGCAATAGACATAATCCAATCATGTCTATGCTCAACGCAAACACCAAATAACAATTATTTAGGTTTAACACCGATCCCGATGGTAGAGGGAGCGTGCGATGTTTGATCACATCAACCTTGGAAATACTTCCAACACCTATCGTCACCTCGCCTTTAGCTAGTCTCCGTTTATTCCGTAGCCTTTTATTTCGAAGTTACTAACACTTAGCAACCGAACCGGTATCTAATACCTCGGTGCTACTAGGAGTACTAGTAAAGTACACATTAACATAATGTATATTCAATATACTTCTATCGACCTTGTCGACCTTCTCATCTACCAAGTATCTAGGGTGATTCTCGCTCCAAAGTGGCTGTTCCCCTTATTACGAAGCACTTAGTCTCGGGTTTGGGTTCAACCTTGGGTTTCTTCATTAGAGCAATAGCTGATTTGCTGTTTCATGAAGTATCCCTTCTTGCCCTTGCCCTTCTTGAAACTAGTGGTTTCACCAACCATCAACAATTGATGCTCCTTCTTGATTCCTACTTTCGCGGTGTCAAATATCACGAATATCTCAAGGATCATCATATCTATCCCTGATTTGTTATAGTTCATCACGAAGCTCTAGCAGCTTGGTGGCAATGACTTTGGAGAAAGATCACTATCTCTGGAAGATCAACTCCCACTCGATTCAAGTAATTGTTGCACTCAGACAATCTAAGCACAAGCTCAACGATTGAGCTTTTCTCCCTTAGTTTGCAGGCTAATAAAATCGTCGGAGGTCTTATACCTCTTGACGTGGGCACGAGCCTGAAATCCCAATTTTAGCCCTCGAAACATCTCATATGTTCCGCGACGTTTCGAAAAACGTCTTTGGTGCCTCAACTCTAAACCGTTTAACTGAACTATCACGTAGTTATCAAAACGTGTATGTCCGATGTTCGCAACATCCACAGACGATGTTTGAGGTTCAGCACACTGAGCGGTGCATTAAGGACATAAGCTTTTTTCGTCCGCATAATCGCCATCTGTCAACTTTCAACTTTATTTTCTCTAGGAACATATCTAAACAGTGAAACTAAAGCGCGAGCTTACGACATAATTTGCAAAGATCTTTTGACTATGTTCAGGATAATTCAGTTCATCTCATGAACTCCCACTAAAATAGACATCCCTCTAGTCATCTAAGTGATTACATGATCCGAGTCAACTAGGCCGTGTCCGATCATCACGTGAGATGGACTAGTCATCATCGGTGAACACCTTCATGTTGATCGTATCCTCCATACGACTCATGCTCGACCTTTTGGTCTCTTGTGTTCCGAGGCCATGTCTGTACATGCTAGGCTCGTCAAGTTAACCTAAGTGTTTCGGCGTGTGTAAATCTGGCTTACACCCGTTGTATGTGAACGTAAGAATCTATCACACCGATCATCACGTGGTGCTTCAAGCAGCGAACTTTCGGAACGGTTCACGCTAGGGGAACACTTTCTTGAAATTTTAATGAGGGATCATCTTATTTACTACCGTCGTTCTAAGCAAATAAGATGTATAAACATGATAAACATCACATGCAATCAAATAGTGACATGATATGGCCAATATCATTACGCTCCTTTGATCTCCATCTTCGGGCTCCATGATCATCATCGTCACCGGCATGACACCATGATCTCCATCATCATGATCTCCATCATCGTGTCTCCATGAAGTTGTCTCGCCAACTTATTACTTCTACTACTATGGCTACCGGTTAGCAATAAAGTAAAGTAATTTACATGGCGTTGTTCAATGACACGCAGGTCATACAATAAATAAAGACAACTCCCATGGTTCCTGTCGGTTGTCATACTCATCGACATGCAAGTCCTGATTCCTATTACAAGAACATGATCAATCTCATACATCACATATCATTCATCACATTCTTCTTGGCCATATCACATCACATAGCATACCCTGCAAAAACAAGTTAGACGTCCTCTAATTGTTGTTTGCATGTTTTACGTGGCTGCTATGGGTTTCTAGCAAGAACGTTTCTTACCTACGCAAAAGCCACAACGTGATATGTTAATTGCTATTTACCCTTCATAAGGACCCTTTTCATCGAATCCGATCCGACTAAAGTGGGAGAGACTGACACCCGCTAGCCACCTTATGCAACAAGTGCATGTCAGTCGGTGGAACCTGTCTCACGTAAGTGTATGTGTAAGGTCGGTCCAGGCCGCTTCATCCCACAATGCCGCCGAATCAAGATTGGACTAGTAACGGTAAGCATATTGAACAAAATCAACGCCCACAACTACTTTATGTTCTACTCGTGCAAAGAATCTACGCAATAGACCTAGCTCATGATGCCCTTTGTTGGGGAACGAGCAGAAATTTAAAATTTTCCCACGAGTCACCAAGATCTATCTATGGAGAGACTAGCAATGAGGGAAGGAGAGTGCATCTACATACCCTTGTAGATCGCTAAGCGGAAGCGTTCAAGAGAACGGGGTTGAAGGAGTCAGATTGTCCGTGATCAAAATCACCGGAGATCCTAGTGCCGAACGGACGGCACCTCCGCGTTCAACACACGTACAGCCCGGTGACGTCTCCCATGCCTTGATCCAGCAAGGAGAGAGGAGAGGTTGAGGAAGACGCCATCCAGCAGCAGCACGACGGCGTGGTGGTGGTGGAGGAGCGTGGCAATCCTGCAGGGCTTCGCCAAGCACCGCGGGAGAGGAGGAGCACTTGGGAGAGGGGAAGGGCTGCGCAAGGGGCAAGGGTGCAGCTCCCATGCGCCTCCCCACTATATATAGGGGTGGAGGGGGATTATTTCTTGCCCTCCAAGTCCATTGGGGCGTTGGCAAAGGTGGGAGCAAAGAAATCCCATCCTTTCCTTTCTCAACCGATTGTTATCCCCCCTTTTTAGGGATCTTGATCTTATCCCTTCGGGATATGATCTTATTCCTTCTAAGGGGGGATCTTGGTGCACCTTGACCAGGGGTGTGGGGCCTTTCCCCACTACCACGTTCATGTGGGTCCCCCATGCAGGTGGGCCCCACTCGAACTTTCTAGAACCTTCCCGGTACAATACCGAAAAATCCCAAACATTTTCCGGTGGCCAAAATAGGACTTCCCATATATAAATCTTTACCTCCGGACCATTCCGGAACTCCTCGTGATGTCCGGGATCTCATCCAGGACTCCGAACAACATTCGGTAACCACATACAAACTTCCTTTATAACCCTAGCGCCATCGAACCTTATGTGTAGACCCTACGGGTTCGGGAACCATGCAGACATGACCGAGACAACTCTCCCGCCAATAACCAACAGCGGGATCTGGATACCCATGTTGGCTCCCACATGTTCCACGATGATCTCATCGGATGAACCACGATGTCGAGGATTCAATCAATCCCGTATTCAATTCCCTTTGTCTAACGGTATTGTACTTGCCCGAGATTTGATCGCCGGTATACCGATACCTTGTTCAATCTTGTTACCGGCAAGTCTCTTTACTCGCTCCGTAACACATCATCCCGTGATCAACCTCTTGGTCACATTGTGCACATTATGATGATGTCCTACCGAGTGGGCCCAGAGATACCTCTCTGCTTTACACGGAGTGACAAATCCCGCCTCGATTCGGTGCCAACCCAATGTACACTTTCGGAGATACCTGTAGTGCACCTTTATAGCCTCCCAGTTACGTTGTGACGTTTGGTACACCCAAAGCATTCCTACGGTATCCGGGAGTTGCACAATCTCATGGTCTAAGGAAAAGATACCGTACATTAGAAAAGCTTTAGCATACGAACTACACGATCTTTGTGCTAGGCTTAGGATTGGGTCTTGTCCATCACATCATTCTCCTAATGATGTGATCCCGTTATCAACGACATCCAATGTCCATGGTCAGGAAACCGTAACCATCTGTTGATCAACGAGCTAGTCAACTAGAGGCTTACTAGGGACATGGTGTTGTCTATGTACCCACACATGTATCTGAGTTCCTACCAATACAATTATAGCATGGGTAATAAACAATTATCATGAACAAGGAAATATAATAATAATAACTAATTTATTATTGCCTCTAGAGCATATTTCCAATACTGTGCTTACTACCTTACGTTCCGCTCTATCGGCTAGGGTAGTAAAGGGAGAACTACTGCGATTCTGTTTCCGGTTCATCTGGTCAAACACCTCAGTAGAGAAAGCCGAAAATTGACTGTCATGATGCAGCGAGAGCTGGTCAACCACTCGATGACTTATCAGAATCTTCTGTGATTCCCTCTGTACTACATGAAGGACCTTTCTACAGGTCATACATGTAACGCACCGTATTGGGATAACCGCGTACATACCAGGGTCTATATCGTAGACCCACCGTAAAACTCCTATGGCTAAGTGAAAGTGTTAACGCCCTATAGTCCGATTGCCTAGTTTGCCGCATTGACACCTCCTTCGTGGACCAAGACGTTGGTTTAAGAGTGATCAAGTGCTTTTCCGAACACCCCTGTATTTTCTACAAGGGGGCCGAAGCCGACGACTGGAAAACTTTCAGATTATACAAAAACGGCCGCACAGGAGGAACCAAATCTTTTAGACGACACTAAAATGAAAAATAGCTTCATTATATCATAATATTGTCTTTTACAATTTCAATACATTTCACTCGAATATCATGTCTTTCAAGCACTGACCCTCTAACAAGCGGGCACCCTCTAAGACATCCTCGAAATAATCCTCTGGTGCGTGGTGGTCCTTGCCCTTGGGTGGACTCTTCGCTGCAATATCTCATCTTCGCCCAGTATGTCTTGATGCGGGCAAAGGCCATCCGTGCACCTTCAATGCATGTTGACCGCTTAACAGCGTCAATATGCGGCACCGCATCAACAAGTCGCTGCACCAAGCCGAAATAACTATCCGGAGTTGGCTCGGTCGGCCACAGCCGGACCACGACGTCCTTCATGGCAGATCCGGATATCTTGTGGAGCTCTGCCCATTGGGCCATCTGTTCGTTCAGCAACAGTGGACGCTTTGGCATGCTAAACTGCGACCATAACAGCTTTTCTGTTGCACGTGTTTCTTGCGCTTGGAAAAACTGCGTCGCATCGGAGACACTCTTCGACTAGTCCAACAATGCGTCTGGAGAACTCCACACTTGATTAAGCGAGGCATAATTCAGATCGCCGAACTTTGTTTGTAACAAAAAGGGCTTACCAGCCGCGATCTCCCCAGCTTGTCGGATCTCCTCCCGGGCCGCTCTAGACTCGGACCGCGCTTCTTTCGCCTCTTGCAAGGCCTTGTCAAGATCAGCCATTCTGGGTTTATTATCCTTCTCGAGAAATTCGCAGCGGCTAGCGACCTCCTTTAGCTCAAGCTCCATCGTGGATATTCTCTCCTCGTATTGGCGCCGAGCAGCCTATTCGGCCTTTAACTCGGCAGATGCCTTTTTGGCAGCCGCATTGCTAATCCGAGCCTGCTCCTTGGCCCGGGATAGCTCAGCCCGAAGGATCTCAACTGCGGCGGCACCATCTGCAGTCATGCATATCTCAGTATACAATTCTTAGCGTCGTGCTTATATTATAAGAACATGCATATAATGACTGCCACAAAAACATACCTTGCGCCTCGTCAAGCCGCCTGTTGATAAGCGTGATGTCATCATCCGCCTCATTAATCTTCCGCTGCAGATCTGCAACCTCTGTAGTTTGGGCAGTAGCCAGGGAGGTAATAGACAGTGTTCCAATTAATCAGATTATTCCCTGGGCATTTCTTTTTGATCCGCTGATCGCCTCCCTTGGGAAGCCAATCAGAGTCTCAGGGGCTACTATCTATACATAGGTGCATCTTGTGAATAAAACACAAACGAAAATATTACAGTACAAACCTAGAAGCCTCTTAGCAGGCTCATGAAGGCTTCATTCAATCCTCTTTTCGTCGACAGAACCTTTTCAACCACCGTACCCATCAAGGTACGATGTTCCTCTGAGATGGACGCCTGTTGCAGCATGTTCGTCAATATATCCGACGCTTCTGGATCTCCGGAAGCTGCTGTAGGAGTACAGCCTCCCTTTGAAGGGATCCGTGTATTCGTCCCTAGAGCCGTCTCCAGCCGTAAGCCGGGCAGTCCGGGGCCTTTATTGCTAGTCCCCGGACCCTGGGCTACCGAAGTATCACCTTCGAGTAATGTCTTCACCATCCCTCGCACCACTTGGGGATCAGGAGAGACCGTCCGAGACGACTCCTCGAAGTCGTCTGCCTTATTGGGCGAGGAGTCCGGTGGAGGCATCTCGCTTTCCATCATCTCCGGGAGAAGATCCCCCGAGGAAGAGGATTGTTGAAGAAGACGGTGTGTCGAGCTGCAAAAACATATATTCTAGATGTTACCTTGGTAGCAGGAAAGGAGCGGGGTATGTTTAAAACACCCTTATTCACTTACGATTTGGCTAAAGGCTTGTCCTCACTATGGGACTATGCAGCGACGTCGTCCTCCAAGCCCGAGCCGCCCGACAGGGGCATCTTGCCTCGCTTAGGAGCCTTTTCCTCCCAATCTTTGGAGGCGGCCCTTTTCTTACCATGGGGAGAAGGGATGTTGGCCTCTCCTTCACTTTTGTCTTTGGGTGATGGAATTTTGATCTCCCTGGACACAATGTCTGATATACCTTTGGGATAGAGGCCACCTTTGGTCCTCCCGCTCTCCGCCTTGTCCTCCTTCACAGGCATCTGGTACGGTGCCGGGGCCAGCATCCTTGTTAGTACGGGATCTGCTGAGTCTTCGGGAAGGGGGTGAACACCTAATTCGCTCCGCTTTCTTTATCCAGCCCTGGAAGAAGATAGTTTGCTCAGTATCATATTACAGCATACATAGCTAAAAATTGTTCGAGGATCGAGCGCTCACCGAGGTTACAGATGGTTGCAGTCAAGGCCGATGTCCTCGGTGGTGTCCGGCCACTGTTTTCGTTTCCCAAAAAACAACTTCCACATTCCTTTGTGCGTAGTGCCGAAGAAGTGTTGGAGGGTACGTGGTCCTTCCGGGTTAAACTCCCACATACGGAGAGGCCATCGCTGGCACGGCAGGACCCGATGGACCAACATTACTTGAATCACGTTGATAAGATCGATGTCCTTCTCAAGGAGGCTCCTGATGCGGCTCTGTAGAGTCTGCACTTCGTCAATTAATCCCCAGTCTAGCCCCTTATTAATCCACGATGCATGCTGTAACGGAGGGCCAGATCGAAACGTAGGTATAGCTGCCCACTTGGTACCGCGGGGTTCAGTGACGTAAAACAATTCCCGCTGCCATAGGTTAGGAGTTTTGGTGAAGGAGCCTTTTGGCCAGAGAGCATTGGTAAGCTTGCTCACTATAGCACCGCCGCACTCCGCTTGTTTCCCGTCGACTACCTTCGGCTTCACACTGAAGGTCTTGAGCCATAAGCCGGAGTGTGGGGGAATACGAAGGAAGGCCTCGCATGTGATGATAAACGCCGAGACGTGGAGGAAAGAATCTGGGGCTAGATCGTGAAAATCTAGTCCGTAATAAAACATGAGCCCCCGGACGAAGGGATGAAGAGCAAATCCTAACCCTCGGAGGAAGTGAGAGATGAATACGACCCTCTCGCCGGATCTGGGAGTCAGAATAACCTGTCCTTGAGCAGGAAGCCTGTGGGGGATCTCCGTGGTCAGGTATCTGGCCGCCAGGAGCTTTGCAATGTCCTCCTTTGTAATGGAGGAAGCTACCCATCGACCCTGTGGGCTGGGTCCAGACATGATTGGGAAGCTGGAAGCAATGAATTCAAACCTTGGGTGCTGGAACTCGAGGTTGGAAGGGCTCGGCGTAAAACAAAGAGACGGCCCTTGGCCCCTTTATAAAGGCAACGGATATCGAACGCCTCCTACTAAAGCCTGAAAACCTGCCTATTCCTAAGGAATTATCCCAATGGAACGGTTGGGTTACCCATGTTCGTATTGATGATAATCCCGCAATAAGGGGACATGATCTCTGCTTTGACAAGACGTGCCAATAGAAACCGCACCTCGAAATGTGGAACGGCAGGACAAAAGATAGTTCGAAATAATGACCGGGCAGACGTGATGTCACATTACAAAAAGTTGTCAGTAGATCGAACTCGTGAAATATTATACTCTCTGCGGTTACGTGTGGTACTTGTGTTGCAGATCCGGACACGTTCGTTGCGTCCGAAGACTATCTTGGAGTATTCGGAAAGGGGAACCCGCCTTGAAATGCCGAAGACAATCTGCGCGCCGGACACCTCGTCATTGAAGCCTGGTTTAGGAGCTACTGAGGGAGTCCTGGATTAAGGGGTCCTCGGACATCCGACCTATTGACGTGGGCCGGACTGATGGGCTGTGAAGATATGAAGACTAAAGACTCTGCCCGTGTCCGGATGGGACTCTCCTTGGCATGGAAGGCAAGCTTGGCGACCAAATATGAAGATTCCTTTCTCTGTAACCGACTTTGTACAACCCTAGTCCCCTCCAGTGTCTATATAAACCGGAGGGCTTAGTCCGAAGGATAGGATATAGTCATATAGACTAGACTTCTAGGGTTTTAGCCATTATGATCTCATGGTAGATCAACTCCTGTAATACTCATATTCATCAAGATCAATCAAGCAGGAAGTAGGGTATTACCTCCATAGAGAGGGCCCGAACCTGGGTAAACATTGTGTCCCCTGTCTCCTGTTACCATCGACCTTAGACGCACAGTTCGGGACCCCCTACCAGAGATCCGCCGGTTTTGACACCGACAGTCATGTTTACACTGTAATGCGTTTACAATGATATCATATATTATCCTCTAACAGTTTGTTTACAATGTTTCTATGTGCAGGACATACATGATGTTAATTGGGACGATGAGGACACCCAACGTGGCCTCAACACAGGCATCCGGGGAGCATCACATGATCATGGCGGCGCGGTCACATCATTAGTTACTGAGTTCTTCGGAGGGAACGTTATTGTCCCATATTTTATCCCCACGGAGTCACAACTATACGCTTACAATTACGCTTTAGGTTCGCAACGAGGATTCCCGACTCCACCACCTACGCAGGAGTCCCAGACACATGAAGCCGAAGTGGAGTACGACCG
Source organism: Aegilops bicornis (assembly GCA_021605145.1). Classification (NCBI taxonomy): domain Eukaryota; kingdom Viridiplantae; phylum Streptophyta; class Magnoliopsida; order Poales; family Poaceae; genus Aegilops; species Aegilops bicornis. The sequence continues at coordinate 192,665,463 of CM038673.1, read as the reverse complement.
CGGTCTTCGTGTAACTTGGCCACCTAATCGCTTGTCGCTTTCTGGTCGTAAGGAAAGGCCAGGTGGTCGTCGCCGACTAGGGTGATTCTTCTATCCACGTGTACGACCCATTGTATCTACATATGTCAGTATCAGACTTTCTGATTTAAACATCTATGTATGCTGAAACAAAAATGCACTAGTCAGAAACAATTTTTCCCGCCTATATCTCCCGCCATACTATCCCGCTTCACTCTTCGGCTTAAGTTAGGCCGAAATGATTTTTTTAAATTTTGGCTGATGAATACTGTGCAACCATTGCCCATCTTAGACACCGAAAAAATATATTTTCGCGCAACCCTTTCCCCTCAATATTTTCCCGCCAACTCTTTCGCTCCATATGTTCCCGCCACCCATTTCCCGCCAACCCCTTCCCGCCATATCTTCCCGCCACCCGTTTCTCGCCAACCCCTTCCCGCCATATGTTCCCGCAAACCCTTTCCCGCCATACCGCAGTCGTTCTTTCCTGCCATTTTCTCCTCTCTACCTATAAAACCCCCTTCAGGCGGAGGTGGATAAGCATTCGAGTGTAGTGTAGTCGAGATGTCCCATTAGCCTTTCGATTGTAGTTTTCACCCTGGGATGAGCAGGACTCTTCTGAGGCTAGCTACCGATTTCATGATGGACAATAGGATAGTTCCATGGGACGAACTCACCGATAGTGACACCATAATGAATGAGTTGGCTCATGAATTACGTAGGTCTAGGTGGCCTGAAAGGACCTATGAGGAGGTACGTAAAGAACTTGTTAGGTTGCATGCAAGGTGGAAGAAGGTAGTGGAGACGAAGAGTGAAACTTTCAGAAGGACTGCAAAAAAGAATCCATTTTTATGGACTGAGGAGAGCGAGGACGAAGATGATATCTTCATGCCGCCGCTTCCGGGTTCTGCATCGTCAAAGGGAAAGAGTTATGCATCGTCCAAGGGCAAGAGTACAGCATCTTCGAAGGGCAAGAGTTCTGCATCGTCCAAGGGTAAGAGTTCTGCATCCTCGAAGGGCAAGAGTTCTGCATCGACGGAGGATGACGATGATGCCTTCATGTAGTTTTTAAGCTATATTCTAGTTCTACCATTTAATTCAGATGTACTTGCATTATTAGTTTGTACTCTCTTATTGCAGGGCATTATGTTCTATCTTAATTTCATTTTGTAGTTGTTGCACGATGTTCGATAATTACTGGAGGGAAAGAAAATGCCACTAATTTATTCTAAAACTATTTTTTTCATTACGACTGAAAAAATGTGTTACACACTTTGCGCAGTGGCGATTTCGAGGATGGCTGGACGAGAGCCTCGGTGTCTCCTTTTATAGGCTCAGACGACAAATGATGGCGAGAAAACAAGCGCGAAAAAACAAAATTAGGCGAGAAATTTTAGGATCCCTGTAGTGTCAGCACAACATGTTCCCGCAACATCGGATTCCCGCAGCGAGTGCTGATTACCGCAGTGCCATCACATCCGCTCAAGCAATAGCTAGAGCGATTCTCGTAGTGCCGTCGCATCCGCTGAGGCAAAAGTAGCAAAAGCGGGACTGATTCCTGGGTGAAAGAACCAAAAGCAGGGCATCAACGTCCATATTCTCGCGCGTGGGAATCACCGCCGTCAGCGTCGCTGTCACGCTTGGGAATCAGGGCCGTCAGCGTCCGTTGTCGCGTCTACCAGAGATGTCGCCTGCCACAGTGGCAGCGTGGCCCATCGGCTGGGCCTGCGAGCAGCAGGTCTTGTCGGCCAGGGTGCGGCAGCCGCAGCGCCTGCCGCCTCGCCCGGTGGCGGCGTGGCCCATAGCGCCTGGCCCGTTCCATCTCGTCTGCTGGCGCTGTACACAAACTATTATACCCCGCGCGGCCGCCTCCTGCTGTGGCGGCAGGGCCCGCCGCCTCCTGGCATGGCGGCAGGTGCCACGTGTCACCTGCCGCGCCTGCCACCATGGCGTAGGGGGTCCTTTTTGGCAAATTCATCTGCAGGTGTTCCTTTTTAGCAATTCGTTTACGTAGGTGGTCTCTTTCGACAAAAAATCGAAGCTTCAAGGCCATACCCGTAATATAACACTAGCACCAACCATACTCGTAAGTTTTTTGTTTTTAGAGTAAAGCCAACTTTATTATGTATTTCTGTCAAAAAAACCTTTATTATAGTGTTAATAAGAAACCACAACTAGTGGGACAAAATTTTGGTCATACCATACCCATAGGCAATGTTGAGGATATTTATGGTCTCGGTCGGCGGGGATTAGAGATTAATCAGAAATCGTCCGATTAATTAATTTTATTGGTCCAAATCTCAGGTTTCCATCACTAAAATACGCTATATTCAACACCAAAACAATATTTAGTAGAAGTGTTACCTTGATTCCTATCCTTTTGATCCTCGTATATAATGACAAACAAAATAGGACGACACTACATATTGCGTAAGAAGGTCCACAAAACACAAATATACATATTTTTTGAAAGTATAGTGCTATGAATAGGTCCAATTTATCGGTAGATTCCTGAAGATAGGGCATAACCTTATCATTCGCCCTCGAGTAGCGATAAATCGAAAGATTAATTGTTGAATCGGAAGATTCTTTAAACAATACTCATAAGTACTCCTCTGAATAAAACGATTTTGTATTTCTTTACACAGAGGGTATGCCACTAATATATAAATCTTAGATCAAATTTGACGTAAACTCACCCAATATGCTATAGTAGTATACCTATTGGCATGTTTGTTTTTTAGGGAAATTGAGAGTTTTTGCTTAGGTAAAGGTATAGGGGCATCTCCAACGGCGACCCGCAAATGTCCTTTTCTTCGTCGGTCTCGCCGAACACCGCCTCGCATGCCTCATTGCACTCCTTGTAGGCGGCTGCCACCTCCGCCACCGGCTAGCGGTATCGCCAGCGGGCGAGGAGGATCTCGCCGAAGGAGCGATAGGAGTCAAGCAACGCCTCCTGCTCTGCCAGGTCCACATCCGGCGCGATCGCCCTGCCGGCGGCAAGTTGCTCCTCTGCCTGCACCTCCTGGAACTGCTCCTCCCGCACCATGTCCATGTAATGGGCACGAGCCTCGCTGATGGTCATGGTGCAATGCACCAGCGAGGGTGGCACGGAGGAGGAGTGTGGCACGGACGGGGAGTGTGGCCTTCTTGTATGGCATTCACCTTCTTGGTGGTGGTTCTCTCAATGTGCCATTGGGCATGGTTCTCTTGCATATCATCTAGTATCTTCTTGACATCTTTTTTTTTGAGAGTACGCAATCGCGTACCTTAGCTTTATAGAAGATGGAAATATGTACAAGAAATTGTTACAAATTAGGGGTATGATCTGGCACACTACCTAACTGATGTTGCCAGGGATCCCCAACTCCACTCCAACACTACACTCTACTACTCACTAAATATGCTAACTTCCCGTCCTCCTGCCAACACCCAAGTGTGCATAATTTCGAAAGCCTGCATGGTAAAATGCTGCACCGTGTCAATCGCAGTTCTCGACCAAAAACCATACCGTTTCTATGCTTCCAAAGCTGCCAAGTAAATAGCATCACCAGTGAATCGAAACCCTTTCTGTGATCAACTGGAATTTGTGCGCGACTCGTCATCCACCAGTCCTCCAAGGAGTCATTTGTGGTCGGGACCAGAGAGATATCCAACCGAGCTTGTTGAAAGCATTTGTGCCAGACTTGTCGAGCAAATACACATTGAACCAGGATGTGATCAACCATCTTCTTGACATCTTCCATGGGTTTATCTTCTTGACATCTTCCATGGGTTTATCTTCTTGACATCTTCCATGGGGTTTCCCATGATTGGTCCTCCTGCAGCTGTATCAAGCATAGTTTTTGAGATATGGTTCAAGCCATTATAAAACATATGAAGGATTAGTCATTCCTCCATTCCATGGTTGGGGCAGTTTCTTATTGCTTCTTTCATTCTGTCCCACGCAAGCGCTAGTGGCTCACTTTCCTCTTGCTTGAAACTTGTAATCTGAGAACGTAATTGCATAATTTTTGCAGGTGGACAAAACTGAGATAAAAAATTACTGCAACAAGCATCCCAAGAAGTAATACTGCCCTTAGGCAAAGCTAAAAGCCATTCTTTAGCTTTTCCTCTCAAAGATAAAGGAAATATGCAAAGTTTAGGAGTATTTTCATCATAATCCTTTATGCGTGTCATGTTACACAATTCAGTAAAATATGTAAATGCATACTTGCATCCTTAGAAGCAGAGCCTCCAAATTGGTCCTGTTGAACCATCGAAACTAAGTTCGCTTTGATCTCATATTCTGCAGCTGCAACATCAGGTTGTGCTATTGGTTCACGCATGAAATTGTTGCTAGGAGTGGCAAAACTCCCAAGATTACGAGCCATAGTAAGTTTTTGGATTTTACTACTGACAATACTTGCAACAAAATAAAACTTAAACTAAAACAGAAAATTAACTTTAACAAAAAACTCTAAACACAAAGACTAGGAATACTAAACTCCTCCCCGACAACGGCCCAGAATACCGGCTTGATATCTCCTTTTTATTGATCTGGTATTTGAGCAAGAAAGGGTATCTGATACGTCTTCAACGTATCTATAATTTTTTATTGTTCCATGCTATATTATATTCTGTTTTGGATGTTAATGGGCTTTATTATACACTTTTATATTATTTTTGGGACTAAGCTATTAGCCGGAGGCCCAACCCAATTGCCGTTTTTTTTGCCTATTTCAGTGTTTCACAGAAAAAGAATATCAAACTGAGTCCAAACGGAATGAAACCTTCGGGAACGTGATTTTCGGAACAAACGTGACCCAGAGGACTTAGAGTCTACATCAAGAAATCAACCAGGAGAGCACGAGGCAGGGGGGCGCGCCTAGCCCCCTGGGTGCGCCCTCCACCCTCGTGGGGCCCATGTTGCTCCACCGACGTACTTCTTCCTCCTATATATACGCATTCTGCACTATCGACACGGAGCCAAAACCTAATTCCACCGCCCGCAACCTTACATGCCGTGAAATCCCATCTTGGGGCCTTTTCCGGTGTCCTGTCGGAGGGGGCATTGATCATGGAGGGCTTCTACATCAACACCATAGCCTCTCCAATGATGTGTGAGTAGTTTACCTCAGACCTTCGGGTCCATAGTTATTAGCTAGATGGCTTCTTCTCTCTTTGGATCTCAATACAAAGTTCTCCACGATTCTCGTGGAGATCTATTCGATGTAATCTTCTTTTGCGGTATGTTTGTTGAGTCCGATGAATTGTGGGTTTATGATCAAGTTTATCTATGAACAATATTTGAATCTTCTCTGAATTCTTTTATGTATGATTGGTTATCTTTGCAAGTCTCTTCAAATTATCAGTTTTGTTTGGCCTACTAGATTGATCTTTCTTGCAATGGGAGAAGTGCTTAGCTTTGGGTTCAATCTTGCGGTGTCCTTTCCCAAAGGATGCAGGGCAGCAAGGCACGTATTGTATTGTTTCCATCGAGGATAACAAGATGGGGTTTATATCATATTGCATGAGTTTATCCTCTACATCATGTCATCTTGCTTAAAGAGTTACTCTGTTCTTATGAACTTAATACTCTAGATGCATGGATAGCGGTCGATGTGTGGAGTAATAGTAGTAGATGCAGGCAGAGTCGGTCTACTTGTCACGGACGTGATGCCTATATACATGATCATACCTAGATATTCTCATAACTATGCTCAATTCTATCAATTGCTCAACAGTAATTTGTTCACCCACCGTAATACTTATGCTCTTGAGAGAAGCCACTAGTGAAACCTATGGCCCCGGGTCTATTTTCCATCATATTAATCTTCCAACACTTAGTTATTTCTTTTGCCTTTTATTTTACTTTGCATCTTTATTTCTCTTTATCATAAGAATACCAAAAATATTATCTTATCATATCTATCAGATCTCACTCTCGTAAGTAACTGTCGAGGGATTGACAACCCCTTTATCGCGTTGGGTGCGAGGGACTCGTGCGTGATCGCCTACTGGATTGATACCTTGGTTCTCAAAAACTGAGGGAAATAGTTACACTACTTTACTGCATCACCCTTTCCTCTTCAAGGGAAAACCAATGCAGTGCTCAAGAGGTAGCAAGAAGGATTTCTGGCCCCGTTGCCGGGGAGATTCGCGCCAAGTCAAGTCAAGTCAAGACATACCAAGTACCCATCACAAACTCTTATCCCTCGCATTACATTATTTGCCATTTGCCTCTCGTTTTCCTCTCCCCCACTTCACCCTTGCCGTTTTATTCGCCCTCTTTTCCGTTCGCCTCTTTTCCGCTTCTTTCGTCGTTATGGCTAGTCCTTTATCCACTCCTTTATCTCCCAAGAATGAAGTTCTCAATTTTAAACAAAGGGAGGGGGAAAATCTAAAAGATGCTTGGTATAGAATCTGCAATGCTCAAAATAGATCTACCCGAAAGCAATCTACTAACATTCTTCTTCACAATTTTTATGTAGGCATCACTCCTTGGTATAGATGTATTCTTGATACCATTACCGGAGGAAAATTTTTGGGTAGCCATACTTTCAATTCTTATAATGCTATGATAGATTTATTTGGCTCACCACCTCTTTTGGTTAATGGAACTATGTTAACTTTGGAACATGTGATGCAAAGGCTTGAAATTATTGAAAATAAAGTTGCCACTACGGAGTTGATTGAGAATTTGGATAAAAAGATCCATAATCAAATTACTCAATATGAATCTAAGGTAGGAGTCACTTTGAATTTTTTTAAAGAAAAGGAACCCATAGTTAATAAAAGAATAATTCAAGATTCTACTAGAATCGATAAACTTGAAGGTATCATTACCAACTTGGGGACCGCCTTTTTTTCCGTAAAGAACACTTCCAATCCTCCTACCAAAATTTCCAAGCTTATGTATGTTCCTAAAAATAAGGGTGAATCCTCTAGTAATGAAACTGCGGATCTCAAATCAATAAGTGTTCATCCCAATCTTTTTGCTATCATTAAGGAACCATTTGCTACAAATGATTTTTTCGATTTCGTGCCTAGAAGTTTGGTAATTAATAGAAAGAAAGAAAATCCTAAGGGTTATAGGTGTCTTATTGAAGAATTGCCTACCAAAGATAGCAATACCTAGATCTATCCTTGCTTTTATGCCTAGCTAGGGCGTTAAACGATAGCGCTTGTTGGGAGGTGACCCAATTTTATTTTTAGTTTTTTGCTTTTTGCTTCAGTTTAGGAATAAATATTTTATCTAGCCTCTGGTTATATTTTTTTTTATGTTTTAGTTAGTGTTTGTGCCAAGTTAAACCTATAGGATCTTCTTGGATGATAGTTATTTGATCTTGCTGAAAATTCCAGAAACTTTATGTTCACGAATAAAATTGTTAAAACTTTCCAGAACGCGATATAATATTGATTCCAATTGCAGCAGATCAATAAACAAATTATTTAGGTCGTCCTATTTTTGCTGAATTTTTAGAGTTCGAGAAGTTTGCGTTAGTTACAGATTACTACAGACTGTTCTGTTTTTGACAGATTCTGTTTTTCATGTGTTGTTTGCTTATTTTGATGAATCTATGCCTAGTAAAAGAGTTTATAAACCATAAAGAAGTTGGAATACAGTAGGTTTAACACCAATATAAATAAAGAATGAGTTAATTACAGTACCTTGAAGTGGTGTTTTGTTTTATTTCGCTAACGGAGCTCACGAGATTTTCTGCTAAGTTTTTTGTTGTGAAGTTTTCAAGTTTTGGGTAAAAGATTTGATGGATCATGGAACAAGTAGTGGCAAGATCCTAAGATTGGGGATGCCCATGGCACCCCAATATAATCTAAGGACACCAAAAAGCCAAAGCTTGGGGATGCCACGGAAGGCATCCCCTCTTTCGTCTACTTCCATCGGTAACTTTACTTGGAGCTATATTTTTATTCACCACATGATATATATTTTGCTTGGAGCGTCTTGTATTATTTGAGTCTTTGTTTGTTAGTTTTCCACAATCCTATTTTCTGTACACACCTTTTGAGAGAGACACACATGATTCAGAATTTGTTAGAATACTCTATGTGCTTCACTTATATCTTTTGAGCTATATAGTTTTTGCTCTAGTGCTTCACTTATATCTTTTAGAGCACGGTGGTGAATTTGTTTTATAGAAACTATTGTTCTCTCATGCTTCACTTATATTATTTTGAGATTCCTACAAAACAGCATGGTAATTTGCTTAAATTGAGAAATTAGTCCTAAAGTAATAGGCATCCAAGATTAGTAAAAATTATCTTATGAGTGTATTGAATACTATGAGAAGTTTGATGCTTGATAATTGTTTTGAGATATAAAGATGGTGATATTAGAGTCATGCTAGTTGAGTAGTTGTGGATTTGAGGAATACTTGTGCTAAAGTTTGTGATTCCCGTAGCATGCACGTATGGTGAACCGTTATGTGATGAAGTCGGAGCATGATTTATTTATTGATTGTCTTCCTTATGAGTGGCGGTCGGGGACGAGCGATGGTCTTTTACTACCAATCTATACGCCTAGGAGCATGCGTGTAATACTTTGCTTTGATAACTTGTAGATTTTTGCAATAAATATATGAGTTCTTTATGACTAATGTTGAGTCCATGGATTATACGCACTCTCTTCCTTCCACCATTGCTAGCCTCTCTAATACAAATAAGACTTTTCAGCGGTATCATACACCCACCATATACCTTCCTCAAAACAGCCACCATACCTACCTATCATGGCATTTCCATAGCCATACCGAGATATATTGCCATGCAACTTACCACCGTTCCGATTACTATGACACGCTCCATCATTGTCATATTGCTTCGCATGATCATGTAGTTGACATCGTATTTGTGGCAAAGCCACCGTTCATAATTCTTTCATACATGTCACTCTTGATTCATTGCATATCCCGGTACACCGCCGGGGGCATTCACATAGAGTCATATTTTGTTCTAAGTATTGAAGTGTAATTATTGAGTTGTAAGTAAATAAAAGTGTGATGATCTTCATTTTTAGAGCATTGTCCCAAGTGAGGAAAGGATGATGGAGACTATGATTCCCCCACAAGTCGGGATGAGACTCCGGACGAAAAAAAGAGGCCATAAAAAAAGAGAAAAGGCCCAAATAAAAAAATGAGAGAAAAAGAGAGAAGGGACAATGTTACTATCCTTTTACCACACTTGTGCTTCAAAGTAGCACCATGACCTTCATGATAGAGAGTCTTCTATGGTATCACTTTCATATACTAGTGGGAATTTTTCATTATAGAACTTGGCTTGTATATTCCAATGACGGGCTTCCTCAAAATGCCCTAGGTCTTCGTGAGCAAGCGAGTTGGATGCACACCCACTTAGTTTCTTTTGTTGAGCTTTCATATACTTATAGCTCTAGTGCATCCGTTGCATGGCAATCCCTACTCACTCACATTGATATCTATTAATGGGCATCTTCATAGCCCGTTGATACGCCTAGTTGATGTGAGACTATCTTCTCCTTGTTTTGTCTTGTCCACAACCACCATTCTATTCCACATATAGTGCTATGTCCATGGCTCACACTCATGCATTGCGTGAAGATTGAAAAAGTTTGAGAACACCAAAAGTACGAAACAATTGCTTGGCTTGTCATCGGGGTTGTGCATGATTTAAATACCTTGTATGGTGAAGATAGAACATAGCGAGACTATATGATTTTGTAGGGATAACTTTGTTTGGCCATGTTATTTTGAGAAGTCATAATTGCTTAGTTAGTCTGCTTGAAGTATTATTTTTTATGTCAATTAAACTTTTGTCTTGAATCTTTTGGATCTGAATATTCATACCACAATTAAGAGAATTACATTGAAAATTATGCTAAGTAGCATTCCACATCAAAAATTATGTATTTATCATTTACCTACTCGAGGACGAGCAGGAATTAAGCTTGGGGATGCTTGATACGTCTCCAAGGTATCTATAATTTTTTATTGTTCCATGCTATATTATATTCTGTTTTGGATGTTAATGGGCTTTATTATACACTTTTATATTATTTTTGGGACTAACCTATTAACCGGAGGCCCAGCCCTAATTACTGTTTTTTTGCCTATTTCAGTGTTTCGCAGAAAAAGAATATCAAATAGAGTCCAAACGGAATGAAACCTTCGGGAATGTGATTTTCAGAACAAACATGATCCAGAGGACTTGGAGTCTACGTCAAGAAATCAACCAGGAGAGCACGAGGTAGGGGGGCACGCCTACCCCCCTGGGCGCGCCCTCCACCCTTGTGGGGCCCATGTTGCTCCACCGATGTACTTCTTCCTCCTATATATACTTACGTACCCCCAAACTATCAGATACGGAGGCAAAAACCTAATTCCACTGCCGCAACCTTCTGTACCCATGAGATCCCATCTTGGGGACTTTTCCGGCGCTCCGCCGGAGGGGGCATTGAGCACGGAGGGCTTCTACATCAACATCATAGCCTCTCCAATGATGTGTGAGTAGTTTACCTCAGACCTTCAGGTCCATAGTTATTAGCTAGATGGCTTATTCTCTCTCTTTGGATCTCAATACAAAGTTCTCCACGATTCTCGTGGAGATCTATTCGATGTAATCTTGTTTTGCGGTGTGTTTGTTGAGATCGATGAATTGTGGGTTTATGATCAAGTTTATCTATGAACAATATCTGAATCTTCTCTGGATATTTTTATGTATGATTGGTTATCTTTGCAAGTCTCTTTGAATTATCAGTTTGGTTTGGCCTACTAGATTGATCTTTCTTGCAATGGGAGAAGTGCTTAGCTTTGGGTTCAATCTTGCGGTGTCCTTTCCCAAAGGATGTTAGGGCAGCAAGGCACGTATTGTATTGTTGCCATCGAGGATAACAAGATGGGGTTTATATCATATTGCATGAGTTTATCCTCTACATCATGTCATCTTGCTTAAAGCGTTACTCTGTTCTTATGAACTTAATACTCTAGATGCATGCCGGATAGCGGTCGATGTGTGGAGTAATAGTAGTAGATGCAGGCAGGAGTCGGTCTACTTGTCACGGACGTGATGCCTATATACATGATCATACCTAGATATTCTCATAACTATGCTCAATTCTATCAATTGCTCAACAGTAATGTGTTCACCCACCGTAATACTTATGCTCTTGAGAGAAGCCACTAGTGAAACCTATGGCCCCCGGGTCTATTTTCCATCATCTCAATCTTCCAACACTTAGTTAGTTCTTTTGCCTTTTATTTTACTTTGCATCTTTATTTCTCTTTATCATAAGAATACCAAAAATATTATCTTATCATATCTATCAGATCTCACTATCATAAGTAACCGTTGAGGGATTGGCAACCCCTTTATCGCGTTGGTTGCGAGGTTCTTATTTGTTTGTGTAGGTGCAAGGGACTTGTGCGTGATCTCCTACTGGATTGATACCTTGGTTCTCAAAAACTGAGGGAAATACTTATGCTACTTTACTGCATCACCCTTTCCTCTTCAAGGGAAAACCAACGCAGTGCTCAAGATGTAGCAGTATCCCGCACCTATTTCCCCAGAGGTGACCCTGGGTATCGAAACCACGACAGGAAGACTCCCTTGAAGGGATGATCTCTAACAAGCTTTTGTCAAAGTGTCGAATCCATCTTTTGATCGGATCAACAAGCAAATAGTGATTCAAGCACTTGTAATAAACGGAAGGTACGTGGATGAGGTCTTAATGCTTACAACCATGTATTTATGTTGGGATAAAAAATGATATTAGTTTGTGCTCATGAAGTCACCCATGAAGAGGTGCTTGCTTCATTTGGAATGGGGATGTGTCCAACATCCTGACCGGCACGAGTCCCGCATCAAGAATTGGTTGTCCTACTGAAGGCCCTATCCATCTCGCAGGGTTGCCTCGATAATTAAGATAATAATATCATACAGAAGCTTTGGACGTTCAATGACTACACCTCATGAATCCCCAAGGATATGATCCATGTTACCCTACTAAACCTTACTGTCGGTGTCAAAACCGGCGGATCTCGGGTAGGGGGCCCAAACTGTGTGTCTAAGGCGGATGGTAACAGGAGGCGGGGGACACGATGTTTACCCAGGTTCAGGCCCTCTCGATGGAGGTAATACCCTACTTCCTGCTTGATTGATCTTGATGATATGAGTATTACAAGAGTTGATCTACCACGAGATCGTAGAGGCTAAACCCTAGAACTAAACCCTCCGGTTTATATAGACACCGGAGGGGGCTAGGGTTACACAGAGTCGGTTACAAGGAAGGAGATCTACATATCCGTATTGCCAATCTTGCCTTCCACGCCAAGGAGAGTCCCATACGGACACGGGACGAAGTCTTCAATCTTGTATCTTCATAGTTCAACAGTCCGGCTGTCCGGATACCCCCTAATCCAGGACTCCCTCAGTAGCCCCTGAACCAGGCTTCAATAACGATGAGTCCGGCGCGCAGATTTGTCTTAGGAATTGCAAGGCGGGTTCCTCCTCCGAATACTCCATAGAAGATTTTGAACACAAGGATAGTGTCCGTCTCTGCAAAACAAGTTCCACATACCACCGTGGAGAGAATAATATTTCCACAAATCTAATCTGCTGACGACCCTTCATAACGTGACACCACACCATGGCCTGTTCTTTACACGAACCTTTTTCCCAATCGGCCTACCACCGCACGCTTTGCAAGGCGATTTTATTGGCACGTCTTGTCGGAGCAGAGATCGTGTCCCCCTTATTACGGGATTCTCATCAACACGGACGTGGGTAACCCAATCGTGCCCGTTGGTATGACTCCTCGATTGTAGGAAAGTCGCAAACAGTTACGAGGAGGACACTTGGTATTCACCCTCATTATAAAGACACCAAGGCCTGTCCTTTTTTTCTCTCGAACTCAATCGAATCTCCCCCCCCCCGCCTCGAGTTTCAACACCCGAAGCTTAGATCAGGCGCTTCGGACCTTCTACCATGTCTAGATCCAACCTTCAAGGTCAGTGGATGCCTTCCTCTGTCATAGAGGAAGACGTCAAGAAGCTAAGAGAGGCCAGGTTTCTCACCGGCGAGATCTCGCACAGGCTGCCTGCTCTAGGGCAGGTCATTCCCACTGCCGAACCCGGCGAGAGCATTGTATTCATCTCTCACTTCCTCTAAGGGCTAGGCCTCGCTTTTGATCCTTTTGTCAGGGGGCTCATGTACTATTACGGGATGGATTTCCATGACCTGGCCCCAGATTTAGTCCTTCATATTTCGTCGTTCATCGTCGTATGTGAGGCCTTACTCCGCATTACCCCTCACTTCGGCCTGTGGCTCAAGACTTTCAATGTGGAGCCGAAGATGATCGAGGGGCGACACGCAGAGTGCGGAGGTGTCGTAATAAGAAAAAGTGCCGATGCCCCATGACCAGAGGGTTCCTTCCAGGAGGTATCCAGCTTATGGCAACGGGAGTGGTTTTATATCACAGCTCCCCGGGGTACCAAGTGGGTGGCCGCCCCTGCTTTTCGCTCGGGCCCCCCGCCACGACCGACGCCATGGATCAACAACGGGCTAGACTGGGGGCCAGTAAAGGATGTGCCGACATTGCAGAGCCGCATCCGAGATCTCCTCGAGAGAGATGTCAGTCCGGCCACGGTAATGCAAGTCATGTTAGTTCGTCGAGTCCTGCCCTGCAAACGTCGACCCCTCCGCATGTGGGAGTTCAACCCGGAAGGACCTCGAACTATTCGTCACTTCCTCGGTATGACGCTCGAAGAGATGTATCAATTGTTCTTCGGACCACAAATAACGTGTCCGGACACCACCGAGGATGCGGGTCTGAGCTGCAATCGTCCAGATACCCAAGTAAGTAGTCCCGTAGGCGAACATGCTGTCTTTTTTATTTATCACAACATCATTCTGAAAAGTCACTCTCTGACCAGGACTGGGTAACAAAGGCGAAGATGATCAGGTGTCCGGCCCCCCTTCCTGAGGTCTCACCGGATCCTATACTAGCCAGGATGCTGGAGCTTGCGCCTTATCAAGCGCCCTCAGGGGAAGATAAAGGAGGGAATAAAGAGGCTGAAAGCGGACCTCGCTCACTGTTCATCCAAACCGGGGGAGTTAGCGCCTCCGCGAAGGAGGATAACCGGGGAGAAGAATCTGAAATTCCCTCTCCCCAAGGAAGGAAGAGGACCACCTCTGAAGACCCGGAAACAATGGTTTCCAAACGGGGGAAGAAATCTTTGCCAGAGGGTCCTGCCCCGGGGGGTACCCTTGCCGCACAGTGCCCGCAAGGGGATCAGCCCTCCACCGAGCTGTAAGTAAAAAGGTACTTAATAGTAAAAATATCCTGCTTTACTTCTGAGGACAATAACCGAAGCATTTATCTTGTAGGTCGGATCGTAGCCTTTCTCGACAGAGTTCGTCTTCGGGGGATCTTCTTCCGGAGATGATGGAGAGCAAAACACCTCCCCATGCCACCCCCCTCATGAGGCGGGCGACCCTGAAGTGTCGTCGCGGAGGGTTTCTCCTGATCTGGCAAGGCCAGAGGGTAATCCTTCGCCCCCCCGAAGTCCTCAGTGTTCGGCTCCTGAAGAGAGCAACCGAAAGAGTCCGGCACCGTCGGGTGTGCGATCGGACACACTGAAGGATCTGCTAGAGCAAGCGGCTATCTCAGAAGCGCATCGTATGCTAATGGGTATGGTGATTGAGAGGATTTCATCCGCCGAAAGCGGGTTGCATGAAGCTTTTATGAGTCTGCTGAAAGGCTTTGAGGTACGTGAAATAGTGTATGTTTTTTACGGTACCACACACGTTAGGTGTGCCGTGTGCAGATAGTAGCCCCTGAGACTCTGGTTGCTGTCGAGAACGGCGGCAAATAGAGGATCATAGTCCCAGGTAATAATCAGGCCGCCTTCATATGCAGGTGGCGGGAGGTCCGGTGGCTAGCCGGACTGATGAGTTTTCCGAGCTAAAGCGGCAACTTGATGCGGCGGATGCCGACATCATACTTGTGAACGAACGGATCGACGAGGAACAGGGTATGTGATTTCTCCTGTGATTAACACATAGTAAGAGGAGCATGATGCTAGTATCTTTAACATGTTGTGACTACAGATGGTGCTGCCGCCGTGGAGACCCTTTGGGCGGAACTTGCCCGAGCCAAGGAACAAGCCAGGAAAAGTGATGCGGCCACTCTAAAGGCAGTCGAAGAGCTGAGAGCCGAATAGGCTACGCATTGCTGAAGCAAGGATGAAGTAGCCAAGATGGCTGTGGAATTGAAGGATGCCACTGGCCGTTACGAGCTTCTCGAAAATAAGAATCAAGCGAAGATGACGGACCTGGAGAAGGCCACGGTGGCGGCCAAGGACGCCCGCTCTACAATTAGAGCGATGAAGGAGGAGCTGCGTCAAGCCGGGGATATCGCGGCTGGGAAGCCCTTGATGCTGCGGATGAAGTTCAGAGATCCTAAGTACGCTCCTCTTGATCGGCTGTGGAGTTCTGCAGACGCATATCTGGATTTGGCAGCAAGTGCCGCTGATGCGGCCGAATACTTCAGAGATCAAAAAGATCGTGAAGTGGAAAAGCTGTTCTGGTCACAATTTGACGTTCCAGCGCGTCCGCTTCCGTTGAATGAGCGGATGGCCGAATGGGCCGAGCTCCATAGGTTGTCCGGGCTTGCCATGAGGTCTGTTGTGGATCATCTGTGGCCGGAAGGACCCAGGACGAACACTTATTTTAATTTGGTGCAACAGTTCCTTGGTGCTGTGCCGCGCATCGACGCTATGAAGAGGTCGGCGTGCATAGAGGGTGCACGGATGGCGCTTGCCCGTGTCAAGACATACTGGGCAGAGATGGAGGCCACCGCAATTGCAACCCAGAGTTCGGCCTGGGGCCGAGTATCTGCCGAGCACTACTTTGAAGAAGTCCTTGAAGGCGCTCGATCAATAGAGTCTCAGTGCTCGAAGAATATCATGTTCTAATGACATGTATTCCCATTGTAAAAACAATGTTTATTAAATTATAAAGGCTGCGTTTATACTTTTTGCCTGAAAGTACTATGATGCCTCCTGTGCGGCCGTTTGTGTATATATGTTTATAACCTGAAAGTTTTCAGTAGTAGGCTTAATACCCCACGCATATAATGCGGGGGTGTTCGCAGAAGACACGTGTTCACACATGATCCAACGTCTTGGTCCATTAAGGAGGTGATAGCGCAGCGAACTAGGCAATCGAACTATATTGCTTTAACACTTTCACTTAGCCATAGGAGTTTGACGGTGGGGCTACTATATAGCCCCTGGTGGCTCCGCGCTCGTCCAAATACGGGGTGCGTACATGCCTAGCCGGGAAACGGCCCTTCATTAATGCGGAGGAATCCTGAAGATTCCGCTAAGTCATCGAGTGGACCAGTCTCACGCTTTATCATGGCAGTCAGTTTTCGGCTTTCTCTACTGAGATGCTCGTCCGAATGAACCAGGGCACAATCGCAGTAGTTCTCCTGGTGCCACCTTAGCCGATAGAGCGGAACGTAAGGTAGCAAAACACGGGAGCCGGGCAAACCCAACATTTGACCAAAGACATGATTCGGAGCTGATGCATATAAGGCCAAACTCGCGACGCCGAACACTCCCTAAGGTATTCGGTCTTTATAACATATGCCGGGCTGAACAATGCCCTTGATAATGAACCCCAAGTGTCCAGGTACGTGCAATATTCTGACGTGGCCAAATGCCAATAACGTCAGCATCCTTCTCGGTTGTACTGAGAATTCGGAGGATGTGAACAACAAGAGACAGTAAAAAAGGTTTACGCAGGGTCTTCATCTAAAAAGAAACCTTTGAGCGGGTCCCTGCTGCACATCTGCGCGTGTGTCTCCATTGTGCCGTATCCTAGATGGGTGTAGCACGATTGTCATCTGTAAAAGAGAGGAACTTAGTTGAAAGTTGTCGTGCAAAAAATTGGTTATTCTAAATAAACCATTTAAAATTCAAGATATGTAAAGTTGAGCCGAACTAGCGATGTTTACATGCGGGAAGCCCCTGGTACCGTCTATGAGGGTATAACCATCAAACCAATCTCAAGTATATCTAATGATGTGACGGACTCGTCTAACCATGTCCGTGGTCTTAACGATCGGTCATTTGTTCTGGTTGGTGAGGCCGTCTAGTGTTTGGCTGTTAAGGCAGCCGCACGTTCTTCTGCGCGTAAGGAACACTTGATGTTTCCATTAACTGTGATGGTGCCGCGCGGGCCATGGATCTTAAGCTTAAGAGAAGCGTAATGCGGTATAGCGTTGAAACGAGCGAAAGCTGTTCGTCCGAGTAGTGCTTGATAGCCGCTTCGGAATGGAGCGATGCAGAAGTGTAACTTTTCACTTCGGTAGTTGTCGGGTGAACCGAATACGACTTCTAGTATTAGAGAGCCCGTGTAGCGGGCCTCTGGGCCTGGTATTACTCCCTGAAAGGTAGTATTACTGTGGCTGATCTTTGTCGGGTCTATCCCCAATTTGCGGACTGTGTCCTGATATATCAGATTTAGACTACTGTCGCCGTCCATAAGGACTCGTGTGAGATGGTATCTGTTTATTATTGGGTCTAACATCAAGGCAGCCAATCCTTCGTGGCGGATGTTTATCAGGTGATCCCTGCGACCAAAAGTGATCGGGTGAGCCAACCAGGGGTTGGGCTTACGGGTGACAGGCACTATGGCTCGTGTGTCTCGGAGTGCATGTTTACTTCCCCTCTTCGTCACATGGATCATGTTCACTGTTTTTACCTCTAGTGGGAATTTTTTTCTGTTCCCAGTGCTTTGTTGGCAAGGCTCGTCCTCGTCTTCACTTGGTGTCTCCCTCCCCTTGTGTTCGGCGTTTAGCTTACCGGCCTTCTTGAAGACCCAGAATTCTCTGTGGGTGTGATTTGTAGGGTTATCGGGGGTGCCATGAATCGGACATAGTTTGTCTAGAATCTTGTTTAGGCTGGACGATCCATCTCTGTTGCCTTTTAAAGGCTTTTTCCACTGACCTGGTCAAGAGCCCCTGAATCCAGCGTTTACCGCTGTGTTATCTGGGTTGTCTTCTTTATTCCGGCGCTTGTTTTTACTGCGTCGTGTTTTTCCATTGCCATCCCTGACTTCGGATGTGTCTGGATCGCTGGTGCTACTATGAGCTAGCCAGCTATCTTCACCCGCGCAAAAGAGGGTCATGAGTCTTGTCAGGGCTTCCATTGTTCTCGGTTTTTCTTGGCCGAGGTGTTGCGTGAGCCATTCGTCTCCTGACGTGTTTGAAAGCTTCTAGGGCTTCGGCGTCAGGGCAGTCGACGATTTGGTTCTTCTTAGTGAGAAATTTGTTCCAAAGCTTTCGGGCTGACTCTCCGGGCTGTTGAACTATATGAACTAGATCGTCTGCATCCGGAGGTCGGACATAAGTCCCTTGAAAATTAGCCCGAAAAGCATCCTCAAGCTCCTCCCAACTTCCAATTGAGTTTTCAAGGAGGCTTTCCAGCCAGTGCCGAGCTGGTCCTTTCAGCTTGAGGGGCAAGTACTTGATGGCATGGAGATTGTCTCCATGAGCCATATGAATATGGAGGATAAAGTCCTCAATCCAGACTCCGGGGTCTGTGGTTCCGTCGTACGCCTCTATGTTCACTGGTTTGAATCCTTTTGGAATTTCGTGGTCCAGCACATCATCGGTGAAGCATATGGGGTGTGCAGCACCCCTGTATTTTGTTGTGTCGAGGCGTTCTGACGGTTGTAGTGTTTGGTTTTGGTTGTGCGCTGGAGCGTGTTTCCTTGATCCATAGATGGATCTGGTTGCGCCGGTCTTCTGATGCGAGTCTTCATGTGAGGCGTGTGCAGACTTATGGGCGGTCTTGTTAGCCGCTCTATCGCCGCCACAAGGTGGTTGATCCGACCGGTCGACCGTTTTATTCTTCGGCTGTGTGGGCTCTAAGGCCTCGTCATCAAATTCAGGCAACAACTTGCGCTTTGGATAGCTCTTTGTGTGGTAACTACCACCATACTTTTCTTCGTTGTCGAGCACTTTGTTCCATCTATTGTTGAGCGTATTCTGCGCGGCTTTAAGCCTTTGCTTTTGCTTCTTCAGACTCCTCACGGTGGCAATAAGCCTTCTATGGAGGTTCTCTTGTTCCAAGTGCCTCTCCAGGATGATGTGTGCCTCTTCGTCCGGACTGTTTTCCTCTTCGGGGGGAGGTTTATGAGCTATATCCTTAGTGTCGCCGTGTCCGGACAGCGGATCGTACTACGTTCGCCGTTTGCTGGTTCACTGCTGTTATCGTTGTTTTTGCTGAGGCGGGGTTTGGAGCGGCGCCTACGCCGACGCTTTGGTTGCTTCTCGAGGGAGCTATCCTTCGTCGCATCCTCCCGTTCCTCGTCATCGTTTTCTTTGGGTGTATCCACCATGTATATGTTGTGTGATGAAGTGGCGGTCCAGCACCGTGAGGGCGGTGGTTCCAATTCGTCTCCTGCATCGTCGTCCATGCCGTCGATGTCTTCGGAGTCGAAGTCGAGCATGTTGGTGAAATCGTCGACAGTGGCTACTAAGTGGGTGGTGGGTGGGGAACGAATTTCTTCGTCCTCCGCATCCCATCTGTCGGTGTCAAAACCGGCGGATCTCGGGTAGGGGGTCCCGAACTGTGCGTCTAGGCGGATGGTAACAGGAGACAAGGGACACGATGTTTTTACCCAGGTTCGGGCCCTCTCGATGGAGGTAAAACCCTACTCCTACTTGATTAATATTGATGATATGGGTAGTACACGAGTAGATCTACCAAGAGATCAGAGAGGCTAAACCCTAGAAGCTAGCCTATGGTATGATTGTTTTTCGTCCTGCGGACTAAAACCCTCCGGTTTATATAGACAACGGAGAGGGCTAGGGTTACACAGAGTCGGTTACAATGGGAGTGTCGGGGTACTAGAGTAGGGGTACCCTAGTATCCCGTACTAGTGCACGGACAGTTGTAGCACCCCGCGGTAGGGTTTGCCTCGTCACCGCCAAGATCCTCCGTGGTTCCTTTGGAGCCATTCAAGAACAAAGTATTTGATTAAGAAGACAAGGCCCGGCAAGAGGAGCTTGTCGGAAGGCCACTCAAGGCATGCAGAAGACAAGGCCCGGCAAGAGGAGCTTGCCGGGAAGGCTCGGAGCGACAAGCCTCCGGACGCGACAAGGATTCGGCGCGGCAAAGGCGCTTGCTGCGGCAAGCAACCTCTCTCCATCTCCGCTCCGGCTCATCCAGCGGCGATGTCGCCATGGGACCGTTCCATGCGGGCGTGTCGAGAGGCTGTGCAGCCAGCGGAGAGCAGCGATAAGCGGCTGACAAGCTTGCCATCGTGGCGGCGGAGGCGCACTGACGGTCTCTGTTGCCTTGTTTGGGGCGATAATCGACGGGCATTTATTGCTTTTGTCCCTTGCCGCCGAGTTAGGTATTTTGTAATTTGTACATCGCTCGAGTAGGTGTACCAACTCCTGTTTTTACATTTGTACCCTCGCCTATGTTGCCACTGCCGGAGACCCTTGAGCATATAAAAGGAGGCCCATGCGCATAGCGTGGGGGGTTCGAGCTCGGTTCATTCGACTCACCAGAGACCAGATACGCTCACGCTTAGGTTTTGTAGCTCGCGCCGGCTCCCTAGCAAGAGGAGAATACATCAAACAAGCAACAGAGGAGTTTTATCTCTGCGAGAGCTCGAAGCTGGGTAAACTGCTCGTGTGCCTCGCCTCGATCCGCTCTTCGTGCGATCTCCGCCCCCCTCCGAACCACAAAGGGGCCTGGTCCGCCGGCCCCATAGGTGTTCGTGGGTACGATCAACCTCCCTGACATCTTTGGCGCGCCAGGTAGGGGGGCGTCGAGGCCGTGTGAATCTGATCCGGCGTTCACACGAGCAGCGTCCTCAACATATTCCTCAACATGCCACTGAAGAAGAAGGCTTTGGCGGCAGCAGAGCCGTCCGCGTCGTTCCCACCCTCACCGCAACAAACGGGTGGTGGGGCAGACGCCGGCGGAGGAACGGGCGCCGACGAAGGTATTCGCGACGTTGCCAAGTCCAAGGACAAGGCCCCGCAAACCTCGGCGTCCGCGCATCCCCCGCGCCCATCTCAGGAGACGCGGGACCAACAACGTCATGGCACGAGTGAGATACGGTCGCCCGGACGGGGTGCTGCTCCTTCTAATGTGGTTAGAAGTCCGAGCATATCCCGCTCCTCGCACCGTTCGCCAATGCCACCCACTACTCCAGCAGAAGCTCGGCGAGCTCAGCTGCTCTCGACTACCCTCCAACGACCGACAAAGGTCGGCGAGTGGAGGGTCACTATCGAGCCTCATCGGCTTTGCTAACGGCGGCAGCTCCGCGGCAGCCGACGCCATCGTTGCGGCGGCGAGGCGACAAGGCACGAGCGGTGGCGACGAGACTGTCGGAGGTGCAACCACCATGCACTCTCCGCCACGAAGGCCAAGATCGCCGACTCACCGGATCCACCTCGGCGGTGACTCCACCGCGTCGTCCGGATCCATGAGCTTCGCCAGCGATCAGCGCCAAGTTCTTCACGGCGACAACAAGAGGGCGCTCGAACTTCGCATCGAGCGCCAAAGAGAAGCGCGGCGTCGATCCGACAAAGCCGCTGGGCCTTCATTGACATGCGCGCGCGCCCGGAGGAGCCAGGCGACTTGCCGTCGCGTAGGTTGCCCTGCGTTCACTCGTGAGCTGCGACAAGTCGATGTGGCCCAGCGGAAAAACTTCAAACCAGTGACGCGTCTTGGAGAAGTACGATGGCGGGGCGCATCCGTCGGAGTTCCTCGGCATCTACACCATCACGGTGCAGGCTGCGGGGGACGGACGACAAGATCCTCGCCAACTACTTCCGCTTCGTGCTCAAGCCCAACGTCAGGTCTTGGCTCATGCACTTGCCGGACAGCTCCATATCCTCTTGGGCAGATCTGTGCCATCAGTTTGTTGGCGCCTTCACAGGTGGCCACAAGCCTCATGGCCAAGAGATTGACCTTCATCTGCTCGCCCTGAAGGAAGGAGAATCCCTGCGCAAGTTCATTCAGAGATTCAGCCGTGTGCACTACAACATCCCAGACGTCCACCCTGCCGTGGTGATCAGCGCATTTCATCAGAATGTGCGGAACCGCAAGATGAGGGAGGAGATGGCGATGTGCAAAGTCAAGGACGTCATTGAGCTGTACGCCTTGGCCGACAAGTGTGCACGCTTGAGGAAGGAGGAGACTCCTGTGAGAGAATGCGGAAGCAGGATCTGACAGTGAGGACACCGCCCCGGCAAAGAAGGGCCGGCGGCGAGGCAACAGGAAGAAGAAAGGAAGAGAAGTGCTAGATGTTGAGCAGTCCGGCAATGGAGGTGGCGACAAGAACACCAAGGCTGGTGGTTCCGGCAAGGAGGTTGCCGCCTACGCCAACCACCAGTCGGTGGCGGCCGCCGACAAGCAGGACAGCTCCGGCACGCAGTACTGCAAGATCCACCGCACCAAGGGCCACGACCTCCAGAGCTGCAAGAAGGTCAAGCAGCTTGGCGAACAGCAGAAGGCTGAGTACGAG
Source organism: Aegilops bicornis (assembly GCA_021605145.1). Classification (NCBI taxonomy): domain Eukaryota; kingdom Viridiplantae; phylum Streptophyta; class Magnoliopsida; order Poales; family Poaceae; genus Aegilops; species Aegilops bicornis. The sequence goes on along the minus strand of CM038673.1, from coordinate 192,642,909 downwards.
CGGCGCGACAAGGAGAAGGCCCAGGAAGGTGCTAGGGGAGCAAGCAAGAAACGCCCCGGCCGGGGAGGACGCCGCGGCAAGGCCAAGCAGCGGCAAGGAGACAGACCTCCTCAGGGCCGCAATAAGGATGAAGATGATGACGACGACGAAGATATGGAAGACGCACGACGCTGATGAGCAGGAGTTTGTAAAGCCACAGAGGTCCTCTGCGTTGACGGGCGCTTCACGCATACCTCCCACCGCCAACTCAAGCAATGGATGCGGGAGGTCAATGCAGCGGAACCATCCGTAGAGTCACGCAAGCCTCTGAAGTGGTCCAGCACGCCTATCATTTTTGATATTGAGGACCACCTTGATCGCATAACTGCGGTCGGGTGCTTGCCGATGTTGGTCTCACCAACCATCCGCAACCTCAAGGTCACCAAAATGCTAGTTGACGGTGGGGCGGCTTGAATCTGATCTCCTCCGGTGCTCGGAAGCTTCAAATCTCGACAATGAGCTCGAAGAGACCGGCACTTTCAAGGAATCAATCCGGGAAGGAGCAAGTCAAGGGGAAGATTACGTTGCCGGTAACATTTGGCAGCGAGCTGAACTTTAGGGCCGAGAGGGTCACATTCGGCGTTGCCGATTTCCCGTTGCCTTACAATGGGATACTCGGCCGTCCAGCACTCGCCAAGTTCATGGCAGCCTCTCACTATGCCTACAACTTGCTCAAGATGCCAGGCCCGATAAGCGTCATCTCTGTCCACGGTGACAAGAAGGATGCCCTTATCTGTGCCGACAAGATCTACCGGGATGCAGCAGCCGCGACAGATTGCCAAACACTTGCCGCTGAAGCTCCCGGGGGGAAGAAGACAAAGTCCAAGTCCGGCAAGGGCTCTGATGCTCACTCCGGCAAGCGCACCTCTTCGGAGTGCTGCGCTACCATCGAGGACGCACCATCGAGCTCCACCGACAAGTGCAAGAAGATGGTAGCTCCGCCAAAAACCAAGAAGGTGCCGGCCAAGGAGGACGGCACTGGTGGTACCTTTACCATCAGTGCCTCTCTCGACCCTAAATAGGAAGGCGCGCTCGTTGCTTTCCTGCGGGCGAATGTCGACGTGTGTGCATGGCAACCGTCGACATCCCCGCGTTCCTGTGAAAGTGATTGAGCACCGCGGCCGTTTGTCCTCATGCGCGCCCGTCAAGCAATAAGTCGAGGAAGCAAGCGGTGGGCGCCAAGAATTCATAGCCGAAGAGATCAAGAAACCGGAAGCAGCAGGCCTTGTCGAGGAGTGCTCCATCCTACGTGGTTGGCCAATCACAGAGTCGTATAAGAAGCAAATGGAAAATGGAGACTTTGTATTGACTTCACGGATGTTAATAAAGCTTGTCCCAAATATCCATTTCCTTTGCCGCGCATTGACCAGATTGTTGACTCCACGGCTGGATGTGATTTGCTTTCGTTTCTTGATGCATACTCAGGATATCATCAGATCTTCATGGCTGAAGAAGATGAGGAGAAGATCGCATTCATCACACCATGTGGCACATACTGTTTCATACGGATGCCTTTCGGTTTGAAGAATGCTGGTTCAACATTTGCAAGGGTAGTCCATGACGGCTTATGAGCCGCAGATGCACGTAAATGTAGAAGCCTACATGGATGACATAGTGGTCAAAAGCAAGGACAAAGCGACTCTGGTTCAAGATTTGGACGAGACCTTTGCAAATCTGCGCCAAGATCAACCTTAAGCTCAACCCCGAGAAGTGCGTGTTTGGAGTCCCTTCCGCAAGCTTCTCGGTTCTTCGTGGTCTCAACGAGGCATTGAAGCTAATCCCGACAAGATCAAGGCCATATAGCAGATTGAAGCACCAAAGCGGCGTCAAGGATGTACGAAGACTTGCGGTTGCGTGGCTGCTCTCGGCAGGTTTATTTCTAGGTTCTGCTGAGCGCTTCCGCCATTTTTCAAAATTTTGAAAAAGGCAGGTCCAATGAAATGGACTCCGGAAGCGGAGGCTGCGCTGCAGGACTTAAAGAGATACCTGTCCTCCACTCCAACACTTGTCGCACCTAAGCCACAAGAGAAGTTGCTGCTGTATATAGCAGCAACCAATCAAGTGGTTAGTGCTGCGTTAGTAGCGGAGAGGGAGGCGGATGACGAGCCAAAGAACCACGGCAAGCACATCCAGCGACAAGCAGGGGGCTTCGCCGACAAGCTCTGGTCCCGACAAGGATGAATCCGCGCAGGCACATGAACAGATGCAGAAAAGGATGGTGCAGCGCCCAGTCTACTTTGTCAGTTCCCTCCTGCAGGGAGCTAGGTCAAGGTACTCTGGTGTGCAGAAATTGCTTTTCGGCCTCCTCATGGCCTCGAGAAAGCTGCGCCATTACTTCCAAGCACATGAGATCACAGTTGTCACTCGCTTTCCGCTGAAGAGGATACTGCAGAATCCATAAGCGACAGGCAGGATTGTCGAGTGGGCATTGGAACCGCTATCAAGCTTTGGTCTCAAGTTTGAAAGCACATCAACTATCCAAAAGCGTAGCGTTGGCAGAATTCATAGCGTAATGGGCGCCAACACGGATGAAGAGATTCGGAGACGAGCATTCCCGTCAAGGAAGCGAGCAAAGAATGGCTGATGTACTTTGATGGTGCCTTCTCGCTGCAAAGGCGCGGTGCCGGGCGTGTCGCTTATCGCACCCACCGGAGAGCACCTCAAGTCACGTAGTCGGATGCACTTTCCCAAGGAGCAAGCAACGAACAATACCGCAGAGAGTATGAAGGGTTGCTTGCCGTCTCGAGATCATGATGGACCTTGGGATCAAAAGCTTATTGTCGTGGTGACTTCGCAACTTGTCGTCCGCCAAGTGAACAAAGATTACCGTAGTCCGTTGATGGAAGCCTACGTCGATGAAGTGAGGAAGCTAGAAGAGCACTTTGACGGCCTGCAAATGGAACATGTTCCAAGAGCTCGTAACGATATTGCCGACTGTCACAAAGTGCGCCGCACTTAAGTTGCCTGTGGAACTAGGGATTTTCGTGCTGAAGCTGACTCAGCCAACCGTAACACCATCAACTGGACAAAGCAAGAAGAGGAGGTTGACCTCTGGTGACTACTTTCCGACAGAGCTTCCCGAAGCCGTCGTCGCAAAGGTCCCCAAGCTCAACACCAACAGTGCTGAGGGGCAGTCTGCTCCGACAGGCCTGTGGTTTGTTCGTTGAAGCAGACGCTCTCGACAAGTCTTGCTCCGGCAAGCTTGCCGGGGAGCATCAAGCTCACGGGGCCGCAGGTTCTTGCCGTGGAAGCCGATGTTCCTCAAGAAGAGATGTGCCTTTGGTCCTTGTTGTCGAGCCACAAGCTCCGGCATGGGCGCATGAGATTGTCCATTTCCTTGAGACAGAGAACTTCCGAAGAGCAAGAAGAAGCGGAAAGAGTAGCCCGGCAGTCAAGTATGTACCAGTTTGTCGGCTGACATACATGCATGTAAGAAGACTCAACGGTGTGAAATTGAAGTGTATTCCTAGGGAAGATGGATGAAGCTGTTGGCAAGAGATACGGAGGCATATGTGGTCACCACATTGGCAAGAAGAGCACTTGCGGCAAAGCTTTCCGGCAAGGTTTCTTCTGGCCGACAGCCCTCCAGGATGCAAATCGCACAAGTAACCAAGTGTGAAGCGTGCAGTTCCATTCCAAGCAGATACACCAACCAGCTCAAGCTCTCCAGACGATCCCTTTATCCTGGCCATTTTCGGTGCGGGGCTCGACATCCTCGGCCCCTTCCCGAAGCTGTCGGGGCTTTGAGTACTTGTACGCCGCCATCGACAAGTTCACAAAGTGGCCGGAAGTGGAAGCGATGAGGAAGGTGACGCGCGATCAGTCAAGTTCTTCAGGTCGATTGTTTGCCGTTTCGGAATCCCTAACAGGATCATCACCGACAATGGCACACAATTTACGAGTCGCACCTTCATGCAGTACGTCCAAGATCTTGGTGCCAAGGTCTGCTTTGCTTCCGTGGCTCACCCGAGAAGCAACGGTCAAGCAGAGAGGGCAAATGCTTGAAGTGCTTTGCAGCGGGCTCAAGACGTAACTTTTCGACAGGCTGCACAAGTGCGGAAGAAAGCTGGATCGAGGAGCTGCCGTGGTTCTTTGGTCGATCAGACGACGCCAAATCGAGCCACCGGCCGGACACCTTTGCTCTAGTCTACGGAGCAGGCAGTTCTCCCCACGGAACTCGTATACGGATCGCCTCGAGTGCTCGCTTATGATGAGCTTGAGCAAGAGCAGCTGCGACAAGATGACGCGCTGCTCCTTGAGGAGGATCGTCTTCAAGCCGCTGTGCGAGCTGCTCGCTACCAGCAAGCTTTGCGTCGCTACCATAGCCGCAGAGTTAATGCCAGAAGTCTCGAGGAAGGCGACCTTGTTCTTGGCGCGTTCGATCCGCCATGAATTCAAACAAGTTGGCCTTGAAGTGGGAAGGCCCTTTATCGGGTGAAACGAGTCACTAGGCCTGGCGCTGTCCGCCTTGAGACCGAAGATGGCATTCGGTGAGCAACTCCTGGAACATTGAGCATCTTCGTAAGTTTTACCCATAGAAGCGCGGTTGCGGAACCCGTTCAAGCAACCACCTTTTGTACAAGTCTTGCCGCTGTTGCATGTAATCCTTTGTACACAAAGCCGCAAGCGAGACCCGTGCATCGATAAAGCTCATGTGTTGCGCACAACTTGTCAAATTCATGCTTTCATCGTTTTATTGCATGTTTTGACTAAAACTTTGTGCAGCAACCACACCCGGTAAGCAAAATCGAGCCGCTAGGCTCCATAACTTTTTTTCCTCTTCTTTCTCTTTTCTCAAAGAAAGGAAGGCTCCCTCGCGCACAAGTTAACCGGGAGGAGGAGATAATACTATGGACCAGGCACCGCTCGAGGAAGTTTCACCCCATCGGGAAGCAAGAGATGAAAAGCTAAGTTGCCAAAGTTTGAGCAATCAATTTTAAATTTTTAAGTTATCTTCCTCGAATGATAGTACTTTGTATGGAAAACTCTGTATACAGAGGAACCAACTCGCCGGGCTAGTCGCGCCTTTACTTTGTTTCGAGTCCGCTCAACAACTTAAGTGAGCTGCGTTAGTCGCGACAAGGTTGCTTTGTCGGAGGCGGCACCGCCAAAGAGGCTGCTAACGTTCCGCACTTTTCAGCCGCGGCAAAAGTGCCCGCACCGACAAGTCCCCCAAATGCGTAAGGCGTAAACGCATAAAGGAAGGAATCAAGTAGAGGAAATAACGTTGCATTGATCGCCTAAGATAGAGTATATTACAAAATAACTTGTCGCTGATCTAACAAAGTGTTCTAAACATGATCGGCCGACAAGGGAAGATAAAATTGGCGGCCTAGTTCACGCTGGTCGCCATCGATCCGCTTGATCTTGTTCACCTTGTCCACAATGGGTGCGACAAGGGCTTTGAGCTCCTCCACGTTGGCATCTGGCGGCAAGGATCACGAGGACGCCGTTAAGGTTGAGGCCCGGATTGGAAGGCCACCTTTATAAACACCTTCTCGAGGGCTCCTGCACAGATCTGGCGTGATTCCTCGGCCAGCTGCTTTGGGACCTCTTCCCGGAGTCGCTGGAGACCCGTCGCCACGCCTTTGAAGAATAAGCTGAGTTTGGCGCTGGGTTGGAGATGCTCGTCGGAGGAGTATGCAAGGTCCGTCATTCCCAGCTCCATCAGCTCGTTGTAGATGTCGGCGGCGGTGTCCACAAGACCTTCAGTCCAGTGCTCCACGCTCTCCCTCAAGGTGCTCTGGATGGAGGCGGCATTCGCTAGCAGCTCCTCCTTGGCCTTGATCGCCTCCAACAAGCCCACCTCCCGCTCTCGGGCGCCGCCCAACGTCTGCGTCGAGTGGTCGGCTTCAGCTCAAGATCCGCCTTGGAATCCTTGGCGGCGTCGAGCTCCTTGCCCTATCGGCGAGACGACTCTGCAGCTCGCCAAGGGTGTAGGCGTCCTTCTGGCGTTCACGCTTGAGCGTGGCAAGCTCTTCGCCGCTCTTCTTGAGGCTGGCCTCCGGCCACCTTCGCCTTTCAGCTCTTCCTTCCTTGGCGGCCTCGGCGATCGCAGCAGCATCCTTCGCTTCTGCGCCCGCCAAGTGACTCCTCGCTGCAAGGTCTTCTTCGTGGCTGTCCAGGTTGACCTTCCGCTGCGCCAACTCGCTTTCTGCGGAGAGCTTCTCGGCAGCCAGCCGCTGCTCTCCTCGGTAGCGGCCTTCTCAAGGATAAAGGCCGTGGCGCTCCTCAAGAAGTTGCCCCGCTTCTGCTACGTCGCAGAGCTTCTTGGTTGGCGCCCGGAGCTCCTCTGCGCGCTTCTCCATGTCCGCTCCTGCCCTCGCGACAAGTGCTTCCTGGTCTCCAACTTGGCCTGCGGGCACGGTAGAGCGACAGAGCTTCTTCAGAATGCCTCCTCCTCAGATTCGCCACGCCGCTGCTTGCTGCTGGCGTCCACCAGTAGCCCAAAGAGAGGCGAGTAGCTTCGCCGTCAAGGTCTCTCCCTCGACCGGCGCCTGAGCTCGGTTCGGGGGAGCTTGATGAAGACACCCTCGCCGGCCTTGGTGGCGCCCGAGCTGAGGCTCCTCGAACTGGCCTTGGGCAGCGGCGGGGGAGTCGGCTGTCAGTGTAGCGCTTGGCGCTCCTGCGGCCTCAGGGCCGTCAGTGTGATCGCCCGACCCCTCGCCGGCCTCTGCATTGGCAGCCTCGGTGGCCTCCTCGCCAACAGGCTCGTCGGCGGCGGCCTCTTCTTCCACAACAATGACCTCTTCTTCCTCGACGGCGGCCTCGTCGGTGTTGCCGTGTGCTTCCTCCTCGGGCAGCCTCGACCTCCATCGGCTCAAGGCCGACGAAGAAAGAGCAGTCAAGCAAATGTTCAGAAGAGAAACAAAAGAAAGCAAGCCCAAGGGAAATTTTCGTAAGGAAATTACACCTGCAACGGGATCCGCAGCCATGGCCTCGACCACCTTTGGAGGGTCACTGGCGCCTGGCCCCTTGCCGGGTAGCCTCCCTTGCGGAGTGGCCTCCCTTGTCGGAGGGCGCTCCTTGCCGAGATTCCTCCCTTGGCGCGTGGTGGCGTGAGCAGAGGATCTCGGGGGCGGCTTCCGAGCCCTCCTGATGAGGCTGCTCTACTCCTACACCAGCAAACAGTCAGGTATCAACGAAGAAAGGGCACCCTTGCGCACCTAATAATAAGGAGAAAACTGCACACTTACTCTGGGGGCTGTGCTGGGGGCTGCTCTGAGGAAGGGTTGCCGGGTCCGGCAAGGCGGTCTCGGACGCGTCCCCTGTTGCCACGGGAGAATCGTCCTCAACGACGACCGTCGGGATCTTGGCCCTCTTCGACGCTCTCTGGGCCAGCGTCCTGAAAAGGAAAGAGTCCAGAACGAAGCAAGTCAGATTCAAGATGAAGCAATAAAATTGAAGAAATACAAGCACAAATCTCAAGAGCTTACTCTTCGCCTTCCTCCTCGGAGCTGAGCGCGGAGAAGTCAAACTCCGGCTCGCCTCCGGTGCGACGAGGCGGGGGAGTGGGCTCTCTTGGCCGCTTGGCGGAGGCGTTGGCGGTGGCCTGAGAAGATCCCGCCCGGTTAGCCATGGCGGTGTGGGGTGCTCCGCAGCAACCTCGCTTGCAGCGGTGGAAGCGCGTCGCCTTGTGGCCTTCTTCTTGTGGGCGATCTGCCGCCCGACTCGTCTCCGGCCTTGCGGAGACGCCTCTTCAGCGGGCAGGGGGCTTGGCGGCAAGAGCTGGGTGGTGCAGAAGAAGCGCCCTCGGCGGGTCCACTCGACCGGCCTCCGGGCTCGACAAGCTCGTCTCGCCGACGACCTCCCTCGCTCGGCAAGGCTTGCCGCCGCCGCGGCGTCCGCCTCCTCCACGGTGAACCCGAAGGCTCCAGCGGCAGCTGTCGCTGCCTCCTCCACCCTGGTGGCAATCCGCGCCATCTCCTCGTCGGTGGTATGCGTGGGTGAGCCTTTTTCGCTCGTCCGGAGCGGATCGGCACTTCTTCCAAGTCGCCAAGAACTGCTGCACGACCTCGTCGGGGCTCTGCCAGGTTGGAACGATCCCATGGGAATCGCATAACGGCATCATGGCGCTGGATGCGGTCGAGTGCCGAAGTTGTTGCACAATGGGGCGACCCTCGGCAACCTAAACCACTCGTGGTGGTCGGGTCGTTCTTGAACAGCTCAAGCAGCATCGCGTCCAGCTCCAAGACGGTGAAGTTCGATTCAGGCCAGGCGCAACCTCATAATGTCTGCACGATTTTGGAACTCCTGCAGGCCTCCTCCTTTCCCCGCAAGGGAGCGATGCGGCGACGAAGGAAGTCTGCGCCAACTGCGCCTACGGTTAACCCGGCAAGCCTGAGGCGCAAAATCCGGGTCACGGCTATCTTCAACTTCGCATCCTCCGGCGCCAAGTTACTCCTATCTCTGTCGCGCACTATTGGGGTTTGGCGCACCGTGGTGAAGGGCTGCGGGTTCTCCTCTACGACCCAACACCAATTGGCTCTCCACTCCTCCCACTTGTTGCGGAACTCTCCTTCCAGATACGCTTCTTTCTTGCCGATCCTAGAGACCCAAGCTATCCCTCCGGCAAGCGGCTCTCCTCTCTCGACGCGGGGCACGAAGAAGTGGCGGAAGAGTGCCACATTTGGGTGGACTCCGACAAAGTTTTCGCAAAGATGCGCGAAAACTGCCATGGTCAAGACGGCGTTGGGGGTGAAATCAAGGAGGCGGAGGCCAAACATGTTCATGATGTCGCAGAAGAACTCAGAAAAGGGCGGGCAAAGCCTTCAATAGAAGAAAAGAGCGAAAAAGGGGTACCCAGTTGGGGCCAAATCGGAGGCGGAGGCGGGGAGTACCCTCGTGCGCGGATGCGCACGCGTCTCCGTCGACCAGAAGAGGTAGAAGACGTCCCGCAGCTCCCTTGCGCCGAGCTGGGGGGGATTATGGCCCGCTCCTTGCGCAACGCCGCGAGCCGCTGCGCTTCGGCCGACTTGACGCCCTTCTCCTTGTCGGCTTTCGGAGCCATGGCGAGGGCGCCGGAGGAAGCCGACGGCGGTGAGCGCGCTTGTGGCGAAAGGGGGCGGGCGCTGCTCTCTTCGCACCGAAGAAGAAGAGGGGAGCGGCGGTGGTTTTCTTGACAAGACAACGATGGCAGAGTGGACGGCCTGCCCCTGTTTCCTCCGCTTATAAAGAGGGGGAGGGGGCGGACGTTCCGCTTTTCCTAATAAAGAAACCCCCACGACCACGCCCACGATCTCTCGCACAACGCCACGTCCGGTGCGTGCCGTTAGTGGGGATCGTGGTGGGTCCGGGGCGAGTTGCGACGTGGTCGAGGCCGCGTGTGCCCGTGCACTATTTTGGGCCTGGCCCGACAGCGCTTGGCACCGTGTGCGGCCCAGGCCCGGGGGCTCCTGTCGGGGTACTAGAGTAGGGGTACCCTAGTATCCCGTACTCGTGCACGCAGACAGTTGTAGCACCTGCGGCAGGGTTTGCCTGCGTCACTGCCAAGATCCTCCGTGGTTCCTTTGGAGCCATTCAAGAACAAAGTATTTTATTAAGATGACAAGGCCCCGGCAAGAGGAGCTTGTCGGGAAGGCCACTCAAGGCATGCAGAAGACAAGGCCCCGGCAAGAGGAGCTTGCCGGGAAGGCTCGAAGCGCGACAAGCCTCCGGACGCGACAAGGATTCGACCGCGGCAAGGCGCTTGCTGCGGCAAGCAACCTCTCCATCTCCGCTCCAGCTCATCCAGCGGCGTGTCGCCATGGGACCGTTCCATGCGGCGGCGTGTCGAGAGGCTGTGCAGCCAGCGGAGAGCAGCGATAAGTGGCGCTAACAAGCTTGCCATCGTGGCGGCGGAGGCGCACTGACGGTCTCTGTTAATTTGTTTGGGCGACAGCGACGGCATTTATTGCTTTTGTCCCTTGCCGTCGAGTTAGGTATTTTGCATCATACACTGTTCGAGTAGGTGTACCAACTCCTGTTTTTACATTTGTACCCTCGCCTGTGCTGCCACCTGTCGGAGACCCCTTGAGCATATAAAAGGAGGCCCATGCGCAGCGTAGAGGGGGTTCGAGCTTCGGTTCATTCGACTCACCAGAGACCAGATACGCTCACGCTAGGTTTTGTAGCTCAGACGCTTCCCTAGCAAGAGGAGAATACATCAAACAAGCAACGATGAGGAGTTTTATCTCCGGAGAGCTCCGAAGCTGGGTAAACTGCTCGTGTGCCTCGCCTCGATCCGCTCTTCGTGCGATCTCCGCCCCCCTCCGAACCACAAAGGGGCCTGGTCCGCCGGCCCCATAGGTGTTCATGGGTACGATCAGCCTCCCCAACAGGGAGGAGATCTACATATCCGTATCGCCAAGCTTGCCTTCCATGCCAAGGAAAGTCCCATCCGGACACGGGACGAAGTCTTCAATCTTGTATCTTCATAGTCCAGGAGTCCGGCCGAAGGTTATAGTCCGCTATCCGGACACCCTCTAATCCAGGACTCCTCAAGAGGCCCCACGAACCAGGCTTCAATGACGGCGAATCCGGGCGCAGATTGTCTTCGGCATTGCAAGGCGGGTTCCTCCTCTGAATACTTCATAGAAGATTTTGAACACAAGGATAGTGTCCGGCTCTGCAAAATAAGTTCCACATACCACCGTAGAGAGAATAATATTTGCACAAATCCAATCTGCTGACGTATTCCGCAGCATGACATCACACCACGGCCAAGCCTTTATTCAAAATGTTTTTATTGTCCCACCTCAGCGCGTTTAGCGAGGCGGTTTCCTTGGCACGTCTTGTCGAAGCAGAGATCATGTCCCTTTATTTCGGGATTCTCATTAATACGGGCGTGGGTAACCCAATCGTGCCCGTTGGTATGTCTCCTCAATCGAAGGCGAGTCCCAAGCGGTCCGCAGGGGAGGGCTCTTGGTATTCAACCTCTTTATAAAGAGACCAAGGCTCTACTCCTTTCTTTCAATATCAATCGAATCCGCCTCTCTCCTCGAGTTCCAACACCCAAAGCTCCAGATTCAGGCGCTTCGGACCTTCTGTGATGTCCGGCTCCAACTGAGGGAGTTCCGTACTAGGTGGTGTCCGGATAGCCGAACTATCATCATCGGCCGGACTCCAACACCATGAAGATAGAAGATTGAAGACTTCGTCCCGTGTCCGGATGGGACTTTCCTTGGCGTGGAAGGCAAGCTTGGCGATACAGATATGTAGATCTCCTACCATTGTAACCGACTCTGTGTAACCCTAACCCTATCCGGTGTCTATATAAACCGGAGGGTTTTAGTCCGTAGGACGAACAACAATCATACCATAGGCTAGCTTCTAGGGTTTTAGCCTCCTTGATCTCGTGGTAGATCCACTCTTGTAACACACATCATCAATATTAATGTAGCAGGACGTAGGGTTTTACCTCCATCAAGAGGGCCCGAACTTGGGTAAAACATCGTGTCCCTTGTCTCCTGTTACCATCCGCCTAGACGCACAGTTCGGGACCCCCTACCCGAGATCCGTCGGCTTTGACACGGACATTGGTGCTTTCATTGAGAGTTCCTCTGTGTCGTCGCCGTCAGGTAGGATGCCTCACCTCGTCTTTAAAGATGATACTATCGCCAAAGGAGCCTTGGCGCTGGCGGAACTCTTGACTAGGTGGTTTTCTTATGACCGCCGATCCGCCACCGGCGACGATGACCTCTTGAGTCATCGAAACCAATCTCCAGGTTAGTTCGGAACTTGCCGAACAGTTAGATCCGATCGAGCTCTCCTCCATGAACGAGCTCTTGGATCGCATCGCCGCCCTGGGAGTCGCCACAGACTACGACCTGATCAGGCCTAAAACCGATCTGAGAGAGATCAACTCTCCCCAGGTTACCCATCATGTTGTTGTGATAGAGCAGCAATGCGGCGATTCTTCTCGTATCTTAAGGACTAGTTACGTCCGGATTCCCGATCCCTCCATGCCGGATTCCCACAGAGGGACGGACGTTGATCAAGCCCTGAACTTAAAATCAGGCGGTGGGTTGGATTCATGGGATAACACTCAAAAATCCAAACTTCCAAGTTCGGAAACTTCTCGGCCCTTGAGTCCTAAACTGGGCGGGGTGCGGATCTAGTTCCACCCGCCCACCCAAACATTAGCGATCTCTCTCAAATTCGGCAAGAGCCCGATGAAACAATACATCATTCTTGGGCCAGATTCCTCCACGGTTATGAACAGGATAAAGGATCGCCGAGAGGAGGACTTAATCCCAATTTTCTGCAATGATTGCACGGACAAGGGAATCCTGAACGCCATCATCGATCGTTCTTGAAATTACACGCTTCTTCGACTTGGTGACCATAGTACAAAAGTACCGTGCGATGGAGATCGCCTGGAAAACCAAAAGTAAATTTTGGGACAATCCGGCCCCGAATACACCCCTAGTCCGAAACAAAAGGGCGCATCATTATCAAGCACCCGGGTTGAATACCAAAAAACCAAAAACCCCTAAAGGATACGGAACCGTACTGGAGGGTTGGCTCAACGGACCCTGCAAGATCCACAGTATGGAGGGCGCCACTCCAACACACAGCCTTCGAGCGTGTTGGATACTACGGCAGGTGGCCAAAAGCGGCGAGGGCTTTCTAGCCGGGCAACCAACCCAAGATTACTAATGCGGTATTAACAGTCTTGAGACTTTCGCATCAAATAACATGCGGAAACGAACAATCCGCAGCCTCGCCGAAGTCTACCAAGTAGCAACAACAAATCCATGGAGCGACACGGCTATCACCTTCAACGCTAGCGACGAACCTAAATTCCGAACAGCTAGGGCACCAGCCGCATTGGTGCTCAGCCCGATAGCGGACGGTTTTCGTCTTACTAAGGTACTCATGGATGGCGGCAGTGGATTAAACCTCATCTATGAGGAAACCCTTCAAAAAATGGAAATTGACTGGAGCCGCATTGAGCGAAGCAGCACAACCTTGGAGGGATAATCCCTAGTCGAGAAGTACGCTGTGCAGGAAAAATCACACTAGATGTAGTGTTCGCTCACCGGACAATTACAGTCCGGCAGTCACGTTTCAAGTGGCCCCATTCGGCAGCGGATATCACGCTTTGTTAGGGCGAGAGGCATTCACAATCTTCCAAGCTATACCCCACTACGGGTACATGAAGCTCAAAATGCCGGACCCAATGGGATAATCACTCTCGCCCGATGATCCAGATCATAAAGACTGCGTGCTTTGAAAATAAGACACATGACCGGCCCTAGAGGCATTGTCAAAGCCCTAGCGGCAGAGGAACTAACCACGCCTGCGCTCCACGGTGGATAGGGACGATGTGATACTCGATAAGCGGTCCAAGTCCACCTCTTTTAAACCAAAGCAGCGAAAATAGTCAAATTTTAGGTCCATCCAACGGACCCCACAAAGACGGCCTCCATTGGGGCACAATTAAGTCCCGATGTCGAGAAGCACTACGAGAATTCCTCCGGGAAAATTGGGACATTTTTCACGGCACCCTTCGACATGCCAGAATCCCACGCAGGTGGCGAGCACAGCCTAAATATCCTAAAAGGATTCAAGCGATCAAACAAGCTCTTGGCGATTTTCCGAGCCCAAAAGACAGGCAATGGGAGAAGAGCTAGCCAAACTCTTAGAAGCCGGATTCATCGGAGATATAAAACATCCGGACTGGCTAGCCAACTTGGTAATGGTACCAAAAAGGACAAATCACAGGCGCCTCTGCGTCGATTTTAAGAGACCTTAACAAGGAGCTGTCCAAAGGACCCTTTCCCCCTCCCCCGCATCGATCAAATCATCGATGCTACCGCAGGGCACGACTCATTGTGCTTCCTCGACGCATACTCCGGATACCATCAAATCAAGATGGCGGAGAAAGATCAGGCCGCAACGGCATTCATCACTCCATATGGGCCATTCGGCTTCAACACCATGCCCTTTGGACTCAAAAACGCCGGCGCAACATATCAGCGCATGATTCAAACATGTGCACGGGGACCGGATAGGCAAAATAGTAGAGGCATACGTAGACGATGTGGTCGTCAAGACCAAACACGTCGGAACTCTAGTAGAAGACTTGAGGGTGACATTCGACAACCTCCGAGCATATGACATTAAGATCAATCCGGAAAAATGCATCTTCGGCGTACCAGCCGGAAAGCTCTTGGGCTTCATCGTATCCGGTCGAGGAATTGAAGCAAACCTGGCCAAAATCCGAGCTCTGTCACAATTGGATGTTCCAAAAGACCTCAAGCAGATACAAAAACTAACCGGATGCGTAGCGGCCTTAAGTCGCTTCATCTCCGCTTGGGGAGAAAAGGCTCTGCCCTCTACCGCCTCCTCCACAAGACCGAACATTCGAATGGACGGATGCTGCCACTGGCCGGACTTCGAAGAAATAAAGGCCATACCGGCAACAAATCCGGTTCGGCGCGCGCCCAACCTGGGCGAACCTATGTTATTATATATCGCAGCAACACATCAAGTTGTTAGCGCGGTACTCGTTGTTGAGCGAGAAGCGAAGGGCACAAATTCCCTCTTCAAAAACCAGTGTACTACGTATCCCTTTGTTCTAACTCCATGCAAATCCCAGTACCCACATTATCAAAAGATAGCGTATGCGGTGTTCATGGCATCCCGGAAGCTGCGACACTACTTTCAAGAGTGTTCAATAACGGTGGCCTCCGAAGTACCTCTCAACGATATTATAAACAATCACGACGCAACGGGCAGGATTGCAAAATGGGCTATCGAGCTCTTACCATTTGACATAACCTACAAACCACGGCGAGCTATAAAGTCGCAGGTTCTGGCGGACTTCATCGCCGAATGGACCGAAGCGAACTCCCTAAAGATGCGGTAGCGTACTCCAACCGGATCATGCATTTCGGCGGATCCACAATGTTGGCTGGCTTGGGGGTCAAGGCCAGATTGACGTCCCCAACCGGAGACACAATCCAATACGTACTTCAAATAATGTACATGGACTCCAACAACGCAGCCGAATACGAGGCCCTTCTACATGGCCTCCGGATGGCAATCTCCATGGGCATTCAACGCCTAGAGGTGCACGGGGATTCAGACCTCGCAATATCCCAAGTAAATGGAGACTTCGATGCCAAAGATCCAAAAATGGCATCTTACCGCAACGCCATCCTAAAAATGTCAGCTCGGTTCGAAGGACTAGAATTCCACCATGTAGCACGGGATAATAACCAGGCAGCAGACGTGTTAGCATGCATCGGCACGAAACGAGACGCCGTCCCTCCTAACATCTTCCTGGAACGGCTCTTTAAGCCATCCGTAATATGGGAAGAGGAGTCCGGAAATAACAATCCGGAGCAATTGCATCACCTAACTCTGCACCATTACGACACAATCGGGCGGCTCAGCCAATGAAATAACACCTTCAGCTCATGAAATAATGGCAGTCATTACCCCGTGGACAGAACCATTCCTAGCCTACTTAATGCGGCAGGAACTTCCCGAAGACCAAAATGAGGCCCGCTGCATCGTTCGACGATCTAAAGCCTACAAGGTCCATGAGGGAGAACTTTATAAGAAAAGCACAACCGGAGTCCTTCAAAGGTGTATCTCCGAAGAGGAAGGGCGAAATCTCTTGGCTGAAATTCACGCCGGACTCGTGAGCACCACGCTACAGCCCGGGCCCTTGTAGGCAAGGCCTTCAGACAGGATTTTATTGGCCGACAGCCCGGGCAGATGCTCAGGATTTAGTCCAACGATGCGTCGGTTGCCAGCTCTTTGCTAATCAGAGCCATATGCCACCCACCACCCTCAAAACTATACCCATTACCTGGCCGTTCGCGGTCTGGGGGCTTGACATGGTCGGACCCCTTATAGGGGGAACCCACAAGCACAAATACTTATTGGTCATGGTGGACAAATTCACCAAATGGATTGAGGCCAAGCCGGTTAAAACGGGCAGCATCCGGACGGTGATAGACTTCATATCCGGGGTAGTACAACATTTTGATGTCCCCACAGCATCATCAACGACAATGGCACGAACTTCACTTTGTCGGCGAGGTTAAACTCTGGTGCAAAAACATGGGCATTAAGCTCGATTACGCTTCAGTCTATCACCCCAAACTAACGGTCAAGTTGAGCGAGCAAATGGTCTAATCATGAGCGGCATCAAACCAGACTAGTGCGGTCCCTCAAGGAATCTAACACACACTTTGGGTAGAGGAGCTCGACTCCGTACTGGGGCTGCGGACCACACCAAACCGAATTCACGGATTCACACCATTTTTCATGGTATGCAGCGCAGAGGCAGTCACGCCTGCGATATAATTCATGACTCACCTCGTAATGCATGTACGAAGAAAGAGAAGCCGAGCTAGAGCGGCAGGACAGTCTGACGCCTTAGAGGAGGAGCGGACGTGGCAAAGGGTCGTTCCGCATTTTATCAACAACATGCTCGAAGATATCAAAGCGAGCAAAGACGGGCCAAAACTTACAATGTTGGCGAACTTGTTCCACGCACATCGGACAAGAAAAAGGACAAACTCAAGCCCAAGTGGGAAGGTCCCTTCATCATCGACCAAGTACGACCCGGCGGAGCGTACCGTCTACGTAACGCATCGGACAACCGACTCGAGCCGAACCCATGGAATGCAGCCCGTCTCCGAAGATTCTACGCCTAACGCCGGACTCCGGGTTCGTCTCACTCCCCCATCCACCCCTTGTTTTTTACTGTCTCTTCTCCTCCTCCTTCTTCCTACTTTTTTTTCAATACCTTTTATGGGCTGATTTGCGCTTTGTTCGCACACACTTGATGTGCCCCTGGCACTCATTATACCTGGGGGCTTCTTTAAACAGAAGCTTATTCATACGGGCTTCATGCCCAACACATGTGTCATACTTCCGCATGTACCTTTTATTCACCATTATATGCATCGATATGACTTAAGCTTTGGCCAAGCTGGGTTGCCTGGCTCCTGTGCTTACCCCTATGTTCCCGATTGTTCGGCTGGAGGTAAAGGGAGCACCTCTGCGATTGTTACTGCCGGGTCAGCCGGATGTGTACCTCAGACTGGGTGAAGCCGAAAGCTAGCGTTCTTAAGAGAATATTCGGTCGGTGACTTGAAAGATGATTTATTACTTACTTATTTATCTGCCCCCAGATGCTTTTTCTGCTATTTTCGCAGTCCGGTATTGCACTTTAGGGCATGCCTCCCAGGGAAAGGAACCCTTAACGGAACTATTCTCCCTGGAAGATGTTTCTTACTAACCATGTAATATAACATAACTAGTTGGGCATTTGTCTGATAAAGCAATTATGACCCCGACGCCTTGTCTCCATGCATGCCCCAGTTCTTTTATAACCGTAAGGGTATTCGGACACACTCCGGACTGTTGGGTCCCGAGGTTGAAGCGAAACGGTCCGCAAAGACAAACGATCTACAATCCGGCTAGAAGGCATTTTACATGTCATTTCAAATTACATCGTCAATCGACCGATTGTACTCCTCTTCAATCCCATCTAACAGGCTGTCTAATTCTGATCCTGTTGGGAATATTTCGCGCCAGTTCTACTTGGCGTACATCACGCTCACAGGGATCTCCTTCCCATCAGCCCCGCAGTCCGACCTCGGCCATGTGGTTTGGGTCGAACTTCGGGTAACGTGTCTTCATCATGGCCCGAGCCTCCCTGGCGCCTCGACGGCAGCCGATATCTTCCACAAACGGAGGCGTCGCCGTGCTCCTCAAGCTTCTCGGCAAGCTCACCAAGGCCCTCGGGTAGAGAGACTGACGGCCATAAAGCATGAGCAGCGCCACTCATCGCCTTCCGAACACGTTCGAGCAATCGCACTAGCTCGGGAAGTTGGTCACCCGTTTACTCACGGCATTTCCTCCATGAGGCGACCTGTGAGCACACCTAAAGACATATTTCTGTCAATCGACTTCCGCGCAGAATTCTTCTTTTCAAAGGAATTTGTTCAAGCACTTACTATAAATGCTGCGACGACGCCGCTGATTCTCCTTCATGGAGCCAGACAGGTGGGCCCGAACACCTTTCAGCTCTTCTCCTTGCTGGGTGTGGGCATCTTGGAGCTTGTTTCTCTCTGCTGCACCTTCATAAGCACCCTCTCGCCGACCTTTAGGCGACGCAGTAGCTGTTGCTTGTCCGGATCTAGTCCGCGCCCTCTGCAATATTATTGTCGATTCACGCCACACTTTGCTAAATAATTATCTTTTCAAAATCGTCTTACCAGCGGGGGTCTCTGTGGCTCCCCCTGTGGCGGCCAGTGCGGCTTCAAGTTGGGCCTTGCACTCTTGGAGCTCCTGGGACAGCTGGGTATTCTTCTCCGCAAGACCCTGCATAATAATTGATCCTTAAATCAGTTATTTCAACTATTTTAAGTCTCCAGGCTACTGGCATATATAACTATTCAAATTACTTACCCGTATGTCTTTCACATACTGCTCCGTGGCTCTGGTTAACCCGTCTTGAGCGGCACGGAGGTGCGCGTTTCCCGCTTTAAAGGCATTTAACGCCTCCGGGGAGAAACACGCGTCACGAAGAACTATCCGGCGACGCCTGTGATTCATGGCGCTCTCCACCTCAGACCGGGTGGCGGACAGCTGTCGGCATCCTCCGTCGGAGGAGCGTCCGGTTCACGCTTTGTATTCGCCTCCCTCCGGACCATGCGTTGGAGCATGGCGGCGGAGGCTTGATTGGCAACCTCTCCGGACCTTTGTCCGGCGGCGCTCTTCTGGAAAAGTTAAGAGCATTAATATACCTTTCCGGGATCCTTCCCTTACAAATAGCGGTGCTCTGCATCGTTCTTGGCGACGTCTCGGTTCAAGGCCGCACTCCTCTTCTCGCATGCCGGGCCGGACTGAACCTTGTTGGTCGGCATGGCCGGGTTCGGCTTCCCGCCTTAAAGGCACATCCTGCGATACACCATCGGTATGGGATGGTGAGAATTGGCCTTGGATCAAGCGATGGTGTCAAGACCTCGGTCGTAGTCACCTGGGAGGCCAAAAACAAACCGGGGTAGTCAGCCGTAATGGCGACTAGGGCATTGTCTATGCTACGTTGGTGGAACACCCCGTCAATCAGCTCCACCTTTATGTCCGGATCCTCTTCGGAGGCCGGATCCAGGGATCGTTCCGGATCCTCGGGCTATGGAGCTAGGCTTCGTATGCCCTTCACGTCCCGGCGCAACTCCTGCGTCGAAATCACAGAGTAAGATACTTGACTTTAAAAAAGTATGGTTCGGGTAGATGAACATCCGCTTACCCAGCTCTAAGGGTTATGCATAGACAATCCATTAAACGGATTCTTGCGGAGGAAGTCTTCCTCCTCTCCCTTGTACAAGCCGGACAGGATCTTTGCGGATCGCCGCCGAGCCTAGCCCTTTGCGGCCATGACGGGTGGCGTCATCTTCCCGTTGAAATCCCACATAGGGTGGCCCCTATATTGGAGTGGCTGCACCCCTCGCATAATGCACGTGGCCATGACTCCAATCATGGTCAATCCGGAATGGGCGATAATCTAATCCGCCCATCGGATAATGGACGCTCTGTCATCTTCCGTTGAGGGCTCATGGGCGCCAACTCAGGCGTTTCTTCAAGGGAGCATTGTTGAACTCCGGGAGGCCGATCCGGACTGGATCCGCAGAGGGGCGTCCTCCATATAGAACCATTCAAGGCCAGTCTTGGACGCCTTCTTCGGGTGTCGGATAGATATCGGTCCCGGCGATGCGCCATATTTCGCTCCGCCCACTTGGTATATCGACCCCTCATGAGAACGGGTGCGAGACAAAACAATCTCTTCCACAGGGCAAAATGGGGCTCGATGCCCAAGAACAGCTTCATAAAAAAGCTACGAAGCCCGTGATGTGCAAAATGGAGGCGAGCGTGAGGTGGTGAAGTTGGAGTCCGTAGAACTCTAGGAGCCCCGGAAGAAACGGATGTATGGGAAATCGAAGTCCCCTTATTAGATAGGGGACAAAGCATACCTGCTCCCCTTTGGAAGGGTTGGGGATGCTCTCCGCCTGCTTTCCACCCTTGTAGGTGGCCAGTCCGGCTCAAACCGGAACCATGAAAGCTGGGGGAAGATATCCCTCGGTTTGAAGTACCATTAGCTTCATTGTGTGGAATCGAGCATCTCCCTAATCTCTCGGCTTAGGGCTGGGAGCGCGAGAGGAGGAGCCGCGTCGGCTATCCATGATGGAATGGATTTTTGTCGAGGCGCTTGATGAGAACTTCGCGGATGGAGGATGGTGTGAGCTGGATCTAGATCCTCGCCTCTCTTGTAGGCGGCTTGTTCGCATACTGACTAGGGGGTAAAATGTAAAATATCCCAGCCTTTCGCATTAAATGCGACACGTGGAAGAAGGCCATTATTAGGCGTAGAAAGCCAAGGAGCGCAACATTTATAAAGAAGCCGGACACTATTCGACGGGAACATGAAGGCGAAGGAGAACCCGCCTTGCAACGCCGAAGGCGATATCTGGCGCCCGGACTCGCGTCGTCGTTGAAGCCCGGTTCGGGGCTACCGAGGAGTTCGGACTAGGGGTGTCTGGATAGCCGAACTATCATCATCGGCCGGACTCCAAGGCCATGAAGATAGAAGATTGAAGACTTCGTCCCATGTCCGGATGGGACTTTCCTTGGCGTGGAAGGCAAGCTTGGCGATACGGATATGTAGATCTCCTACCATTGTAACTGACTCTGTGTAACCCTAACCCTAGCCGGTGTCTATATAAACAGGAGGGTTTTAGTCCGTAGGACGAACAACAATCATACCATAGGCTAGCTTCTAGGGTTTTAGCCTCCTTGATCTCGTGGTAGATCCACTCTTGTAACACACATCATCAATAGTAATCTAGTAGGACGTAGGGTTTTACCTCCATCAAGAGGGACCGAACCTGGGTAAAACATCGTGTCCCTTGTCTCCTGTTACCATCCGCCTAGACGCACAGTTCGGGACCCCCTACCCGAGATCCGCCGGCTTTGACACCGACACCGACCTTCAAGGCCGGTGGATGCCTTCCTCCGTTACGGAAGAAGACGTGCTAAAGCTAAGAGATGCCAGGTATCTAACCGGCAAGATCTCGCATAGGCTGCCTGCTCAAGGGCAGGTTATTCCCACTCCCAAGCCTGGTGAGAGCATGGTGTTCGCGTCTCACTTCCTTCGGGGGCTAGGCTTCCTGATGGACCCCTTCGTGAGGGGGCTCATGTTTTATTACGGGCTGGAATTTCACGACTTGGCTCTGGAGTCCATCCTCCACATCTCATCGTTCATGGTCATGTGCGAAGCCTTCCTCGGTATTACTCCTCACTTCGGATTGTGGCTTAAGACCTTCAAAGTAGAGCCGAAGATGATCGAGGGGCGGCACGTAGAGTGCGGAGGTGCTGTTATAAGCAAGAATCTTGACGCTCCATGGCCCGAGGGCTCTTTTCAAGAGGAGTTCAGCTTATGGCAACGAGAGTGGTTTTATATCACAGCTCCTGGGGGCACCAAGTGGGTGGCGCCACCTGCCTTTCGGCCGGGTCCCCACCACAGCTAGCGTCATGGGTCAATAAAGGGTTTAACTGGGGGCCGTCCAAGGATGTGCCCTTATTGCAGGGCCACATTCGAGACCTCCTAGAGAGAGAGATCAATCTGGTCGTAGTGACGCAGGTCATGTTGATTCGCCGCACCTTGCCCTGCAAACGTCGCCCCCTCCGCCTGTGGGAGTTTAATCCGGAGGGACCACGAGTTCTCCAACATTTTACGGGCGCGACGCCCATGGATATGTACAAATTGTTCTTTGGATCACAAGCAATGTGTTCGCACTCGACCGACGACAGCTGGTCTCGAGCCAGAATCGCCTTGGATACTCAAGTAAGTAGCCTGTGCCGGACACACTATCCGTATATTTATCATAAAATTGCCCTTAAAAGAGTTGTCCCTTAAACATGAGTGGATAAGCGAAAGCAAAGCTAATCGGTGTCCAGCCCCTCCACGAGACCGCCACGGATCCGTGTTAACCAGGATCTTTGGAGGTTGCGCCTTGGGAAGAGGCGAAGGGGAACAAAAACTACCGCCTCCCGAAGGAGGCTGTCGGGAAAGGAGGAATCGAGAATTCCTCTATCCGGGGAAGAAGAGGACCGCCTCAAGACCCGGAGACCATGGTCTCAAAGCGGGGAAGAAATCTTCGTCCGAGGGTCTGCGCAGGGGATGCCTCGTCCGCACTGTGCCCTCAAGGGGATCAGCCCTCCACCGAGCCGTAAGTAGAGAAGGGAGTTTTAAAATAAGAGACATCCCTGTTCTATTTCTGAGGAAGATAACCGAAATTTTACCTTGTAGTTCGGATCTCAGCCCTTCTCGTGAGCTTCGTCTTGAGGATCTTCGCCGGAGATGATGGAGAGCGGAACGCCTTCCCTGCCCGTACCGCCTTGCGAGGCGGGTGACCCTGAGGTGTCGTCACGGAGGGTTTCTCCGAATCCGGCAGGGCCGGAAGGCAATCGTATGGCCCCCCAAAGCCCTCCGTGTCCGGCCTTCGAAAAAGGCCATCGGACGAGTCCGGCACCGCCTGGTGCATGGTCGGAGGAGCTGAAGGATCTGCTCGAGCGAGCGTCTGTCTCAGAAGAACACCGTGCGTTGATGGGCACGGTGATTGAAAGGATTTCATCCACGGAGAGCGGGTTGTACGAGGCCATCAGGAGTTTACTGACATTCTTTGAGGTACGCGAAATGATGTACCTTTTGACAGTTCCGCATATATAAGATGCGCCCTGTATAGATAGTAGCCCCTGAGACTCGGTGCGTTGTCAAAAATGACGGCGCGCCGAGGATCATAATCCCAGGTATAATATGTCGCCCTTCCTGTGTAGGTGGCGAAGTGTCCGGTCGCTAGCCGGACTGATGAATTTGCCGAGCTAAATCGGCAACTTGACGTGGCAGATGCCGACATCGCGCTTGTGAACAAGCGGCTTGACGAGTCACAAGGTATGCAATTTCTCCGCAGACACCTAGTAAGGGGGTGTGATGCCCATGCCTTACAACATGTATGCTTGATGCAGATGGTGCCGCTGCCCTGGTGTAACATCCCAAATTTTCAATTTGGGATGTTACACATTAAGTCATCATGCATTACATATTTTCTTGCATTTTTTGCCGATCCTAGAAATTTCACGCAACTCAAGGACCCTCGGAGAGAGTTGGAGATTTCGTTAGTTCATATTTGAGTTTTCTCAAATTTTGGAAATAGGATCATTTGATTTTATTTATTTTATCTTCAATTATTTCTACTATCAAAATATGAGAGAGGGAATAAAATGACTTTCCCAAAATAAAGAAATAATGAAGATTTATAAAAAATCAAATAAGATTTTATTTCGGAGTTTTCACTTTTATTTGCCTTAGGGAAAAATGCGTGTTTTTGAAAATTGCATTTTAGGCCCCGAGTAAAAGTTCATTTTGTTCGACTCGTTTTTAGGAGTCGGGGAAAATTTACTTTGTAAATTTTGGAGTTCGTTTAGATTTTATTTTATTCGTTTTTCTGCACGCTATATATATTTAAAAAAGCATGGCGCCCGCTGGGGCCAAGGCCCAGCCTGCCGCCCGCCCCTCGGCGCCTCACATTGCCAGCGCCGCCCGCCCGGCCGAGTCCGAGGAGGACTCCTCCTCTTCCTCCTTTGCTTGCCCCCTCCCCAAGCTTCTCTCTCCCCCTTTATATACCCCTCACCCCCTCTCCTCCCCAACCCATAGCCGCCCGCCATAGCCGCCGCCGCCGCCACGGCCCGCCGCCGCCGCCCCTTGCGCCACCGCCGATGGTGCCACCGCCGCCGCCGTGACGCCGTCGCCTCGCCGCCTAGCCGCCGCCCCGCCGGAGCCCCACCTCGTCGAGGTAGCCGCGCCGCGCCACCCTCCCCTCGGTTCGGTTTTTCTTTATAAAAACCGTTTCGGTTTTCTTCGACCGTTGTTCGGTTTTTTTTGAAACCCTAGATCGGTTTTTTTTCCGGTTATGTTGTTTAGCGAACGTTCGCCGGACCGTTCGTCTTAACGAACGTGATCACCGGTTATTCCCGGTTAACGAACGTCCGTTCGTTTAACCGTTCGTCGTTTTTCTTTCAATCAGATTTAGTCCGCTATTTTTCTGATCATGATTTCAGATCCGATCTTCGTTCTAGTTTATCTTCTCGCTCGTTTATCGTAATCAGGTGGTTCAAGCGCCTGGAGTTTCGTTTTGAAACCGCCGTTCCGACTAATCAACTTAAACAAAATTTTGGCTACTGTAAAATTTGACCTAGTTTCAACTTGCTAGAACCGAGCTGTTTTCTTTCGCCGGATGTTTTCCGTTGTTTTGTTTGATTCGTTTTCTTTTGCAACCAAGGGTTCTTAAGTTGAAATTTCTGGTCGATCTTTTATTCGAGATTTACCCGTGCATTAGATGAGTACTTATTGTATGCTTGTTGTTTGTCTGCGATAGATCACCCGGAGTGCGCCGCTTGTTACTTGAATCTCTAGGTTTCATGGATCATCAAAGAAGGCAAGTAACACTTTGATCATACTTTCTCATACCCAGTTTTTATGCATTAGATCAATCCTCGAACACTTGCATGATTAGCATCTAATTAAATTGTGGGTTTTGGGAAGTAGTTGAGGTAGTACCTATTACCTGTTTTACTTATGAAACCTTGGGAGTTACCTCTACGTTTGCTTAATTGCCATGCTATGCTAGTAGACGTGGATTGGGTGAGTGTATCCATGACAGATGTGAGATTGTTAAATTAATGGTTTATTTAAGGTGGCAACTTAAACACACATCTGGGTGGATTGAGGCACCTGGTTTCCATCAGGACTTGCCTGTTTTTCTTCGGACCGCTTCCCGGGCTCAAAGGGATCATAAGATCATTCATGCTAGTAACTTCCGTGTGCAGCCACAAGCCATTATGGGCTCTGGCATAGTTGATTAAGTTGTGCGAACTCTTACGGGTAGACTAGCAGATGTAGGGGTTGTAGGTTGGTACGGTCTACCCACAAGTAAGGTGCTAAGCGCTTACGAAAGACTATGTCTCACCATCCGTCTCTCAAACACCATGTAGTGCGAGAAACCAAACGGAGGCGATCGAGTCTTGTGGGGAAAAGTGCTAAACCTCTGCAGAGTGTATAAACTAATCATGATTAGCCGTGTCCCAGGCTATTGACATCTTGAGTATCTAGTACTTGAATATCATGTGAATCTCAACATGTTACTCTAATTAATATTGTTGGGTTTTTAATGAGTACTTTTAATTGGGATTGAGGATGCTGTCAACCATTCTCAATGTTTAGTGACCACCATGATAGTTAAACAAATTATTTCCTTTGCAGTAGGGAAAAACTGGCTTTATGCAAAACTGTAACCGCAGAGCTTTTCCACCAGCCACATATGCATGTAGTACAGGCTTATCATTTATTATTCTCTATGTGTTACATTGCCAGCATATTCCATGTCTTGACCCGTTTCGGGCTGCAACTTTCATGTTGCAGACTTTTTAGACGCATTTAGTAAGGTGCTTTAGGTCGTGGTTCTATACTCAGTGATGCCGTTGGAGTTGATGGACTCACTTATCTTCCAAGTCTTCATTTGTTATCGTTATTAGATGGCCTTAAGCCATATTTAATGTAATAAGTCCTCTTTGGGGCAACGATGTAATAAGTGTGTGATTGCTACTCTGTTATAAATCCTTCAATCTTGTGTGGCGTCGGCATTCTTGATCCAGGGATGACGCTTTGAGCACGTAGACTTGATCCATTCGGTCGGGTCGCTCTGAGAGATGGTATCGAGCAACACGATTGTT
Organism: Aegilops bicornis; assembly: GCA_021605145.1. Classification (NCBI taxonomy): domain Eukaryota; kingdom Viridiplantae; phylum Streptophyta; class Magnoliopsida; order Poales; family Poaceae; genus Aegilops; species Aegilops bicornis. Next base: position 192,617,073 of record CM038673.1, on the reverse strand, counting down.
GTTGGACACGACCATTAAGTTAAAGCCATAGATCGCTACTCTCTTCACATTTTCTAACTCCTCATCTTTTCTACTCTTTAGGATGAAGGACGCGAAGATCAAGTACGCCCAACCAGATGAAGGCACACCTTTTGGATTTCACTTGAAGGAAGTCACCAAGTACCTGAATATTGGACTACCAAGCTTCACCGGAACTTTCAACGCCACTCTGCCTGAAGAAGAGCGCTCGAAGATTCAAGCTCACGTTCCGGGAAGGACATTCGCCCCAATCACCAAGCCTATAGATAGTATTTTCAGTGCACCAACTCGAGTCCGGGAAAGAGCATGGCAGCTCATATCACCATGGGACGCATTGGAGAAGTTTACCAAGAAGACCTCAAGGACACCATCTATCGATTTGTGGACGCAGAGATGAACAATGGGAGATAGTCGGCACCAAGAAGGATAGATCCATTGCAGCTTTCATCCAGGAGTTAAACCAGCTCATTCGACGCCTTGGAGAACCAGATGTGCAATGATATGATCGAATTGAAGGATGCGAAGGGAAGGATCATCGAACTTGAAGAAGAGCTAAAGTCTACACGTAAGGACTACATGGACGAGATCGTAGCTGTAGCAAGACACAATAACGATCTTAAGTATGAGATTGAAGAACTCAAGAAGAAATTGGCGCTCAAGAATGAAGACAAGTACGTTGACTGTCCGAGCAACTACATCATCATCATCGACGACACCGATTCGGATCCAAGTGAACCCGACTTTGAAGACGAAGCCGAAGCAGACATCATGGAGTCTTCCACGGTTCAAATTAATAGATGACCCCCACATATTAGTAGTATTCCCTCCATGTAACATTTTAGTTCACGCACTTTTGCGATAGTTAGACCGTTGTAAGCCCTTTGTTTGAATTGAATGAAGTGATTTTGTGTGCTTTTGCTCATATACATTTGGGTAGTGTTTCTCCATAGGCCTCACTCTATTCTTAATTTCTCATCTTTTCTAAACCCATCAGATGCCTCCGAGACGCGACCCCGGGTTTGTTTTCCCGCCAGAGATCACCCAGTTGATTCAGCAGCAGAACACTTTGATCCAAACATTGAGTACAGAACCAAGGCAACAACAACAACCCACCGCCACCACCACTGCGGATCACTTGACACGTTTCTTAAGGCTGAACCCGCGGTGTTTTCCAAAGAGCACCGAGCCGATAGCAGCAGATGATTGGCTCCGTAAGGTAGGGAGGGAGTTGACCACTGTAGGATGTACAGATGGAGAGAAGGTGAAGTTTGCTGCACACCAACTTGAAGGACCTGCAGCAGCATGGTGGGAGAATTTTACAGCCACTTACCATGTAGAGACTGTCACATGGGATCAGTTTCAGCAAGCTTTCCGCACCGCCCATGTCTCAGCAGGAGCTATGGCCATGAAGAAGCGTGAGTTTCGCAACTTACGCCAAGGAGGAAGGATTGTTGGCCAGTATGTGGATGATTTTAGTAAGTTAGCACGTTATGCCCCAGATGACGTTACGCTGGATGCACGACTAAGCGGTGAGAAGTTTACGGAAGGACTGAATGATGAGTTAAGCATGCTTTGTTGATGGTAGCAAGTTTCAATAACTACCAGGGAGTTGGTAGACCGTGCCCTCATGATTGAAGGAAAGCAAAGACAAATTGAGAACCACAAGAGGAAGTATGGGCAGGGAAGTATAACTCGAGCCCAACAGAAGCCTGTTATACCCCTAAACAGGGAGTTCGGCCAAAGATACCCATGGAGGAGGTAATTCGCACAACCATAATGGCACCAAGAATGGGAACGGGAATGGTGGAAGCAATGGGCAGAACCGCACCAACCCATCAACACCATCCAAGGTAGACCTGAGCCACATCATTTGCTTTAAGTGCCGCAAGACTGGGCATTATGCAAACGAATGTCCAGAAGGCCAGAATGGAAATGGCAATGGAAGCTCTGGAAAGAAGCCAAACCCTTTCAACAGGGGACAGGTGAACCACATTGATGTGGAGGAGGTTGAAGATCAGCCCGATGCACGATGTCGGTAAGTTTTTGGTTAAGTCGTTTCTGCGGTTGTTCTTTTCGATCTTGGTGCATCGCATTCATACATATCAAGGGATTTGTGGATAAGTACAAATTACCAACCCAAGCCCTTAGGTCACCCATGCTAGTAACCTCACCCGGAGGCAGAATACATGGCTAGTATATGGTGTGATCGATCGCCATTAAGGATTGGACACTATGTTTTTCCCTCGGACCTAATAGTTCTGGAATCCCAAGGATTGGATGTGATATTAGGCATGGATTGGTTATCAAAGTATGGAGGAAACATAGATTGCGCCACTAAGTCAATTTTGCTTACCACCCCAAAAGGGAGGAGAATCAAGTATGTATCACGGCATGAGCCAAGGAGAGCACAAGTAGATTCCTTATCAGGAGTTGTGCAGGAAGAGGTGCCAGTGGTGAAGGATTTCCCTGATGTATTTCTGGAAGAGTTGCCAGGAATGCCACCGGATAGAGACATTGAGTTTCTGATTGAGCTTTTGCGAGCATGTGCCCAATATCAAAGCGACCATACAGGATGCCCGCATGGATTTGGCAGAAATCAAGAAGCGATTAAGGAGCTATTGGATAAAGGTTATATACGCCCAAGTTCTTCGCCTTTGGGGATCACCCGTACTTTTAGTAGAGAAGAAGGACGGATCATTAAGGATGGTTGTAGACTATCGTGGTTTAAATGAAGTAACAATCAAGAACAAGTACCCACTACCAATGATAAATGATCTGTTTGATCGTTTGCAAGGAGCTAAAGTGTTTTCCAAGATCGATTTGCGATCGTGGTACCATCGATTGAAGATTCGGGAGCAGGACATACCTAAGACATCATTTACCACGAGATATGGACTGTATGAATATACCGCTATGTCATTTGGACTGACTAACGCTACCATGACCTATTTCATGAACCTGATGAACAAAGTATTTATGGAGTTTACGGATAAGTTCGTCGTGGTGTTCATAGATGATATTTTGATTTTCTCGAAGAATGAAGAAGAACATAAGGAACATTTGCGATTGGTTTTGGAGAAACTAAGGAACATCGATTATATGCCAAGTTCAAGAAGTGTGAGTTTTGGCTAAAGGAAGTTGGATTTCTTGGACATGTTATATCCGGAGAAGGGATAGCGATTGACCCCACAAAGGTTGAGACCAGAACCAAATGGGAAGCACCAACGACAGTTGGAGAGATCTGAGTTTCCTTGGACTCGCAGGATACTACCGAAGATTCATTGAGAATTTCTCAAGGATTGCAAAGCCTATGACGGAATTGCTGAAAAAGGATACCAAGTTCATATGGACTGAGGATTGTGAGGCAAGTTTTCAGGAGTTTAAGAAAAGAGTGGTTACCTCACCAGTGTTAATTTTGACAGATCAGACCAAGGATTATGAGGTGTATTGCGATGCTTCATGTCGAGGACTTGGAGCAGTGCTTATGCAGGAAGGAAGAGTTGTTTCGTATGCTTCACGACAGCTAAAGCCTCATGAGTTGAATTATGCCACACATGACTTGGAGTTAGCAGCCGTTGTGCATGCATTGAAGACTTGGAGACATTTTCTCATTGGAAATCATTATGAGGTGTACACGGATCACAAGAGTTTGAAGTACATCTTCACGCAGAAGGAATTAAATCTCGATAGAGGAGATGGTTGGAGCTTATTAAGGATTATGATATGAGATTGCATTATCACCCCGGGAAGGCTAACGTTGTAGCAGACGCATTGAGCCGTAAGAGCCACGTCAATACACTAATAATGGGAGGAATACCAAGGAGTTAGCCGAGGACCTTCGAGAGCTATGTTTGGAAATAGTTCCGAGAGGCTATGTAGCAGCATTGGAGATTCAGTCTACTTTGATGGATAAAATCAGGGAAGCTCAGAAAAAGGACAAAGAGATTGCGGATATAAAGGAGAAAATGAGCGAAGGAAAAGCTAAGGGATTTCGTGAGGATGAGCACGATACCCTATGGTTTGAGTACCGTATTTACGTGCCAAATGACCCGGAGATCGGGAAGTTGATTACGCAAGAGGCACATGATTCACCATATTCGATTCACCACGAAATACCAAGATGTATTTGGATTCGAAGAATACTTTCTGGTGGACCGGAATGAAGAAGGATATTGCAGAGTACGTAGCAGTTTGTGATGTATGTCAAAGGGTGAAGGCAGAACATCAGAAGCCAGCAGGATTGTTGCAGCCATTGCCGATAACCGAATGGAATTGGGATAAACTAGGCATGGATTTCATCACAGGTTTGCCAAAGACCCGTTCAGGCTATGACTCGATTTGGGTTATAGTCGACCGCTTGACGAAGGTAGCGCATTTCATTCCAGTTAAGACTACCTATAGCAGTGCTAAGTTGGCAAAGATATACATGACCACAATTGTGTGTTTACACGGAGTTCCGAGGAGTATCGTATCAGATAAAGCAACCCAATATACCTCAAAGTTTTGGAATCGGTTGCACGAAACATTGGGAACCAGGCTGGAATTGATGCGACTTTCCACCTGAACCGATGGATGACCGAGAGAGTCAATCAGATTTTGGAGGATATCTCGAGAGCTTGTGCACTAGATTATGGATCTAGTTGGGATGATAACTTGCCATATGCACGAGTTTTCTTATAACAACGATTACCAAACCAGCTTGAAGATGGCACCTTCGAGGCTTTATGCGGAAGGAGGTGCAGGACACCGTTATCATGGGACGAAGTCGAGACCGTCGCTTGTTTGGACCAGATTTGATCAAGGAGTGCGAGCGAGAAAGTTAAGTTGATTTGCGATAGGATCAAGATAGCCCAGTCTAGCGAGAAAAGCTATATGGATTCAAAAGCATAAGGCGATAGAATATGAAGTTGGAGACAGAGTTTATCTTAGAGTATCCCCACTTGAGGAGTTAAGCGTTTTGGAGTTAAAGGAAAATTAGCACCATGTTTCGTTGGACCGTATAGGATCTTGCAACGCATGGGAGAAGTTGCTTATAAGCTGGAATTGCGGAGGGACTGTCAGGGAGTTCATGATGTATTCCATGTTTCCCAAATTGAAGAAATGTCACGCCGAGATGGCGGAAGTACCGCTTAAGAGATACAAAGTGCCACTTGAAGCAATTCAGTTGAAGGATGATTTGACATATGAGGAGAAACCGGTCAAGATTCTCGATTATGCCAGCAGAGTTACTTGCAGCAAGGTTATCAAGTTTTGCAAAGTTCGATTGGAGCCACCACACCGAGGATGAAGCCACCGGGAAAGAGAAGAAGATTTGCTCAAGGATCACCCTCACCTATTTTCTAGCCAACCCGAATCTCGAGGGCGAGATTCATCTTAAGGGGGGTAGGTTTGTAACATCCCAAATTTTCAATTTGGGATGTTACACATTAAGTCATCATGCATTACATATTTTCTTGCATTTTTGCCGATCCTAGAAATTTCACGCAACTCAAGGACCCTCGGAGAGAGTTGGAGATTTCGTTAGTTCATATTTGAGTTTTCTCAAATTTTGAAAATAGGATCATTTGATTTTATTTATTTTATCTTCAATTATTTCTACTATCAAAATATGAGAGAGGGAATAAAATGACTTTCCCAAAATAAAGAAATAATGAAGATTTATAAAAAAAATCAAATAAGATTTTATTTCGGAGTTTTCACTTTTATTTGCCTTAGGGAAAAATGCGTGTTTTTGAAAATTGCATTTTAGGCCCCGAGTAAAAGTTCATTTTGTTCGACTCGTTTTTAGGAGTCGGGGAAAATTTACCTTGTATATTTTGGAGTTCGTTTAGATTTTATTTTATTCGTTTTCTACGCTATATATATTAAAAGCATGGCGCCCGCTTTGGGCCAAGGGCCCAGCCGCCTCCCTCATGGCGCCACATGGCCGCGCCGCCTCACTTGGCCGAGTCCGAGGAGGACTCCTCCTCCTCCTCCTTTGCTTGCCCCTCCCCAAGCTACTCTCTCCCCTTTATATACCCTCACCCACCCTCCTCCCCAACCCATAGCCGCCGCCGCCGCCACAGCCGCCGCCGCCACCCCTTGCGCCACCGCCGCCGGTGCCACCGCCGCCCTTGATGGCGCCGTCGCCTCGCCGCCTAGCCGCCGCCCCGCCGGAGCCCCACCTCATCGAGGTAGCCGCGCCGTGCCACCCTCCCCACGGTTCGGTTTTTCTTTATAAAAACCGTTCCGGTTTTTTTCGACCGTTGTTCGTTTTTTTTTGAAACCCTAGATCGGTTTTTTTTTCGGTTTTGTTGTTTAGCGAACGTTCGCCGGACCGTTCGTCTTAACGAACGTGATCACCGGTTATTCCCGGTTAACCGTTCGTCGTTTTTCTTTCAATCGGATATTGTCCGCTATTTTTCTGATCATGATTTCAGATCCGATCTTCGTTCTAGTTTATCTTCTCGCTCGTTTATCGGAATCAGGTGATTCAAGCGCCTGGAGTTTCGTTTCGAAACCGCCGTTCCGACTAATCAACTTAAACAAAATTTTGGCTACTGTAAAATTTGACCTAGTTTCAACTTGCTAGAACCGAGCTGTTTTCTTTCGCCGGATGTTTTCTGTTGTTTTGTTTGATTCGTTTTCTTTTGCAACCAAGGGTTCTTAAGTTGAAATTTCTGGTCAGATCTTTTATTCGAGATTTACCCGTGCATTAGATGAGTACTTATTGTATGCTTGTTTTTTGTCTGCGATAGATCACCCGGAGTGTGCCGCTTGTTATTTCGAATCTCTAGGTTTCGCGGATCATCAGCAAGGCAAGTAACACTTTGATCATACTTTCTCATACCCAGTTTTTATGCATTAGATCAATCCTCGAACACTTGCATTATTAGGATCTAATTAAATTGTGGGTTTTGGGAAGTAGTTGAGGTAGTACCTATTACCTGTTTTACTTATGAAACCTTGGGAGTTACCTCTACGTTTGCTTAATTGCCATGCTATGCTAGTAGACGTGGATTGGGTGAGTGTATCCATGATGATGTGAGATTGTTAAATTAATGGTTTATTTAAGGTGGCAACTTAAACACACATCCGGGTGGATTGAGGCACCTGGTTTCCATCGAGGACTTGCCTGTTTTTCTTGGACCGCCACCTGTGCTCAAAGGGATCATAAGATCATTCATGCTAGTAACTTCCGTGTGCAGCCACAAGCCATTATGGGCTTTGGCATAGTTGATTAAGTTGTGCGAACTCTTACGGGTAGACTAGCAGATGTAGGGGTTGTAGGTTGGTACGGTCTACCCACAAGTAAGGTGCTAGCGCTTACGAAAGACTATGTCTCGGTCATCCGTCTCTCAAACACCATGTAGTGCGAGAAACCAAGCGGAGGCGATCGAGTCTTGTGGGGAAAAGTGCTAAACCTCTGCAGAGTGCATAAACTAATCATGATTAGCCGTGTCCCGGTTATGGACATCTTGAGTATCTAGTACTTGAATATCATGTGAATCTCAACATGTTACTCTAATTAATATTGTTGGGTTTTTAATGAGTACTTTTAATTGGGATTGAGGATGCTGTCAACCATTCTCAATGTTTATTGACCACCATGATAGTTAAACAAATTATTTCCTTTGCAGTAGGAAAAAACTGGCTTTATGGAAAACTGTAACCCTAGAGCTTTTCCACCTGCCACATATGCATGTAGTACAGGCTTATCATTCATTATTCTCTATGTGTTACATTGCCAGCATATTCCATGTGTTGACCCGTTTTCGGGCTGCAACTTTCATGTTGCAGACTTTTAGAACGACAGTAAGGTGCTTTAGGTCGTGGTTCTATACTCAGTGATGCCGTTGGAGTTGATGGACTCACTTATCTTCCAAGTCTTCCGCTGTTATCGTTATTAGATGGCCTTAAGCCATATTTAATGTAATAAGTCCTCTTTTGGGGCAACGATGTAATAAGTGTGTGATTGCTACTCTGTTATAAATCCTTCGAAATCTTGTGTGGCCAAGACATTACTGATCCAGGGATGACGCCTGAGCACAGAGACCTGATCCATTCGGGTCGGGTCGCTACACCTGGAGAACCTTTGGGCGGAACTCGCCCGAGCCAAGGAGCAGGCCAGGAAAAGTAATGCGGCTTCCTTAAAGGCGGATGAAGAGCTGAAAGCCGAACAGGCTGCTCACTGCCGAAGCAAGAACGAAATGGCCGAGATGGCTTTGAAGTTGAAGAATGCTGCCAACCGCTGCAAGCTTCTTGAAAAAGAAGATCAGGCGGAACAGAAGGACCTGGAGAAGGCCACTACCGAGGCCAAGGATGCTCGCTTCCGCAATGAGAGCTATGAAGGAGGAGCTACGTCGGTAGGAGATATCGCGCCGGAAAGCCCTTTATGCTGCGGATGAAGTTCGGGGATCCTAAATATGCTCAGTTGGACCGGCTGTGGAGTGCGGCGGATTCTTATCTGGACTTGGCGGCGAGTGCCGCGGACGCGGCCGAACACTTCCAGATCAAAAGGATCACGAAGTGGAAAAGCTTTTTTGGTCGCAATTCCACAATCCAGAGCACCCACTTCCATTAACCGATCGTCTGGCCGCATGGGCGGAGCTGAATAGATTATCCGGACTCGCCATGAAGTGTGTCGTGAGTCATCTGTGGCCGGAAAGGCCCGAGCCGAAGAGTTATTTTAGCTTGGTGCAGTAGTTCCTTGGTGCGGTGTCGCATATCAATGCAATGAAAAGGTCAGCGTGCATAGAGGGTGCGCTGGATGGCTCTTGCCCGTGTCAAGACATCCGGGCGGAGATGAAGGCCGTCGCTGTTGCATCCCAAGATTCGGACGGGAGCCGAGTACCTGCCGAGCACTATTTTCAGGAACTTCTGCAGGGCGCTCGTTTAATAGAGACGCAGTGCCCGAAGGATATTATGTTCGAATAACATATATTAGTGTAAAACAATGTTTCGGGGGAATATAAAAGCTTTTTATACTTGTGCCTTCATGAATTAGGATACCTCCTGTGCGGCCGTTAATGTATATGTATATATAACCTGAAAGATGGCAGTCTTCGCCTTCAGCCCCCACGCATATAATGCGGGGGTGTTCGCAAAAGGCGCATTTTCACACTTGATCCAACGTCTTGGTCCTATTAAGGAGGCGATAGCGCAGCTTAACTAGGCAACCGGACTATAATGCTTTATCACTTTCACTTAGCCATAGGAGTTTGACGGTGGGGCTACTTTATAGCCCCTAGGGGCACCGCGCTCACCCGAATTCGGGCGTGTGTGCTGGCCGAAACGGCCTTCGTTAATGCGGAGGAATCCTAAAGATTCCGGCGGGTCATCAGTGGTTGACCAGTCTCACGCTATATCATGAAAGTTAGTTTCGGCTTTCTCTCTTGAGGTGCTCACTTTGGCGAACCGGGCACAATCGCAGTAGTTCTCCGGTGCCGTCTTAGCCGATAGAGCGGAACGTAAGGCAGCAAAACACGTGAGTCGGGCAAACCCAACATTTGACCAAAGACATGATTCGGAGCTGATGCATATAAGGCCAAACTCGCGACGCCGAACACTCCCTAAGGTATTCGGTCTTTATGAAAACGGGCTGAACAACGCCCTTGGTAATAAGCCCCTGGTGTCCAGGTACGCGCAAGATTCTGACGTGGCCACATGCCAAGACGCCAGCCTCCTCCTCGGTTATATCACGAAACCGGGGGATGTGTATCAACAAGAGACAGTAAAAAAGGTTTATGCAGGGTCTTACTCTAAAAAGAATCCTTGGAACGGGTCCCTACTGCACGTATGCGCCTGTGTCTCCGTTGTGCCCTATCCTGGACGGGTGTAGCACGGTGTTCATCTCTAAAAGAGAGGAAATTAGTTGAAAAAGATCATGCGAAAATGTACGTTATATTAAATAAACAAAGTATAATTCAAAAAATGAATAAAATTGAGCTTTATTGTCTCTTGTTGTACATGCGCGGAGCCCCTTGTGCGGGGGTATGTGGCTAGTAAGCCCTTGTACATTTATGTCGGACTCGTCTAGCCATGTCCGGTGTCTGAACGACCTGTTTTAGGTGTTTTGATTAGTGAAGCCGGTTTAGTGTGTGGCTGTCAAGGCAGCTAAACAATCTTCCGCGCTCGAGGAGCACTCGATATTTCCCTTTAATGAGATGATGCCTCGCGGACCGGGCATTTTAAGTGTAAGAGATGCATAATGCGGTATTGTGTTAAAGCGGGCGAAAGCTTCGCGTCCCAAAGAGTGCTTGATAGCTACTTGTAAATGGGGCGATGTGGAAGGTTAGCTTTTGGCCGGAAGTTGTCGGGGAGCCGAACATAACTTCTAGCAGGAGAGAGCCCGTACAATGGGCGTATGGGCCTGGTGTTACCCCTTGAAAGGAAGTGTTGCTATGGCAAATTTTTGTTGGGTCTATCCCCATTTTGCGGATTGTGTCCTGATATAGCAGGTTTAGATCACTGCCGCCGTCCATTAGGACTTGTGTAAAGTGGAGTCCGTCAATTATCGGATCTAATATCAAGGCAGTCCAACCTGCATTCCAGAAACTTCTAGAGTAATCCTGATGGTCGAAAGTGATTGGTTTTAACAACCAGTGGCGGGACTCCTCTGGGATAGGCCGTATGGCGCATATCTCTATAGGCGCCACTCTGTTTTTCCCTTTTGTCACGTGAAGTGAGTTTACTGTTTTGACTTCTTGTGGGAAATTCTTTTGTTTTTCGTGCTCGCTTAGGGGTTCGTCATCGTCCTCGCTTGGTGTGTCGAGCCCCTTGTGTTCGGGCGTTGAGTTTGTCAGATTGCTTGAAGACCCAACAATATCTCTGGGTATGGTTTGCAGGCTTCCCGGAGTACTGTTGATTTGGCATATCTTATCCAAGATTTTGTTTAGGTTAGATAGCTCATCGTTGTTATCCTTGAGGGGCAGCTTTTTCTGATTCTGCCGAGAGCTTTTGAATCCGGCGTTGACTGTCGTGCTCTTCGGGCTGCTTTCCCTGGTCCAGCGCTGGTCCTTGCTGCGTCTTGGTTTCCCGTTGACATCCCTAACTTCGGATGTACTTGGGTCGCTGGTACTGCATCTTGCCAACCAGCTATCCTCTCCTGCGCAAAAGCGGGTGATGAGGCTTGTTAATGCGGCCATTGTTCTTGGCTTTTCTTGGCCGAGGTGTCTGGCGAGCCATTCTTCTCGGACGTTGTGTTTGAAAGCTGCTAAGGCTTCGTTGTCCCGGACGATCGACTATCTGGTTCTTTTTAGTAAGAAATCTGTTCCAGAGTTTTCGGGCTGACTCTCCGGGTTGTTGAGTTATATGACTTAAATCGTCTCCATCCGGAGGACGGACATAGGTCCCTTGAAAATTTGCCCGAAAGGCATCCTCGAGCTCTTCCCAACTTCCAATGGTGTTTTCGGGAAGGCTTTTAAGCCAATGCCGGGCTGGCCCTTTGAGCTTGAGGGGTAAGTATTTTATGGCGTGGAGGTCATCTCCTCTAGCCATGTGTATGTGGAGGATATAATCCTCAATCCGGACTCTGTGGTCTGTTGTTCCGTCAGATGCCTCTATGTTTCCGGGCTTGAATCATTTGGAAATTCATGGTCCAGCACCTCATCGGTGAAACATAGGGGGTGTGCGGCACCCCTGTATTTGGGTGTTCCGTGATGTTCGAATACTTGTTGCGTTGCATTGCTTACTAGAGCTTGCTTTCTTGGCCCGTAGATAGATCTGGCTGGGCCATCCTTTTGATGCGAATCCTTGTGCGGATCGCGTGCCGGCTTGTGTGCGGCGCCGTTTGCCGCACTATGTTGGCCATGCGGTCGTTTATCCGACCGGGTGGCTTCTTTATTTTTTGATTGCGGAGGCTCTAAGGCCTCTTCATCAAATTCCGGCAGTAATTTTTGCTTCGGATAGCTCCTTGTGTGGCGGTTGTCGCCGTATTTGTCTGCGGTGTTGAGTACTTTGCTCTATCTAATTCTGAGTGCATCTTCCGCTGTTTTGAGCATCCGTTTCTGCTTTTTCAGGCTACGCGCAGTGGCGACGAGCCTTTTTTTGGAGGTTCTTCTGCTCCAGCAACTTGTCCGGCGTGAAGTCGTCCGAACTGTTATCTGCACCGGGGACGGCTTGTTTATCCAAGTTGACATGTTCGGACGTTTGCTCGATGGCATGTTCGTCGTCCGCCGGTTCGCCCTGCTCTATGGCTGGGTCTGTATGGCTGCTGTCTCTGTCGAGGTGGGGTTTGGGCGCCACGCCGCCTCTTTTGACCGCCGAGGGAACGATCCTCGCTATGCCCCTTTGTTCCTCGTCGTAGTTTCTTTTAGGTGTGTCCACCATGTATACATCGTGAGATGAGGTGGTTGTCCAGTGCCCTATAGGCGCTGGTTCCTCGTTTCGTCTCCTACATCGTCGTCCATACCGTCGATGTCTTCGGATTCGAAGTCGAGCATGTCGGTTAAATCATCGACAGTGGCTACGAAGTGGGTGGTGGGTGGGATTTGAATTTCTTCGTCGTCCGCATCCCAACCTTGCTGACCATAGTTCGGCCAGGGCTCTCCTGATAAAGAGAGAGACTTTAATGAATTCAGAATGTCGCCGAAGGACGAGTGCCGAAAGTGCTGGGGAACGTAGTAATTTCAAAAATTTCTCCTACGATCACGCAAGACCATGGTGATGGCATAGCAACGAGAGGGAAGAGTGTCCGTCCACGTACCCTCGTAGACCGAAAGCGGAAGCGTTATAACAACGCGGTTGATGTAGTCGACGTCTTCACGATCCGACCGATCCAAGCACCGAACGTCACGGCACCTCCGGAAGTTCTCGCACATCGCTCAGCTCGATGACGCATCCCGGACTCCGATCCGGCAAAGTGTCGGGATGAGTTCCACAAGACGACGGCGCAGGACGATATTGATGCTCCACTGACGCAGGGCTTCGCTTAAGCTCCGCTGACGATATGACTTCTCCGGCGCGCAGGCTTCGCTTAAGCTCCATGACGATATGACCGAAGTGGAATATGGTGGAAGGGGCACCGCACACGGCTAAGGAAAGATCCGTAGATCAACTTGTGTGTCTTGGGGTGCCCCCTGCCTGTGATATAAAGGAGGCAAGGGGAGGTGGCCGGCCCTAGGGGAGGCGCGCAAGGAGGAGTCCTACTCCCACCGAGTAGGACTCCCCCTCTCCTAGTTGGACTAGGATTGGAGGAGGGGAAGAGGGAAGGCGCCGCCCCCTTCCTTGTCCTATTCAGACTAGAGGGGAGGGGGCGCGCAGCCCACCTTGGCTGGCCCTTCCTCTTCTCTCCTATGGCCCATTAGGCCCATGGACCTCCCGGGGGTTCGGTAACCTCCGGTACTCGGTAAAATCCCGATTTCACCCGGAACACTTCCGATGTCCATATGTAGGCTTCCAATATATCAATCTTTATGTCTCGACCATTTCGAGACTCCTCGTCATGTCCGTGATCACATCCGGGACTCGAACAACCTTGGTGCATCAATACTTATAAACTCATAATGAACTGTCATCGAAGCGTTAAGCGTGCGGACCCTACGGGTTCGAGAACTATGTAGACATGACCTAGAACCATTCTCGGTCAATAACCAATAGCGGAACCTGGATGCCCATATTGGTTCCTACATATTCTACGAAGATCTTTATCGGTCAAACCGCATAACGACATACGTTGTTCCCTTTGTCATCGGTATGTTACTTACCCGAGATTCGATCGTCGGTATCCAATACCTAGTTCAATCTCGTTACGGTAAGTCTCTTTACTCGCTCCGTAATACATCATCTCACAACTAACTCATTAGTTGTAATGCTTGCAAGGCTTAAGTGATGTGTATTACCGAGAAGGCCTAGAGATACCTCTCCGACAATCGGAGTGACAAAACCTAATCTCGAAATACGCCAACCCAACAAGTACCTTTGGAGACACCTGTAGTACTCCTTTATAATCACCCGATTACGTTGTGACGTTTGGTAGCACCTAAAGTGTTCCTCCGTAAACGGGAGTTGCATAATCTCATAGTTACAGGAACATGTATGGGTCATGAAGAAAGCATTAACATACTAAACGATCAAGTGTTAAGCTAATGGAATGGGTCATGTCAATCAGATCATTCAACCAATGATGTGACCTTGTTAATCAAATAACAACTCCTTGTTTATGGTTAGGAAACATAACCATCTTTGATTAACAAGCTAGTCAAGTAGAGGCATACTAGTGACATACTTGTTTGTCTATATATTCACACATGTATTATGTTTCCGGTTAATACAATTCTAGCATGAATAATAAACATTTATCATGATATAAGGAAATAAATAATAACTATATTATTGCCTCTAGGGCATATTTCCTTGATCTCCCACTTGCACTAGAGTCAATAATCTAGATTACAAAGTAATGATCCTAACACCCATGGAGTCTTGGTGATGATCATGTTTTGCTCGTGGAAGAGGCTTAGTCAACGGGTCTGCAACATTCAGATCCGTATGTATTTTGCAAATCTCTATGTCTCCCACTTGGACTTGGTCCCGAATGGAATTGAGGCGTCTCTTGATATGCTTGGTCCTCTTGTGAAATCTGGATTCCTTTGCCAAGGCAATTGCACGATATTGTCACAGAAGATCTTCATAGGTCCCGATGCACTAGGTATGACACCTAGATCGGAAATGAACTCTTTCATCCAGACTCCTTCATTTGCTGCTTCGAAGCAGCTATGTACTCCGCTTAACATGTAGATCCCGCCACTACGTTTTGTTTAGAACTGCACCAACTTACAGCTCCACCGTTTAATAAAAACACGTATCCGGTTTGCTATTTAGAATCGTCCGTATCTGTGTCAAAGCTTGCATCGACGTAACCATTTACGACTAGCTCTTTGTCACCTCCATATACGAGAAACATATCCTTAGTCCTTTTCAGGTATTTCAGGATGTTCTTGACCGCTGTCTAGTGATCCATTCCTGGATTACTTTGGTACCTTCCTGCCAAGCTTACAGCTAAGCATACGTCAGGTCTGGTACACAGCATTGCATACATGATAGAGCCTATGGCTGAAGCATAGGGAACATCTTTCATTTTTTCTCTATCTTCTGCTGTGGTCGGGCATTGAGTCTGACTCAATCTTATACCTTGTAACACAGGCAAAAAACCTTTCTTTGCCTGATCCATTTTGAACTTCTTCAAAACTTTATCAAGGTATGTGCTTTGTGAAAGTCCAATTAAGCGTCTTGATCTATCTCTATAGATCTTCATGCCCAATATGTAAGCAGCTTCACCGAGGTCTTTCATTGAAAAACTTTTATTCAAGTATCCTTTTATGCTATCCAGAAATTCTATATCATTTCCAATCAATAATATGTCGTCCACATATAATATCAGAAATGCTACTGAGCTCCCACTCACTTTCTTGTAAATACAGGCTTCTCCAAAAGTCTGCACAAACCCATATGCTTTGATCACACTATCAAAGCGTTTATTCCAACTCCGAGAGGCTTGCACGGACCATAAATTGATCGTTGGAGCTTGCACACTTTGTTAGCATCCTTTGGATCGACAAAACCTTCTGGTTGCATCATATACAACTCTTCTTCTAGAAATCCATTCAAGAATGCAGTTTTACATCCATTTGCCAAATTTCATAATCATAAAATGCGGCAATTGCTAACATGATTCGGACAGACTTAAGCATCGCTACGGGTGAGAAAGTCTCATCGTAGTCAACCCCTTGAACTTGTCGAAAACCTTTTTGCAACAAGTCGAGCTTTGTAGACAGTTATATTACCATCAGCGTCAGTCTTCTTCTTAAAGATCCATTTATTTTCAATGGCTTGCCGATCATCGGGCAAGTCAACCAAAGTCCATACTTTGTTCTCATACATGGATCCCATCTCAGATTTCCTGGCTTCCAGCCATTTTATGGAATCTGGGCTCACCATCGCTTCTTCATAGTTTGTAGGTTCGCCATGGTCAAGTAACATGACTTCCGAATAGGATTACCGTATCACACCGGTGCGTATTTTACTCTGGTTGACCCACGAGGTTCAAGAGTAACTTGATGCGAAGTTTCATGATCATCATCATTAGTTTCCTCACTAATTGGTGTAGTTGTCACAGGAACCATTTCTTGTGATGAACTACTTTCCAATAAGGGAGCAGATCTGATTATCTCATCAAGTTCTACTTTCCTCCCACTCACTTCTTTCGAGAGAAACTCTTTCTCTAGAAAGGATCCGAATTTAGCAAAGAAAATCTTGCCTTCAGATCTATGATAGAAGGTGTACCCAACAGTTTCCTTTGGGTATCCTATGAAGACAAATTTTTCAATTTGGGTTCGAGCTTATCTGGTTGAAGTTTCTTTACATAAGCATCGCAGCCCCAAACTTTAAGAAACGACAACTTTGGTTTCTTGCCAAACCACAGTTCATAAGGCGTCGTCTCAACGGATTTTGACGGTGTCCTATTCAACGTGAATGCGGCCGTCTCTAAAGCATAACCCCAAAGCGATAGCGGTAAATCGGAAATAGACATCATAGATCGCACCATATCTAGTAAAGCACGATTCTGACGCTCGGACACACCATTTCTCCGTGGTGTTCCGGGTGGCGTGAGTTGAAAACTATTCCACATTGTTTCAAATGTAAACCAAACTCGTAACTCAAATATTCTCCTCCACGATCAGATCGTAGAAATTTTATTTTCTTGTTACGATGATTTTCCACTTCACTCTGAAATTCTTTGAACTTTTCAAATGTTTCAGATTTGTGTTTCATTAAGTAGATATACCCATATCTGCTCAAATCATCTGTGAAGGTGAGAAAATAACGATACCCGCCGTGTGCCTCAACATTCATTGGACCACAAACATCAGTATGTATGATTTCCAACAAATCAGTTGCTCGCTCCATAGTTAGGAGAACGGCGTTTTGGTCATCTTGCCCATGAGGCACGGTTACGCAAGTACCAAGTGATTCATAATCAAGTGATTCGAAGCCCATCAAGATGGAGTTTCTTCATGCGTTTTACACCGATATGACCTAAACGGCGATTGCCACAAATAAGTTGCACTATCATTATCAACTCTGCATCTTTTGGCTTCAACATTATGAATATGTGTATCACTACTGTCGAGATTCAACAAGAATAGACCATTCTTCAAGGGTGCATGACCATAAAAGATATTACTCATATAAATATAACAACCATTATTCTCTGATTTAAATGAATAACCGTCTCGCATTAAACAAGATCCAGATATAATGTTCATGCTCAACGCGGCACCAAATAACAATTATTTAGGTCTAAAACTAATCCCGAAGGTAGATGTAGAGGTAGCGTGCCGATCGCGATCACATCGACTTTGGAACCATTTCCAACGCGCATCGTCACCTCGTCCTTAGCCAATCTTCGCAATCCGTAGTTCCTGTTTCGAGTTGCAAATATTAGCAACAGTAACCAAAGATCAAATACCTGTGTACTATCATGAGTATTAGTAAGGTACACATCAATAACATGTATATCACATATACCTTTGTTCACCTTGCCATCCTTTTTATCCGCCAAATACTTGGGGCAGTTCCGCTTCCAAAGGTCCGGTCGCTTGCAAGAAAAACACTCGATTTCAGTGCTTAGGTCCAAACTTGGGTTTCTTCTCTTGATCAGCAACTTTCTTGCTGTTCTTTTTAAGTTTCCTTCTTCTTCCCTTTGCCCTTTTTCTTGAAACTAGTGGTCTTGTTGATCATCAACACTTGATGCTCTTTCTTGATTTCTACCTCCGCAGCTTTTAGCATCGCGAAGAGCTCAGGAATTGTCTTAGTCATCCCTTGCATATTATAGTTCATCACGAAGCTCTTGTAGCTTGGTGGCGATGATTGGAGAATTACATCAATGACACTATCATCCGGAAGATTAACTCCCAGCTGAATTAAGTGATTGTTATACCCGGACATTTTGAGTATGTGCTCACCGACGTAACTATTCTCCTCCATCTTGCAGCTATAGAACTTATTGGAGACTTCATATCTCTCAATCCGGGCATTTGCTTGAAATATTAACTTCAACTCCTGGAACATCTCATATGCTCCATGACGTTCAAAACGTCGTTGAAGACCCGGTTCTAAGCCGTAAAGCATGGCACAATCGAACTATAGAGTAGTCATCAGCTTTGCTTTGCCAGACGTTCACAACTTCGCTCAAAGATCTGCAGCAGAGTTCGTCACCCAGCGGTGCTTCCAGGCGTAATTTTTCTCAGGCAGCAATGAGGATAATCCTCGTTACGGACCCGATCCGTGTAATTGCTACCATCATCTTTCAACTTTGCTTTCTCAAGGAACGCATTAAAATTCAACGGAACAACAAAGACGAGCCATCTATCTACAGTAAACATAGACAAGCAAAATACTATCGGTACTAAGTTCATGATAAATTTAAGTTCAATTAATCATATTAAAAAACTCCCACTTAGACAGACATCTCTCTAGTCATCTAAGTGATCACGTGATCCATATCAACTAAACCATGTCCGATCATCACGTGAGATGGAGTAGTTTCAATGGTGAACATCACTATGTTGATCATATCTACTATATGATTCACGCTTTCGATCTTTCGGTCTCCGTGTTCCGAGGCCATATCTGTTATATGCTAGGCTCGTCAAGTTTAACTCGAGTATTCCGCGATGCAACTGTTTTGCACCCGTTGTATTTGAACGTAGAGCCTATCACACCCGATCATCACGTGGTGTCTCAAAGACGAAGAACTTTCGCATAGCGGTGCATACTCGGGAGAACACTTCTTGATAATTTTAGTGAGAGATCATCTTATAATGCTACCGTCAATCAAAGCAAGATAAGATGCATAAAGGATAAACATCACATGCAATCAATATAAGTGATATGATATGGTCATCATCATCTTGTGCTTGTGATCTCCATCGCCGAAGCACCGTCATGATCATCATCGTCACCGGCGCGACACCTTGATCTCCATCGTAGCATCGTTGTCGTCTCGCCAACTATTGCTTCTACAACTATCGCTACTCCTTAGTGATAAAGTAAAGCAATTACATGGCGTTTGCATTTCATACAATAAAGCGACAACCATATGGCTCCTGCGATTGCGATAACTCGGTTACAAAACATGATCATCTCATACAATAAAATATAGCATCACGTCTTGACCACATCACATCACAACATGCCTGCAAAAACAAGTTAGACGTCCTCTACTTTGTTGTTGCAAGTTTTACGTGGCTGCTACGGGCTGAGCAAGAACCGTTCTTACCTACGCATCAAAACCACAACGATAGTTTGTCAAATAGACTCGCTTTTAACCTTCTCAAGGACCGGGCGTAGCCATACTCAGTTCAACTAAAGTGAGAGAGACAGACACCCGCGGTCACCTTTAAGCAACGAGTGCTCGGAGCGGTGAAACCAGTCTCGCGTAAGCGTCTGGCGTAATGTCGGTCCGGCCGCTTCATCTCACAATACCGCTTAACCAAAGTATGACATGCTTTGGTAGGCAGTATGACTTGTATCGCCCACAACTCACTTGTGTTCTACTCGTGCATATGACATCAACGCATAAAACCAGGCTCGGATGCCACTGCTGGGGAACGTAGTAATTTCAAAAATTTCTCCTACGATCACGCAAGACCATGGTGATGGCATAGCAACGAGAGGGAAGAGTGTCCGTCCACGTACCCTCGTAGACTGAAAGCGGAAGCGTTATAACAACGCGGTTGATGTAGTCGTACGTCTTCACGATCCGACCGATCCAAGCACCGAACGTACGGCACCTCCGAGTTCTGCACACGTTCAGCTCGATGACGATCCCCGGACTCCGATCCAGCAAAGTGTCGGGATGAGTTCCACAAGACGACGGCGTGCAGGACGATATTGATGCTCCACCAACGCAGGGCTTCGCCTAAGCTCCATGACGATATGACTTCTCCGGCGCAGGCTTCGCCTAAGCTTCATGACGATATGACCAAGTGGAATATGGTGGAAGGGGCACATAAGCGGCTAAGGAAAGATCCGTAGATCAACTTGTGTGTCTTGGGGTGCCCCTGCCCCGTATATAAAGGAGGCAAGGGGAGGTGGCCGGCCCTAGGGGGCGCGCAAGGAGGAGTCCTACTCCCACCGGAGTAGGACTCGCCTCTCCTAGTTGGACTAGGATTGGAGGAGGGAAGAGGGAAGCCGCCCCCCTTCCTTGTCCTATTCGGACTAGAGGGGAGGGGGCGTGCAGCCCACCTTGGCTGGCCCTTCCTCTTCTCTCCTATGGCCCATTAGGCCCATGGACCTCCCGGGGGTTCCGGTAACCTCCGGTACTCGGTAAAATCGATTTCACCGGAACACTTCCGATGTCCATATGTAGGCTTCCAATATATCAATCTTTATGTCTCGACCATTTCGAGACTCCTCGTCATGTCCGTGATCACATCCGGGACTCGAACAACCTTCGGTGCATCAATACTTATAAACTCATGATGAACTGTCATCGAAGCGTTAAGCGTTGCGGACCCTACGGGTTCGAGAACTATGTAGACATGACCTAGAACCATTCTCGGTCAATAACCAATAGCGGAACCTGGATGCCCATATTGGTTCCTACATATTCTCTGAAGATCTTTATCGGTCAAACCGCATAACGACATCGTTGTTCCCTTTGTCATCGGTATGTTACTTACCCGAGATTCGATCGTCGGTATCCAATACCTAGTTCAATCTCGCTATCGGTAAGTCTCTTTACTCGTTCCGTAATACATCATCTCACAACTAACTCATTAGTTGTAATGCTTGCAAGGCTTAAGTGATGTGTATTACCGAGAAGGCCTAGAGATACCTCTCCCACAATCGGAGTGACAAAACCTAATCTCGAAATACGCCAACCCAACAAGTACCTTTGGAGACACCTGTAGTACTCCTTTATAATCACCCGATTCACGTTGTGACGTTTGGTAGCACCCAAAGTGTTCCTCCGGTAACAGGAGTTGCATAATCTCATAGTTACAGGAACATGTATGGGTCATGAAGAAAGCATTAACATACTAAACGATCAAGTGTTAAGCTAATGGAATGGGTCATGTCAATCAGATCATTCAACCAATGATGTGACCTTGTTAATCAAATAACAACTCCTTGTTTATGGTTAGGAAACATAACCATCTTTGATTAACAAGCTAGTCAAGTAGAGGCATACTAGTGACATCTTGTTTGTCTATATATTCACACATGTATTATGTTTAGGTTAATACAATTCTAGCATGAATAATAAACATTTATCATGATATAAGGAAATAAATAATAACTATATTATTGCCTCTAGGGCATATTTCCTTGATCTCCCACTTGCACTAGAGTCAATAATCTAGATTACAAAGTAATGATCCTAACACCCATGGAGTCTTGGTGCTGATCATGTTTTGCTCGTGGAAGAGGCTTAGTCAACGGGTGCGCAACATTCAGATCCGTATGTATTTTGCAAATCTCTATGTCTCCCACTTGGACTTGGTCCCGAATGGAATTGAAGCGTCTCTTGATATGCTTGGTCCTCTTGTGAAATCTGGATTCCTTTGCCAAGGCAATTGCACCAGTATTGTCACGTAAGATCTTCATAGGTCCCGATGCACTAGGTATGACACCTAGATCGGAAATGAACTCTTTCATCCAGACTCCTTCATTTGCTGCTTCCAAGCAGCTATGTACTCCGCTTCACATGTAGATCCCACCACGACGCTTTGTTTAGAAGCGCACCAACCAGCGGCTCCACCGTTTAATAAAAACACGTATCCGGTTTGCGATTTAGAATCGTGGGATCGGTGTCAAAGCTTGCATCGACGTAACCATTTACGACTAGCTCTTTGTCACCTCCATATACGAGAAACATATCCTTAGTCCTTTTCGTGTATTTCAGGATGTTCTTGACCGCTGTCCGATGATCCATTCTGGATTACTTTGGTACCTTCCCCGCCAAGCTTACAGCTAAGCATACGTCAGGTCCGGTACACAACATTGCATACATGATAGAGCCTATGGCTGAAGCATAGGGAACATCTTTCATTTTTCTCTATCTTCCATTGTGGTCGGGCATTGAGTCGACTCAATCTTATACCTTGTAACACGTGCAAAAAACCTTTCTTTGCTCGATCCATTTTGAACTTTTTCAAAACTTTATCAAGGTATGTGCTTTGTGAAAGTCCAATTAAGCGTCTTGATCTATCTCTATAGATCTTGATGCCCAATATGTAAGCAGCTTCACCGAGGTCTTTCATTGAAAAACTTTTATTCAAGTATCCTTTTATGCTATCCAGAAATTCTATATCATTTCCAATCAATAATATGTCGTCCACATATAATATCGTAAATGCTACTGAGCTCCCACTCACTTTCTTGTAAATACAGGCTTCTCCAAAGTCTGTACAAACCCATATGCTTTGATCACACTATCAAAGCGTTTATTCCAACTCCGAGAGGCTTGCACGGACCATAAATTGATCGTTGGAGCTTGCACACTTTGTTAGCATCCTTTGGATCGACAAAACCTTCTGGTTGCATCATATACAACTCTTCTTCTAGAAATCCATTCAAGAATGCAGTTTTTACATCCATTTGCGAAATTTCATAATCATAAAATGCGGCAATTGCTAACATGATTCGGACAGACTTAAGCATCGCTACGGGTGAGAAAGTCTCATCGTAGTCAACCCCTTGAACTTGTCGAAAACCTTTTGCAACAAGTCGAGCTTTGTAGACAGTTATATTACCATCAGCGTCAGTCTTCTTCTTAAAGATCCATTTATTTTCAATGGCTTGCCGATCATCGGGCAAGTCAACCAAAGTCCATACTTTGTTCTCATACATGGATCCCATCTCAGATTTCATGGCTTCCAGCCATTTTGCGGAATCTGGGCTCACCATCGCTTCTTCATAGTTTGTAGGTTCGCCATGGTCAAGTAACATGACTTCCAGAATAGGATTACCGTACCACACTGGTGCGTATTTTACTCTGGTTGACCTACGAGGTTCAGTAGTAACTTGATCTGAAGTTTCATGATCATCATCATTAGTTTCCTCACTAATTGGTGTAGTTGTCACAGGAACCATTTCTTGTGATGAACTACTTTCCAATAAGGGAGCAGAATCTGATTATCTCATCAAGTTCTACTTTCCTCCCACTCACTTCTTTCGAGAGAAACTCTTTCTCTAGAAAGGATCCGAATTTAGCAACGAAAATCTTGCCTTCAGATCTGTGATAGAAGGTGTACCCAACAGTTTCCTTTGGGTATCCTATGAAGACACATTTTTCCGATTTGGGTTCGAGCTTATCTGGTTGAAGTTTCTTTACATAAGCATCGCAACCCCAAACTTTAAGAAACGACAACTTTGGTTTCTTGCCAAACCACAGTTCAAAAGGCGTCGTCTCAACGGATTTTGACGGTGTCCTATTCAACGTGAATGCGGCCGTCTCTAAAGCATAACCCCAAAACGATAGCGGTAAATCGGAAATAGACATCATAGATCGCACCATATCTAGTAAAGTACGACACGACGTTCGGACACACCATTTCTCCGTGGTGTTAGGGTGGCGTGAGTTCTTGAAAACTATTCCACATTGTTTCAAATGTAAACCAAACTCGTAACTCAAATATTCTCCTCCACGATCAGATCGTAGAAATTTCATTTTCTTGTTACGATGATTTTCCACTTCACTCAAATTCTTTGAACTTTTCAAATGTTTCAGATTTGTGTTTCATTAAGTAGATATACCCATATCTGCTCAAATCATCTGTGAAGGTGAGAAAATAACGATACCAAGCGTGCCTCAACATTCATTGGACCACAAACATCGGTATGTATGATTTCCAACAAATCAGTTGCTCGCTCCATAGTTCCGGAGAACGGCGTTTTGGTCATCTTGCCCATGAGGCACGGGTTCGCAAGTACCAAGTGATTCATAATCAAGTGATTCCGAAGCCCATCAAGATGGAGTTTCTTCATGCGTTTTACACCGATATGACCTAAACGGCGATTACCACAAATAAGTTGCACTATCATTATCAACTCTGCATCTTTTGGCTTCAACATTATGAATATGTGTATCACTCGTCGAGATTCAACAAGAATAGAACACTCTTCAAGGGTGCATGACCATAAAAGATATTACTCATATAAATATAACAACCATTATTCTGAGATTTAAATGAATAACCGTCTCGCATTAAACAAGATCCAGATATAATGTTCATGCTCAACGCTGGCACCAAATAACAATTATTTAGGTCTAAAACTAATCCCGAAGGTAGATGTAGAGGTAGCGTGCCGATTGCGATCACATCGACTTTGGAACCATTTCCAACGCGATCGTCACCTCGCCCTTAGCCAATCTTCGCTTAATCCGTAGTTCCTGCTTTCGAGTTGCAAATATTAGCAATGTAACCGATTATCAAATACCAGTACTCATGCGAGTATTAGTAAGGTACACATCAATAACATGTATATCACATATACCTTTGTTCACCTTGCCATCCTTTTTATCCGCCAAATACTTGGGGCAGTTCCGCTTCGATGTCCGATGCGCTTGCGGTAAAACACTTCGATTTCGGGCTTAGGTCCAGACTTGGGTTTCTTCTCTTGATCGGCAACTTTCTTGCCTGTTCTTTTTGAAGTTTCCTTCTTCTTCCCTTTGCCCTTTTCTTGAAACTAGTGGTCTTGTTGATCATCAACACTTGATGCTCTTTCTTGATTTCTACCTCCATGACTTTTAGCATCGCGAAGAGCTCAGAATTGTCTTAGTCATCCCTTGCATATTATAGTTCATCACGAAGCTCTTGTAGCTTGGTGGCGTGATTGGAGAATTACATCAATGACACTATCATCCGGAAGATTAACTCCCGGCTGAATTAAGTGATTGTTATACCCGGACATTTTGAGTATGTGCTCACCTTGTAACTATTCTCCTCCATCTTGCAGCTATAGAACTTATTGGAGATTTCATATCTCTCAATCCGGCATTTGCTTGAAATATTAACTTCAACTCCTGGAACATCTCATATGCTCCATGACGCGTTCAAAACGTCGTTGAAGACCCGGTTCTAAGCCGTAAAGCATGGCACCTTGAACTATAGAGTAGTCATCAGCTACTGCTTTGCCAGACGTTCACAACTTCGGCTCGGCATCTGCAGCAGGCACTGTCACCCGGCGGTGCTTCGGGGCGTAATTTTTACGTGCAGCAATGAGGATAATCCTCAAATTACGGACCCAGTCCGTGTAATTGCTACCATCATCTTTCAACTTTGCTTTCTCAAGGAACGCATTAAAATTCAACGGAACAACAAAGACGAGCCATCTATCTACAGTAAACATAGACAAGCAAAATACTATCGGTACTAAGTTCATGATAAATTTAAGTTCAATTAATCATATTAAAAACTCCCACTTAGACGGACATCTCTCTAGTCATCTAAGTGATCACGTGATCCATATCAACTAAACCATGTCCGATCATCACGTGAGATGGAGTAGTTTCAATGGTGAACATCACTATGTTGATCATATCTACTATATGATTCACGCTCGACCTTTCGGTCTCCGTGTTCCGAGGCCATATCTGTTATATGCTAGGCTCGTCAAGTTTAACTCGAGTATTCGCTGCGGCGCAACTGTTTTGCACCGTTGTATTTGAACGTAGAGCCTATCACACCCGATCATCACGTGGTGTCTCAAAGACGAAGAACTTTCGCAACGGTGCATACTCAGGAGAACACTTCTTGATAATTTTTAGTGAGAGATCATCTTATAATGCTACCGTCAATCAAAGCAAGATAAGATGCATAAAGGATAAACATCACATGCAATCAATATAAGTGATATGATATGGTCATCATCATCTTGTGCTTGTGATCTCCATCGCCGAAGCACCGTCATGATCTTTATCGTCACCGGCACGACACCATGATCTTCATCATAGCATCGTTGTCGTCTCGCCAACTATTGCTTCTACGACTATCGCTACTCCTTAGTGATAAAGTAAAGCAATTACATGGCGTTGCATTTCATACAATAAGCGACAACCATATGGCTCCTGCCGATTGCCGATAACTTCGGTTACAAAACATGATCATCTCATACAATAAAATATAGCATCACGTCTTGACCACATCACATCACAACATGCCCTGCAAAAACAAGTTAGACGTCCTCTACTTTGTTGTTGCAAGTTTTACGTGGCTGCTACGGGCTGAGCAAGAACCGTTCTTACCTACGCATCAAAACCACAACGATAGTTTGTCAAATAGACTCCGTTTTAACCTTCTCAAGGACCGGGCATAGCCATACTCGGTTCAACTAAAGTGAGAGAGACAGAAACCCGCCGGTCACCTTTAAGCAACGAGTGCTCGGAGCGGTGAAACCAGTCTCGCGTAAGCGTCTGGCGTAATGTCGGTCCGGGCCGCTTCATCTCACAATACCGCTGAACCAAAGTATGACATGCTGGTAGGCAGTATGACTTGTATCGCCCACAACTCACTTGTGTTCTACTCGTGCATATGACATCAACGCATAAAACCAGGCTCGGATGCCACTGCTGGGGAACGTAGTAATTTCAAAAATTTCTCCTACGATCACGCAAGACCATGGTGATGGCATAGCAACGAGAGGGAAGAGTGTCCGTCCACGTACCCTCGTAGACCGAAAGCGGAAGCGTTATAACAACGCGGTTGATGTAGTCGTGCGTCTTCACGATCCGACCGATCCAAGCACCGAACGCACGGCACCTCCGAGTTACGCACACGTTCAGCTCGATGACGATCCCGGACTCCGATCCAAAGCAAAGTGTCGGGGATGAGTTCCGTCAAGACGACGCGGCGTGGACGATATTGATGCTCCACCGGCGAGGGCTTCGCCTAAGCTCCGCGACGATATGACTTCTCCGGCGCAGGGCTTCGCCTAAGCTCATGACGATATGACCGAAGTGGAATATGGTGGAAGGGGGCACCATAAGCGGCTAAGGAAAGATCCGTAGATCAACTTGTGTGTCTTGGGGTGCCCTGCCTCGTGATATAAAGGAGGCAAGGGGAGGTGGCGGCCCTAGGGGGCGCGCAAGGAGGAGTCCTACTCCCACCGAGTAGGACTCCCCCTCTCCTAGTTGGACTAGGATTGGAGGAGGGGAAGAGGGAAGGCGCCGCCCCCTTCCTTGTCCTATTCGGACTAGAGGGGAGGGGGCGCAGCCCACCTCGGCTGGCCCTTCCTCTTCTCTCCTATGGCCCATTAGGCCCATGGACCTCCCGGGGGTTCCGGTAACCTCCGGTACTCGGTAAATCCCGATTTCACCGGAACACTTCCGATGTCCATATGTAGGCTTCCAATATATCAATCTTTATGTCTCGACCATTTCGAGACTCCTCGTCATGTCCGTGATCACATCCGGGACTCGAACAACCTTGGTGCATCAATACTTATAAACTCATAATGAACATGTCATCGAAGCGTTAAGCGTGCGGACCCTACGGGTTCGAGAACTATGTAGACATGACCTAGAACCATTCTCGGTCAATAACCAATAGCGGAACCTGGATGCCCATATTGGTTCCTACATATTCTACGAAGATCTTTATCGGTCAAACCGCATAACGACATACGTTGTTCCCTTTGTCATCGGTATGTTACTTACCCGAGATTCGATCGTCGGTATCCAATACCTAGTTCAATCTCGCTACCGGTAAGTCTCTTTACTCGTTCCGTAATACATCATCTCACAACTAACTCATTAGTTGTAATGCTTGCAAGGCTTAAGTGATGTGTATTACCGAGAAGGCCTAGAGATACCTCTCCGAGCAATCGGAGTGACAAAACCTAATCTCGAAATACGCCAACCCAACAAGTACCTTTGGAGACACCTGTAGTACTCCTTTATAATCACCCGATTACGTTGTGACGTTTGGTAGCACCAAAGTGTTCCTCCGGTGGCAGGAGTTGCATAATCTCATAGTTACAGGAACATGTATGGGTCATGAAGAAAGCATTAACATACTAAACGATCAAGTGTTAAGCTAATGGAATGGGTCATGTCAATCAGATCATTCAACCAATGATGTGACCTTGTTAAGCAAATAACAACTCCTTGTTTATGGTTAGGAAACATAACCATCTTTGATTAACAAGCTAGTCAAGTAGAGGCATACTAGTGACATACTGTTTGTCTATATATTCACACATGTATTATGTTTCCGGTTAATACAATTCTAGCATGAATAATAAACATTTATCATGATATAAGGAAATAAATAATAACTATATTATTGCCTCTAGGGCATATTTCCTTCAGAAAGATGTCCGCGGCGGTGAACTCCATGATCGGCGCCCAATCGGATTCGATTGGCAGGGGCGCAGAAAGTTCGGAGAGGAGTCCGGCACTTTGGAGTCACGGGCTTCGCAAAGGACAAGACTGGTGTTCGGCTCGATCGCCGTAGAGATTGCAGCCCCCGAGGCGGTGTCCAGCCACCCGTCCTCGATTGGCGCGATCGGCTCGAGCTAAGGGTCGGAGCGGACATCGGTGCGACCTCGAGGCACTGTTCGGCAGCAGAGCTAGATCATGCCCATCGTGACAGTGCGGCGCGCTTGGCTGTGGCCCGAACCCGTCAAAGATCAAGTCTCCGCGGACGTCAGCCGTGTAGTTCGAACTTCCAAATCTGACCTGATTGCCAGGGGCGTAGCTTTCGATCTACTCCAGATGGCTGCTTAATTGGCCCGCGATGCAAAGCCGCCGAATCTGAAGTTCTGTCCGGGAGAAAAGTCTCACCTGGACCGCATCATTGTTGATGATCGGAGGAGCCATCGGGCGTAAAGGTGACGACACAGAGGAACTCTCAATGAAAGCACCAATGTCGGTGTCAAAACCGGCGGATCTCGGGTAGGGGTCCCGAATCGTGCGTCTAGGCGGATGGTAACAGGAGACAAGGGACACGATGTTTTTACCCAGGTTCGGGCCCTCTCGATGGAGGTAAAACCCTACTCCTGCTTGATTAATATTGATGACATGGGTAGTACACGAGTAGATCTACCACGAGATCAGAGAGGCTAAACCCTAGAAGCTAGCCTATGGTATGATTGTTTTTCGTCCTGCGGACTAAAACTCTCCGGTTTAATAAGACACTGGAGAGGGCTAGGGTTACACAGATTCGGTTACAATGGGAGGAGATCTACATATCCGTATCGCCAAGCTTGCCTTCCACGCCAAGGAAAGTCCCATCCGGACACGGGACGAAGTCTTCAATCTTGTATCTTCATAGTCCAGGAGTCTGGCCGAAGGTTATAGTCCGGCTATCCGGACACCCCCTAATCCAGGACTCCCTCACCATCCTAGCGGGACATAGTTCGGCCAAGGTTCTCCAGACAAGGAGAGAGACTTTAATGAATTTAGCATGTCGCCGAAAGGCGAGTGCTGAAAGATATCCGCGGAGGTAAACTCCATGATCGGTGCCCAATCGGATTCGATAGGCACGGACGCAGATGGTTCGGAGCCTGTGTCCGGGGACGAATCCAATGGTTCGGCAGCACGGCTCTCGCGAGGGGTAAAGTCAGTATTCGGCTCTATCGCCACTGAGAGTGTGGCCTCCAAGGCTGGGTCTATCCATCCGTCCTCGGATGGCACAATTTGCTCCGGATCAAGGGCCAGAGTGTTTGCAGGTGTGATCTCCCGAACACTGTCCGACGGCAGAGCTAAATCATGCTCGTCGTGATTGTGCGGCGCACCTGACATGGGCTCGAATCCGTCGAAGATCAAGTCTCCCCGGATGTCGGCAGTGTAGTTTAAGTTTCTGAACCTGCCCTGGTGGCCAGGGGCGTAGCTCTCGATCTGCTCCAGATGGCCAAGCGAGTTGGCCCATAGTGCGAAGCCGCCAAATACAAAGATCTGTCCGGGGAGGAAGATCTCACCCTGGACTGCATCGCTACCGATGATCGAAGGAGCCATCAAACCTTATGGTGACGGCACAGTGGAACTCTCAATGAAAGCACCAATGTCAGTGTCAAAACCGGCGGGTCTCGGGTAGGGGGTCCCGAACTGTGCGTCTAAGTTGGATGGTAACAGGAGGCGGGGGACACGATGTTTACCCAGGTTCGGGCCCTCTCGATGGAGGTAATACCCTACTTCCTGCTTGATTGATATTGATGATATGAGTATTACAAGAGTTGATCTACCACGAGATCGTAGAGGCTAAACCCTAGAAGCTAGCCTATGGTATGATTGTTGTTGTCCTACGGACTAAACCCTCCGGTTTATATAGACACCGGAGGGGGCTAGGGTTACACCGAGTCGGTTACAAGGAAGGAGATCTACATATCCGTATTGCCAAGCTTGCCTTCCACACTAAGGAGAGTCCCATCCGGACACGGGACGAAGTCTTCAATCTTGTATCTTCATAGTCCAACAGTCCGGCCAAAGGATATAGTCCGGCTGTCCGGATACCCCCTAATCCAGGACTCCCTCACTTACTATCATCACTGTTCGGTATAACACTTCACGGTCCCCTTTCTCCTATCCTCACCGGTGTTCGATCTCCATGATCCTTGGTACCTACATGGACGAAGATCACAGACAAGACAAGAGATACTTCATGATGCAATTTTATTTTACACATATGAGACATTGTGTCAAAGACTTCCATCGATCCCTTCATGAAATACCTGGGGTTGCAAGGCTCATGCCTCATCCCATACCTTACCAGACTACTCACACATGGAGATTAGATCGCGAGAAAAAATCATTGAAGAACACATCTTGAGATTGATTGATTGCAATATCTCTTACAATAGATGCCATGTGCGATGCACGAATACAAGCATGAACTAGACGAGAGAGGGCTATGGTGATGGAGGTGGCTATGAAGGTGAAAATGGCGGCGGCTAGGGTTTGTGGATGATGATGATGATGTATGGGTTGTGGTTGTGCTCGGCGCTCCTTCTTTGCTCGTTCTGTTGACATTTCAATGGGGTACCCTTAGTAAAAGTTGTTCAGGTGGACGACCTACCTCGGTTTCCACACCAAACAACTGCTCATGCGAGAGCGTGCGATCGCATGGAATGTCGTATTTCGCTCTAAAGGCCTTCTGACATCTCCTGATGATTTATTTCTTCTCCATTTTCCTTCCTTTCCTTTCTCCTATGTGATATCTTCCCTTTTTAGCCCATTTCCCATGGAAAATATATCGAAGAGAGGATTTGTGGAATCATTTGCATTGACTAGTCATTAGTGGCAATATCAGAGCGAATATCTCTTTTTCAATGAAATATCTCACTTTAAACAAGGTCGAAATGAGTGCAAAAATATCACTCATCATCGGGGCAACCATTTATATAGCAATTATGGCCGGCAGAGGGTGAAGGAAATATGCCCTAGAGGCAATAATAAAGTTGTTATTTATATTTCCTTATAACATGATAAATGTTTATTATTCAGGAACCGGAAACTTAGTACATGTGTGGATACATAGACAAACAAGAGTTGTCCCTAGTATGCCTCTACTTGACTAGCTCGTTAATCAAAGATGATTAAGTTTCCTAGCCATAGACATGTGTTGTCATTTGATGAACGAGATCACATCATTAGAGAATGATGTGATGGACAAGACCCATCCGTTAGCTTAGCATAATGATCGTTTAGTTTTTCTGCTATTGCTTTCTTCATGACTTATACATGCTCCTCGGACTATGAGATTGTTCAACTCCCGAATAACGGAGGAACACCTTGTGTGCTATCAAACGTCACAATGTAACTGGGTGATTATAGGTGTCTCCGATGGTTTTTGTTGAGTTGGCATAGATCGAGATTAGGATTTGTCACTCCGTGTACCGGAGAGGTATCTCTGGGCCCTCTCGGTAATGCACATCATTATGAGCCTTGCAAGCAATGTGACTAATGAGTTAGTCATGGGATGATGCATTATGGAACGAGTAAAGAGACTTGCCGGTGACGAGATTGAACTAGGTATGATGATACCGACGATCGAATCTCGTACAAGTAACATACCGATGACAAAGGGAACAACGTATGTTGTTATGCGGTTTGACTGATAAAGATCTTCATAGAATATGTAGGAGCCAATATGAGCATCCAGGTTTCGCTATTGGTTATTGACCAGAGATGTGTCTCGGTCATGTCTACATAGTTCTTGAACCCGTAGGGTCCGCACGCTTAACGTTCGATGACGATTTGTATTATGAGTTATGTGTTTTGATGAACCGGAGTTTGTTCGGAGTCCCGGATGATATCACGAACATGACGAGGAGTCTTGAAATGGTCGAGAGGTAAAGATTCATATACTGGAAGGTGACATTCGGACACCGGTATGGTTCGGGTTGTTTCGGGTGAAATTCGGAGTACCGAGAGGTTACTGGAAACCCCCCGGGGAAGTAATGGGCCTTAATGGGCTTTAGTGGAAAGGAGAGGAGGGCCTCAAGGGGTGGGCATGCGCCCCCCATGGGCTGGTCCGAATTGGACTAGGAGGGGGCGGCGCCCCCCTCTTTCCTTCTCCCCCCTTCTCCCTTCCCTTCCTTCTCCTTGTTGGAATAGGAAGGGGGGGGGGGCAGATTGCTTTGTGACTATAGCGCCAGAAAAGATCCTGTCTGCTAGGACTACGTCGGTATTTCCCCAAAGAGGAAGGGATGATGCAGCACAGCGACGTTGGTATTCCCCTTAGTGAAGAAACCAAAGTTATCGAACCAGTAGGAGAACCAAGCAACACAACGTAAACAGCACCTGCACACAAATAACAACACCTCGCAACCCGACGTGTTAAAGGGGTTGTCAATCCCTTTTGGGTAACGATGCCAGAAATTTGTAGTAGATTGAAATAATAGATCACACATAAAATAAAGTGCAGCAAAGTATTTTTGTATTTTTGGTTTAATATATCTGACTAAACATGCAAAGGAAAAGTAGATCACAAGCAAATATATGAGAAAGAAGACCCGGGGCCCGTAGGTTTCACTAGTGGCTTATCTTGAGAAAGATAGCAAACGGTGGGTAAACAAATTACTGTTGGGCAATTGACAGAACCTCAAATAATTATGATGATATCCAGGCAATGATCATTACATAGGCATCACGTCCAAGATTAGTAGACCGACTCCTGCCTGCATCTACTACTATTACTTCACACATCGACCGCTATCCAACATGCATCTAGTGTATTAAGTTCATGGAAAAAAGGAGTAATGCAGTAAGAATGATGAAATGATGTAGACAAGATCCGTTTTATCTATTGCGTAGATATAGATCCCATCTTTTTACCCTTAGTAGCAATGATCGGAGAAGAAATACGAGCCTATAAGAAAACATGCATATAAGAGATCAAAGAAACTCAAATAACTTTCATGGATATAAAAAGATATGACTGATCATAAACTCAAAGTTCATCAGATCCCAAGAAACACACCAAAAAAGGAGTTACATCATATGGATCTCCAAGATACCATTGTATTGAGAATTCAGCGGGAGACAGAAAGCCATCTAGCTACTAACTACGGACCCGAAGGTCTACAAAGAACTACTCACGCATCATCGGAGAGGCACCAATGGAGGTGGTGAACCCCATCCGAGATGGTGTCTAGATTGGATCCGGTGGTTACGGACTCTGACGGCTGGATGAATATTTCGTCGACTCCTAGGGTTATGGTATTTTGGGGTATTTATAGAGCCAAGAGGCGGTCCGGGGGGCACCTGAGGTGGGCACAACCCACCAGGGCACGCCTGGGCCTCCTGGCACGCCCTGGTGGGTTGTCCCCTCCTCGGGACTCCCCCCGGGTGCAACCATGGCCCAATATCTTCCTTCCGGTCCATAAAAAATCTCCGTAAAGTTTCATTGCATTTGGACTCCTTCTGATATTGATTTTCTGTGATGTAAAAAACATGGAAAAAATAACAACTGGCACTTGGCACTATGTCAATATGTTAGTACCAAAAATGATATAAAATGACTACAAAATGATTATAAAACATCCAAGATTGATAATAAAACAGCATGGAACAATCCAAAATTATAGATACGTTGGAGATGCATCAGCATCCCCAAGCTTAACTGCTGCTCGTCCTCGAGTAGGTAAGTGATAAAAACAGAATTTTTGATGTGGAGTGCTGTTTATCATGGCATATCATATTCTTTTCTTTATAGCATGGACATTTGGACTTTTATGTGATTCAAAGTAATAGTCTAGTTTTGAAATAATAATTTAGATACTCAAGCATATCAACAAGCAACCATGTCTTTCAAAATATCAAGACTAAAATAAGTTATCCCTAGCCCATCATGCTCAAACATTGATCCATTCATGAAAAACACTCGAATATTAGCTACACACAATACTTAAGTACGATCTTATTGCCTCCTAGTTGGTGCTTTTTATGAGAGAAGATGGAGACTCAAATTTCAAAATAAAAATTGCATAAAGTAAAAGAAAGGCCCTTCGTAGAGGGAAGTAGGGATTTGTAGAGGTGCCAGAGCTCAAAGCGAAAAACTTAGAGATATAAACATTTTGGGAGGTGTATCCATCCCACCAACGAAAACGACTTAGTGTTCTGAACACTTTCCATGCTAGATATGCCATAGGCGGTTCCCAAACAGAAAATAAATTTTATTCCTTTTTCCACCATACTTTCACTTTCCATGGCTAGCCGTATCCACGGGTGCCCTCCATACCAACACTTCCCAAGGAATTTATTATTTGCAACATAAAGTAAATTCATTTTTTTGCATTTCGGGACTGGGCATCCCTAATACCTTTGCCTTACTCTCGTGCAATGACAAGTGAATAAACACTCTTGAGAATAACACATCTAGCATGGAAAATATTAGCCACCCTTCACCGCTCCGCGAGCGAAAAAACACACAAAAGAGAAGTATATTTTGAAAATTAGAGATGGCACATACAAATTTGCTTAGAACGGCAAAATAATACCGCATATAGGTAGATATAGTGGACTCATGTGGCAAAACTGGTTTAAAGGATTTTGGATGCACAAGTAGAGATCATACTTGGTGCAAAATGAAGGCTAGCAAAAGATTGAGAAGCGACCAACCAAGAAACGAATAATATCATAAGCAAGCATTAAGCATAATTAACACCGAATAATGCCCCACAAGTAGGATATAATGTTCATTGCACGATTATTGACTTTCCTGCATGCATAGGGAATCACAAACCTTAACACCAATATTCTTACTAGAGCACAATTATTCATCAACATAATTCACATATCACATCATCATATCTCAAAAGTATTACTAAGAATCAAGTTTATTTTGTCCAATGATCTTCATGACATTTTTTTCTTTATCCTTCTTGGATATTTATCACTTCGGGACTAATTTTGATGTGTTGCTTTTCATAAGCTCAAACAAATATAAGTGAAGATCATGAGCATAATTCTTTTTCTTTCTCTCAAAATAATTTAAGTGAAGCAAGAGAGAATTTCTTCAAAATTTTACTAACTCTCAAATAAATCTAAGTGAAGCAAGAGAGCATTTCTTCAAAATACTAAGCACACCGTGCTCAAAAAGATATAACTGAAGCACTAGAGCAAGTCCATTGCTCATAAAAATTTAAGTGAAGCATAGAGAGAAATTCTAACAAGTCATGATATAATTTTGGCTCTCCCAAATAGGTGTGTCCAGCAAGGATTTATGACTTAAAACACAAAATAAAACAAGCAAAGACACACATCATACAAGACGCTCCAAGCAAAACACATATCATGTGACGAATAAAAATATAGCCTCGAGTAAAATACCGATGGTCGTTAGAAGAAAGAGGGGATGCCACTCGGGGGCATCCCCAAGCTTAGTTGGTTGCTCATTCTTGGATAATAGCTTGGGATGATGGGGCATCTCCAAGCTTAGGCTCATACCCGATCATCACGTGTTGTCTGGGCACGACGAACTTTGGCAACGGTGCATACTCAGGGAGAACACTATTATCTTCAAATTTAGTGAGAGATCATCTTATAATGCTGCCGTCAATCAAAGCAAGATAAGATGCATAAAAAGATAAACATCACATGCAATCAATATAAGTGATATGATATGGCCATCATCATCTTGTTCTTGTGATCTCCATCTCCGAAGCACCATCATGATCACCTTCGTCACTGGCGCGACACCTTGATCTCCATCATAGCATCGTTGTCGTCTCGCCAATCTTATGCTTCTACGGCTATCGCTACCGCTTAGTGATAAAGTAAAGCATTACAGGGTGATTGCATTGCATACAATAAAGCGACAACCATATGGCTCCTCCAGTTGCCGATAACTCAGTTACAAAACATGGTCATCTCATACAATAAAATTTAGCATCATGTCTTGACCATATCACATCACAACATGCCCTACAATAACAAGTTAGACGTCCTCTACTTTGTTGTTGCAAGTTTTACGTGGCTGCTACGGGCTTAGCAAGAACCGTTCTTACCTACACATCAAAACCACAACAATAGTTTGTCAAGTTGATGCTGTTTTAACCTTCGCAAGGACCGGGCGTAGCCACACTCGGTTCAACTAAAGTTGGAGAAACTGACACCGCCAGCCACAGTGTGCAAAGCACGTCGGTAGAACCAGTCTCGCGTAAGCATACGGTAATGTCGGTCCGGGCCACTTCATCCAACAATACCGCCGAACCAAAGTATGACATCTTTGGTAAGCAAAGATGACTTATATCGCACACAACTCACTTGTGTTCTACTCGTGCATATGACATCTACGCATAAAACCAGGCTCTGACACCACTGTTGGGGAACGTAGTAATTTCAAAAAAAATCCTACGCACACACAAGATCATGGTGATGCATAGCAATGAGAGGGAAGAGTGTTATCCACGTACCCACGTAGACCGAAAGCGGAAGCGTTAGCACAACGCGGTTGTTGTGGTCGTACGTCTTCACGATCCAACCGATCAAGTACCGAACGCACGACATCTCCGAGTTCAGCACACGTTCAGCCCGATGACGTCCCTCGAACTCCGATCCAGCAGAGTGTTGAGGGAGAGTTTCATCAGCACGACGGCATGGTGACGATGTTGATGTTCTACCAACGCAGGGCTTCGCCTAAGCACCGCTATAGTATTATCGAGGTGGACAATGGTGGAGGGGGGCACCGCACACGCCTAAAAGATCAAACAGATCAATTGTTGTGTATTTGGGGTGTCCCCCTGCCCCCGTATATAAAGGAGCAAGGGGGTGCGGCCGGCAAAGGGAGAGGCGTGCCGGGAGGTGTCCTACTCCTACCAGGAGTAGGACTCCCCCCTTTTCTTTGTTGGACTAGGAGAGAGAGGGGAAAGAGGTGGAGGAGAAGAAGAAGTGAGGCGCCGCCTCTCCTTGTCCTATTTGGACTAGGGGGAGGCGCGGCCCTTACAACCGCCTCCTCTCTCTTCCACCAAGGCCCACTAAGGACCATTAAGTCCCCGGGTGGTTCCTGTAACCTCCCTGTACTCCGGTAAAATCCCGATTTCACCCGGAACACTTCCGATATCCAAACATGGGCTTCCAATATATCAATCTTCATTTCTCGACCATTTCGAGACTCCTCGTCATGTCCGTGATCACATTCGGGACTCTGGACAACCTTCGGTACATCAATACATATAAACTCATAATATAGCATCGCCGAAGCGTTAAGCGTGTGGACCCTACGGGTTCGAGAACTATGTAGACATGACCGAGACACATCTCCGGTCAATAACCAATAGCAGAACCTAGATGCTCATATTGGCTCCCACATATTCTACGAAGATCTTTATCGGTCTGACTGCATAACAACATACGTTGTTCCCTTTGTCATCGGTATGTTACTTGTCCGAGATTCGATCGTCGGTATCTCAATACCTAGTTCAATCTCGTTACCGGCAAGTCTCTTTACTCGTCCGTAATACATCATCCATAACTAACTCATTAGTTGCAATGCTTGCAAGGCTTAAGTGATGTGTATTACCGAGAGGGCCCGAAGATACCTCTCGACAATCGGAGTGACAAATCCTAATCTCGAAATACGCCAACCCAACAAGTACCTTCGGAGACACCAGTAGAGCACCTTTATAATCACCCAGTTACATTGTGACGTTTGGTATCACAAAAGTGTTCCTCCGGTAGCAGGAGTTGCATAATCTCATAGTCATAGGAACATGTATTAGTCATGAAGAAAGCAATAGCAACATACTAAACGATCGTGTGCTAAGCTAACGGAATGGGTCATGTCAATCACGTCATTCTCCTAATGATGTGATCTCGTTAATCAAATAACAACTCTTTGTCCATGGTTAGGAAACATAACCATCTTTGATTAACGAGCTAGTCAAGTAGAGGCATACTAGTGACACTCTGTTTGTCTATGTATTCACACATGTATTATGTTTCCGGTTAATACAATTCTAGCATGAATAATAAACATTTATCATAATATAAGTAAATAAATAATAACTTTATTATTGCCTATAGGGCATATTTCCTTCAGTCTCCCACTTGCACTAGAATCAATAATCTAGATTACACAATAATGATTCTAACACCCATGGAGCCTTGGTGCTGATCATGTTTTGCTCGTGGAAGAGGCTTAGTCAACCGGTCTGCAACATTCAGATCCGTATGTATCTTGCAAATTTCTATGTCTCCCATCTGGACTAGATCCCAGATGGAATTGAAGCGTCTCTTGATGTGCTTGGTTCTCTTGTGAAATCTGGATTCCTTCGCCAAGGCAATTGCACCAGTATTGTCACAAAAGATTTTCAATGGACCCGATGCACTAGGTATGACACCTAGATCGGATGTGAACTACTTCATCCAGACTCCTTCATTTGCTGCTTCCGAAGCAGCTATGTAGTCCGCT
Source organism: Aegilops bicornis (assembly GCA_021605145.1). Classification (NCBI taxonomy): domain Eukaryota; kingdom Viridiplantae; phylum Streptophyta; class Magnoliopsida; order Poales; family Poaceae; genus Aegilops; species Aegilops bicornis. The sequence goes on along the minus strand of CM038673.1, from coordinate 192,578,212 downwards.
TCACACGTAGATCCCGCCACGACGCTTTGTTTAGAACTAGTCCAACTGACAGGTCCACCGTTCAATGTAAACACGTATCCGGTTTGCGATTTAGAATCGTCCGGATTAGTGTCAAAGCTTGCATCAACGTAACCATTTACGATGAGCTCTTTGTCACCTCCATAAACGAGAAACATATTCTTAGTCCTTTTCAGGTATTTCAGGATGTTCTTGACCGCTGTCCGATGATCCACTCTGGATTACTTTGGTACCTCCTGCTAGACTTATAGCAAGGCACACATCAGGTCTGGTACATGTAATTGCATACATGATAGAGCCTATGGCTGAAGCATAGGGAACATCTTTCATTTTCTCTCTATCTTCTGCAGTGGTCGGGCATTGAGTCTTACTCAAATTCACACCTTGTAACACAGGCAAGAACCCTTTCTTTGCTTGATCCATTTTGAACTTCTTCAAAACTTTGTCAAGGTATGTGCTTTGAGAAAGTCCAATTAAGTGTCTTGATCTATCTCTATAGATCTTGATGCCTAATATGTAAACAGCTTCACCGAGGTTTTTCATTGAAAAACTCTTATTCAAGTATCCCTTTATGCTACCCAGAAATTCTATATCATTTCCAATCAGTAATATGTCATCCACATATAATATCAGAAATTGTATACATCTCCCACTCACTTTCTTGTAAATACAGGCTTCTCCAAAAGTCTCTACAAAACCAAATGCTTTGATAACACTATCAAAGCGTTTATTCCAACTCCGACAGGCTTGCACCAGTCCATAAATGGATCGCTGGAGCTTGCACACTTTTTTAGCTCCCTTTGGATCGACAAAACCTTCCGGTTGCATCATATACAACTCTTCTTCCAGAAATCCATTCAGGAATGCAGTTTTGACATCCATTTGCCAAATTTCATAATCATAAAATGCGACAATTGCTAACATGATTCGGATAGACTTAAGCATCGCTACGGGTGAGAAGTTCTCATCGTAGTCAATCCCTTGAACTTGTCGAAAACCTTTCACAACAAGTCGAGCTTTGCAGACAGTAACATTACCGTCAGCGTCAGTCTTCTTCTTGAAGATCCATTTATTCTCAATTGCTTGCCGATCATCGGGCAAGTCAACCAAAGTCCACACTTTGTTCTCATACATGGATCCCATCTCAGTTTTCATGTCCTCAAGCCATTTTGCGGAATCTGGGCTCACCATCGCTTCTTCATAGTTCATAGGTTCATCATGATCTAGTAGGATGATTTCCAGAACAGGATTACCGTACCACTCTGGTGCAGATCTTACTCTGGTTGATCTACGAGGTTCAGTAACAACTTGATCTGAAGTTCCATAATCATCATCATTAACTTCCTCACTAATTGGTGTAGGTGTCAGAGGAACAAATTTCTGTGATGAGTTACTTTCCAATAACGGAGAAGGTATAGTTACCTCATCAAGTTCTACTTTTCTCCCACTCACTTCTTTCGAGAGAAACTCCTTCTCTAGAAAGGATCCATTCTTAGCAACGAATGTCTTGCCTTCAGATCTGCGATAGAAGGTGTACCCAACAGTCTCCTTTGGGTATCCTACGAAGACACATTTCTCCGATTTGGGTTCGAGCTTATCAGGTTGAAGCTTTTTCACATAAGCATTGCAGCCCCAAACTTTAAGAAACGACAACTTTGGTTTCTTGCCAAACCACAGTTCATAAGGCGTCGTCTCAACGGATTTTGATGGTGCCCTATTTAACGTGAATGCGGCCGTCTCTAAAGCATAACCCCAAAACGACAGCAGTAAATCAGTAAGAGACATCATAGATCGCACCATATCTAGTAAAGTACGATTACAACGTTGGGACACACCATTACGCTGTGGTGTTCCGGGTGGCGTGAGTTGCGAAACTATTCCCCATTGTTTCAAATGTAGACCAAACTCGTAACTCAAATATTCTCCTCCACGATCAGATCGTAGAAACTTTATTTTCTTGTTACGATGATTTTCAACTTCACTCTGAAATTCTTTGAACTTTTCAAATGTTTCAGACTTATGCTTCATTAAGTAGATATACCCATATCTGCTTAAATCATCTGTGAAGGTGAGAAAATAACGATATCCACCGCGAGCCACAACATTTATCAGACCACATACATCTGTATGTATGATTTCCAACAAATTTGTTGCTCTCTCCATAGTTCCGGAGAACGGCGTTTTAGTCATCTTGCCCATGAGGCACGGTTCGCAAGTACCAAGTGATTCATAATCAAGTGGTTCCAAAAGTCCATCAGTATGGAGTTTCTTCATGCGCTTTACACCGATATGACCTAAACGGCAGTGCCAAAAATAAGTTACACTATCATTATCAACTCTGCATCTTTTGGCTTCAACATTATGAATATGTGTATCACTACTATCGAGATTCATCAAAAATAGACCACTCTTCAAGGGTGCATGACCATAAAAGATATTACTCATATAAATAGAACAACCATTATTCTCTGATTTAAATGAATAACCGTCTCGCATCAAACAAGATCCAGATATAATGTTCATGCTCAATGCTAGCACCAAATAACAATTATTTAGGTCTAATACTAATCCCGAAGGTAGATGTAGAGGTAGCGTGCCGACCGCGATCACATCGACTTTGGAACCATTTCCCACGCGCATCGTCACCTTATCCTTTGCCAGTGTTCTCTTAATCCGTAGTCCCTGTTTCGAGTTGCAAATATTAGCAATAGAACCAGTATCAAATACCCAGGTGCTACTGCGATCTCTAGTAAGGTACACATCAATAACATGTATATCACATATACCTTTGTTCACCTTGCCATCCTTCTTATCCGCCAAATACTTGGGGCAGTTCCGCTTCCAGTGACCAGTCTGCTTGCAGTAGAAGCACTCAGTTTCAGGATTAGGTCCAGACTTGGGTTTCTTCTCCTGAGCAACAACTTGCTTGCTGTTCTTCTTGAATTTCCCCTTCTTCTTCCCTTTGCCCTTCTTCTTGAAACTGGTGGTCTTATTAACCATCAAAACTTGATGCTCCTTCTTTATTTCTACCTCCGCAACTTTTAGCATTGCGAAGAGCTCGGGAATTGTCTCATCCATCCCTTGCATATTATAGTTCATCACAAAGCTTTTGTAGCTTGGTGGCAGTGATTGGAGAATTCTGTCAATGACGCTATCATCCGGAAGATTAACTCCCAGTTAAATCAAGTGATTATTATACCCAGACATCTTGAATATATGCTCACTGACATAACTATTCTCCTCCATCTTGCAGCTGTAGAACTTATTGGAGACTTCATATCTCTCAATCCGGGCATTTGCTTGAAATATTAACTTCAACTCCTGGAACATCTCATATGCTCCATGACGTTCAAAACGTCGTTGAAGTCCCGGTTCTAAGCCGTAAAGCATGGCACATTGAACTATCGAGTAGTCATCAGCTTTGCTCTGCCAGACGTTCTTAACATCGTCAGTTGCATCAGCAGCAGGCCTGGCACCCAGCGGTGCTTCCAGGACGTAATTCTTCTGTGCAGCAATGAGGATAATCCTCAAGTTATGGACCCAGTCCGTGCAATTGCTACCATCATCTTTCAACTTTGTTTTCTCAAGGAACACACTAAAATTCAACGGAACAACAGCACGGGCCATCTATCTACAATCAAACATAGACAAGCAAGATACTATCAGGTACTAAGTTCATGATAAATTTAAGTTCAATTAATCATATTACTTAAGAACTCCCACTTAGAAAGACATCCCTCTAATCTTCTAAGTGATCACGTGATCCAAATCAACTAAACCATAACCGATCATCACGTGAAATGGAGTAGTTTTCAACGATAAACATCACTATGTTGATCATATCTACTATATGATTCACGCTCGACCTTTCGGTCTCAGTGTTCCGAGGCCATATCTGAATATGCTAGGCTCGTCAAGTTTAACCCGGGTATTCTGCGTGTGCAAAACTGGCTTGCACCCGTTGTAGATGGACGTAGAGCTTATCACACCCGATCATCACGTGTTGTCTGGGCACGACGAACTTTGGCAATGGTGCAATCTCAGGGAGAACACTATTATCTTGAAATTTAGTGAGAGATCATCTTATAATGCTGCCGTCAATCAAAGCAAGATAAGATGCATAAAAAGATAAACATCACATGCAATCAATATAAGTGATATGATATGGCCATCATCATCTTATGCTTGTGATCTCCATCTCCGAAGCACCATCATGATCACCTTCATCACTGCGCGACACCTTGATCTCCATCATAGCATCGTTTTCGTCTCGCCAATCTTATGCTTCTACGACTATCGCTACCGCTTAGTGATAAAGTAAAGCATTACAGGGTGATTGCATTGCATACAATAAGCGACAACCATATGGCTCCTCCGATTTGCCGATAACTCAGTTACAAAACATGGTCATCTCATACAATAAAATTTAGCATCATGTCTTGACCATATCACATCACAACATGCCCTGCAAAAACAAGTTAGACGTCCTCTACTTTGTTGTTGCAAGTTTTACGTGGCTGCTGCGGGCTTAGCAAGAACCGTTCTTACCTACACATCAAAACCACAACAATAGTTTGTCAAGTTGATGTTGTTTTAACCTTCGCAAGGACCGGGCGTAGCCACTTTTCAGTTCAACTAAAGTTGGAGAAAGCCGACACCCGCCAGCCACTGTGTGCAAAGCACGTCGGTAGAACCAGTCTCGCGTAAGCGTACGGGTAATGTCGGTCTGGGCCGCTTCATCCAACAATACCGCCGAACCAAAGTATGACATGCTGGTAAGCAGTATGACTTATATCGCACACAACTCACTTGTGTTCTACTCGTGCATATGACATCTACGCATAAAACCAGGCTCTGACACCACTGTTGGGGAACGTAGTAATTTCAAAAAAATTCCTACGCACACGCAAGATCATGGTGATGCATACCAATCAGAGGGAAGAGTGTTGTCCACGTACCCGTGTAGACCGAAAGCGGAAGCGTTAGCACAACGCGGTTGATGTAGTCGTGCGTCTTCACGATCCAACCGATCAAGTACCGAACGCACGGCATCTTCGAGTTCAGCACACATTCAGCCCGATGACGTCTCTCGAACTCCAATCCAGCCAAGTGTTGAGGGAGAGTTTCATCAGCACGACAGCATGGTGACGATGTTGATGTTCTACCAACGCAGGGCTTCGCTTAAGCACCGCTACAGTATTATCGAGGTGGACAATGGTGGAGGGGGGCACCGCACACGCCTAAAAGATCAAACAGATCGATTGTTGTGTATTTGGGGTGTCCCCCTGCCCCCGTATATAAAGGAGCAAGGGGGGTGCGGCCGGCCAAGGGAGAGGCGCGCCGGGAGGTGTCCTACTCCTACCGGGAGTAGGACTCCCCCCTTTTCTTTGTTGGACTAGGAGAGAGAGGGGAAAGATGTGGAGGAGAAGAAGTAAGGGGGGCGCCGCCCCCCTCTCCTTGTCCTATTCGGACTAGGGGGGAGGGGGCACGGCCCTTACCCTGGCCGCCTCCTCTCTCTTCCACCAAGGCCCACTAAGGCCCATTAAGTCCCCGGGGGGTTCCGGTAACCTCCCGGTACTCCAAAGAAAATCGATTTCACCCGGAACACTTCCGATATCCAAACATAGGCTTCCAATATATCAATCTTCATGTCTCGACCATTTCGAGACTCCTCGTCATTTCCGTGATCACATTTGGGACTCCGGACAACCTTCGGTACATCAAAACATATAAACTCATAATATAAATGTCATCGAAACGTTAAGCGTGTGGACCCTACGGGTTCGAGAACTATGTAGACATGACCGAGACACGTCTCCGGTCAATAACCAATAGCGGAACCTGGATGCTCATATTGGCTCCCACATATTCTACGAAGATCTTTATCGGTCTGACTGCATAACAACATACGTTGTTCCCTTTGTCATCGGTATGTTACTTGTCCGAGATTCGATCGTCGGTATCTCAATACCTAGTTCAATCTCGTTACCGGCAAGTCTCTTTACTCGTTCCGTAATACATCATCCCGCAACTAACTCATTAGTTGCAATGCTTGCAAGGCTTAAGTCATGTGCATTACCGAGAGGGCCCAGAGATACCTCTCCGACAATCGGAGTGACAAGTCCTAATCTCGAAATACACCAACCCAACATGTACCTTCGGAGACACCTGTAGAGCACCTTTATAATCACCCAGTTACGTTGTGACGTTTGGTAGCACACAAAGTGTTCCTCCGATGGCAGGAGTTTCAAAATCTCATAGTCATAGGAACATGTATAAGTCATGAAGAAAGCAATAGCAACATACAAAACGATTGTGTGCTAAGCTAACGGAATGGGTCATGTCAATCACGTCATTCCCCTAATGATGTGATCCCGTTAATCAAATAACAACTCTTTGTCCATGGTTAGGAAACATAACCATCTTTGATTAACAAGCTAGTCAAGTAGAGGCATACTAGTGACACTCTGTTTGTCTCTGTATTCACACATGTATTATGTTTCCGGTTAATACAATTCTAGCATGAATAATAAACATTTATCATGATATAAGGAAATAAATAATAACTTTATTATTGCCTCTAGGGCATATTTCCTTCAATACGGTCAAGACGTGATGATATATAAATTATTGTATTAGATGATCATGTTTTGTAACAGTTATCGGCAACTGGCAGGGGCCATATGGTTGTCGCTTTATTGTATGAAATGCAATCACCATGTAATTTCTTTACTTTATCACTAAGCGGCAACGATAGTCGTAGAAGCAATAGTTGGCGAGATGACAACGATGCTACGATGGAGATCAAGGTGTCAAGCCAGTGACAATGGTGATCATGACGGTGCTTTGGAGATGGAGATCAAAGGCACAAGTTGATGATGGCCATATCATATCACTTATTTTGATTGCATGCGATGTTTATCCTTTACGCATCTTATTTTGCTTAGTATGACGGTAGCATTATAAGATGATCCCTCACTAAATTTCAAGGTACAAGTGTTCTCCCTCAGTATGCACCGTTGCTACAGTTCGTCGTGTCGAGACACCACGTGATGATCGGGTGTGATAAGCTCTACGTTCACATACAACGGGTGCAAGCCAGTTTTGCACACGCAGAATACTTGTGTTAAACTTGACGAGCCTAGCATATGCAGATATGGCCTCGGAACACTGAGACCGAAATGTCGAACGTGAATCATATAGTAGATATGATCAATATAGTGATGTTCACCATTGAAAGCTACTCCATCTCACGTGATGATCGGACATGGTTTAGTTGATATGGATCACGTGATCATTTAGATGACTAGAGGGATGTCTATCTAAATGAGAGTTCTTAAGTAATATGATTAACTGAACTTAATTTATCATGAACTTAGTACCTAATAGTATTTTGCATGTCTATGTTGTTGTAGATAAATGGCCCGTGCTACTGTTACTTTGAATTTTAATGCATTCCAAGAGAAAGCTAAGTAGAAAGATGATGGTAGCAACTACACGGACTGGGTCCGTAACTTGAGGATTATCCTCATTGCTGAACAGAAGAATTACGTCCTAGGTGCAAGACCCGCTGCAGGAGCAACTCCGGACATTATGAACGTCTGGCAAAGCAAAGCTGATGACTACTCGATAGTTTAGTGTGCCGTGCTTTACGGCTTAGAATCGGGACTTCAACGACATTTTGAACGTGATGGAGCATATGAGATGTTCCAGGAGTTGAAGTTAATATTTCAAGCAAATGCCCGAATTGAGAGATATGAAGTCTCCAATAAGTTCTATAGCTGCAAGATGGAGGAGAATAGTTCTGTCAGTGAACATATACTCAGAATGTCTGGGTACAATAACCACTTGACTCAACTGGGAGTTAATCTTCCTGATGATAGTGTCATTGATAGAGTTCTTCAATCACTGCCACCAAGCTATAAAAGCTTTGTGATGAACTGTAATATGCAAGGGATGGATAAGACAATTGCCGAGCTCTTCACGATGCTCAAGGCTACGGAGGTAGAAATCAAGAAGGAGCATCAAGTGTTGATGGTTAACAAGACCACTAGTTTCAAGAAGAAGGGCAAAGGGAAGAAGAGGAACTTCAAGAAGAACACCAAGCAAGTTGCTGCTCAAGTGAAGAAACCCAAGTCTGGCCAAAGCCTGAGATTGAGTGTTTCTACTGCAAAGTGACTGGTCACTAGAAGCGGAACTGCCCCAAGTATTTGGCGAACAATAAGGATGGAAAAATGAAAGGTATATTTGATATACATGTTATTGATGTGTACCTTATTAATGCTCGTAGTAGCGCCTGGGTATTTGATACTGGTTTTGCTGCTCATATTTGCAACTCGAAACAGGGGCTACGGATTAAGCGAAGATTGGCTAAGGACGAGGTGACGATGCGCGTGGGAAATGGTTCCAAAGTCGATGTGGTCGCGGTCGGCACGCTACCTCTACATCTACCTTCGGTATTAGCTTTAGACCTGAATAATTGTTATTTGGTGCCAGCGTTAAGCATGAACATTATATCTGGATCTTGTTTGATGTGAGACGGTTATTCATTTAAATCTGAGAATAATGGTTGTTCTATTTATTTGAGTAATATCTTTTGTGGTCATGCACCCTTGATGAGTGGTCTATTTTTATTGAATCTCGATAGTAGTGATACACATATTCATAGTATTGAAGCCAAAAGATACAAGTTTAATAATGATAGTGCAACTTATTTGTGGCACTGCCGTTTAGGTCATATTGGTGTAATGCGCCTGAAAAAACTCCATGCTGATGGGCTTTTGGAATCACTTGATTATGAATCGCTTGATGCTTGCGAACCATGCCTCATGGGCAAGATGACCAAGACTCCGTTCTTCGGAACAATGGAGCGAGCAACAGACTTATTGGAAATAATACATACTAATGTATGTAGTCCGATGAGTATTGATGCTCGCGGCGGGTATCGTTATTTTCTGACCTTCGCAGATGATTTAAGCAGATATGGGTATATCTACTTGATGAAACATAAGTCTGAAACATTTGAAAAGTTCAAAGAATTTCAGAGTGAAGTGGAAAATTATCATAACAAGAAAATAAAGTTTCTACGATCTGATTGTGGAGGTGAATATTTGAGTTATGAGTTTGGTCTTCATTTGAAACAATGCGGAATAGTTTCGCAACTCACGCCACCTGGAACACCACATCGTAATGGTGTGCCCGAACGTCGTAACTGCACTTTATTACATATGGTGCGATCTATGATGTCTCTTACTGATTTATCGCTATCGTTTTGGGGTTATGCTAACACCACATCGTAATGGTGTGTCCGAACGTCGTAACTGCACTTTATTACATATGGTGCGATCTATGATGTCTCTTACTGATTTATCGCTATCGTTTTGGGGTTATGCTTTAGAGACGGCTGCATTCACATTAAATAGGGCACCATCTAAATCCGTTGAGATGACACCATATGAACTGTGGTTTGGCAAGAAAGCCAGATTGTCATTTCTTAAAGTTTGGGGCTACGATGCTTATGTGGGAAAGCTTCAACCTGATAAGCTGGAACCCAAATCGGAGAAATGTGTCTTCATAGGATACCCATAGGAAACTTTTGGTTACACCTTCTATCACAGATCCGAAGGTAAGATATTCGTTGCTAAGAATGGATCCTTTCTAGAGAAGGAGTTTCTCTCGAAAGAAGTGAGTGGGAGGAAAGTAGAACTTGATGAGGTAATATTACCTTCTCTCGAATTGGAAAGTAGTTCATCACAGAAATCAGTTCTAGTGATTCCTACACTAATTAGCGAGGAAGCTAATGATAATGATCATGAAACTTCTGATCAAGTTACTACCGAACCTCATAGGTCAACCGGAGTAAGATCCGCACCAGAGTGGTAGGTAATCCTGTTCTGGAGGTGATGTTACTTGACCATGACGAACCTACGAACTATGAGGAAGCGATGATGAGCCCAGATTTCGTGAAATGGCTTGAGGCCATGAAATCTGAGATGGAATCCATGTATGAGAACAAAGTGTGGACTTTGGTTTGCTTGCCCGGTGATCGGCAAGCCATAGAGAATAAATGGATCTTCAAGATAAAGAATGACAATGATGGTAATGTTACTGTCTACAAAGCTCGACTTGTTGCGAAAGGTTTTTGACAAGTTCAAGGAGTTTCCTACGATGAGACTTTCTCACCCGTAGCGATGTTTAAGTCTGTCCGAATCATGTTAGCAATTGCCGCATTTTATGATTATGAAATTTGGCAAATGGATGTCAAAACTGCATTCCTTAATGGATATCTTAAAGAAGAGTTGTATATGATGCAACCAGAAGGTTTTGTCGATCCAAAAGGTGCTAACAAAGTGTGCAAGCTCCAGCGATCCATTTATGGATTGGTGCAAGCTTCTCGGAGTTGGAATATACACTTTGATAGTGTGACCAAAGCATATGGTTTTATACAGACTTTTGGAGAAGCTTGTATTTACAAGAAAGTGAGTGGGAGCTCTGCAGCATTTCTGATATTATATGTGGATGACATATTGCTGATCGTAAATGATACTGGATTTCTGAATAGCATAAAAGGATACTTGAATAAGAATATTTCAATGAAGGACCTCGGTGAAGCTGCTTATATATTGGGCATCAAGATCTATAGAGATAGATCAAGACGCTTAATTGGACTTTCACAAAGCACATACCTTGATAAAATTTTGAAGAAGTTCAAAATGGATCAGTCAAAGAAAGGCTTCTTGCTTGTGTTACAAGGTGTGAAGTTGAGTCAAACTCAATGCCCGACCACTACAGAAGATAGAGAGAAAGTGAAAGTCATTACCTATGCCTCAGCCATAGGTTCTATCATGTATGCAATGCTGTGTACCAGACCTGATGTGTGTCTTGCTATTAGTTTAGCAGGGAGGTACCAAAGTAATCCAGGAGTGGATCATTGGACTGTTGGGGAACATAGTATTTCGAAATTGTTTGCCTACAATCACGCAAGATCTATCTAGGAGATGCATAGCAACGAGTGGGGAGAGCGTGTCCATGTACCCTTGTAGACCGAAAGCGGAAGCATTTAGTGACGCGGTTGATGTAGTCGAACGTCTTCAAGATCCAACCGATGCAAGTACCGAACGTACGACACCTTCGTGTTCAGCACACGTTCAGCTAGATGACGTCCCTCGAGCTCTTGATCCAGTTGAGGACGAGGGAGAGTTCAGTCAGCATGATGGCGTGGCGACAATGATGATGAAGTTACCATCGCAGAGCTTCGCCTAAGCACTACGACGATATGACCGAGGTGTTAACTGTGGAGGGGGGCACCGTACACGGCTAGGAACAATTGATGTGTGTTCTAGGGGTGCCCTCCCCACGTAAATAAAGGAGGGAGAGGGAGAGAGGCAGCCTAGGGCATGCCCAAGTAGGAGGAATCCTACTTGGGCCCCTAGTCCAATTCGCCCCCCCCTACCATATTTGGACAAGGGGGAAAGGAAGGAGGGGGGAGGGGAAGGAAGTAGGAGTCCTACTTCATACTTTCCTTCTCCTCCTCTCCTTTCCCATTCTCCCCACGTGGCTGGCCCTATAGGGGGCGCACCAGCCCCTTGTGGGCTGGTGTGTTCCCTTACTTGGCCCATTAAGCCCATATCTTTGCTCGGGGTTGCCTGGAACCCCTTCCGATGACCCGGTATCACCCGGAACACTTCCAGTGTCCAAATACCATCGTCCTATATATGAATCTTTACCTCTTGACCATTTTGAGACTCCTCGTCATGTCCGTGATCTCATCCGAGACTCCGAACAAACTTTTGTTCAACAAATCACATAACTCATAATACAAATCGTCATCGAACGTTAAGCGTGCGGACCCTATGGGTTCGAGAACTATGTAGACATGACCGAGACACATCTCTGGTCAATAACCAATAGCGGAACCTGGATGCTCATATAGGCTCCTACAAATTCTACGAATATCTTTATCGGCCAAACCGCATAACAACATACGTTGTTCCGTTTGTCATCGGTAAGTCACTAGCCCGAGATTCGATCATCGGTATCATCATACCTAGTTCAGTATCATTACCGTCAAGTCTTTTTACTCGTTCCGTAATGCATCATCCCATGACTAACTCATTAGTCACATTGCTTGCAAGGTTTATAGTGATGTGCATTACCGAGAGGGCCCAGAGATACCTCTCCGATACACGGAGTGACAAATCCTATTCTCGATCTATGCCAACCCAACAAACACCTTCGGAAACATCTGTACATCATCTTTATAATCACCCAGTTACGTTGTGACATTTGATAGCACACAAGGTGTTCCTCCGGTATTCGGGAGTTGCATAATCTCATAGTCAGAGGAACATGTATAAGTCATGATGAAAGCAATAGCAATAAAACTAAACAATCATTATGCTAAGCTAACGGATGGGTCTTGTCCATACATCATTCTCTAATGATGTGATCTCGTTCATCAAATGGCAACACATGTATATGGTCAGGAAACATAACCATCTTTGATTAACAAGCTAGTCAAGTAGAGGCATACTAGGGACATTCTGTTTTGTCTATGTATTCACACATGTACTAAGTTTCCGATTAATACAATTTTAGCATGAACAATAAACATTTATCATGATATAAGGAAATATAAATAACAACTTTATTATTGCCTCTAGGGCATATTTCCTTCAGTCTCCCACTTGCACTAGCGTCAATAATCTAGTTCACATTGCCATGTGATTTAACACCAATAGTTCACATCACCATGTGATTAGTTCACATCGCCATGTGACTAATACCAAAAAGGGTTTTACTAGAGTCAATAATCTAGTTCACATCGCTATGTGATTAATACCCAAAGAGTACTAAGGTGTGATCATGTTTTGCTTGTGAGAGAAGCTTAGTAAATGGGTCTGTCACATTCAGAGTCGTATGTATTATGCAAATTTTCTATGTCTACAATGCTCTGCATGGAGATATTCTAGCTAATTGCTCCCACTTTCAATATGTATCTAGATTGAGACTCAGAGTCATCCGGATCGGTGTAAAAGCTTGCATCAGCGTAGCTCTTTACGATGAACTCTTTATGACCTCCATAACCGAGAAATATCTCCTTAGTCTTCTAAGGATAATTTTGACCGCTGTCAAGTGATCCACTCCTAGATCAATATTGTACCCCCTTCCCAAACTCATGGCAAGGTACACAATAGGTTTGGTACACAACATAGCATAGTTTTTAGAACCTATGGATGAGGCATAAAGAATGACTTTCATTCTCTTTCTATTTTCTGCCGTGGTTGTGTTTTGAGTCTTACTCAACTTTACACCTTGCAATACAGGCAAGAACTCCTTCTTTGGCTGTTCCATTTAGAACTACTTCAAAAATCTTGTCAAGGTATGTACTCATTGAAAAATCTTATCAAGCGTCTTGATCTATCTCTATAGATCTTGATGCCCAATATGTAAGCAGCTTCACCGAGGTCTTTCTTTGAAAAACTCCTTTCAAACACTCGTTTATGCTTTCCAGAAAATTCTACATCATTTCTAATCAACAATATGTCATTCACATATACTTATCAGAAAGGCTGTAGTGCTCCCACTCACTTTCTTGTAAATACAAGCTTCACCGCAAGTCTGTATAAAACTATATGCTTTGATCAACTTATCAAAGCGTATATTCCAACTCCGAGATGCTTGCACCAGTCCATAGATGGATCGCTGGAGTTTGCGCATTTTCTTAGCACCTTTAGGATTGAAAAAACCTTCTGGTTGCATCATATACAACTCTTCTTTAAGAAATCCATTAAGGAATGTAGTTTTTGACTTCCATTTTCCAGATTTCATAAAACGTGGCAATTGCTAACATGATTCGGACAGACTTAGGCATCGATACGAGTGAGAAAATCTCATTGTATTCAACACCTTGAACTTATCGAAAACCTTCTCTGAAAATTCGAGCTTTGTAGATAGTAACACTACTATCAACGTCCGTCTTCCTCTTGGAGATCCATTTATTCTCAATGGCTAGCTGATCATCGATCAAGTCAACCAAAGTCCGTACTTTGTTCTCATACATGGATCCCATCTCAGATATGAAGGCCTCAAGCCATTTTGCAGAATCTGGGCTCATCATCGCTTCCTCATAGTTCGTAGGTTCGTCATGGTCTAGTAACATGACTTCCAGAACATGATTACTGTACCACTCTGCTGCAGACTGTATTCTGGTTGACCTACGAGGTACGGTAGTAACTTGATCTAAAGTTTCATGATCATCATCATTAGCTTACTTATTAATTGGTGTAGGAATCACTGGAACTGATTTCCAATTCAGGACTGAAGGAAATATAACCTAGAGGTAATAATAAGTTATTATTTATTTCCTTATATCATGATAAATGTTTATTATTCATGCTAGAATTGTATTAACCGGAAACATGATACATGTGTGAATACATAGACAAACAGAGTGTCACTAGTATGCCTCTACTTTACTAGCTCGTTGATCAAAGATGGTTATGTTTCCTTGCCATTGACATGAGTTGTCATTTGATTAACATGATCACATCATTAGGAGAATGATGTGATTGACTTGACCCATTCCGTTAGCTTAGCACTCGATCGTTTTGTATTCTGCTATTGCTTTCTTCATGACTCATACATGTTCCTATGGCTATGAGATTATGCAACTCCCGGTTACCGGAGGAACACTTTGTGTGCTACCAAACGTCACAACGTAACTGGGTGATTATAAAGGTGCTCTACAGGTGCCTCCGAAGGTACTTGTTGGGCTGGCGTATTTCGAGATTAGGATTTGTCACTCCTATTGTCGGAGAGGTATCTCTGGGCCCAATCAGTAATGCTCATCACTATAAGCCTTGCAAGCATTGCAACTAATGAGTTAGTTGCGGGATGATGTATTATGGAACGAGTAAAGAGACTTGCAGTAACGAGATTGAACTAGGTATTGAGATACGGACGATCGAATCTCGGGCAAGTAACATACCGATGACAAAGGGAACAACGTATGTTGTTATGCGGTTTGACCGATAAAGATCTTCGTAGAATATGTGGGAGCCAATATGAGCATCCAGGTTCCGCTATTGGTTATTGACCGGAGACATATTTCGGTCATGTCTACATAGTTCTCGAACCCGTAGGGTCCGCACATCTTAAAGTTCGATGACGGTTATATTATGAGTTTATTTGATTTGATGTACCAAAGGTAGTTCGGAGTCCTGGATGAGATCGGGGACATAACGAGGAGTCTCGAAATGGTCAAGACGTAAAGATCGATATATTGGACGACTATATTCGGACATCGAAAAGGTTTCGAGTGATTCGGGTATTTTTCTGAGTACCGGAGAGTTACCTGAATTCGCCGGGGAATATATGGGCCTTATTGGGCTTTAGGGGAAAGAGAGAGAGGCAGGCCGCGTGCCCCCCAAGGCCTAGTCCGAATTGGACTAGGGGGAGGGGCTGCGCCCCCTCCTTCCTTCTCTTCTCTCTTCCCTTTCCTTGACTCCTACTCGTACTACTTGGAAGGGGGGAATCCTACTCCCGGTGGGAGTAGGACTCCTCCAGGGCGCGCAATAGGGGGCCGGCCCTCTCCCTCCTCCTCCACTCCTTTATATATGTGGCCAGGGGGCACCCCATAGACACAAAAATTGATCTCTTGGATCTCTTAGCCGTGTGCGGTGCCCCCCTCCACCATAGTCCACCTCGATAATATCTTAACGGTGCTTATGCGAAGCCCTACGTCGGTGGAACATCATCATCATCACCACGCCGTCATGCTGACAGAACTCTCCCTCAAAGCTCGGCTGGATCGGAGTTTGAGGGACGTCATCGAGCTGAACGTGTGCTGAACTCGGAGGTGCCGTACGTTCGGTACTTGATCGGTCGGATCGTGAAGACGTATGACTACATCAACAGCGTTGTGCTAACGCTTCCGCTTTCGGTCTACGAGGGTACCTGGACAACACTCTCCCCTCTCGTTGCTATGCATCACCATGATCCTGTGTGTGCGTAGGATTTTTTTTTGAAATTACTATGTTCCCCAACAAGGAGAAGGTACAACTACCTCATCAGGTTCTACTTTCCTCCCACTCACTTCTTTCGAGAGAAACTCCTTCTCTAGAAAGGATCCATTCTTAGCAACAAAGATCTTGCCTTTGGATCTGTGATAGAAGGTGCACCCAACAATTTCTTTTGGGTATCCTATGAAGACGCACTTCTCCGATTTGGGTTCAAGCTTATCAGGTTGAAGCTTTTTCACATAAGCATCGCAACCCCAAACTTTTATGAAACAACAGCTTAGGTTTCTTGCTAAACCACAGTTCATATGGTGTCGTCTCAACGGCTTTAGATGGTACCCTATTTAACGTGAATGCAGTTGTATCTAATCCATAACCCCAAAACAATAGTGGTAAATCGGTAAGAGACATAATAGATCGCACCATATCTAATAAAATGCGGTTACGACATTCGGACACACCATTACGCTGTGGTGTTCTAGGTGGCGTGATTTGTAAGACTATTCCACATTGTTTCAGATGAAGACCAAACTCATAACTCAAATATTCACCTCCACGATCAGATTGTAGAAACTTTATTTTCTTGTACGATGATTTTCCACTTCACTCTGAAATTCTTTGAACTTTTCAAATGTTTCAGACATATGTTTCATTAAGTAGATATACCCATATCTGCTCAAATCATCTGTGAAGGTTTAGAAAATAACTATACCCGCCGTGAGCCTCAACACTCATCGGACTGCATACATCGGTATGCATTATTTCCAATAAGTCAGTGGCTCGCTCCATTGTTCCGGAGAACGGAGTCTTAGTCATCTTGCCAATGAGGCATGGTTCGCAAGCATCAAATGATTCATAATCAAGTGATTCCAAAATTCCATCTGCATGGAGTTTCTTCATGCGCTTTACACCAATATGACCTAAACGGCAGTGCCACAAGTATGTTGTACTATCATTATCAACTTTGCATCTTTTGGCATCAATATTATGAATATGTGTATTACTACGATTGAGATTCAATAAACCATTTATATTAAGTGTATGACCATAGAAGGTTTTATTCATGTAAACAGAACAACAATTATTCTTTGACTTAAATGAATAACCGTATTGCAATAAACATGATCCAATCATTTTCTTGCTCAACTCAAACACCAAATAACATTTATTTTAGGTTCAACACTTATCCCGAAGGTAAAAGGAGTGTGCGATGGTGATCTTATCAACCTTGGAATCATTTCCAATACACATCGTCACCTCATCCTTAACTAGTCTCTGTTTATCTTGCAACTCCTATTTTCGAGTTATTACTCTTAGTAATTGAACCAGTATCAAATACCGAGGGGTTGCTATAAACACTAGTAAAGTAGACATCAATAACATGTATATCAAATATACCTTTGTTCACTTTTGCCATCCTCTTTATCTGCCAAGTATCTAGGGTAGTTCCACTTCCAGTGACCATTTCCTTTGCAGTAGAAGCACTTTCGGTTCAGGAGTTGGGTCTAGCTCGGGCTTCTTCACGGGAGCAGCAACTTGCTTGCTATTCTTCTTGAAGTTACCTTTCTTTCCCTTGCCCCTTTTCTTGAAACTAGTGGTCTTGTTAACCATCAACACTTGATGCTATTTCTTGATTTCTACCATCGCTGATTTCTGCATCGCGAAGAGCTTGGAAATCGTTTTCGTCATATCCCTTGCATATTATAGTTCATCACGAAGTTCTAGTAACTTGGTGATAGTGACTAGAGAACTCTGTTAATCACTATCTTATCTGGAAGATTAACTCCCACTTGATACAAGCGATTGTAGTACCCAGACAATCTGAGCACATGTTTACTAGCTGAGCTATTCTCCTCCATCTTGTAGGCATAGTACTTGTCAGAGGTCTCATACCTCTAGACTTGGGCATGAGTCTGAAATACCAATTTCAAATCTTGGAACATCTCATATGCTCCCTGGCATTCAAAACATTTTTGAAGTCCCGAGTCTAAGACGTAAAGCATGGTGCACTAAACTATCAAGTAGTCATCATACCGAGCTTGTCAAACGTTCATAACGTCTGCATCTACTCCTGCAATAGGTCTGTCACCTAGCGGTGCATCAAGGACATAATGCTTCTATGCAGAAATGAGGATAGTCCTCGGATCACGGTTCCAGTCCACATCATTGCTACTATCATCTTTCAACTTATTTTTCTCTAGGAACATATCAAAAAATAAACGGGGAGCTACATCGCAAGCTATTGATCTACAACATAGATATGCAAATACTATCAGGACTAAGTTCATGATAAATTTAAGTTCAATTAATCATATTACTTAAAAACTCCCACTTAGATAGACATCCCTCTAGTCATCTAAATGATCACGTGATCCACATCAACTAAACCATGTCCGATCGTCACATGAGATGGAGTAGCTTTCAATGGTGAACATCACTATGTTGATCATATCTACTATATGATTCACGTTCAACCTTTCGGTCTCAGTGTTCCGAGGACATATCTGCATATGCTAGGCTCGTCAAGTTTAACCCGAGTATTCTGCATGTGCAAAACTGGCTTGCACCCGTTGTATGTGAATGTAGAGCTTATCACACCCGATCATCACGTGGTGTCTCGGCACGAAGAACTGTCGCAACGGTGCATACTCAGGGACAACACTTATACCTTGAAATTTCTAGTAATGGATCATCTCATAATGCTACCGTCGTACTACGCAAAATAAGATGCATAAAAGATAAACATCACATGCAATCAAAATATGTGACATGATATGGCCATCATCATATTGTCCCTTTTGATCTCCATCTCCAAAGTACCGTCATGATCTCCATCGTCACCGGCATGACACCATGATCTCCATCATCTTGATCTTTATCAACGTGTTGTCACATGGTCGTCTCGCCAATTATTGCTTTCGCAACTATTTCTATCGCACAGCGATAAACTAAAGCAATCATATGGCGCTTGCATCTTATGCAATAAAGAGACAACCATAAGGCTCCTGCCAGTTGCCGATAACTTGAACAAAACATGATCATATCATACAACAATTTATATCTCATCTCGTCTTGACCATATCACATCACAACATGCCCTGCAAAAACAAGTTAGACGTTCTCTACATTGTTGTTGCAAGTTTTACGTGGCTGCTATGGGCTTCTAGCAAGAACCTTTCTTGCCTACGCATCAAAACCACAACAGTTTTTCATCAAGTGTGTTGTTTTAACCTTCAACAAGGACCAGGCGTAGTCAAACTCGATTCAACTAAAGTTGGAGAAACAGACATCGCTAGCCACCTGTGTGCGAAGCACGTCGGTAGAACCATTCTCATGAACGTGGTCATGTAATGTCGGTCTGGGCCACTTAATCCAACAATACCACCGAATCAAAGTAAGATGTTGCTAGTAAGAAGTATGACTATTATCGCCCACAACTCTTTGTGTTCTACTCATGCATATAACATGTATGCATAGACCTGGCTCGGATGCCACTGTTGGGGAACGTAGTATTTCAAAAAAAAATCCTACGATCATGCAAGATCTATCTAGGAGATGCATAGCAATGAGCGGGGAGAGTGTGTCCATGTACCTCGTAGACCGAAAGCGGAAGCGTTTAGTAACGTGGTTGATGTAGTCGAACGTCTTCACGATCCAACCAATCCAAGTACTAAACGTACGGAACCACCGTGTTCATCACTGTTCAGCTCGATGACGTCCCTCGAGCTCTTGATCCAGTTGAGGACGAGGGAGAGTTACGTTGGCACGATGGCGTGGCGACGATGATGATGAAGTTACCGGCGCAGGGCTTCGCCTAAGCACTACAACGATATGACTGAGGTGTTAACTATGGAGGGGGGCGCCGCACATGACTGAGGTGTTACCGGTGCAGGAAATATGCCCTAGAGGCAATAATAAAGTTGTTATTTATATTTCCTTATATCATGATAAATGTTTATTATTTATGCTATAATTGTATTAACCGGAAACTTAGTAGATGTGTGGATACATAGACAAACAAGAGTGTCCCTAGTATGCCTCTACTTGACTAGCTCGTTAATCAAAGATGGTTAAGTCTCTTAGCCATAGACATGTGTTGTCATTTGATGAACGAGATCACATCATTAGAGAATGATGTGATGGACAAGACCCATCCATTAGCTTAGCGAGAATCCTACCCTAGATCCACTGCTAGTGATGGCCATGGGCCAGCACGCGCAAGCCAGACCCTCGCAGTGGCTCTTAGGACATCTTTAAGGCGGACCCGTAAATCTCCCGCAACGTTCGGACCCTGTTGTCCTAACCGTGGAAGCCATCCAACGCGGTCATGTATCGGTCCGCGGCGCAATCCAAACACAATTTCTCCTGCAAACTGGAGACAAAAGTGGGGGAGGTCTACGGGAGTCTGGATCGCTCCCAAGCCTGCTTCTGACCACCCTAGTCCACCAAAAACCCGTCACCCGCCCATCCCACGCTTTTGTTCCAATGCACATGCCGCTTACCGCGTCACATTCATGCTAGCTCAGAGCATGCGGAGTCCGGCATTAATGTCGCCATGCAACCGGAGAGAGAGAGAGGGCGACGCTGACCGATGCGACCTCACGGCAGCCACTGCTTCAATGCTGACGCGGGTTCCCGAGGAACCAACTCTAGCCGGTGTGCCGCAATGAAGTGGCTGACCGGCCCTTCGCATGGCCTGGCCGCGGCTATTTAAGCCACGCTCTGGCGCCGTCCACATCGCATCCTCCTCCACCTCCCCCCTACTCCCCTTCCCGTCCATCTCCCTTCACATTTCCAACAATGGGCAAGTCCTGGGCGTGGCCGCCGGCAGGCGGTTTTGGTGCGGGATCTGGCGGCTCGTGTAGACGCCACCCTCAAACTCCAGGGCCGTCGTCCTCGTCGGCTGGCGGCAACTCGACACGGGCGAAGATCGTCATCTCCTCCGGCGACGAGGAGAACCAGTAGCCGCCGCCACCACAGTCCGCGTCGGTGGTGCCGGGCCAGGTCTACACCGGCACGGACGCGGAGTTTGAGGAGCAGATGGAGCTGATGCTCCGTTGCTCCGTTGTCCACACGAATGGCCCAGCTCTGCCAACGGGGGTGCTCCTCCTCGTGAAGTCGGAGCCAGCATCCCATCCATGCTCTCCACCGCAGCGCAACTGCGGTGTCCAAATCGTATGTTGTGTCAAGGAAGAGCGGGTCTCCTTGCCGCCCCGACGTGTCGTGGAGGAGGAGCGCCGGTTGCCGCCACCCATGTCCAAAGCGCAGGGGCGCATACTGTACTACCTCACAGTGGAGGCTCCTCATCGTCGTCCCGGAGTGCCATGACAGCGCAGAGTATGCCGACCGGGAACAAAAGCGGCGGGACAACCACAATGCCACGCACCGATCCAAGTTCACAGACTCGGACGTCCCGCCGCCACACATCATGGTGGACCAAGACCTAGCATATTCCTGGGCCCTGGACCGCTTCATGATGACGTCGGAGATGACCAAACACCGTCTCCGCTGCCTCGACAGGGAGATGGCCAGGTACGGCGAGGAATGGTCCCTTGCCAGGATCCCTGCCACCACGAACAACGATGCCTCCAACGATCGCCGCCCTCTCCCCCAGCCCACGTCCTTGGTGGCCACGGCCGCACTGCGCACGATGCAGGTGGAGTCCGAGAAGATCTTCCGCAAGCGTCAAGCGGCCGCCAGGAAGCGCTGCTGCGATGTCTCCACCTTCGCTGCCCCAAGCCCGAGTCCGACGACTCCGACGCTGGGTCGGGCAATGATGATGGAGAAGGAGCCGCCGGCCAGTCCGACATGACCTATGAGTTCACCGTGAAGTATAGGATAGTTTAGAGTTTTAGTTTCGGGTTTTTAGTTCACCGGATGAAATATCTTCTAGTTTTATGCACAAATTATCCTATACTTTCAATGAAATCCACCGTGTTTATATCAAAATTCGTCCGGTTTGTTTGAATTCCGTTCGATTGGTTCGAGTTGTTGCAAAAATGTATGTGACTACAGTTGGATGGCGTCCTTCTATTCATATCCATGGACTTGCCCCCCCCCCCTATCGTGAACGGATTCGGGAGGAAATTTGCGGGTTGCCGTTGGAGATGCCCTTAGTTCATAACTTCCAAGCTACAGCAAAACCGGCATGTTCCAAGAGAAGAATTCTCAAGGCAAATAGAGACTTCGCAAGACATAAACATCATAGGAATAACACTGGAAAACAAAAGGGTTAGATAAGAAAATGCATCATGCTCATGTAGAGTTGGTTACAACTGGATCCTCCTTTTCTATGATACTTGCAGCTCGCAGGCCCCAGCAAGAAACTTGGCTCCGCTTGGATCTCCTCGAATAATATATTCGGTATTTTATCGCCGGCCTCGGTCCTCATGAGCGGCCCAAGATCGAGGTTCGGGAAATGAGCCCGGACGCCATCCATGACTTGTCGTGATCCCTCGAAGGCGGCAGAGAACAACTGCTGATCTAGAACGCTTGAGCTAGATTAGTTTCCCTTGTTGTCTCGCTAGCAGTCATCTTTGAGTCAGGCTTTGTATCCGTGTGCTATTTAACTTAGATAGCCCTATCAAACTCTCTTGGTCGTGGTTCATAAACGTTCATCTCTGTTGGCTTTACTAATTTAAAGCTAGGCGCTCCTTGTGCCTGTTTCTAACAAAAAAATACCTCTTACATATGCAAGTTTGTTCTGCTAGTTACTCTTTGTGGACTTCCATGTGTAGGAAGCTTGAGGCCACTCGTGGGATTATGATCCTGACAATGAGTATTAGGGGTATGAAAGAAGGGCAGAGCCTAACTACAACGCAAGTGTAACACTCGGTGTTTTATGAGTTCAGGCCCCTCTCGGAGGAGGTAATAGCCCTAAGTCTCGTGCCCTGAGGCTTGTTCTCTTTGAGGGGTATGATTATAGAGTTTTCTTAACCCAGCTTAGGAGGAAGGGGATGGCTAATATAGAGTGCGCCGCAGCCTCCAGCACTCCCACGTCGTCGGGGCACTTAATGTGCATAACTACAGCCGTTACAAATATAAATAGTCACAACTACAGTAGTGACAGGTAACAGTAGCTATGACTCTACTTTAAGAATGACTTAGGATCCCTCGACCATTGCAGCTCCCACGTCGTCCCTTCACCTCTCTTGTCCGATTGATGGTGGTTGTGCCGACTAGAGAGTGGTGGTCTGATACGTCTCCAACCTATTAACCGGAGGCCCAGCCCAGATTTACTGTTTTATGCCTATTTCAGTGTTTCGAGGAAAAGGAATATCAAATGGAGTCGAAACGGAACGAAATAAACTGGAGAAGTTATTTTTGGAAGGAAACCTACCAGATAGACTTGGACCCTTCATCAGGAGATGAGGGAGGTGCTCACAAGGGTGGGGGCGCGCCCCCTACCTCGTGGGGCCCCCGAAGCTCCACCGACGTACCCCTTGCACCCATATATACCTACATATCGTGAAACTTCCAGAACAGAAGATAGATCGGGTGTTCCGCCGCCGCAAAACCTCCAGAGCCACAAAAAACCAATCGGGACCCTGTTCCGGCACCCTGCCGGAGGGGGGAACCCTCACCAATGGCCATCTTCATCATCCCGACGCTCTCCATGACGAGAAGGGAGTAGTTCACCCTCGGGGCTGAGGGTATGTACCAGTAGCTATGTGTTTGATCTCTCTCTCTCGTGTTCTTGATTTGGCACGATCTTGATGTATCGCGAGCTTTGCTTTTATAGTTGGATCTTATGTTTCTTCTCCCCCTCTACTCTCTTGTAATGAATTGAGTTATCCCCTTGAAGTAATCTTATTGGATTGAGTCTTTAAAGATTTGAGAACACTTGATGTATGTCTTGCCGTGCGTATCTGTGGTGACAATGGGATATCACGTGATTCACTTGATGTATGTTTTGGTGATCAACTTGCGGGTTCCGCCCATGAACCTATGCATAGGGGTTGGCACACGTTTTCGTCGTGATTCTCCGGTAGAAACTTTGGGGCACTCTTTGAGGTTCTATGTGTTGGTTTGAATAGATAAATTAAGATTGTGTGACGCATACCGTATAATCATGCCCACGGATACTTGAGATGACATTGGAGTACCTAGGTGACATTAGGGTTTTGGTTGATTTTTATCTTAAGGTGTTATTCTAGTACGAACTCTAGGGCTGTTTGTGACACTTATAGGAATAGCCTAGTGGATTGATTGGAAAGAATAACTTTGAGGTGGTCTCGTACCCTACCATAATCTTTTTGTTTTTTCTCCACTATAAGTGACTTTGGAGTGACTCTTTGTTGCATGTTGAGGGATAGTTATGTGATCTAATTATGTTATCATTGTTCAGAGAACTTGCACTAGTGAAAGTATGAACCCTGGGCCTTGTTTCCTATCATTGCAATACCATTTACGCTCACTTTTATCATTAGTTACCTTGCTGTTTTTATTATTTTCAGATTAGAAAAACCTATATCTACCATCCATATTGCACTTGTATCACCATCTGTTCGCCGAACTAGTGCACCTATACAATTTACCATTGTATTGGGTGTGTTGGGGACACAAGAGACTCTTTGTTATTTGGTTGCAGGGTTGTTTGAGAGAGACCATCTTCATCCTACGCCTCCTACGGAACCTTAGGTCATCCACTTGAGGGAAATTTGCTACTGTCCTACAAACATGTGCACTTGCAGGCCCAACAACGTCTACAAGAAGAAGGTTGTGTAGTAGACATCAAGCTCTTTTCTGGCGCCGTTGCCGGGGAGGTTAGTGCTTGAAGGTATATCTTTAGATCTTGCAATCGAATCTTTTTGTTTCTTGTTTTAGCACTACTCTAGTTTATAAAAGTAAATTACAAAAAAATGGAATTGAGTTTGCCTCATACGCTTCATCTTTTTAATATCTTGAGTATGATGGAAAGGAAAATTGTGCCAAAGTGTTAGAAGAAGAATGCATTAGAATGTTTGGCACTAAATATTTGAATGATGAGCATGATTGCAATGTTGTTAGTAAGAATTCTTTGAATATCCATGATGCTAATGATGATTGCACTAGTTATGATGAAAATATCTCTTATGAGCATGTCAACTTTTGTGGAGTGCATGTTTGCATGAACACACCAAATAGGGAAGATAGATATTGCAAGAGGCATAAGTACTAGAAACCAAATTGTTGCAAGAAGAGCTAGATGAATGTGCTGAAAGATTCAATATTTTTCGTGCCCCTTGTGAACTTTGCAATGAACATGGCCATTTAAAGCTCCAATGCTATTTGTTTCATGATCAAGTCGTGTCCAAATATTGTCATAATTTGATTACCCTTGAGCATCATAAAGAGCTTAGCCTTCTTTTGGGTTATGAAGAAATGAAACGTATAACAGAAGGTATTCCAAAATTTAATCTTGATAGAATTCATGATTTTGATCTAGAGAAGATTTATATGTATTGTGCGGTGAATTGCATTGAAAATCCTTATATTGCCAATTACATAAAGAAAAGAAAACAAATAGAAGATGAAGAAAACGAAAGGGAAGAGACTTCCCAATATCCTCCTATTATTTCTTATGATGAATCAGGTAATGAGGAGGAGCCTTCTATTCAACCAATCTCATTAATAAGGAGCTCCAAAAAGAGGATTGAACCCACACATGATGTGGTGAAGAAGAAGAAAAGAAAAAGGAAGAGAGGTAAAAAGGTATCCCTCCCAAATAAAGTTGCTCCTATTATTGTTGTGCCTCATGAAAATGAAGATGATACACTTGATGATGATATCGTTATGCCTATTGCTTGTTGTGATGATTACAATTGAGAAGATAATGATACTTCCTATGATCTTGAGAATCTTTTTGGCACTTGTTTGGAAGAATATAATAATTGCTATACTATTGGTGCTATCCATACTATTAATGATGAGAGTGATTATGCTTATGATATGAAAAGGATCAATGCTTGGTGAAGCTATGTCTGATGAGGATGGCATATTTGAGAATATATTTGCTGCAATTAATGTTTGTCCCAAGCTTGGGGATGCTATGTTTAATAATGATGATATTTTTAGCCTCTCAAGTTTTGATATGCAAAGTTGTTATGATGATAGCATGCCTTCTACCTATGATGAATATATTTATGGAAGTGGATTTGGAGAGGTCATGACTTTATTTAGTGATGTATCCACTATTTCGGAAGAGGTTTCGATCGATTATGATGAGAACAAAGTTGCTACTTATGATGATTATTGTGATAAAACTTATGCTATAAAGACTAGTGATGATTATATTTATAAATCTTGTCATGATTAAGAGTACCCTTTCTCTGAACATTACTCTTTTAATGTGGAAACAATTTATTGTATTCAAGTCTCTTATGATACTCCCACTATTCTGAATGAGAAGAATTTTGCTTATGTGGTGACTAATAAAATTTCTATGCTAGTAGATCATGAAAAGAATGTTTTAGATACTGGTTATATTGTTTAATTCAATCATTATGCTACTGAAAATTATTATGAGGGAGGAACATATGCTTGTAGGAATTGCAATAATATCAAGTTTCCTCTCTATGTGCTTAAAATTTTGAAGTTATGCTTGTTTTACCTTCCTATGCAAGTTGATTCTTGTTCCCATAAATTGTTTGTTCACAAAATCCCTATGCATAGGAAGTGTGTTAGACTTAAATGTGCTAGTCATATTCTTCATGATGCTCTCTTTATGTTTCAATTCTTATCTTTTATGTGAGCATCATTCAAATCATCATGCCTAGCTAGGGGCGTTAAATGTTAGCGCTTGTTGGGAGGCAACCCAATTTAATTTTAGTTTCTTGCTTTTTGGTTCTGTTTAGGATTAAATAATCCATCTAGCTTCTGTTTAGATGTGGTTTTGTGTTTTAATTAGTGTTTGTGCCAAGTAGAACGTTTGGGAAGACTTGGGTAAAGTCTTTATGATCATGCTGTAAAAAACAGAAACTTTAGCACTCACGAGATTAGCTAGACCTTTTTACTGAAGAGTGATATTTAGTTTATTCTTTTTGAAGATGATTAATAGACAAATTCCTCAGGTCCACCAATTTATTTTGTAATTTTTGGAGTTCCAGAAGTTTGCGTTAGTTGCAGAATACTACAGACTGTTCTGTTTTTGACAGATTCTGTTTTCATTGTGTTGTTTGCTTATTTTGATGAATCTATGGCTAGTAAAATATTTTATAAACCATATAGAAGTTGGAATACAGTATGTTTAACACCAATATAAATAAATAATGAGTTCATTACAGTACCTTGAAGTGGTGTTCTGTTTTCTTTCGCTAACGGAGCTCACGAGTTTTCTGTTAAGTTTTGTGTTGTGAAGTTTTCAAGTTTTGGGTAAAGATTCGATGGACTATGGAATAAGGAGTGGAAAGAGCCTAAGCTTGTGGATGCCCAAGGCACCCCAAGGTAATATTCAAGGATAACCAAGCGTCTAAGGTTGGGGATGCCCCGGAAGGCATCCCCTCTTTCGTCTTCGTTCATCGGTAACTTTACTTGGAGCTATATTTTTATTCACCACATGATATGTGTTTTGCTTGGAGCGTCATTTTATTTTGTTAGTATTTTCTTTCTGTTATTTATATTAGTTTTTTGCATCTTTAGTTCAATAAAAATGTCAAGGATAGCCTTTGCCATGCTTATTTTGCAAGTATGCATGTTGCTGTTGGAAAACAGAAAGTTTACCGCTGTTGCAAAAATTACCTAGAAAAGTAAG
This sequence comes from Aegilops bicornis, assembly GCA_021605145.1. Lineage (NCBI taxonomy): Eukaryota > Viridiplantae > Streptophyta > Magnoliopsida > Poales > Poaceae > Aegilops > Aegilops bicornis. The sequence continues at coordinate 192,550,444 of CM038673.1, read as the reverse complement.
AATGTGATAAAATGTTGAAACCTTTTGCATAATAAGCTCTGATAAATTTAATACAGTGGGAATTTTCTTTCATAATTTTTGGAGTTAGGGAAGTATGATGAATCTTGCATTCTTTAAAGACTGTCCTATTTTGGCAGATTGTTGTTATGTTTGCATTGTTTGCATATGTTTGCTTGTTTAATGATTCTATTTGAGGATAGGACTATTAAATATGCAGAGGAATTTAGTATGCAATGTTGAATAATAATTTTAGTGATTTACTACAGTATATTATGATAAGGTTATTGCATTGGTTTATACTAACCTATCTCACGAGTTCTTGTTGAGTTTGGTGTGGAGGAAGCTTTCGAGATTTAGGAAACCATGATATGAGAGGAAATAAGGAGACACAAAAGCTCAAGCTTGGTGATGCCCAAGGCACCCCAAGATAATATTTCAAGAAGTCTCAAGCATCTAAGCTTGGGGATGCCCCGGTAGGCATCCCACCTTTTTTCTTCAACAATTATCGGTTAGTATCGGTTGAACCTAAGTTTTTGCTTCTTCACATGACGTGTGCTATCCTTGCAGTGTCATTTTCTTTAGTTTTGCTTGCTGTTTGAATACAATACCAAGATCTGAAATTCCTTAATGTTAGAGAGTCTTCACATAGTTACATAATTATTCGACTACTCATTGATCTTCACTTATATCTTTTGGAGTAGTTTGTTGTTTGCTCTAGTGCTTCACTTATATCTTTTAGAGCACAATGGTGATTTTATTTTGGAGAAATAGATGAACTCTCGTGCTTCACTTATATTATTTTGAGAGTCTTAAATAGCATGGTAATTTGCTTAAATAATCTTAATATGCTAAGCATACAAGATTTGTAAGAATTCTTATGAGTGCGTTGAATACTACGAGAAGTTTGATGCTTGATGATTGTTTTGATATATGGAAGTAGTGATATTAGAGTCATGCTAGTTGAGTAGTTGTGAATTTGAGAGATACTTGTGTTAAAGTTTGTGATTCCCGTAGCATGCACGTATGGTGAACCGTTATGTGATGAAGTCGGAGCATGATTTATTTATTGATTGTCTTCCTTATGAGTGGCGGTCGGGACGGCGATGGTCTTTTCCTACCAATCTATCCCCTAGGAGCATGCGCGTAATACTTTGCTTTGATAACTTGTAGATTTTTGCAATAAGTATATGAGTTCTTTATGACTAATGTTGAGTCCATGGATTATACGCACTTTTCCTCCTTCGACCATTGCTAGCCTCTCTAATACCGCGCACTTTTCGCCGGTATCATACACCACCATAAACCTCCCTCAAAACAGCCACCATACCTACCTATCATGGCATTTCCATAGCCATTCTGAGATATATTGCCATGCAACTTTCCACCGTTCCGGTTATTATGACACGCTCCATCATTGTCATATTGCTTAGCATGATCATGCAGTTGACATCGTATTTGTGGCAAAGCCACCATTTATAATTCTTTCATACATGTCACTCTTGATTCATTGCATATCCCATACATCACGGAGGCATTCATATAGAGTCATATCTTGTTCTAAGTATTGAGTTGTAATTGTTGAGTTGTAATTGTTGAGTTGTAAGTAAATAAAAGTGTGATGATCATCATTATTAGAGCATTGTCCCAGTGAGGAAAGGATGATGGAGACCATGATTCCCCCACAAGTCCGGATGAGACTCTGCATTTAAAAAAAGAGAAAAAAAGAGGCCATAAAAAAGAGAAAGGCCCAAATAAAAAAATATAAAAGAAATAAAAAAATGAGAGAAAAAGAGAGAAGGGACAATGCTACTATCCTTTTACCACACTTGTGCTTCAAAGTAGCACCATGATCTTCGTGATAGAGAGTCTCTTATGTTGTAACTTTCGTATACTAGTGGGAATTTTACATTAGAACTTGGCTTGTATATTCCAATGATGGGCTTCCTCAAATTGCCCTAGGTCTTCGTGAGCAAGCGAGTTGGATGCACACCCACTTAGTTTCTTTTGTAGAGCTTTCATATACTTATAGCTCTAGTGCATCCGTTGCATGGCAATCCCTACTCACTCACATTGATATCTATTGATGGGCATCTCCATAGCCCGTTGATACGCCTAGTTGATGTGAGACTATCTTCCCTCGTTTTGTCTTCTCCACAACCACCATTCTATTCCACATATAGTGCTATATCCATGGCTCACGCTCATGTATTGCGTGAAGATCGAAAAAGTTTTGAAAATGTCAAAAGTATGAAACAATTGCTTGGCTTGTCATCGGGGTTGTGCATGATTTAAATATTTTGTGTGGTGAAGATAGAGCATAGCCAGACTATATGATTTTGTAGGGATGAACTTTCTTTGGCCATGTTATTTTGAGAAGACATAATTGCTTAGTTAGTATGCTTGAAGTATTATTATTTTTATGTCAATATGAACTTTTGTCTTGAATCTTTCGGATCTGAATATTCATATCACAAGTAAGAAGAATTACATTGAAATTATGCCAACTAGCATTCCACATCAAAAATTATCTTTTTTATCATTTACCTACTCGAGGACGAGCAGGAATTAAGCTTGGGGATGCTTGATACGTCTCCAATGTATCTATAATTTTTGATTGCTCCATGCTATGTTATCTACTGTTTTGGGCAATATTGTGTCGGTGTACTAGAGTAGGGGTACCCTAGTATCCCGTGCTAGTGCCTGCAGACGATTCTTGACACCAGCAGCGTGGTTTGCCTAAATCGCCAAGATCCTCCGTGGCTCCTTTGGAGCCATTCAAGAACAAAGTATTTGATTAAAAGACAAGGCCCGGCAAGAGGAGCTTGCCGGGAAGGCCACTCAAGGCATGCAGAAGACAAGGCCCGGCAAGAGGAGCTTGCCGGGAAGGCTCCGAGCGCGACAAGCCTCCGGACGCGACAAGGATTCGGCCGCGGCAAGGCGCTTGCCGCGGCAAGCAACCTCTCTCCATCTCCGCTCCAGCTCATCCAGCAACGTGTCGCCATGGGACCAGTCCATGCGCGCGTGTCGAGAGGCTGTGCAGCCAGCGGAGAGCAGCGATAAGCGGCGGTGACAAGCTTGCTATCATGGCGAGCGGTGGCGCACCTGACGGTCTCTGTTGCACTGTTTGGGCGACACTGATAGGCATTTATTGCTTTTGTCCCTTGCCGTCAGAGTTAGGTATTTTGCCTTGTACAATCGCTCGAGTAGGTGTACCAACTCCTGTTTTTACATTTGTACCCTCGCCTATGTTGCCACCGCCGGAGACCCCTTGAGCATATAAAAGGAGGCCCATGCGCAACGTAAGGGGGTTCGAGTTTCGGTTCATTCGACTCACTAGAGACCAGATCACGCTCACGCTTAGGTTTTGTAGCTCGCATCGCTCCCTAGCAAGAACACAATACATCAAACAAGCAGCAGTAGGAGTTTTATCTCTCCGAGAGCTCCGCTGGGTAAACTGCTCGTGTGCCTCGGCCGATCCGCTCTTCGCGCTATCTCCGCCCCCCTTCGAACCACAAAGGGGCCTGGTCCGCCGGCCCCATAGGTGTTCGTGGGTATGATCAGCCTCCCCGACATCTTTGGCTGTCGGTGTACTAGAGTAGGGGTACCCTAGTATCCCGTACTTTCGTGCCTGCAGACGATTCTGACACCATGCAGGGTTTGCCTCGTCCGCTAAGATCCTCCGTGGCTCCTTTGGAGCCATTCAAGAACAAAGTATTTGATTAAAAAGACAAGGCCCCGGCAAGAGGAGCTTGCCGGGAAGGCCACTCAAGGCATGCGGAAGACAAGGCCCCGACAAGAGGAGCTTGCCGGGAAGGCTCGGAGCGCGACAAGCCTCCGGACGGGACAAGGATTCGGCCGCGGCAAGCAACCTCTCTCCATCTCCGCTCCAGCTCATCCAGCAACGTGTCGCCATGGGACCATTCCATGCGCGCGTGTCGAGAGGCTGTGCAGCCAGCGGAGAGCAGCGATAAGCGGCGCTGACAAGCTTGCTATCGTGGCGAGCGGTGGCGCACCTGACGGTCTCTGTTGCACTGTTTGGGCGACACTGACGGGCATTTATTGCTTTTGTCCCTTGCCGTCAGAGTTAGGTATTTTGCATCATAATCGCTCGAGTAGGTGTACCAACTCCTATTTTTACATTTGTACCCTCGCCTATGTTGCCACCTGTCGGAGACCCCTTGAGCATATAAAAGGAGGCCCATGCGCAACGAGGGGGGTTCGGAGTTTCAGTTCATTCGACTCACTAGAGACTAGATACGCCACGCTAGGTTTTGTAGCTCGACGCTTCCCTAGCAAGAACACAATACATCAAACAAGCAGCAAGAGGAGTTTTATCTCTCGGAGAGCTCCGGCTGGGTAAACTGCTCGTGTGCCTCGCCTCGATCCGCTCTTCGCGCGATCTCCGCCCCCCTCCGAACCACAAAGGGGCCTGGTCCGCCGGCCCCATAGGTGTTCGTGGGTACGATCAGCCTCCCTGACATATTGGGCTTTATTATCCACTTTTATATTATTTTTGGGACTAACCTATTAACCGGAGGCCCAACCCAGATTTGTTGTTTTATGCCTATTTTAGTGTTTCGAGGAAAAGGAATATCAAACGGAGTCGAAACGGAACGAAATCAACTGGAGAAGTTATTTTTGGAAGGAAACCTACCAGATAGACTTGGACCCTACGTCAGGAGATGAGGGAGGTGCTCACGAGGGTGGGGGCACGCCCACCCCCCTAGGGCGTGCCCCCTGCCTCGTGGGGCCCCCGAAGCTCCACCAACGTACCCCTTACACCCATATATACCTACATATCGTAAAACCTCCAGAACAGAAGATTGATCGGGAGTTCCGCCGCCGCAAAACCTCCAGAGCCACTAAACACCAATCGGGACCCTGTTAAGCACTCACGGGAGGGGGAACCTCACCGTGGCCATCTTCATCATCCCAGCGCTCTCCCTGATGAGGAGGGAGTAGTTCACACTCGGGCTGAGGGTATGTACCATTAGCTATGTGTTTGATCTCTCTCTCTCGTGTTCTTGATTTGGCACGGTCTTGATGTATCGCGAGCTTTGCTATTATAGTTGGATCTTATGTTTCTTGTCCCCCTCTACTCTCTTGTAATGAATTGAGTTTTCCCGTTGAAGTAATCTTATTGGATTGAGTCTTTAAAGATTTGAGAACACTTGATGTATGTCTTGCCGTGCGTATCTGTGGTGACAATGGGATATCACGTGATTCACTTGATGTATGTTTTGGTGATCAACTTGCGGGTTCCGCCCATGAACCTATGCATAGGGGTTGGCACACGTTTTCGTCGTGATTCTCCGGTACAAACTTTGGGGCAGTCTTTGAGGTTCGATGTGTTGGTTTGAATAGATGAATTGAGATTGTGTGAGGCATATCGTATAATCATGCCCACGGATACTTGAGGTGACATTGGAGTATCTAGGTGACATTAGGGTTTTGGTTGATTTGTATCTTAATGTGTTATTCTAGTACGAACTCTAGGGCTGTTTGTGACACTTATAGGAATAGCCCATTGGATTGATTGGAAAGAATAACTTTGAGGTGGTTTCGTACCCTACCATAATCTTTTCGTTTCGTCTCCACTATTAGTGACTTTGGAGTGACTCTTTGTTGCATGTTGAGGGATAGTTATGTGATCCAATTATGTTATTATTGTTGAGAGAACTTGCACTAGTGAAAGTATGAACCCTAGGCCTTGTTTCCTATCATTGCAATACCGCTTACGCTCACTTTTATCATTAGTTACCTTGATGTTTTTTTTATTTTCAGATTACAAAAACCTATATCTACCATCCATATTGCACTTGTATCACCATCTCTTCACCGAACTAGTGCACCTATACAATTTACCATTGTATTGGGTGTGTTGGGGACACAAGAGACTCTTTGTTATTTGGTTGTAGGCTTGTTTGAGAGAGACCATCTTCATCCTGCGCCTCCTACGGATTGATAAACCTTAGGTCATCCACTTGAGGGAAATTTGCTACTGTCCTACAAACCTGTGCACTTGCAGGCCCAACAACGTCTACAAGAAGAAGGTTGTGTAGTAGACATCATGGTCCGATTGTCAACAAGGTGTCCGAGTGGACCTCCTGATACTCGTATCCGAATGCTCGCGTGGTCCTGAGACTCACCAATGATTTGTGTGGGGCCACAGGTGGGCCCCAGATGACAAGTCCTTGACCCTACCTATAGTAGGTGACCTCATCATTAGCCCCTGAATTGGTTGAGGTTTTGTAGGGAAAACAGACTGAGCTTTCGGTTAAGTCCGAGTGCTTCCGGAGCACTCGGAATATGTTCCCGAGTAGTAGTCCACCGCTCCTTAGACGAAAACACAATGGATTCTAGACGAAAGGGTTCCTCGGGTGACCGGGTGCTGTTGATCACCGAGGAAAACCTGGTGGCATTCATTTGTCTCTCAGGGCAGATAGACTTCAGGTCCAAGTGTGGACATGCCATTACAACTCGAGTGGTGATGCCGGTGCATGGCCTGACTCTCCAGGGAGACGCCACTCTTTATCCCAGGGGAACGCTAGCCCGTGCCATCTCCCAGTTCATATTTATGAGTCATGTGCCTTGGAGCCTAGTGAAAGGGCCAAGTTAACCCGTGGAGGGGCATCAAGCTCGTCTCATAGCATCCCGAAGAATACTTCAATTAGGTGTTTAGCGTGCCCGAGTGCATGGGTCCCCGCGGAGGGTGGTTAGTCGGACTGACGAATGCCCTTTAGGAAAGGGACATTGGGAAATCAATCGGATTGATTCACCCCGAAAATCATGGGATTCGAATTTGAGTGTGCGCGCGCAGAAGCAGTAATGACGTGGGTTAGTGGGGAAAGTGGGGGGCACGATCCTTGATTTCTGCCCACGAAATCTGCCACATGCCACTATTGCTCTGTGCAAGACCTTGCCGCGGGTGCCGTTGATCCGGAGATCTATGACATATAAAAGAATCAAAGCTGGGGTAATTTCCTTAGATCACCTTTCTCCCAAGACACCTCCGCTTCTCCTCTCCACCCGACCGCTCCATGGCATTCGAAGCCATTGCGAGGGACTCCACGGAGAAGGTGGAAAAGGCAAAGAAGGCCGGGAAGGCCACCTCCTCGAGCTCTGGCGCTCCAACTAGAGGCACGTCAAGGGATTGGATCTCCTCACATGTCTCGGCCAAGCGGCTGGAGGACCTTGCCATGGAGGGGCTCATCCCGCAGGACAGATGGAGACACTACAAAAAAATACACTTCCGTGATGATACGTGTTTGTCACAGTAGGTCGCGTTTTTTGTCATGCATGTACATCCATGACAAATTTATGATAGAATCAAGATAGTCATACTGTCTGTCGTAGAAGTGTTCCATGACATTACCAAAATTATCATCACGGAAGTGTCCACTTCCATGACGATAAATCGTAGCGTCCTGAAGTGCTTTTCGTCAAGGGTGACCGACATGTGGCATCCACCGTAACGGAATGCCGTTAAGCTATCGGGTTGGGTTTTGGATCCGATAACCCGTTAACAGCCCCGACCAATGGGGATTTTCCACGTGTAAAATCATCATTGGCTAGAGGAAACACGTGTCGGCTCATCGTTGGGACAAATGTCATCCACTCACTGGAGAGAAGGCGCCTATGATACGTCGACACGTGGCACAGCCCAACAAGTTGAAATGGGCCGGCCCAACTAAAGGCCCACAAGATTTTGCGGACCATAATGGGCCAGCCCAGCTAAAGGCCCACGAGATTTTGCGGACCATAAAGGGCTGGCCCAACTAAAGGCCCACAAGATTTCGCGTGCCATAATGGGCCGGCCCAGGTAGAGGCCCACAAGATTTTTGTGTGCCATAACGGGCCGACCCAGGTAAAGGCCCACAAAATTCTTGCGGATCATAATGGGCCGGCCCAGCTAAAGGCCCACGAGATTTCGTTGACATTAATGGGCCAGCCAGCTGTAGGCCCACAAGATTTTGAGGACCCTAGTAGGCCGGCCCATTAAGTGGCTGCCATGTTTTAGGCCAAATGTCGACCCATATTTGATCCGGTCCATTAATGGCCTGCCACGTTCCGGGCCTAATAATGGTCCATATAAGATCCAGCCCGTTAAAAGCCTCCCACTTTCTGGGCCAAATCACGGCCCAGATCAGGTCTGGCCCTTTAAGAGGCTTTGGGCTCAATTATGGTCCATATCAGATTCGGCCCGTTAACTGGACGCTATGCTTTTGGGGCCAGTTGCTAAAGGCCCATTTAGTAATTCGGCCTGATATTAGTTTCGGCCTATTAAGGGCCTATTTAACATTTCGGCCCTATATTAATTTCGGCCTATTAAAAGCCCGTCATATAGTTGGGCCTAACTATGACCCGGTTTGCATCCGGCCTGCTCGCAGCCGATATCCGATTGGGCCAAACAAGGATCGAGACAACCTTGGCCTGTTAAAAGCCCGTGATTTGATTCGTACAATCATGGGTCGGGGTCCATTTCGGGCTGCTGCCGGCCCATGAGCTATTCGGCATGTTTCAGGCCCAACCTACTTCTCAGCCTCCTAAAAGCCCATTGAGTTTTCTTGCGAAAAGAGGGACGGGGGTTACTCGGCCTATTAAAGGCCCGAATCTACTAGTGGGCTAGTTTGACGGGGCCCATGATGCGGATCATACATCGTGATTGCATGACGGCTCGATTATGTACCGTAATTTTACGGTTTGGCCGGTTTACTGCGAAGACAAGATATATGTACAATAATAACTGTAGCATCGTGAATAAGAAAAAACCTAGACTATACAATAAAGAAATTACGGCATATTACATCCATGGGCATCAAAGTTTGCCACTATGATAATAAAGCACAAGCAGACAGCAGATTACATACACTGGGCATCAAAGATCGCCACCAAAGTGCAAAATAAACACGCCGACAAAATAATATACAAAACCGACAACACTTCAATAGAGTTCAAGAAAGGTTAGCCCTCATTGGGAGATCCAAATAAGCAAATGAGCAAGATGATGAGACTGTGCTTGTTCAACACTTATATCTTCCTCACTCAAAGATAAACAAGCAAGACAGATGACGGGTTTTGCACATAAAAGTATCAAGGTCTTGACAATTCATCACATTTCTTCTTGATTTAATAAAGTGACACAGTTTAAAATTGCATTAACACAATATGGTATTGTTCAGGTCAAGACATATCAGGAAATGGCATTGTGAAGGAGTTGGCAGCTTCACGACACCACTGGATTACAGATCAAGAACTCATAAGTATCAATGGTTAGTGTGCTGTCAATTTATCCCATTTTAGATTGGGAAATAAAGAGACGGTTTAAATAATAGTAGAATGATATGACATTGTTCATAGTTAAGACATTGCAGAATATGACATTGTGTCAGTAGTGGGTAGGTTCACCACACCACCTTTGGATTCTGAGATGAAGAATGTATATACATGCAAAGTGCAAAAGAAGATTACTTGCTCTGTATAGTTTCATTTACATGGTATGAAGAAGGAACTTGGTTGTACAACTGAAAACTTAAATTGAGAAGGACAAACTTTTGTTTATGAACTACATAATAAACTTTAAACATGCAATTTGATGCAAACACCAAAAATAAACAGCTATTGAAGTCATGCCTAACCAAATATACACAACAAAGTTTGAAGGCTTGAGAAGGACAAACTTACATTATCGGGTGAAGACAGGCTCTATAAAGCCCTTGTCCATGCCGATGGGGGCAATTCAAGAAGTTTAGCACATAATCTTCTTCATAAGCATTGCCTTTATTCTACATTTTGTTAAGAGTAAATATAGATGTGATAATATACGAAAAAATGGAGAATATTTAAGATAAGATGAAGAGTGATGCTACATAACCAAGTAGCTATAAATGTATGTGCAGCGATACACGCAAAAGGCTCAGCCAAGAGCAATGCACATCTAAACTTCTTCACTACCAACCTTATGGTAAGAGTAAATATAGATCTGATGTGTAGAAAATGGAGGGCAAAGGAAAATAAGCTACAGAGTGATGGTACATGAACAACTACCTGTCAATATAAGTACACTGATAAAGGACATCATGTACTTACAAGAACAACGCAGAGCTAAAAAAATTCATTGGCATTGGATAGATTCTACCCTAATGTAACCATTCATACAGATCAGATAATTTGGAGCGAACAATTGATAAGCAAGCTATCATGCATAATGCTGACACATAATGAATCAGGTATGTATGCAAGTACAGTGATACAGGACAACATGTACTGACAAGAGCAAAGCAGCGGGCAACATATTTGCAATATCCTGTCGTTCTTTTCAAACCAGAATTCTTCTTCGAGCAGATTTCCTGCAAAAAAGATCCGTAAGGCACATGCGGAAAAGTAGAAGTTCAAATTGTCATGTGATTTCATAGACGGTACCTCATCCCGAACGAGACGATTGCATAACAAGGTTTTTCCATTCAATGTCTTCTAAATTTAGCACAGGGAGACTTCACCGGAAATTCGTTTATAGACTTGCCATCAAAGTGTGATTTCCTCGGGTAACACCGACATCTGCTGCAATGCTTCCTTGAAAAGCACAAGCAAGCTTTGCTCGTCATGACTATCCAGATTGACCCTCGGCTAGTTACAACAATGTAATGTAAATCATTGATGTGTTCGATCAGCAGAAAACAGGAAAATAATAACCATGAATAATAGCACTTACACGTAAGTTGGACAGGAAGATGTGAAAATGGTGTTTGTCTTCACTATAATCTTCCCATGATGGGAATATATGCACGTAGTCCCTAACAACATTGAAAGCATTGTCTTTTAAACTAGGAATAAATGGAATGGGGTTCCAATCTGCAGGAATTGGCCGTCTCTGCAGCTTGGGATAGGTCTTCGCATGTGGACTTCTTGTACTTTTTTCTGGAGTGGGATTTTTACGTGGTAATTTGGTGCTATGGCAAATGAAATCGGTATACCTTTTCTTTGGAGTGCAGGTCCTGTGTGATGGGGCGAGTGGTGTGGCCAGTGAAGTATGGGTATAGTCTGCTGGAGTCGGTCCTACGTTTTGTGTCACTGGTTGTACAGCCAATATAAGTGAGGCGCTGTCTGATTTCTCCGGCACCGCCACGTTTTTCAAGGACTTTGCTGGTGCTCCTTCAGGTTCGGCAATCACCCTCTTCTTTTTTGATGTCTAATGCACAAGAACAGCATTTGAGTGGAAAAACATGGTATGATGACAAATGGAATATGTATTGATAATGGATGGGCATGGCATCTCAAGTTATATGATGAGTAAACTAAGCAGATGGCGGTGCAACAAAGTAGAAGAAATGCAAGACAACATATGCAAGATACGCGCAATCAATAAAACCTTGCCAAATTAGAACAAGCACCTTGATGGGTGAACAGGACAGGCCATCTTCCTTTGACTCCTCGAGGTTAGAATAGTCATTAGGATGATATTACGAACAAGAATCAATAGGTGGGGAGCGACGAAGTTTCATTGCTTCCAGAATGGCACTCAATGCCTTGGTGCCAATTTTGTAAGTCATTGAAGTGTTCCACAATATTCTTCTGATGCGTGGATTCTGATATTCACTGTAATTGCGTATAATATCTGGGAACCATGAAAACACAAATAGTTGTGAGATTATCTTTGTAATGCAGATGATATTCTAATATAGGGGCGCCCCTGTAAACACTTGTGTGCTATCACTGGATTCTGATGAGAGAGCTCATGTGTGCTGTAATATGGTGCTTGCATTTGTATAATATGGCACAAGTACACAAAAAATAGGCTCTACAAGTAAGGATAGCTGGCAGATGATAGGTTCATAATATACTATATAGAGAGTTTATTGCCAAACCATGATAACAAGAGCACACAGCAACTAGGCAGATCATAGTGTACATAACAGGGGTACACCATAACCACGATATATAAATTGGGAAAGTGTAACTGGCTTGAAAATACGGTGTTGTTGCCGCTAGTAATTGAAAGCCTATCGATCACGTACAGGCCAGCTCTATTGAACATGGTAAAGAAGAGCAAGCAGATTTTGGATAAATAAATGTTGGTTGCGCAGTGCCCACACATGATGAACCAGAGTGCATTGAGAATGCAACTCCCAGCTGTCTCTCGACCATTTCAGGCGGTTGGATGAAGATCCTACGTCTCCTAACCCTTCTTCTTCCTCGTCTCTGATTCTTCCCATACAGAACACAGCACGGGCCGCCGGGACCACCGCCCCCACCGCTGTGTTCCTCCACCACCCCCACCCCCACCCCGCCCCAACCCCCACCCGTGTCGAGTTTTCTTCGCTCGGCGAGAGGCCCCACAACCACCCGAGCCCCTTCGATCGCACCGCGAACTCGGCGAAGCTCAAAAATCGACCGACCCAATTTTGAAATTTAGTCTACTGTGATTTAACTAGTGTGGAATATAAAAGGGGAAAACCATAAGCATTGGGAGTATAGTGTTGAGCGTGCCATGGTGGATCTGAAGGTGCAAACCGGACAAAGGCAACTTCGCAACCAAGACAAGAAATCCGAGTAAAAACAGTGGCGATCTATTTTCTTGCTGCGATAAATAAGTTGAGCAGATACGAAAGAGTACCGCCTCTTGTGCGGCGCCGTGTACGCATCTGCTGAGAATTTGACGGTGCTTCGGTAGCGATGGCTGTCAGCGGAGTGGATGCAGATCTAGGAGGGTAGACGGTGGCGGTAGGGCACGGTGGACGAGACGGTCATAGGAGCGGCGCCAGCAAGGTGGACGACGGCGGGGATGAAGCGAGAGGACGGGATGCAAGGATCCCGGTCCGAAGCCGTGGATGAGAGAGGTCGATCTCTTGTAATGGACGGCGGCGTGGGGTTATCAGCTCCGACATGGTGGAGGAGGACGGCGGTGAATGGGGTGGCGGACGGCGGCGGACGGAGGAGGGTGGGGTGGAGAGGGTGTTTTGGCGCCCATAGAGTACGAATGGGGAAAAGGGAGGTAGAGAGGAAGGGGGAACCATGTATTCAGGGCGCGCTTGTCTCAAATGCGAGGAAATTTACAAACTTAGCCCCTGTTTCAAATTTCTACTACATCACAACAACATTAGTCGGTTGGGGATAGGACGGTAATCTCGCATACAATCAATATTTGTCGACGAGAGTTTGTTTTGGCGCCCACCGTGTATGAATATGAATCGGGAGGGAGTCGATTTCGCCGAGGACACACTGTGTTTTGGCGCCCACCGTGTATGAATCCGGGTGAGAGGCGGTTACGTCACGTTTGGGTGAAATTACAAACCTACCCCTATCAAAACCTAGAGAAATCCAGCAGATAGGCTTTGCGTGGCAGGGATAGGCATTAGTGATTTCCATCTCGCAGATTTTGGTTTCGGGCGGTTACTGCTACTTTCCCCGCTTCGTTTAAATTTTGCAGAGTGCATGTTTACCGTGCCAACTCAATTCGAATCCCGTTTCTGTTCTATTTTTTTCGGGCGGGATCCATTTTCAATTGGAATTACATTCTATATACATCATTTTTTTATATATACTTTCAAAAGCACAACACCATTTATACATAAATATGGTTTACAAATGGCATGATCTCAGATTCATAAGGTTGTATCCATCAATTTGGATTTTCAAATATTTGAAACCACTTTATGTTGAAATCCAATGTATGCATTCCTCGCTAACTGTCTCCAATTAATGTGTGTTACATGCGGGTTTTTTAAACTTCTCAAACATGTATAATGTGCTTCACTCACGCAACATATAGTGTAATCCCGTTTAGACATTAATTGCATATAAACCATGCATTGTTTGTAATTGAAGAATCTATGGATCACCAATATTGATAAACTATATAACATTACATGTGTGCCCAAATTCAAATGAATATGCATGTTTGATACACCAATTTGCGTTATGATATTATCGATGTCGTGATCTCCAGTTTAAATATTTGAATCCCCTTTAATCCAGATATTCGTCTCATATAGCTATCACTCATGCTTATATACGACTATCTCTTTGGACCTATACGCGTTCATCGTCTCTCAGGTATCTCTCGTGCTACCTCTATGTCGAAAATGATCTTTTATCTTCGTAACACACTGACGGTACTCTCTCCCTCGACCTTCGTCACTCTATCTCTCTCTAAGTATATCTCGCTCCCTGCTATGTGTCTCTAACTATGATTCTCCATGTGGAATCTCTTTCTCTCACACAAACACAAAACATTGTCTCTCGGGGTCTCATTTCTCTCTACTATTCCCATGTGTGCCACTCGCACACCCCTCATACAGAGATGTCTTTCGCTCCTTAGATATGAGAACCTACGACTCTTCCTCTTCAATATCTCTTTCTCACACACAAACACAAACTCTGCCTCCTGTGGTCTCATATTTCTCCATTGTTCTCTTGTATGTCGCTCACACACACCCTCTCTCCCTAGAGATATCTTGCGTTCCCTTGTATGTCTCTCTAGCTATCACTCGCTAGAAATATCTTTCTCTCGCAGACACAAAACTCCGTCTCTCTAGATCTCATTTCTCTACGATATCTGTTTGTATGTGACTCACATGCACCCTCTCTCTATCTCTCTCACACCCACACACATAAGCCAGCCTTCTATCCACTCGACTCCTATCTCTAACGCACACTAGCTAGCATCTTTATCTTTCTATTTATCTGTTTCTCCATCAACCTTCTTTCTCGCCCTCACTCTTGATTCCTATCACGCACACTAAATATGTTTCTCTCTACATGCAGTCAAGTGCCCTCTCACACACATATATAACTTCACCCTTTGAACCACCCGACGGTCATCTCCAACACCCAAACTAGAGGATGTCCCTCTAGCTAGCATCTCCATCTCTGTATCTATCTGTACTTTCTCCGTCAACATTTATTTCTCGCGCGGAGTCTTGCTTCCTATCATCCACACTATATATGTCTATCCATACATATGCATTTATAGGTTGGTCTCTTTTGCACAATCGTTGCGCCTCACTCCCTCTGCTCGCCATAGATGCATGCTCCAGCCCACGCCACTATCTCTTAAAGACAAAAACACATGCTCAATTGTCGAGCCTTCTTCCCTGCATTCTCACATGCATGCATATTGTCATACCGATCCGTCTCTCCCATGTCGTTGATCTTATGACATATGTCTTCTTTCTTTTATCTCGATCATGCGCTCACGCACACACACACACACATCCCACGTATACATGTATACCTCTCACACATGCACGTTCAAGGTCTCTATGTCTCCATACGTAGTTAATTACCCTCAATCCAAACCACATCGAATCGTTCTCCTCTTTTGTGCACATAACTTCTGCCTGGATGTGTAAAACACACACTCACACTTAACAATCTCCTTCTAGCTACCCCCCCCCCCCCCGCCTCTCACTCTTCCCCTATATCCCTGAAACCAATAAGACCATCCCTTTGTTTAATTCCCGCCTACATGCACCATCGATATATAGTAGTCTTCCTCGGTGTCTCTCGAACAAACACGTTCTCTCGATGTCAACTCCTCTCACGCGCACACACCTTCTCTTCCCTCTCTACGGGCATTTTCTCTCTCGCACCCCATCGTTGGTGGCCTCTGCCATACACATTACCTCTCTATGATGAAGCCATGCACACTTAAATTACATCCGCCACCGAGGACCCCACGACACACACACACACACGCACGCACGCACGCACCCCCCCCCCCCCCACACACACTAAGACTCCATCTCTCTCTCTCTCTCTCACACACACACAAACACACACACACACACGCACGCACACACGCACACTCCCCCACACACACTAAGACTCCATCTCTCTCTCTCTCTCTCACACACAAACTAAGACTCCATCTCTCTCTCCTCTCTCTCTCTCTCTCTCTCACACACACACACACAAACACACACACACACCACACACACACTAAGACTCCATCTCACACACACATGCTCTAGGTGGAGCATTTGTTCCTACCACCCTTCATCCAACCTTACCCATATGATAAACAATCACCTTTATTTACTTGCATAACATGGACAAATTCCACTTTACTTTAGTAGTCAGCAAAATTATCATCTATACCCTTATAAAAAAACGAGTTGGCGGTGATGGTGTGCCTACCATTTTGTAATACAGACCGTATGATCTATATCTGAGGATAGAAAGCAAACTATGATAATTTTACAAAAGACACCCGCACCTCTCTCGACATCATTATCTCCCGCAACCTCATTCCTCAGCAATTAAAAAAGGAATAAGTCTCTGGAACAATCTAGCATGCATGGTGGCCGCTGCTGTCACGCGCCATCCATCCCCATGCCTCCGCCCATTCCGACCAGCAGTCACCACCACGCTCCACTCCTCCTTGCCTTATCTCTCATCTTTCATTTTTTCGATGACATTCTCGAGATACCAGTTTTTTGATAAAATTCTCGAGATATCATTAGTTTTTACACATGGGATTACTCCTGCATGGGTCAATCACAATGTGTGTTTTGTAAAAAATGCATATTGATGTTCCGTGCAATGCACGAGAATCTTGCTTGTAATTATATAACGCATAAATCACGAGCAGGAAGTGACATTTTTTTGACACAACCACGTTAACATGGCCACGTAAATCACTAGCTAAAGTAAATACCATTATACTTATAACCCGATGCAAAAGGTTGAGTACATGTCCGAAGAGTAGAGTCACACCAGTTACGTGACGCCCACTTAAGTAGACACGTATGTTACAATTTGTGCACCCACGGGTACACATGATGCTGCACATTTATTTAAGCCGGAAGGCGAACCCAAACAGTAGCTGCATTCATTCCCCTCCCGCCGCCTCTTCTCTGTTCGCAGTCGCCCGGTAGCCCTGGGCCGTCAAGGTAACAACATACGCCATACTCCCGCCGGAGGGGCGCTTTAATATGGAAATTTTAGTGATCATGCATGCATCTTTTTGTGCTAGCACTCCTATATAAGGGTTGACCGGTCGCTTCCTACGGACGTGCGCAGGGCGGTGGAAGAGGATGGAGAAGGGAAGCGGGCTGTGGAGTAACTTTTTTACCACAATTTCTTAGGAAACTGAGTGCAATAATTGAGTAGTTTTGCAAACTACCAAGATTACACACAAACGGTTCAAAACCTATACTCCCTTGCCAGCGCGCGCTTCCCGCGTGAAACGGCCAGCGTCGCCCTGGAGCGTCAGTGCCGCATTAATGCCCGGCCAGAGCGGAGGCGACCTCTCACTGGCGCCGGCTTTGAAGTGGCGCGACGGCCGAGAGAGCGCCGCTTCCCGGTGCACGTGACTGCTCCGCGTCGAGACTGGCCATAGGCCCTGTTTGGATCCATGGGGTTAGAGTTAGTTTGAGCTAGTTGGGGCTCAAATAGCATGAGGGTTTAAATTGGAGCAAGTTGCACCGAACCCACCAAAAAAACTATCCCACCCAAGAGGTGCTAACTAGAGATAGTTCTCATTGGGACCTTGAAAAATCACTTTTCTCTCTCCATGAAGTGCATTTATTGTCAATCTAACCCCTTCACCCAAACACCTCTTTGGCTACAGTTAGTTTAGGGTTAGTCATGAGTTAGTCTAACCTCTAGCTAAGTTAGAGTATCAAACAGGAGCAGTATAGGACATGCAAGTTGCTCAAAGCATACAAGCAAATTAAATGCGTGAAAGGATTTTTTTGTTTTTGAAAACGGAACGTGAAAGGTTTTTTTAGATTGCTCTTGGCATGTCGCTAACATGTGATAGTTAACCGACCTCAATAGACGGCAGAAACGCCAGCCCGCCGCACTTTGATAGAGACGAGGAAGGAGAAGCGATACAAGCTGCTGGATTACTAGAGATAGGTGTCGCACGGAAGCCAAGAAATATGGTGATAGCATGGGTTAGCCATGTACTAGTATGATGTAACTACACTGGGCTGCCGTGTTTCGTACTCTTCCGGTCCACTCTGGAGATGATTAGTTAATTTTATACCGCTAAATAATATTAAATATTATGAGTGCAGACACTCCACCACGAGGTTCCTTGCTCCTTCTCAGTCGTCCGGAATCTATGTTCTTTCATTCTATTTTTTTATGTGAGCTTTGTCCATCCTTTTGCTAACACGCGAGACATCTAGCATCAAGGTGCACGTGTTATGCAAGGATCGTTCCATCTATATGAAGAACACGTGGGACTGGAACTACGAGACGGACATGTACCCAGGAGTGGACGTACGAACCTAAGTAATGTAGCGCAGTAAGTGAAGTAGAAAGGCACAAATGGTATGAACATGCATGGTATATAGGGTGTGTTTGGTTGCGTTCTCGTCTCAGCATAGTTGTTCCCTCTTCATGCATGCTCAACTCAGCACCCCTCTTCATGCATGCTCTCTTCATGCATGCTTCTAGTGTATTTGTGCTAAACTAGTGTGGACTCATGCACCCTCCATACACTCTACGAAACACCCAAAAGTAGGTCGAGAAGGGAACTCTTGGGTGGTATTTGTTTCTTACTACGTACTACCACTAAATGTTGTACATGCAATGCACGGTGATGTTATGGAGTACGTGCCTAAGTACTCTACTACTATATTAGTTCGAGGCACATATTAACTTTTATATTTGTTTACGTGTAAGCCCCGAGACCTTCCAACTAGACGTGTCTTTCTCTCCAGGTCGCACTTTGTATCGTTCATTCCACTAGGTACTACTACGTGTGGTCTCCGACCCAGAAGTGGAAGAAGTGGAGACGCTCTACCACGCTGTTTTTTGCGTTGGGCTCTACCACGCTGTTCATGTCCCACTCCTTTCGCTGACGTGTGGGACATCCAGCACATGCCGTGTTTGGCACCCTTCGTCGTAAGAGTTGAAACGCTAGCATTCATCAGAAATAAAAAATAATTATAAATCGGCAGTGATACAATTTTTTTGCGAACCAATCAGCAGTGATACTATACCACGCGGTTTCCTTCCTCCTCGATATCGGAAAGAATACTTCCGTTCGCCAACATGTGGGACATCGACCATCCTGGTCCACTTTCCATGCACGCAGAACTCCAAGGGAGAGTCACCCAGGTCGTCGCGCCGCGGTAACAATGACTAATGAGCCGTCATGACTTCGTTGAATTCCGCTTCTTGAAGAAAACTACTGTACCAATAAAAGATCGCTACCTCATGAGTTACTCCAACAGAGGCCTCCTTTCGTTCATAGGATAGGAATATGAAAATCATAGGAAGTGAGATGACATGCATCTCAATTCCTATAGAGAAAGAGATGCCATTTGATGCTTAGGATAGGAATTTTTCCATTTAGTCTAGGCTAATGTCTTCGTAATTTGCTCTAAAAACTACAATAGTAACTAGTAATCTGGTACATGCTCGTACTCGCATTACGCACACACACACTAACTACTAGTACTACTACTTCTCACATGTTGGCTGCACGGCGTTGTTCTCCTTCCCAAATTTTTGTCGGCGACACACCCCACCGTGCTTGGATCTCCACGACCTCTCCAGCAAATGACAGCGTCGTCCTTTTCTTTCTTGCGGCGGTGGGCCTCTCTTTTCTTTAGTGCTTTCTGACTTTTTCGCTCCCTTTGTGCAGCTTTGGCCGCCTCTTGCTCTACTGCCCATTCGGCCTTGGCATCTTCAAATTCCTCCCACATAGTTGTGAGGTCGCGAGCGGCGATGAACTCGGCACGGCGGGATGCCATCACTTCCCTACCATTTTGTGTGCGGTCGTGGGCGGTGAGGAACTTGGCGCGGCGGGATGCCATCGCTGCCTGACCGGTTAGTGTGCAGCGTGGTGGCATGAACGGCGCTTGGTGAGAGCTCTGGGGTGGAGTGGCCGGACAACCCGTATAGTGCATTGGTTTGTCAAGAGCTCAAGGACATAAGACGAAGCAAATTTGGATTCCCCTTCAATCCTGGTCATTTATTACCGAGTAAAATGCATTGGCGGTCATCGAACTTGTCTTGATAGCTCACTTTGATCATTGTATACGAGATATGGTGATTATATGGTCACCGGCTCGGTAGCATAGCTCAGATTTGTCTTGTTGACCAGTCAAAAAGTCCACATGCGCCTCATCAGCTCGTGTTCTTTATTTATCTACGCGGGCCTACCTGTCAATGGAGAAAGAAATACTGTAAAATCCAAAATTATGCCGGAGTCTGGACCGCTTCCGGAGCCCGCTCTCACCACCCTGGCCCCTCAAGACGCCAGCTGCCCGCTGCATGCATGCATAGCAAGTAGTACTCCTTATGTGGAGGAGAGAGAGGCATTGACAAATTCAAGGAGTGGGCTCTGCAAGAGCCCGTTTCTACACGTGCTCCTAGGTATAAAAAAATAATTCTAAAAAAAGGCATATAAAACAATTATGTCTTAAAAAAAGAAAGGTAAAAAAACATTTGAGAGGAAATAGATAGAGAGAAAGTGAGAAAAAGTTGTAACCTGGGCATTACATGAGGAAGGAGGGAGTGGTGCACATGCCAAGTTCACTGGGCTGCCGTGTTTCACACTCCTCCGTAAATCCTGATGGAGACAATAGATTTCATCAAAAATAAACAATGAATACTCGTTGCTTCGTCCTCTATATCGAAAAGAATACTTTCATTCGCCGACATGTGGGACGTCGACCATCCCAGTCCACCGCCATGCACAAAATTATCCTGGTCTACCCCGGTCGTATCCAGACCCAACCTTTCCCACTGTAAGTTGTTCGGACAAAGGAACCATCATGACTTCGTTGAATTCCGCTTCTTCAAGAAAACTTACTATACCCGCAATACTGCTACCACACGCGAAGACTGGACGACACTGCATGTACCATGTCATATCACCGAAACCCACTAGGCCAAACTAGCCCGCCTAGGTCATCTATTTTGGAACGGAGGGAGTACGTCTCAAGACTGCTATGATTTTTTGTTGCACGCTCTTCGTACTTCTGCTACAATTTTCCTACCCTATGAACCAAATGAGGCCTGAATGTATGTCGACTATTGTCTGATCGATCGCTAAGCCTACAATTTTAGGAGCTAGGGCTATTGGTCGATTGACGAGGGATAAGTATAAGCGTACCACGAGCTCATCAGCCCCAACGCTTTCTCTTCGGTGAGTGTTTTGCAAGTACTATAGCTCGACAAAGAGCTAGCCTACTAACACCAAGAATCATCAAACAAGCCCTGGTGATATGATAAACAGTTCAAACTTACATCTATGCATGCCATATATTACATCAAAAGCTGGTGAGGATACATCTGTTTCCATAACTTGGAGAGGGTTCGCATGATTCATCGCATGATTCACTATCAAACAAAAGTAGCAAGATCCGCCCACACAAGACAGTGCACTAGCCCTAAGATGGTTTGATTACACGCATTGTTC
Source organism: Aegilops bicornis (assembly GCA_021605145.1). NCBI lineage: Eukaryota > Viridiplantae > Streptophyta > Magnoliopsida > Poales > Poaceae > Aegilops > Aegilops bicornis. The sequence continues at coordinate 192,529,059 of CM038673.1, read as the reverse complement.
TGGTAATTAAACATAGGGCAATGCAAACTACCCTGAAGGATTAGCGCGACCAACTATTTCTTGTCATCGATCTCTCGGGCAATGACCACAACATGGACATCGGCATGGGAATCGATTTGCAGGCGATGTCCACAGGATCGATCGCGACATCGGAATCGATCTTCGGGCGATGTCCACAGATGGACAGCGGCATCGGAATCGATCTCCGGTGATGCCAACAGGGGCGGGCCATGACATCGGAATCATCAAGGACGCCCACCAAAGACTGCACAACCCTAACATATTAGCAAGCACGTTGCAAATAATCAAAACCACATCTATGGTAATAAGCCATTATTTTTACCTTGTGCAGCTCACTGGGATCTCATCCCTCCGGGGCCATCTCCTCGCCCTTGATGGGGGCCATCACCTTGCCGGGGAATACTGCTTCTCAACGGCGACTATCTCCTCAAACTCGGTCTTGAGCCTCACATAGGTGGCAATCAGAGTTCCTGGGGTAGGCACGGTGGGGCCCTTGCTATTCTTCCAACTTTCTTTGAGGAGTTCGTCCGCCAACGTCCTCAACTCTTTGGCCAGTGCTTGTTTCTTGTAGTTCTTCTGTCGGGGAGGCTGATCGTACCCGCGGACACCTATGGGGCCGGCGGACCGGACCCCTTGTGGTTCGGAGGGGGGCGGAGATCGCACGAAGAGCGGATCGAGGCGATGCACACGAGCGGTTTACCCAGCTTCGGAGCTCTCCGGAGAGATAAAACTCCTACTGCTGCTTGTTTGATCTATTATGTTCTTGCTAGGGAGCAATGCGAGCTACAAAACCTAGCGTGAGTGTATCCAGTCTATGGCCAGTCGAATGGACCGAACCTTGCGAACCTTTGGAACCTTTGGAACCGAACCCCCTCTATGTTGCACTCGGGCCTCCTTTTATATGCTCAAGGGGTCTCCGATAGGTGGCAACATAGACGAGGGTACAAATGTAAAAACAGGAGTTGGTACACCTACTTGAACAAAGGTACAAAGGTGCAAAATACCTAACTCGACGGCAAGAAGGGACAAAGGCAATAAATGCCCGTCATTGTCGCCCAAACAAAGGTAACAGAGACCGTCAGTGCGCCTCCGCCGCCACGATGGTGAGCCTGTCGGCCACATCGCCGCTTTCTCCGCTGGCTGCACAGCCTCTCGACACGCCGCCCATGGAACGGTCCCATGGCGACACGTCAGGGTGAGCTGGAGCAGAGACGGAGAGAAGTTGCATGCCGCGGCGAATCCTTGTCGCGCCCGGAGACTTGTCGCGCTCGAGCCTTCCCGCAAGCTCCTCTTGCCGGGCCTTGTCTTCGCGTGCTCGAGTGGCCTTCTCGACAAGCTCCTCTTGTCGGGGCCTTGTCTTCTCAATCTAATACTTTGTTCTTGAATGGCTCCAAAGGAGCCACGGAGGATATTGGCGGTGGCGAGGCAAGCCTTGCCGCGGGGTGCTGCAACTGTCCGTGCACGAGTACGGGATACTAGGGTACCCCTACTCTAGTACACCAACATCTTCGTCTCCATGGGTTGGCCCGCCAACATGGTCAACTCATTAGTTAGTGCTCGCTTCCTGGAGATCGCTGTCTCCAGTGGGTTGTCCGCCGGAAACTCTTTGCCTAGTGCTCCAGGATCCATCATGAACTTACAAACAAAAAGCAATCGAAAGGAAACCACAATCGCAATCAAAACGAGAAAAGAATAGGATGTGAGAATCGGTCGGTGCTTCGCAAAAAGAAGATTCTTGGAATGAAAATATAGCAGCATACACTACAAAAAAAATACACTTCCGTGATGATACGTGTTTGTCACAGTAGGTCGCGTTTTTTTTCATGCATGTACATCCATGACAAATTTATGATGTAATCGGGATAGTCATACTGTCGTCAGAGAAGTGTTCCATGACATTACCAAAATTATCATCAAGGAAGTGTCCACTTCGACGATAAATCGTAGCGTCACAAAAGTGCTTTCGTCAAGGGTGACCGACACGTGGCATCCACCGTAACGGAACGCTGTTAAGCTATCGGGTCGGGTTTTGGATCCGATAACCCGTTAACAACCCCGACCAATGGGAAATTTGCACGTGTAAAATTCTTATTGGCTGGACGAAACACGTGTCAGCTCGTCAGTGGGTCAGATAGGCGCCTATGATATGTCGACACGTGCCACGCACTCCACCATCGCCCATTTAGCTTACAAAGCCGGCCCGTTTGACTTGGTCAAAAGTTAACGGGCTGGCCCATGAAAAGCCTGTTAAAGGTCTCTTCGCAAATAGCCCATTTTACGGCCCGTTAACTCACAGGCTGTTAGGCACCAAAGGAAATCGGCCTAACAACGTCATGTGGGCCGTCGAATATAACACCAGCCCATTTCACTTTCGGCCCATGTATGGCCCACGACGTCTTTCGGCCCATATGAGGCCTTTCAGATCTTCGGCCCTTTACAGTGCCCACGGTGACTCTAGCCCATAATGAACAGTAATTTTTGTTGGACCCGTTAACGGCCCTTGATTTACATGGGCCGTTTCCAGCCCGTGTTAGCTGTCGGGCTATTGATGGCCCATATGTTCTTGGGCTCCTTTTCGGCCCTCGATTACTTCCGCCCACATCGCCTGTTCCCCTAATGGGCCAAATTCGCCCATGGCAAGAGTCGGCCCGTTCTTGGCCTATTACCCTAATGGGCCAAAATCGCCCATGGCAAGAGTCGGCCCGCTTACGCCAGCCCGTCCTATATTCTCGCCCATTAACGACCCGTTATGCCCGTGATGTAATTAAGCTTTTGCAGTCCTACGGCCTGTTAACGGCCCATTACCGTGCTGGGCCGATACCAATTACGCTCGATTACGGCCCATGTACACCCATTTATCTGACGGCCCGAGGCCCACCGATTACAGGCCCATTTATTGAAGGCCCGAGGCCCACTGATTACAGGCCCATTTATCGACGGCCCATAGGAGACCCATGGATCCTACGGCCCGTATATGGCCCATGGATAGTTGCGGCCACTAGCAAACCAGGGAAAAAGAAGAATAGGAAATAAATAAGGCCGAAACTAACGCTGGGCTATTAAGGCGATTGCACAGATTACATCCACTCGGCATCAAAGATCGCCACCAGTGCAAATATAGGGAACACCCTACACTATACAAAAATGGCTTGCTGTTTTCTTCAGCCGGTGGCTGCACATTAAGAATAAATTTTGTATTGCACCAAAACAAATTACAACTATATAACAAAAGGAAGGTTGGCATAAAACGTAACAGTCTAGCAGATAAATGCACCACCAGAAGTTCAGAAGCTCGGTTCATTTGACCTGACTGTTACATTTTCATGTTGTATTGTCCGATGGAGCACCATAACCCTCGCCTTCATTTCCCCTAGGCTCCTGAACAACATAGCAAATGTCTGATAGTCTGCTTTCAAAACCATGCATATCTTGACGACATTGAGCAATGTTTCTCCTTGTTTCACAAATGGTCTCTATTAGGGAATGGACTTGTGTCTGGAGCGCAGATACATCATTGCTTTGAGCTTGCATATCTTGATCATGAGGCAGTTTGGACGATATTGCCTTAACAACCAACCCAAAGATTACGCAGAACGTGCTTTTAGCCTTTGTTAGTGGATAGGTCTTGACCCACCGCGACAAGAGGCGACATTGCGGTTATAGTTGCCTCGCCACCTTCGTAATGTGGCGGTTCCACCATTTTTTCCATAGCTCGCTGAAAATTTGAGGTTTTACATTAGTAGTACCGTAATGTAAGATATTAAGGAGGCAGCAAAACCAAACAAAATAGCTTTGGTCTATATACAGAACTTATACTGGTGAACCCATGTACAATATTAGTTGTATTTTATTGCAAAGTACATAATAAAACCAGGTTCCAAACATATGACCATGTACCATCGCTAATGTATTGTCTATTTCTTCACATTGTATTGAGGGCTAAGGATAAAGAGACGAAGTTTATAATACGGTAAGCATAGTATGACATCATTCATATCACAAAACAACCGAGAATGCATAAACAGGCAATTGTAACGCTCAGGGCAAGTCCAAAGACGGAACTAGATTACGGGTCAAGATCAAAGGAACATCACTCCTCCCTTTTAAACCTTGTAAGGTGCAATGATACCCTAAGATAATTGTCTATAAAATTGAAAGAGTAATAGACATTGGCTGCAAACCATGCAGTTCAAGGCACAAGTCAGAGTAAGTAGTAGTTAAAAGGGATGAGGATTAAGGACTTACAACAGCGGCTTTGACTGGTGTAGTCATGCCCTTCTTCTTGCTGGTGTGGAAGTCGTTGAAGATTTTCACAGCATTTGGTTCAGGTACTTTTTTGGTCCTTGCGGGCTTTCCTCTGCATTTAGAACAAGTCAATATAGATCTGATAATATGGTACAGCGAAAAGAGTGAAACATCAGCTAATTACAACAACCTCGCTGTGTGCAATATAGCTACGAGATCCTGTCGTCTGTTGGAATTTCACTTTCGTACGGTTGGCCTTGTTCTTTGAACAGTTCACCTACAAGAAGATAGATTTGTGTGGCACATGCGTCAATAGGACTTCAACATGGGTGCAAGCTTGTCTGGTTGCAGCATCTTGGCTATCCAACTTGAACCTCATCTGTTGAAAATTATGGGAGTCTCATTATCAGCAACCTAGAAAGTATGGGACAGAGAAAGACGATATTACTAGTTTCCATACATAACCATACTTACAGATAAATGGTCGAGGAAGGTGTTGAACTGGGTTTCGTCTTTGTCATTCCTGTACTGAATCCATGTTGGGAGGATACGTACATGACACCTAACGGCAACCGTTGCCTCTAATACTAACTTGGCTGACCCTGTAGCATCATGTGGCCTTTTTAAACCTGCCTCAAAATGGATCTCCATTCTTCCTCCTCTAGATTTAGTTAACCTATCGAGCATTATCCCTGATGTTTGTTTCCTCTTGCGCCTAGGTGCTAGTCCAACAACGAACATAGGAAGTGTTAGTGTACATCAAGCTGTGAGACTACATATAAAGAAGCATGCAACTGTAACTTGACTCCAGCAACTACCTTCTTGCTTTTGAAGCTCACAAGGTTCATCTGATATTGCCAACTCGTCTTGTGTCAAGAGTGCTTGGGAAGTAGTGTCAGGTGGCAAGGGAGCTTGGGAACATGCTTTGCTAGCTCGATTGACGCACGAGTATGTCGTGCAACTGGTAGTACTGTGGTAGGTGTTGCAAGAACTAGGGCTGTCTATGCTTGTTTGGTGGCAGCTATTAGTTTCTGTTTGGCTTTTTTTGCAGCTCGTGTAGCATGGGATGCCGTGTTTGTAGAATTTTCCGCTAGACTTTCACCTTCTATTGCACCATCAGTACCAGCAGAATCTGCAGGATTCATCCACTTCTCATTCCCTGCCATTTTGTGTTTCTTCCTCTTTCTCTGTGCCATGTTAAGTCAAGCCGACAAGAAAAACGAATAACAATTTAGTTCTTCAGAACAAATTGATGCGTGATGCAGACGAACTGAACTTTGATGTTAGACAACCACAGGATAGGAGGATGTAATATGTATGAAAAACAGGACGGAAGAGATAACCAGAACTATGATGTGTAAACTAAGAAGAAGACATTCCACCAAATTAGAAGCAATGCAATGGAAGGTAGACACCATATGAAAGATGCTACAAATATCGCTGTGCCAAGTTAACAGTGTCTCAGCATAAATGGCGTTTAATCAAATGTGAAGCAGTACAAGAAATAAATCATATGCAAGATGCAAACAACATCACACTACCATGTTAGAGGTCTCTCGTCATTAGTGCCATTGCATATTCACAGCATTGCATATTCACAGCTTATGATGTGTAAACTAAGGAGAAGGCATTTCAACAAATTAGAAGCAATGAAAGCTATACACCATATGAAAGATGCAACGAATATCACTCTACCAAGTTAAAACTATCTCGTCATAAGTGCCATTTCAACAAATTAGTAGTACAAGCTAGAAAAGAATGTGAGATGTAACCTATATCACACTCCGAAGTCAAACGTGTCTTATGATAAGTGATTGTTGCAGGTTACATAACAGTAGTAATTTGATGTAAGAACATGGTGTGATAGACATATATTGTATGTTCTAGAAACAGGAACACGTGTCTTATTCAAGTATAATGTGTAAAGTAAGCAGATGGAATTCAACAAAATTAGAAGCAATACAAGCTAGACATCACACATAACATGCAACCACATATAACAGTGCCAAGTTAGAGGGAGCACCAGAGATGCTGCACTAGGGGAGACGTGCTCATCATAAACACAGCTTTGTTGAGTGTCTATGCATGTGTTGTCTTGGAAATCATCTTGGGGGTGTGGAGTAGAAACTGTAGAGGCCCTCCGTTTGGAAGGAGCACCTTTATCCACTGCCTTGCTAACTTCCTTACGCTTCATTGATTTTGAATTGTCAAGTAAAACCGACAAGAAAAAGCAATAAAATTCTCTCTTCAGAACTCATTCATGCATGATACTGACAATCACTACTTTGATATAAGGCAAACACATGATACCGTGGATGGAATATGTACGAAAAACAGACGGCATGGCATGTTCACAACTGTTTGTGTAAACTAAGCAGAAACCATTCCAGCAAATAAGAAGCAATGCAAGCTAGACACCACATGAAAGATGCAACCAATATGACCCTGCCAAGTTAGAAGCGTCCCATCATAAATGGAATTTCAACAAATTAGAAGTAGCGCATTCTATAAATCATATGAAAGATGCAACTAATATCGCACTGCATATACTAAAGGTGTCTCGTCATATTGGTTGATGCGGGATACAAAAAAACAATAGTTTTATGCAAGGACATGCTTAATAGACAGATGTACTATGTACTAAATACAGGAAGGCATGTCACATTAACATGTATAATGTCACATTTACAGGAGTATAAGCTAAGGAGACTAGCACATGCAGTTTAACCAGATTGGAAGAATTACAATCTAGACACCATATGCAACATGCAACCACATATCACGCTGCCAAGTTAGAGCAAGAACCTGCGATGCTAGTGTAGGGAAATGCTGTAATCAACTACTGAGCTACGTTCACTATCTTCATCTAGCATTTCGCTTTCTTGAGAATCATGTCGGAGGTCGACGCAGCATTCTTTAAATGAGGAGTAGTCCCTTGCCCGCCTGCCTCGTCATAAGTGATTGATGAGGGATACACAAGAACATTAGTTTGATGCAAGAACATGGTTAATACACAGATGTACTAGTATGTACCAAAAACAGAAAGGCATGTCATATTCAAGGGTATAATGTGTAAGCTAAGAAGATGCAATTTAACCAAATTGGAAGCAATACAAGCTAGACATCCGACTGGAGTGGTGAACATGATCATCTAGGACCTGAGAGCCTGGTGGGAGGCGGGCTGCTTCGCCACCATCGCGGCTTTTTAGTTGGCTTCGGTGATGCCTGTCTTTCTTGGGCTTGTCATCGCTCGGCCAAAGGCCCTGACTAACTATTTGTCTTCCGGGTGCTCATGGGATGGTGGTTCATGTAAAAATATCTTCCCTTATCTTAATAAAGACCAACTTCGCCTTTCGAATACAAGCTAGACACCATATGGAACATGCAACCACATATGACACCGCTGAAGTTAAAGCAAGCACACGGGATGGTGGTTCATTGCAGCGAGGTCATCAACTCCAGAGCTACGTTTACCATCTCCATCTCACGACATCGCACCCTTTATAGCGTTGTAACGTGTCTTGCCTACCAAAGATCTGAAGCTGGAGCGACTTCTCTCTTTTCTTTGCTGCTTCTCTTTCGGGGAGAGTCTGAAATACCCTTGCATAAAAACACAATAGTGAGAGTATGGGTGAAGTGTGTGCGTAACTAGTGCCTTTGTAAAAAGTAGCAGATAGCGGTGGCTGAAAAATAAATGACAGGAGACATATGATAGCTCTACAACATTGCATGGCAAACAAAATTAGATTCTACTCTGTATGATTTTGTAATATATGAGCACAGAAATGCGGTACTCCTCCAAAGACACCACCACATGTGGTCATATCTAAGATAACAATGATCGAAAATAAATAGGTCGGTCGATTCTTTAATGAACCGTCCGATCTATAAGGAGCAGGCAGATGGCCTTCGTCTACCTCTCGCCGATCCTTTGTTGACGATCTTTCTCGAACCTCCAGCGACCACCGGCCCAGACCCGTGCCTCCGCCGCCCCGCCCTCCCATCGACCTCACACCACCGCCGTGCTTGGCAGCGCCCCCAAGCCATCCCTTTAATTCCGGCCGACCTCCAGATCGGGCGCCAGTAGCTCTAGGCCGCAGACGCCCTAAGATAAACACTACAGACTGCTTCCCGGCGTAATAGTCGTACTAGCGCTGTTACACCGGGAATGCTTCAGATAATTGGGAATCAAGCGGCCAGAAATTGAAATTGAGGCTGACGGACCTCTAGCTAAGGTGAAAAAGTATATGAGGAGAAACCTTGTGCATTGCGAGTTACTAGGAACATCTAGTATCAAGAAGAAGCAGTCAACTAGTGCCTTCTGTGGGATGAATACCGTGCAAGCAGAGACGTAAGATTTGCACGAATAAGGGAAGAGGAGTACCTTCTTCGGTTGCCGATGTGGTCACCTCCACATGTCGCGGCGATCTTCTTCTTTTTACCGGGGAAACCGATGCTCTGGAGGGTGCATGCTTGGACGAACCCATGGCCAAATTGTTGACTGTGTTGCCATGGCCGTATGTCAGTGGAGGGGAAGCAGATCCGAGGCGGCGAAGGACGGTGTAGCAGGAACAACTCCGATGAGGTGGAGGGTGGCGATGTTGGAGCGGCAGCGGTGAGGCGCAGGACGGCGTGGTTGAACTGGCTCGGGTACGGACGGCTCGGCCTCGGCTTCAACTACTAGCCGTGGAGGGTGTTATGTTGAGGTTGCGGTGGACGACGACGTCGGGGTATCGGCTCCGCATGATGGAGGAGGGTGGCGGTTGATGGGTAGGATGGGGTGGCGGACGGAGGACGCCGGGGTTTTGCGGCTGGTGGAGAGGTAGTTTTTGTGCCCACGGAGTACGAATGGGGAATCGAACGGTGGGGGGGAACCATGTTTGATGCTGGGACGGGCTTGTTTTTGGCTTTTTGAACAGAAGATGGGACGCGCTTGTTTGAAATTTGGGGAAAGTACAAACTTTGCCCCCTCTTAAATTTTGGACCCATCATGGGTCGGGGGTAAGATGGTAATCCCAGGTGTCCCAAATAGTGGGCGGGAGCGATTTCGGCCGCGCGCATGTGTGCTTAGGCGGCCATTGTGTTTGAATATTTTTCGGAGGCGGTTGCGTGGCGTCTAGATGAAGCTACAAACCTACCCCGGTTTAGACCTTTGGACGTCGGGCTGGTAGGTTTCATAGGTCGGATTTATAATAAAAGTAATTTCCTTGTACTACCAAACTTTTGTCTCTCGCGGTTTCGGACGAGTAGAGGCTCTTTTGGCACTTCGTTCGAAATTTTGAAACACAAGCATTCACGTTTAGAGTACTCTTGAACTATGAGGATTGACATAAATAGACAATGTTATATTTGACCTTGTATGTTTGAAAACCTCATTAAATTATCCGCTTCCTTTTGAAATTTTGACACTTGAAAATCCTATAACTATGATTATTTTGGAATGGAGGAGCTAAATTTGAATCTATTTTGTACACGACTACATATGCTATTATGTACAAAATCAGAGCAAAGATTGGTACCCCCATAGTTTAGGTATGGTTTACAAATGCCATGATATCAAATTCAAACAATTGAATGGACATCATGTTGAATTCGATTATTTAAAACCACCTTAGGTTGAATTCAAATGTATGCTAGTTCATAGGTAGCTATTTATAAATGTCCATTGTGTAACTTTCGTATGTATAATGTGCTTTACACACACAACATGAACTATACTCACGTTTATATTCGATTGCTAATGCGATGCATTGTCTGGAGTTCAAAATACTAACTAGGTGGATCAATTGTGTCGAATAATAACATAGACATGCTCAAATTTGATAGAATCTAGATGTCTGATGGATCAATGACTGCTCCTTACGCGACTTGCAAATATCATGATCCCATCCTAATATTTGGATACAATTTATATCTTTAATCAATGTGTGGAGCAGTCTTTTACGTGTAGTTTCACTCTCGATCGGTGGTCTCTCACACATGCTCACACACTCTCTCCCGAGGTGTCTTTCTCGCACACATGCTCTAGATATAACCCTCCCTCCCTCTCGTAACCATTTACAACTTTTTTCACTAACCTTTATTACAAGCACTCTTCCTCTTGCAAACATACACACACACAATCCTCATTGACCCTTTCTATATACATGGACCTGCCTACGTGTCTCATGTATGCACATTATCTTTACGCCTGTCTCTCACGCATTATCTCACACCTCTCTTCCTAATCTACGAGTATGATTCTAGCAGAGCATTTTGTAGGATGCCCCTTAAAGTTAGGTTGGATGAATAGTAATATCAGAGATAAAGGTGTTACCTTAGTCCAAGAACCTAGGGTTACAAATCCTAGCTGGCTTTGTCAGTGGACACAGAGTCCTTCCCAATTCTGCTATCTTTATCTTGTACAACTAGTCATCCATGGGTCTTCCTAAATGTGTCATGGGCTGACCAATGTGGCGCAGGACGGAACCGAACGAAGGGCCTCACCTCGACCCACCGGACCTCACGTGGTGACACACCCTCTGCCCCCACATCTCATTATCTTCTCACACCCACACATACCAACACAAACACCACACACAAAGTTTCTCCTGGTGCCTCTATTCCCTCCCCCCTTGCATATACACACTCAAGGGAATGGAATCTCTTGTCGTGACGTCATATTCATCTCACTCTCTCTAGACCACTCTCATTTCTCGTGCTATCTCTCCCACGCCCCCCTCCCCGTCGGCCCCTCTATCCATGCCTCTCTCGAATACGTAATACACACACATACCTCTCTAGGCCCCGCCAAATGCATCAACTACACATTCACACATGTTACATCACACACCCCATTGATCTAAAAAGCCCTCTCTTCACGTTTGTTTCGCATACAACATTCCTTTTGAATAAAGTGTGGCCGAAAAATTATTTTAGAGGTTCTACATATATACAACATTACAAAGTTATATGGAGGAGTACGAATGCTAATTTGCATTGCATGGTGCCCACAATGATATGTATTCCAAGACCGTGAATTTGTATATTTTTATACTATATACAAAGTTAGTCATAATAAATGTAAACGAAGAGCATCTCTCTCTCCATCGCATACCCCCTCAGACGCCTTTCACGTATGCACACAAAACTATCTCCGTGTCCTCTAAAAGTAAGCCCCGTAAAAATTCACGTTGTTTCATCTTTCTCTCGCGATATATGCAATGATGATCATTGTATTTGAAGCAAAAGCACGATACATACATTGGACTTCATAATCCACTCATTACGGTCACCGTTTACGTTTAGTGGTTATTATACAGTCACGGGCTCACCGTACAACTTTGTATTTGCTCATGACATGACTAGTTGACCAGTTAAACGCTCCACGTGGCACCTCTAGTGTTGCATCGCATTATCTCACTAACATCGTGCCCACCTGTCGACTTGTATCTACTCTACATCTCCACTATTATAAAATACATAAAATACACTCTTATAAAAATAGAGTTGGTGATGATGGTGTGCCTGCCATCCCGCAATATAGGCCGTCCGATTTATATCTGACGGATAGGAAAGAAAATATGGCAATTTTGCAAAAAGGTACCCACACACCTCTCCACATTTGCAAATAAGGCCTTCCCTCGTTCATCCTTTTCTCTCACAAGATAAACAGGTCATACAAATGCATCTTGATGTTACGTGCAACGCACGGGCATCTTGCTTGTAAGAATGAAAACAAACAACAAAAAAATATTTTGACGGTGGTTCGAAGTCATGACCGTGGGCACAGCGGACAAGGTGGCCTTGTATTGGTATGTTGAGCCGTCTATTTTAGCACACAGGAGCTGGTGTGGTGATTATACACACACGCACGCATGCACACGAACTCCATCCACGCAACACTCACACAAACACATGCACCCACGCACGCACGCAACACTCACACGTACACACGCAGTCACGCACACACGCAACACTCACATGCACACACGCACGCATGCATGCACACACCAATACACCACACGACCAACACACACTCTCACGCTCAAGTGCTCAACCTACACGTGCATGCGCACACATCGGGCCCCAGCTGCATACATACACAACCAGGTGATTCCCGCGCACGGGTTGGAGCCTTGTCGCACCTGCGTAAATTTGTGTTTATCTGACCTTTTCCCGATGCGAACTAACAGGTGGGACCCACAAGGAACGTGGTCAATTTAACTACTCAACATTGCGCCACGCAGACTATTTGGCCGGTCAACAGAGTGCAATCCGATGCTGAACTGTGAGCAAGTGACCGGATAAGCACCGCAAAACATATATAGTGACCGTAATCAGCTTATTCTGAAGTTCGGTGACCGTATTATGCTTTTCTCTCAGAGGCCCGCCAAAACTACATCTCTACACGCTCGCATGTTACATCTAACAACTATGCAATACAGCACTACTACTACACTCTAACACAATAAATCATATGCGTTTTTAGTTTTACTAGATATCATATGGTTACTTATAATTATTCAGTTTGCATACATTAAAATTGCCTTTGAAATGTATGGCCAGTATCATCTACCGCGCGGGAAAAATCCTGCCCTTTCCTGTTTAATCGGGTTTGTATCGATGGATCGTGCGAAACAACAAAAATATAGTACTATACAGTACAAGTGATAGTTCACTAGGCCGTCGTGTCGTCTACTCCTCCGTCGTAAGAGTGGAGCGCCCGCTTTCATAAATCTTCTAGTCTCATTCGCCGACATGTGGGACATCAAGCTACCGGGTCCACGTGCCATACCGGAATACAGTGCAGAGCAGCCGGGGTGAAGCACACCAGTCATGGTGTCGGCGTAGTAATGAGCAATGAGGCGTCAAATCACAAAGCTGCACCTTTCCCGCAGTTAAGTTGGAGAGACGAAGTAATAATGCTAAAAATAGAAGTTGGAGGGACGAAGCAACCATCATTTAACTCGTTGCTGAATCCGCTTCTCCCTCATCTTCTTCAACTTAACCACGTGTTGCTTCTGCCATTGTTCTGCCTCATGTGGGACGCGGATCAGCATGGTAAAGCACTGACACGTGGGACCGCATGTTAGCAAACCGCCAGGACAACGTCCTCCGAAAATAAGAAACCTCCCCCGCCATCCGCGTGGCAAAATTGTCGGCATTCTGGGAACGGGGGTCCCCAGACTTGCCTGCCTGCGGCCTGCGGCGTGGCTCAAGGGGTGGCCCAGCACGGCCCATCTTCAGCAGCACAAGCTCAAGACCCTCACGAGGGGCCAAGCCTCGCGGGGCGGACGACAGGGAGCTTCCTCAGGCACGGCCTCGTCAGGCTGGCTCGCGAGGAGGTGAAGAGATCAAGGCGGGGTACCTCACGAGGTGCCCATGACGCAAGCCATGACGACCAAGGGCGCCAGGTGGGCGCCAGCCCGCGCAGTGTCCTCTTTCCTCTTTGGTGCAAAGGGGGCAAGCGCAGGCGAGAGCATCAAGCAAAGGCATCCGTTTCGGTGCAACAAGACCAAGACCGTCGCAACGGCAGGAAAGAAGTCATCGTGGAGCCCAAGTCGGCGTCACCACCAGAGCCTTTGAATGGCGAGGACCAACTTTAGTCAGGATAAGTGTACTAGATGTTCCCCTTCAAAATGGCCAATTGTTGGCGCCCTTCCCGCTCAATATTTGGGAAGAGGCCCAGGGCCCGTGCCTATAAATAGGACTAGCCACCCCCAGGGTAGAGGCAGCTCAGGCCGGATCCAGCAGATAGAGCATAATCCAAGGAGAGAGAGAGAGAGAGAGAGAAAGAGAGAGAGAGAGAGAGAGAGAGAGCGACTGAACTCCCCCTAGCAGTTCATCGCACCAGCCGAGAACAGACCCTCGCGAGGCTGTTCTTCCTTGTATTGTTCATCATCGGCCCAAGAGGCAATCCACCACACCACACCTTTGGAGTAGGGTGTTACACCACAATGGTGGCCCGAACCATTATAAACTCTGTGTTTCTTGTGTTGTTCCTTTCATAGTTTAGATCCTAGCAGGCGGCGAGGTGCAGGTAGGTAGAGGGCGAGATCTCGCCGCCTGAGTTCGAACCTAGAGGGTCTGCCGAACCCGAAATCCGGCATTTGGCACGCCAGTAGGGGTGCGCCGAATTTGTCTTCCGCCGCCTGTTCTTCGCCGACCATCGCATCCATGTCGACGCTTCGTCGGGCCCGCTGAAGCGCTGAGCCGCTCGCTTCCGCAGACGCCGTGACGGCCCCGTCGGCGGCCGCTTCGCCGTTCCCGTCGCTTGCCGTCAACGCCGCCATCGGCTCGGGCGGAAAGAGCAGCAAGTATCGCCCCAAAGATCCGTCCGTGAGGCGAGACGGCCAGATCTTATTCCCTCACTCGCCTACTGGTTCTTTTCGCCTCGCACTCCGCACGCCCATGGAGGCTCGAGCTGCGCTCATCGCGGCAAACGAGCTCCTACGCTACTGCCCTATAGACGACGTCAACGAAGAGTGGCTCGACCGCGTCGCCGAGCTCGTCCGCGCCGCAGGGGACTCCCCCGTGCCGTCCTTCTCGCTGCACCGTACCCACTCGCCTGCTGGCGATGAAGCTCCGGGCGCCTCGGCCGCCTCCCCCTCAAGAAGGCGCCTGCCCCAAGGCGCGTGGCCTGGCGGAACCCACTCCGTCGGCGCCGGGCAGCAAGAGCAGAGCTGTCAAGAGGTCCCTCGCCCCAAGAAGCTGCCCGAGTGCTCTCGCACCGCTCGTCACGACCACGCCCTGCTCCAAAGACGCTAAGACACCGCGCTGCTCCCAGCGGCAGCGCATGGGGACCCGCAAGACCAGGCTCTTCATTACCAAAGGCCTCCCGTGGCCACAGCAGGCTGCCGCGCCTTAACCACCGAGCTGCGCAGCGTCGCGTGGCGCGGCAAGTTCAAGCCAGACCTGCCTCCTCGCTATGATGGCACGTCCGACCCTGCGGAGTTCCTCTAGCTCTACGAGCTGGGCATCGAAGCCGCCAATGGGGACGAGAAGGTCATGGCGAACTGGTTTCCCATGGCACTCAAGGACGGGGCCCGCATCTGGCTCCTGAACCTGGCTCCTGGCACGATCTCCTCCTGGGACGAGATGCTCATCCGCTTCATCGTCAACTTCCAAGGTACTCGCGACCGGCCTCCTGCCGTGAGCGACATGCGCCGCATCAAGCAGCAGATATGGGAGACCCTGCAGAAGTACATCCAGCACTTCAGCAACGCACGCCTCAAGATTCCCAAGGTGACCGAGGTGGCCATCATCTCCGCCTTCTCCGACGGTGTGCGTGACATCAAGATGAAGGAGCTGGCGATGCATGAAGATCTATGCACTTCCTTGGAGCTGTTCAACTTGGCGACGAAGTGCGCCAGGGCTGAGGAAGGACGCCTTTCCCTCCTCGAGCTGCCAGCCGCAGACCCGGAAGAGAAGAAATCCAAGGCCAAGGATGTGAAGCGCAAGGGGGCTGCCGTGCTCGCGTCTTCCAAGGGCAGCCAGTACTGTGTGTACCACGACCTCCACACCCACAACACCAACGAATGTCAAGAGCTCCGAGCCGTGCGAGAAGGGAGAATCGATCGACGCCCCGACCGCAACGATCGAGGCTACGGCCAAAGAGGAGGAAGAAACGCAGGACGCTGAGAAGACCGTGGCCCTCGTCAAGGGTGGAGTGACCGACCTCGCGAGGATCGCTGGCAGGATCAGCCTCGCGAGGGAGGCTGGAAGGATCAGCCTCGCGAGGATCGCCCGCAAGGAAACGCAGGCGTCCCTCCTCTGCCGCCGCAACCAAGGAGAAATGAGGACCATCATCAGGACGAGGGGGCTGGGGGCTTCCAGGAGCCGCGCGCGATCACTTGCATCATGGGCGGAGCTCAAGCCCCACCCTCCCAACGCATCTTCAAGCAGTTCGCCCGCGAAGTGAATGCAGTCCTCCCCAAGCTCGAGGCCACGCGCCTTCTCAGGTGGTCGGCGTGCGCCACCACGTTCAGCTCAGCGGATCAGCTCAAGTGCGCGGCCACAGCCGGGGTCCTCGCGATGCTTTGTTCCCCAATCATCAGCAACGTGCAAGTCACCAGGACCCTCATCGACGGCGGAGCAGGGCTCAATGTCCTGTTCGTAGAGACATTCAACAATCTCCAAGTGCCTTACAATCAGCTTCACCAACCAAGCCTTTCTCCTGAGTCACCGATGGCTCCACAGTTCCCAATTGGGAAGGTCCGCCTCCTGTCACCTTCGGGCGGCGACAACTACCGCAGACCGAGCTCATCGACTTCGATGTCGCCCACATTCGCCTGCCATACAATGCCATCCTCGGGTACCCAGCTTTGGCCAAGTTCATGGCCGTGACTCATCACGGCTACAACGTCCTCAAGATGCCAGGAAGCGGCGGAGTAATCACGGTGCCTTGTGAAGAGAGAGACGCGGCGTGCTCCCTGGAGGGAGCTTTTCAAGCCTCATCACTTGAAGACCCAGATCGCAGGAGCGTGAGGCTCCCCGAGACCGCTCCCAAGAAGAAGAATACATCACCAGGCCCGACCCCTCGGGAGGCAGGCCCCTCAGGGTCCGCGCCTGTCCAGGGGGCACCTCCTTCTGTCGCATAGGAAGGCGCGCCCGGCGCCCTCCTCAAGCAAGGCTCGGGGGCTCTCTCCTGGAGGGCCACCGACCTTGCTAAGGTCACGAGGGAGGCGCTTCGGCACCACTTGGAGGCGTGTTTCAAAGCACGTTTCCCTTAGGAAGGAGCAAGGCATGGAGGTCCAAACCCTCAGGAGTTTGTCAGCCAGATCATTCAGGAGCTGCAGGAGTCAAGAGTCAAGAGTGGCAGCCGCCGCTTACCCGCCGCAGCTCCCCATCCAGGCGAGGATGGTGGGCTGCGCGTCTGCATCGACATACCAGGGCTCAACCGAGCCACCTCTCAGGAGCGCTTCTGGCCCTCACACGCGGGGCGCTGCGAAGGTCCACCCCAAAGCTATGTTCGCATACCCTACGGCGTGCCGAACGCAGCCGCCACGTATCAGCGCCCCATGGGGAGCATCCTGGAGGCTCAAGAGGCCAGGCGTTCCGCAGTCCTGGCAGAGATGGAGATGGTCCGCGAGGAGCCACCAGCGCCTCCGGAGCCTCCCGAGGCTCCTGGGCCTGGGGGCTCATGAAGATCGGCTTCCGTAGCCCACGACGTCCGCTGCTTCAGCATCTCTTCGTCTTCAACGTTATCAGGTGACATCCTTCAAGTTTCATTTCCAGCTGGGAGCGCCCCCCAGGGCTGCATCATTCCCAGGCCGCGTGGGTCCGTCCCTGCGGCGTGTATCCCTTTTACTTCATGTTCCTACCTTGCCTTGTCGGGGGCGCCCCTCGGGCTGCATCATCCCCAAGTCGCTCGGGCCAGGCTTAGCGGCATGTACCCTTCTTGCGTTTATTTCGGGTCATGCGTTCGGCCCATCATGATTGTTATTTGATGCCTGTCCACGGCACCCCTTCTTCCTTCTTGTCGGCCGCTTGCACGTTAAGGGGGGGGTACCTGAGCATCGCGACTCATGGGCTCCTAATGGCTCTCCAGCTCTCACCCTCTGGCCTTGTCCACGGCATCGTGACCTGGCATACCAGCGACGGCTGAGACCCGCTCGAGGGCCGGGACCCGAGGACGTAGAGCGTCGACATCTAACCAAATTTTCAGGAACACATCACAAGTTAAGGCCTAGTGCCAGGCGCAACCCGCCTTGAGGTAGAGCCCCGTGAGTCCCGCGCTGGCTCACGGGTGCCCAGATACACCTCGTCAGCCCTACCGTGCAGCCACGTGTCGAGGCAGGGCTATACACGCCTGGGGCTCCTCCAGAGGGGAGCCCCTCCCACGCACTGATGGAAGCACCATGCTCGCTGGCTGGTCGACGACACCGCCGAGGAGCGGCTATGCCCAGACACATACGGAAGCGCTTATGCTCCGTGCTGGTGATAAACAACTGAGGGTGGCCCCCGGCCGCATCAACCTCAGGGAGCCCAGAGCTCAATGTTTGGCCTCATCGCAACGCCTCCCCTCGGGAGTGCCGCATGAGGGGGCTGGGCACGGGGGCTACGCCCGGGTCACGCCCAGACGCACGCCACCCAGCCAGGCCCCTCAGGCCTGGTTCGTCGCATGTCCCTCCCCGAGCGGAGCCAAGGTACGAAGGCCGTTTGAGCGTCAAGGGGGACTCCTGAGCATCACGACTCAGGAGCCTAACTTGTCACGTAGCCCCTCACTCCTTGGTCCCGTCCTGGTTTCCGGTCGGGGCTAACAGCGGCTGAGGTATGCGCGGGGCCGGGCTCTGCCGGTGTAGAACATAAGCAAGTAGGAAGGAAAAGCGCAAATCTCAAGGAATTTAAAAGCAAATATTACAGTCCATAACTGTTGTCACAACACCAAACTCAAGTTTAAACGCCTCCCCGAGGTATGATGCATGTTGCAGGAGCTGAAAGCAGAACAGGAGCCACAACGG
This sequence comes from Aegilops bicornis, assembly GCA_021605145.1. Lineage (NCBI taxonomy): Eukaryota > Viridiplantae > Streptophyta > Magnoliopsida > Poales > Poaceae > Aegilops > Aegilops bicornis. The sequence goes on along the minus strand of CM038673.1, from coordinate 192,510,349 downwards.
AGTCACTTGTCGACGACGGAGCTGCGCCGAGCGGGTTCGCCTCATGAAGCCTCAGGACCGGCAGCGCCTCGCTTCGGCTTGGTGCTGAAGGCCCGGAACTTCGCCAGCAGAGCCTCCGCTCGACCCTTCACGGCCTCAGCAGCGGCAGCGGCAAGCTCGCCGCTCACGGGCTCCAGCAGGCTGTCGAGGTCAATGTCGGGATCGCGAAGGTAGACGTGCGTAAGGACACGCGTCAGCGCTGCAGAAGACATGACATGCGCCTCGGCCTCAGCCGTAGGGCCAAGGCCAAGGGTGACATCTTCAAGGGCGCGGATCAGGAAGGGAAGTAGCTTGGCAGGGCCGTCCTTGCCGCCGGCCAGCGGGCTTTCTAGGCCGCTGTCATAAAGCGACCTCAGCAGGGTGCGAGCCTTCACCTCCATCTCTGCGAAGGCCACGCGGTCCTCGGCGAGGACCCGCGCCTTGCCGTCCAGCTCAACCCTCTTCGCCTCCAACTCCTGTTCCAGCGCACCCAGGCGGTCACCGCGCTTGTTAAGCCTGGCGTCCCGGTCCTTGACGGCCGCCTCGCTAGCCTTCATGTCTTCCTTCTTCTCTTGGCGAACGCGGGCCTCCTTGGCAAGCTGGTCACGCAAGCCCTGCAGCTCGCTCTCCGGCGCCTTGCAGCGACCTCGGACATCGGCTACCTCCCCCAAGGCGGCGTCGCGAGCAGCCTTCGCCCCAAGGACGGCCTGCTTCTCCTCGTCGCAAGCCGTCGAGGCCTGAACCAGCGCCGCTCGAATCGAAGCGTCAGAGCGAATCCAGCCAGAAGCCAGCTCCAAGCGCCCGGCCACCAAGCGAGGGTCGGCGCCCAGAAGATCTTGCCGCAGCCGGTCCAATTCAGCAGCAGCACGATCCAGGACAGTGGGAGGAGTCGGAGAGATAGCAGTTGGTGGAGTAGGAGGAGAGGACGGCAGCGTGACCACAGTATCCTGAAGCGGGACTGCTGCGCCCCAACAACTGTGGCGGTGGCATCAGGCAAGGATACCTCAGGAGTCGCTTGGGCCATGGGGGCTGAGCTCGCCCCAGCCAGCCCCGCCAGGCCTCGCGAGGATGACCGGGCAGGAGAGGCCCGTGTCTTGCCGTCGCCTTCTTTCGCGAGCGAAGGCACCGCCCCAGACGGAGCCTCAGGAGCTCCCTTCAGCTTCTTCGCCGCAGGCGCCAGCCCAGCCAAGAGATACAGATATCAAGCCTCAGCGACAACGCAAGGAATAAAACAAGAATAAAGCACTTACTAGTCATCGCTCGCGAGCTCGAGCAACCTCCGGCCATACTTGAAACCCGAGAGCAGGCTGCAGGGATCAGCCTCAAGAGGCCCGGGGGCAGGAGGCATGTCTGCGGATCGCCTCGGAGCCGGGGCAGACCCGCGGGGGACCAGCCCAGTCTTGTCCTTCTTCGGGATCAGGGGCAGGATCTTGCCGCCCCGCTCATCGCCATCCTCGTCGTCGCTCGGCAAGAGGCGGAGAGCGCGGGACCTGCGTCGGGGGAGGGGCGCTCTCGACTCCCCGTCGGTCGCCTCGGAGTCAGGCCCCTCCTCCCGCTCCTCTTCTTCCTCCTCTTCGCTGGAGTCGCCAAAGGACACGTTCACCGTCGCCAGGGCCGCCGGGTCCTCGGGAACCTCCGCGGGCATGGGCCCGTCCCCATTGAAGACGGGTATGGATTCCACCGCCTGCTCCCAATCATCTCGAAGGAACAGGGGTACGGGAGCGCCCTCCAGCCTCGCCACGTCTCCCCCAACCAAAGATTTGAGGACCGCGGCCAGATCTTCGTCGGCCAAGACTGCAGGGCTTGGGCGGGGCCTCCACGGCGGAAGCGAGTACTGACGAAGCGGGGCCTCCTGGTGCTCCAGGAACTTCCTCAGGAGCGACGCACCGATCAGCTTTGCCGTTGCCATGTTGCCCGGCCACAGATCCGCGTTCATCTTCTCCAGCACCGGCTTCGCGCGGGGATCCACGAGTTCCGCGCGAGACCAATCGTCGGAGGTCGTGGGGTGCTCCGTGGGCAGAATCAGCCGAGGGTGGATGCGCCCAGCATCTACCATGACCCACTTGCTCCTGAAGCCCTCAATCCTCTTCCCGGGCTTCGAGATGGCGCTGGAGGTGCCATACGCGACAAAGCTCGCGCACGCGGAGATGGGACCGCGAGAGGTCCGGAGGTAGAAGTAGTGGCACAGCAAGGCCACCGAGGTTGCACCGACGTGAGCCTCACAATAGTAGGCGAAGATCGCCAGAAGAAGAACAGAGTTGGGGTGGAGGTGCAGAGCTTGCAGTTTGTAATGGCGGAGGACAGAGCAGAAGAACTCGGAAAAGGGAGGCACCAGACCGGCAGTAATGACACTCACGAAGAGAGGATAGAAGGTGCTCCCTTGGCCCTCGGGAAGGGCGGAGCCGGCCTTGAGCACCTCTGCCCCGTCGATGCCTTGCGCCGCCACCATCCGGCGCACCCGGGCAACGCCCTTCTCCGACACATTCGGCGAGTCCAAGGCGGGTGAGTACCATGCTCCGGCCGGGGTCTGGCGAGGCGCCATGTCTTGCTAGGGCACGCGGTCGAAGTAGATCTAGAGATTTCGGAGGCAGGAAGGAAAGGCGCAAGAAAGGGGATCTGAGCAATGACCGGAGGAGGCAAGGGAAGCAAAGCCTAGACAGATGCCGCTCTTTTGTCGATTCGCGCAGTTTCTAAGGCGCCCACGTCCAACCAACCGCCACGCGGTGCCCAAAGCCACAGGCTGTTAGGGCCCGCGGCGCTTCGCACTTGCCCCTTTGCTTCTCTGCTCAGCCAAGTCCAGGCGCGCCTTGGGCCCGGGGGCTACTATCGGCGTTCTGGGAACGGGGTCCCAGACTTGCTCGCTGCGGCTGCTGGCGTGGCTCAAGGGGTGGCCCAAAGACGGCCCATCTTCACCAAAGACAAGCTCAAGACCCTCGCGAGGGGCCAAGCCTCATGGGCGGACAACAGGAGCTTCCTTAAGCACGGCCTCGTCAGTGGCTCATGAGGAGGCGGAGAGATCAAGGCGGGGTACCTCATGAGGTGCCCATGACGCAAGCCATGACGACCAAGGGCGCCAGGCGGGCGCCAGCCCGCGCAGTGTCCTTGTTTCCTCTTTGGTGCAAAGGGGGCAAGCGCAGGCGAGAGCATCAAGCAAAGGCATCCGTTTTGGTGCAACAAGACCAAGATCGTCGCAACGGCAGGAAAGAAGTCATCGTGGAGCCGAAGCCGGCATCACCACCAGAGCCTTTGACAGGCGAGGACCAATTTTAGTCAGCATAAGTGTACTAGATGTTCCCCTTCAAAATGGCCAATTGTTGGCGCCCTTCCCGCTCAATATTTGGGAAGAGGCCCAGGGCCCTTGCCTATAAATAGGACTAGCCACCCATAGGGTAGAGGCAGCTCAGGCCGGATCCAGCAGATAGAGCATAATCCAAGGGGAGAGAGAGAGAGAGAGAGAGAGAGAGAGAGAGAGAGAGAGACTGAACTCCCCCTAGCAGTTCATCGCACCAGCCGAGAACAGACCCTCGCGAGGATGTTCTTCCTTGTATTGTTCATCATCGTGCCAAGAGGCAATCCACCACACCACACACTGGAGTGGGGTGTTACACCACAATGGTGGCCCGAACCAGTATAAACCCTGTGTCTCTTGTGTTGTTCCTTTCATAGTTTAGATCCTAGCGAGGCGGCGAGGTGCAGGTAGGTAGAGGGCAAGATCTCCGCGCGCACCCCAGAGTTCGAACCTAGACGGTCTGCCGGAACCCGAAATCCGACAAAAATCACCTCCTTTTTACTAATCTTTGATTCTATAATTTTTTAGATCAATATAATTGAGATTTGTATAGATAGCACACAGGAGAAAAATCAAGTGGTACGGTTAAGGGCATCCACAATGTGTAGCCAAATGTGAAAATAGCTTTTGGCATCGTGGGAACCATTGTGGACAGTGTTGCCAAAGCCAAAAAGATGGAACCGAAGCTCCCTGATTGATTGATTGAAGGAATACAAAAATGCAATATCTCTCCTCTTTCTCCCATGCTTGGACGTAGTACAGTATAGAGCACAGAGTCTACTCCCCTGTCCCTTCTATCACAAATCACAAAGCAGTGATGCATCAAATCACAAAGCACGGACGAAGAAACTATCATTTCACTCTTCGCTGACTCCGCTTCTCCATCGTCTTCTTCGAGAAGCCATCTCACCGCACTAGTACTCCTAGTAGTAGTACTAGTAAAGGACTTCCTGGATGCAAATAAGGCGGTCGTCTCGGCTTGCAGGCGGCACTTGCGAACGACTTACCATGGTCTCCTTCAATGGCGTTCTCCGTCGAACGCACTTCGCCAAACCACACAAAAAAAGTCAACGTCACCGCAATGGGCAAGGAATTCAAATATAGTTACTACCTCCATTTTTTTGTACACAAGGCCAGTATATCAAAATTACAATTTGCAAAGGGCCACTAACACTAATCGAGGCAAAATTGATGGGGTTAGCAACCAAGGACATTAATATCCCCTGCATGCATGCGGAAGTGAGAAGGTTCGTTTGCATGGCGCTGCATTAATGAACCGATGAGGAGTGAGATGGTTAGCTCTTTGGTCTTTCGAGAAATAAATACGCATTAATTGACACGTGAAACGAGGATTTGTATCGATTAAATCCCGCGAAGGAAAACCCCGCCTTTCTTTTTTAACACTAGTACTCCTAGTACGTACGTACTTATCCTGTTTGGGTCTAGGCGTTGCATTGCCAAACTTCGCCACACATTTTTGCCAAGCTTGCCTAAAGTTTTCAAAATGAGCAGGAGGTACACTTGTGCACGGCTGTCGCGGTCGCACCGCACCCTCACACGGTCACTCCTCAAGACGCCATGGCAGACCGCACCTCACACAAAGGGCTCCTGACGCCGCAAACCCAACCAAGGGAATGCACCCTCATCGACATGTCTTTGTCGCATGTGAACAAACCAAACTCAGCCATCCTATCGCTAACACATAATTTTCGTTCATAGAGTATGTTTATCCAAACGCATGTTGGGGAGTATCCGTACGGCCCTTGCGGTGGTCTGTTGGGGAAGAAGAAGAGGTGAGGAAGAAGGAAAGAAGGGTTAGGAGGCGAGGGATATTCATCCAACACTTTGAAATGGTAGACTGACCCAAGTCAGGCGACTTGCATAACAAATAGTATGTTTTTACACAGCAAAAGATCCATAAAACAACAACATAAAGAAAAACTATCCGCTTTCGCGGGAAGAGACGGCCTCGTCGTCTTTGGCTGCCGGCCTTGAACCAGCCGTCGCTGCCAACGTGTGTCTCAAAGACCGTGGTTTTCCTTGGCCTCCAGCTACTTTCGTTCAAGCGGAGCGTCTGGGCGCTTCTGCACGGACGAGAGCACAGCCAGTTCAAGTCGAGGACGCCCGGTTACACTGCGGGAGGGCCTCGATGGCGGCAGCATCCACGCGCGCTCGCGTCGAGTCGAGCCTCCGCCGCCCGGTTCAAGTCCGGGACTTCGGTTCCGCTGCAGAGGGCGCTGGCGAGAGCGGCATCCGCGCTCTGCGTCGAGTCGAGCCTCTGCCGCCCGGTTCATGTCCGGGACGTCTGGTTCCGCTGCAGGAGGGCCTCGATGGCAGCGGCATCCGCGCTCCGCCTCAAGTTGAGCCTCTGCCGCCGGTTCACATCCACGACATCCGGTTCCGCCGCAGGAGAGCCTCGATGGTAGCGGCATGCGCGGCGCTCAGCGTCGAGTTGAGCCTCGCCTCCGGTCCTCCTTTAGTATCGCCATGTTGAACCGCTGGTCCGCTTTGCACCATGGGGACTCGGATGCAAGACGAAGTCGACGTCCATCGTCTCATACCCATCGGGGGCCTTCTGCACTGCGACCTCCGCAGTGAACATTGGATCGGCTTCCTCCTCCTCGTAGCTTGGCTCCAGAGAACTCGGGGATTGGCCCGCCGCAAAGCGAGCTTGGGAACGGAGGTCTGTGGCGCCGACCGCCGCCGTGATTTCTGCGCGGCGCTCCGGCGTCAGCATCTTGTAGTAAGTGATCTTGCGGCGCACCATGGCTTTCCGGCGAACTAGGGGACGCTTGAGGCGGGCTAGGGGATCGAAAGGTGGGGGAATGGGCTGGAGATTTGGTGTGGTTTTAGGGCAGTGACTGGCGTAGGCCGAGCAGCGAAGGTTCTTGTGTGAATAGTAGTTCCGGTGACGACCGGTCAATCGGTTTTGACTGTACATCGCTCTTGTCGTGTTCGCGTTGCAGCCCGGCATGCTGGACCCTCCACGTCGCTCACCGAATGGAACGCGCTTCGTCTTGCATTTTCGCTCGCTTGTGGGACCGTAGTTGAGAGCAAACCAACGTCCCAGGTGGGTGGGGCCCCTTCCTCCCCCTTCTCCAATACTAATTATCCACGTTGCACTTTACGTAAAACACGTAACATTATTTACGTAGCATTGCCCCCCTGCCCGCGTCATTTATTGTACCACCACTCCCTCCGTTTTATGCAGAGTAAATAAAAACAGAGGGAGTATACTATGGATGAGGATCCCCTGACGTGGCCCAACCCATTGAGTAACTGACATGCGGGGCCTAGCAAGCATGGGGTCCGCCAGTAAGTGACCAAAAGGGAGGGTAAGGCAGGGATACCTACGTCAGAGGATCCACTTCCACTATACAACTTTGACCAAATGTTAGAGTAATAATATATGACATGCAACTTACACAAATGTTAGAGTAATAATATATGACATGAAACTTACACAAAGCATACAGGATCTAATGCGTTTTTCGAGGCTAACTTTGACCAAATGTTAGAGTAATAATATATGACATGCAACTTACACAAAGCATATGGTCAATTTCGTATGTGAAAGAAGTTTCCAATGATATAATTTTCACATTATACATCTCATGTACTCCCTCCGTCTAGGTGTGTAAGTCATCTTCTGAAAACCAAATAATCCCAAAACACGAGGGCGTGGTGCATTAACTTCTACCTCGTTTCTTGTTTCTTGACATATGAACCAATAAGAGATGAGGGTGTGCAAGCTTTTAATGACCTAAGACTATCAAACATGACATGCAGTGGTTAGTTCATTGCATGCAATACTATTAATTAGCAAATAAACATTAATGTCTCTCGTTTCCCCCTCCTCCTTGGTCACGGTGCACAGCCTAAGATTACTTACTCACCTATGTGAAAGGAGTACTATTAATCTTGTCAATAGTCAAATTGGAAACCATCTCAAATACAAGTCTAGGAGTACGTACGAATCTAACAATATTGATTGGGCGTTGTTGAATGTTGATACCTTTTTCATCATAGTAGAGATACTTTGACTACAGATAAAACTTATACTCCTATCATAGTATGTAAATTAGAAAGGATAGGAGGGAGTATATTGTACGTTCAAAAACGAAACGAACATTGAATACCCTTTATATATGATTTGCGGATGCTGTGTCACCGCTTCAAAATTTTGAATCCGCCTTAGGTATCACGTGCCCCCACTCATTCCCTCTCGATTTCATCTCGGGGTCCGGAGATCTATTGAAAGAGGACTAGGGTGGGTACATGCGAATGATACTCGGTGGAATGTTCAAATGAGGCATGCGGGAGGATGGACTCGACTGGAAGGCGACATGATCGATGGAGCAGAGGGTTGGAGAGGAATGAGAAATAAGAAAACGCCACATGATTACACTTGAATGGCTCAAATAAACAATAAGTTGTCTCGCTTGGCCTACATAGTGAAAGGCCTAATGTGCAACGCGGAGCACTGACGATTGAATATGGCCGGGAAAACAGGGAAATCGACATAGCGCAGACTAGTCCAATGGAGGTGCTGGCCCACGACCTCCTCGCCACCGACAACCGTTCATGTGGGTCGTTGGGGCCAACAACAGGGCGCAGCTCCATCATCGCCTCTGGACACGGCGACCGCGGTGAGCGACACGCTCATATCGTCGATAGACACGGTCGGTTTCAGTGTGACGAGGGTGGCGTTAGTGCTGTGGCACGACCAACGGTATGTTCGGTTTGTGCCCAAGGTTGCCCCATCAAAGCATTGGGTAGCCAAAATTTTGGTTGAGGTATTGGTTGCCCATGATTTGGCCGACATTGGCAAGAAAAATGAACTAGAGTTGGCTAGAGTTCATTGGCATGCCAAAGAAAATGGCAACCATCCAAACAAAGACCAATCTTTGGGTCATGACCAAAATTTTGGTAAGGTGCACTTTGGCCCCAATCCAAACACACCCCAACACCCGACTCGTCGAGGATGCACGGGGCGCCGCGACGCGTCCGCAAAGTGGTGTAGCGCGGCCAACTACATCCTCTGGACCTGAGACGATGACGGGTCGTCTTGCTTTTTCAATGACATGCGGGGATCGCATTTGAGAAAAGGGCATCTTCAACGTTGCCACGACTGCAGCTGACTACCCTGGCACACCAAAGCCCTTGTCCCTCGCGCCATCGCGCGGTTTGTTCCCAGCCGGCGCTAGCTAGCTGCATTCATGCCGTCCGTTCCTATGGCATCGTTAAGAGGCTCGGTGCCCGAGGAACCAACTCCGGCGACTTAATGACGCACCCGGACGCTTGGCCTCACCGGAATGCGCTACTTAAAGCGGCAACGCCCAGCTAACCTGCACACCATAGCGCATCGTTCTCCTACCGCACCACATCCGCCATGACCGCAAGTGCGAACGCGTGGGAGATCTTGTCTTCGGGGATGAAGCTCGAGGTCGCCGCCCTCGCTCAAGTCGCCTCTTGCGACGCAATAGCGGCGTAGCCGGACGCGGACGCGACCACACAAGCGGTGGCCACGCTGGTGGCCGACAACGGGAGCACCGTCAGCTACGCGTCCTACTTGCCGCCGTCCAACGTCCGGCACCGCCGAGGTCGGGGACTCCTCCGAGGATGAGTAGGGCATGGGAGGCAGCAGGGCATGGTGTGCCAACTGGCCGGTCCGTATCCCATGTTCTACTCTTCCTCGCCGGAGACCGCACCTTCACTTCACGGATCTTGAACCCCGCCCCCGTACATGGACGTCGGTCACCGCCGTAGAATAGGTTTAGGGTCGGGTTTCTTTTATTTTTCTGTCCAATAAAAGTTCGAAATGTAATGAAAATCTGACGTGTTTGCATTAATCTCGGCCGGTGTATATGAACTTTCACAATAATATACATATTGTAGGAGTACTAGCAAGATGCCCGTGCGTTTCACGGAATATCAAGATCTTGTGGGAGAAAAGGATGAACGAGGGAAAGCCTTATCTGCAAATGTGGAGAGGAGTGCGGGTAAATTGGCATAGTTTCCTTCCTATCCATTAGATATAGATCGGACGGCCTATATTGCAGGATGACAGGCACACCATCATCACCAACTCTGCTTTTTATCGAACCGAGACAAATATAAAAAACCTAACTAAGCCAACCTCCCAGCATATCGCACGGAAAAAACCCGGCCGCGTCGTTTTAGTCGGGATTACCGGATTACTAGTAGTAGTATCGATGGATCGCGCGAAGCAACATTTTTTTGAGGGGGCGAAGCACCTAGTTTACATGGACAAAAGGTGGTACACTCACAACACTCTGTCATGGGTCGCATTGCACCCCACACACGTTCGGTCCTGCACACGGCTCACGCAAACGGAACGCGCTTCGCTTGCCTCTTCTTCGACACGTGGGACTGCACTTGGAGAAACCGACCATGCGCTAAACTCCCCGCCCATCGCGAAAATCCTCCCACACACAAAAATTCCCCCCAAATTCGATTCAACCGCCCTTCGGCCAAATATTCCCCAAACCCCCCTCCCCCCGTCCCCCCTCCACTCCATTCGCTCCGCCAAAGCCGCCCTCCCCGCCGCGCCGATACGTCGGCGCCGTGGTTCGTCGAGGGGAGGCACGGCGATCCTCTCGCTCCCACAGTACGCTCTCGTAGACCGCCGTACTCTAGCCGCGCCGCCACCTCTGGCTATGTTCTTGTGGAGGCGCATGACGGTCGGTCTGCCGCCACTGGCGGCGTTACGTGTGGAGACGCCGCGGCAGTCGGCTTCTCCCACGGTACGCGCATTCTAGACCGAGGGCCCGTTCATGTCGGTGTAGCGCTGAATGTTAGGCGATAGACGCTGTTAATCTCCTTTGTTTGTCAAGTAGTTTATCGTCAATATGCTCTACTTAAGAAGCTTCCTTGCCCTGCTCGCACTCAATCGCTTAGCTGAGATGGCATGCCAAGGCCGATTAGTTGCTAAAATATCTTGCCATATATTTATTATGACGTAGATTGCCATGGTCTAGTAGCCAATCTGTTAGGTGAAATAGCTCTACACTGTTTTATACTCGATCTTTGTTGTTGCGATGGCCTTCGATAGTTTGATGGCTGTGTGCTCGGCCTCATTGATCTTTGAAACAGCCTGCCATAATTTAGCACTCAAATCTGTTTGCTGAATTAGCTTTACATATATTTCGTTACTTAGATCTGCTCGTCCAAATATCTTGCCATAGCTTTAGACATCAACCTAGGTATTTTTATTTCTGGACTTCATAAAAAAACATATATGTTTTTCCTGTAACATCTAGTAGAATAACTAATTTGTATGTCTAACAGATGGACAGGACTTGGATAACTTCTGCTCGAAGATTCTCCGCTGCATATGTCGAGGGGGTTGAAAACTTCATGAACTTTATCAGAGCTGAGTACGGTGGTCCGAAATCAGATGTGCTCTGCCTGTGTAGCAGTTGTATGAATTCAGTTACAAGACCCCAGTCAACTGTGCAAAATCATCTACACTTGTATGGGATGTCGGTCACATATACTAGGTGGGTTCATCATGGTGAAGCTGTGAACGCCAATGTTATTGACTACGTGGAAGCAGCAGATCACCATCTTGATCCGCCTCGATGCTCGTGTGGAAGAGGAGGAGGAGGTGGTGGTGGCGAGCCAGTGAATTTGACCAACATTGAAACAATGCTACGAAATGCTCGTGCATTCCATGAACTTTCACTGCAGAAGAAAAAGCGGTGGGCGCATGTTGGAACAATGAAACGTTCTTTGTCACCCGGAAATAAGTTGTCAGTATTCTCATCTATGATCACCTTTCTTCAGGTGAAGACATCTGAGCGGATGACCAACAAATCATTCGATGCGATGTTGGATGCTTTCCGCAAATCTTTCCCAGATGCGTCTGAGCTGCCACACACCTACAGTAAAATGAAGAATTTCCTTCGTGCAGTTGGAATTGGATATCATATGATCCATGTTTGTAAGAATAATTGTGTTCTATTCCGGAAGGATTATGCCAACTTAAGTGAATGCCCGAAATGCAAATCATCAAGATGGAAAGATGGCGATGCTGTGAAGAGGGTTCCCATAATGTTCTGAGACATTTTCCAATTACACCAAGATTGCAGAGGTTGTTTCATGATGCTGAAACTAGAGAGGATGTACTGTGGCATTCTAGGAACTAGGAGTACAAAGATCAGAATGTAATGAGCCATCCATCTCATGGTAGTGAGTGGAAAAGCTTCAATGATAAACACAAAGAGTTTGTCACGACCCGAGAAACATTAGACTTGGCTTAGCTTCGGATGGATTTAACCCATTTGGCCACCAGAGCGCCACATATAGCATGTGGCGGTGCTTGTTATCCTTACAACATGCCTCCAAATGTCTGCACCAAAGAATCAAACTACATGATGGCCTTGCTCATCCCAGTCCAAAAATTCTGGAAAGGATTTTGATTTGTTCATGGAGCCTCTTGTGGAGGAACTTCAACAACTATGGAAGGGTGTTCTCACTCGAGACCTATATAGCAGCCCACCAGCTGATTTCTTTACGCATGCTGTTGTAATTTGGTGCATCCATGATTATCCGCTTTGGGCACTATGTCGGTCTGAGCGACACATGGTTACAATGCATGTGTTCGCTGTGATAGGAATCCGCTGTCATACGCAATACTTAGCAAGATCTGTTACATTGGACACCACCATTTCCTTGCCAAGGACAAGCCGCATCCTAGAAAATACCGAAGACATGTATTCAAGGCAAAGCATGAAAACCGTGATGCGCCAAAGAGGCTCACCGCCGATGAGTTGCAAGTGGAATTAGAGAAGTCCAGGCATATTACACTAGGAAACCATCCTGGTAATGGTAGCGGGAAAAGGAAGCGTGGCACGGTAGAAGAGAGATTATTGTTTACCCGCAGGTCCACTTTGTGGGACTTGGAGTATTGGAAAGATTTGGATCTGCGACATAATCTTGATGTGATGCACATCGAGAAAAATATATGTGACATCATTATTGGCACACTTCTTAACATTGAAGGCAAGACGAAAGATACCTTAAAATCTAGGATTGATTTGACACACACAGGTATCGAGAAAGGATTTGCAGGTGCAAGATGAAGGTAAACCACGGGATATGGCACGGTTTGTAATGCGTCTTGGACAAGGTAAAAAGAAAAGAATTCTGCGAGGTCCTGTCACGTGTGAGATTCCCACATGGATTTGCTTCCAACCACGAAAGGAGAGTCGGTCTGAGATGGAAACAAGGTACAAGGGTTGAAAACTCATGGCTGCCATGTCCTACTTCAAAGGGTTTTACTGTTATCCTTAGAGGATTGGGCATACGACTTATACAGAGCCGTTGCAGAGTTGGGACAATTCTTCAGGGAACTCTGCAGTAGAAATATCAGGATAGATGCTTTGGAGCGTCTTAGAGACAAGATACCAACTATCCTATGCAACCTTGAGAAGATATATCCTCCAGCCTTGTTTGATGTGATGGTGCATTTGGCTGTTCATCTACCTGATGAGGCACTACTTAGAGGTCCAGTACAGTATGGCTGGATGTACCCTATTGAAAGGCGGCTAGGCACTTTCAAGGGCTATGTTAGGAATAGAGCTAGACCCGAGGGTTCCATTGCAGAGGCCTATATTGCTACAGAAACGTTGACATTCTGCTCAAAATACATTGAAACATCTGATCAGGTTAGCAAAGAGGTGGGTGAAGACAATCCCGGGCTCAATGTTTTCGATTATTCTGTTCAAGTTACAGGGAAGAGTCGACAAGAGGACAAACCTAAAGATTTGGACAAAATGGTTTGCTATGTGTTGAATAACTGTCCTGACATACTACCTTATATCAAGTAAGTGCAAGATCGCAACTTATACATCGTAATCTACTAAACTTGCAGCACATTCTTATATATTTAGATGTTTGACGCGATCACTATGTTGTGCGCATCTACAAAGAGGAGTTCTTGCCGCAAAATCCAAGAAACATTGACAAACTGGTTATGGCAGGATTTCTGAAATGGTTCAAGAATCATGTAAGCTTTTGAAGTGCAATCGCCAGTTTTTTAATATATTGAGTACATAAGATGATCAGCTTGTCTATTTTCTAACCATAGGTTAAGAATATGCGGGAGAATGGGAAGGCAGTTGATGATGCCCTTTACTCACTAGCAATGGGTCCTGATACTCGGGTAAGACATTACGAATATTGCATTGTTGGAGATGTGCGCTACAACACCCTTGCACGAGACGAAGGCAGGAAGACACAAAACAGTGCCATCATGAGCACGGATCATTATGACAAAGAGACAACTGAAATGTATGCTAACATAACAGACATTGTTGATTGCGATATATCACCATTCGAGGATCATCGGTGTGTGGTTACATTGTGTTGCCGTTGGTATAACCTGTTTTCCAGGATCGCAAAACCCAGAGCTGATGATTATTTCAAATCCATCAATGTCAAGGCGGCGTACCAGACCAACGAGCCTTTTATTTTGGCAAATCAAGCAACACATATATTTTTCTTGGAAGACACATTTGCACGTAGCAATGACTGGAGAGTATTGCAAAGGTTTGAGCAGAGGAATTCGTTTAATGAAGTTGCACAACAAGATGATGCTTACATCGCTCGATGTACAAGATAACACAGATGTTCCTAATATCTTTGAGAACCATCACGTCAATGACGCCGGCGAAAAGATTGCCTGTCGTGCTATGGACATACAAGAGTTGATCAAGAAGAAGCCAAAGTTCGAGGACGTTGAGGACGAAGAAGAAGATGACACCATGGGGAATTACGATTCAGACAGATACACATGGCGAAGATGTTGACGCTGCTGCTGTGGATGATGATTACATTGCTTTTGTCGTATTTGCCTGTCAGAAGACGATTTTTTCTACTATGTGAAATTGTGTTTGCTACGACAACTGAAACTTGATGAACATGTTGTTTAGTATTTTGCTGTGAGAACATCACTTGTTATGTATTCTGATTTGTGTTTGGTGATTGTATGACAACTAAAACATGATGACATTGTTGTTTAGTTGTACTCATATTTGGCTGTGAAACTTGAATTTGATGACATAGTTTGCGTTGGACTGCAATTTGCTCGACGTCTTCGAATGAGAACAAAGCTGACCCGACAGGGCCTCTGCTATTTATTTATTTATATGAGCAAAAGGGGATACCCCCTAATTTCCGTTAATAGAAATCATTAGATGTTCACAACACTACGCCCAGCCTGCTACATGTGTTTCATTCATTACTAGTTTCAGCAAAGTGCTCATGTCGTAGCTAATGAATACATCACGAGTGCTACATACACCGCAAATAAAGAGACAATCATCCTCTGAGCACATCGATTTTGCCCATTATCTTCACAAGCTCTTTCATCTCCTCATTGCTGTCAAGGCTGTTCAGCTGTTGCTTGGCCATGATTAGAGGAACTACATCTTTAACCTTCTGCTCTGCATCTTCCTCTTCTGCCGTTCCTTCAGTTACTTGTCCAACACCCCAACCTGCTGGTATTGGGATTCCTCGGCTAACCAAATAATCAGCGTAGTTGCATCCCCCCACATCAGCAACTTCCCAGAAATACAAATCACACGAATCTTCCCTTTTCTGCACAAATCAAATTGGAAGATCATCAACCAAACTATTAAAAATATTAGCAACTGAAAGCAGTAGAACAACACTTAAACATATTATTACCCCATGATTCGGGCATTTGTAGAAGACTCGGCCAGGGTTGCGGATTGTGGTTGAGACGCGACGGATGACTCTGTGTGATTTGCAGCAGTGGCACCACACCAGCGGCAGCGGGTTGCGATGAGCAATTGTCTGCGGTGCGCGTGCCGGCAGGGGTGTGATGAGACCCACAGGCGATGGTACGGGTGGCAACTTGGCACATATCTGGTTGTTGCTGGCCGAAGAAGCGGTGTGGCCGAGCAGCCGGCGGACATGGTTGCTGCGGCGAGCTTCGATGCTAAGCGAGTAAGTAGAGAAGAGGAGAAGCGAATGTTGGATATGTCAGTTTCATTACTTGCATAGTAGCATAGCACCATATATAGTCATAGTCTAGGTTTGGATTCGAACCAGCTAAAGGAGCACGTCTTTCTTTTTTCTAAAACTCGGCAACGTCTCTTTACTGGTACACTAGCTTGTTACAGACGCCTTCCCAAGTCTTTGATTTTCTTTCCTTTTTTGCGAGGAAGGAAGGAGGACAAAATTGAGAGTTCCTCGACTCGAACCCAAGACCTCTCGATTGAAAACCAAGGGTGCTAGTCACTTACGTGGCGAACGTTCCTCGTGAGGAGGACGGCGATTAACGCATTTTCCTCGCAGTTTTCTTCCTATATATAAAAAGGTATGCTACTTGTTGTCCGCTTAGTCAAAAACGATTGTGCCAACCTTGACCGTTCGATTGACATTCAACGTCTGTCGCGTTTCTTCAGTCTCTTCTTCCTTGAGCCGCCAAAGCCAAACCAGCGCCGGCGGGACCACCTGCTCCCGCTTCCCACAGATGGCTGTGATCTTCACCGGCTCCTGTTCGTTCCCGTCCGAGGCCTCACCATCGTCCTCCGCCTTCGTTCGCTCGCTGCGGCGCCGCCCTCCGGTGTTGTCAACATGGTCAACAACCGAGAGGAATAAGGAAATATTTGTACATGGTGAGGATGATGAGGGACCCAAAGAGTCTTGTGATAATTTTGTTTTTTCGGGACGGAGAAGGGTATCAACTGGGTTGTGCGGGACACATGGCCCGTCTAGCCCAGGCTTTTATTTCATATGTTTAGCACATGACCAGCCCAGTTTGTATTTTTCCTTTCTAAAAAATGGCTAGCCAGCTATTTTCGTTTTTGCAGAATAACCAACATAGGCCTACTTGCTTTTCTACGCCCTGCTGGGCCGGAAATATTTCAAGACGAGGAGGGATGCATTTTGCCCAGAAAATGGGCTATAAGTAATAAGAAATGGGCTATAAGTAATAAGAAATGGGCTATAAGTAATAAGAAATGGGCTATAAGTAATAATAAATGGGCTGTAAAATGAAAAAAATACAGCAAACAGGCAATTAGTTCCCAAATACTGTTTTCTTTCGGATTTTGATATTTTAAATTTCATTGTTTTTTTGCGAGTAAAAGTTCATTGAATTTAAAATAAGGTATATTTATATTTAAAATTAATTTGAATCTGGCTAGAAATTTCGGGCCGTATGTTGTTTGGGACAGATTTGGAGGCTGACTTGTGGGTCTACTAGGTTGATGTGTATTTTGGCTTTGTCAACTTAGTCCACAAATGATTCAAATTTAGTCCACAAATGATTCTAGCAGCAGTTACCATTGGATGTTAATCCAACGGCCGTGCTGCTTCTTCAATATCTGATCTTCTTGCTCCAGCCGCCCAAACCAGCTCCGGTGGGACTGCTGCTCCGCCTCCGTGGCCGGCTGTCTTTGCCGCACAGCCGCCGCACCGCCCACCCTACTTCATTGCTGGCCGTGCCATTCCTCTACTCACCCACACCTCCAGCTTATTTTCCGGCGATGGCAGCGGACCAAGAACCTCGTACTCCCCACCGCGTGGGCAACCATTGCCGAGTCTTCCCCGGCTCCGTGTTGTTCCCATCCTAGGCCTCGCCGTCGTCCACCGCCATGGTGCTCTCGGTGCGACCTGGTCAACGTGGTCAACGAACGACATCCATCGGTCGTGGACTGTACGCGCAAAATAATGATTCCTCCACCGACAAATGGGACCCAGGAAGGGCCTCTCAGATTTCGCAGAAAACGTTCCCCTCAGAGACATGTCGGACCCACCAGCTATATCTTCGCACGCAAGGAAGAGCCTCCTTATTACGCACATAAAAAATGAATACCCACCCTGCTAGACGGGACCCACCATAGTGGGAGGATGACTTGTGGGCCAACTAAGTTGACGGGGACGGAGGGCTTTGTCAATTTAGTCAATATGAACGATTCTAGCTCCAGTGACCGTACGATGTCCATCCAACGACCATAGTGCTTCTTCAACCTCTGGTCTTCTTGCTCCAGCCGCCCAATGCAGCGCCGGTCGTGCCGCGTGCTCCTGCCTCTCGTGGCCGGCTGCGATGCCGTGGAGGCCTCACCGCCCCCTACTACTCCCACCGCTGGCCCAGGGTAACCCTCTACTCACCCACACCCCTTGTTATTCTGCGGCGACGGCAGCCTCACGCCGCAGCCGAACCAGTGAACCCTCGTACTCCTCTCCGCGCGGGCTACCACTGCTGCGTCTTCCCCGGCTCCGCGTCGTCCCCTTCCTAGGCCTCGCCGTCGTCCAGACCACCGCCCTGGTGCTCTCGGCGCGGCGTGGTCAACGTGGTCAACGACCGACTTCCATCGGAAGAGTACTGTACATGGAGAGGCTGACAGCTAGGTCCAGGCGGCCACAAGGAAGTGCCTCCTTGTTACGCGCAAAATAATTATTCCTCCACCTGACAGCAAAGACCCACCGGACGGGCCACCTTATTTCGCGAAAAAACGTTTCCCCTCGATTGCTGGGACCCACCGGACGGGCCAACGTGTTCGTGAAAAAAGTTCCCGTCTTTGTTAGCCGGACCCACCGGAAGTGCCTCCTTATTATGCACAAAAAATGAATACTCCTCTTGCTAGCTGGGACCCACCATGGTGGGAGGCTGACTTGCGGGCCTACTAAGTTGATTGGGGCAGGGGCCTTTGTCAACTTTAGTGAATATGAACGATTCTAGCTCCACTGACCGTACGATGTCCATCCAACGGCCGTAGTGCTTCTTCAACCTCTGGTCTTCTTGCTCCAGCCGCCCAAAGCAGTGCGGGTCGTGCCGCATGCTCCTACCTCCCGTGGTCGTTTGTCTTGCTGCCGGAGGCCTCACCGCCCCTACTATTCCCACGGCTGGCCAGGCCTGCTGGCGGCGGCGACAACCTCATACCGCAGCCGAACAGTGAACCTCGTACTCCTCTCCTTGAGGCTTCCAATCGCGTCTTCCCCGGCTCCCCGTCGTCCCCTTACTAGGCCTCGCCGTCGTCCACCGCCCTGGTGCTCTCGGCGCGGCGTGGTCAATGTGGACAAGGAACGACTTCCATCGGACGTGGACTGTACGTGGAGAGGCTGCCAGCTGGGTCCACGGCCGCAGCAAAGAAGTCCCTCCTTATTACGCGGAAAATAATGATTCCTCCACCTAACAGCTGGGACCCATCGGACGGGCCACTGTATTTCACGAAAAAAACATTTCCCCCTGACTGCTGGGGCCCACCAGCTACATCTTCGCACGCAAGGAAGTGCATCCGGGCAAAAAAACAAAACGATTCGCCCCCTGACCGCTGGGACCCACCAGCGACACCTTCGCATGCAAGGAAGTGCATCTGGGCAAAAAAAAGAACGATTCGCCCCCTGACTGCTGGGACCCACGAGCTAAATCTTCGCACGCAAGGAAGTGCGTCCGGGCAAAAAACGATTCGCCCCCTGACTGCTGGGACCCACCAGCTACATCTTCACGCGCAAGGAAGTGCCTGACAGTCGGGACCCACCTGGTCGAAGCGTACGTAGCATTGTCATTCTGGTCGCGAACGTGTACGTACATACTGGTCGTTGTAGAGGCGCGCATGTGTCGTAGTAGAGGCGCGCACGTAGCATGTACACGTACGTACAGCGGCGAGGGTGCAAGAAAGAAAATACGGCCACGTACGTACATACGGGTAGGGTCTCGAACGCCTACTCACGCATACGTACATGGCTGGGTCGGAACGGAGAAACAACGTCGTTGTCGTGTTCATGGGGAGCCAACCGGCTGGGTCGGAACGGAATGCGTGGTCGTGTTCATTGGGAGGGCTTGGGCGGAGCAGGCGATGGAAGCGAGGCTGGCATACCGCGGAAGCGGAGGAAGCGGACCTCCTACGTTGGAGCAGGGTCCTGTTGATCGGGAGGGGTGTGGCGTACCGCAAAACGGAGGAAACGGACCTCCTACGGTCGAAACGGGGGTCTTGTTGATTGGGAGGGGTGTGGCGTACCACAAAACGGACGAAACAGACCTCCCACGGTCGAAACGGGTGTCCTGTTCATCGGGAGGGGTGTGGCGTACCGCAAAACGGACGGAACGGACCTCCTACGGCCGAAACGGTGGTCCTGTTCATCGGGAGGGGTGTGGCCTACCGCAAAACGGGACTCCACGGGATACTGTTCGTCTCCACCGTCGACCTCCTCCAACCTCCACGGGCTACCGTCGACCTCCTCCAGCCTCCACGGGCTCCTGTTCATCCAGCCTCCACCGTGCGCTACTCCACCGGCTACTGTTCAACCACCCCTCCACGGGCACCCCTCCACCATCTACTGTTCATCCATCCCTCCACACCACAGGGTCCTGTTCAACCACCCCTCCATGGCCACCCCTCCACCGTCTACTGTTCATCCAGCCCTCCACACCATGGAGTCCTGTTCAACCAACCCCCCCCCCCCCCCCCCGCCGCCACCGCAACGCTCACTGTTCATCCAATCAATCAGCTTCAGTTAGGAGAAGCAGTGAAGGAATCGCTCCATCGGGTTCAGTTAATAGCCATCGATCGATCGCTCGGGTTCGATGTAGCGTAGCACTGCGGTCTGTCGCCGGGTTCGATTAGAGCCCAACGCCTCGCTTGGGTTCATTTAGAGCCAACGCTTTTACATGCGCGTCGTCTGAGAAACGCAGCATCACTCAGCCCCGACCTCCCACCGTGAACCGCAACTCCCGAAATTTTCCTCCCCTCGCTTCTACCACGGTTTTTCCGTCATGGACGGCCCAAAGAATGTCATGCAGCTGCGTCTCCGGCCCGCCAAGGGGAAAAGCCCATTTACATCATGATTTTCTGTCATAGAAGTAGGAGCCCACCACATCTATGATGATACCGGGTTTTGTCACAATTATCGTCATAGAAGTGTCATATGTATGACAGAAAAAAAATTCGTTCGGCCCAAAATGTCACGGATGTGTCTTTTTTTGTAGTGATAACTAATTCGCCCACCTTTCCTTCGTCGGTACAGAAGAAAAATGGCAGAAGTGAGTAGCCTGGAGTGAGGTTTTCTTCAAGAAAGGGAAGAAAGGGCTTGAACGAGCGTTCCAGTGAAATGATGGTTGCTTCGTCTAGTCCAACTTGGAGGCCACCTTACCACTGCTGGTAAAGGTGTGGGTTTTGTGATATGACGGGTCATGACGGCCACACCGGGGTGACAGGTGAGTCTCGACTGTAGCACCTTGCTGTGATTTGGTGGATGGCACATGACCTCGGATGCTTTGAAATGTCCCGCATGTAGATAGAGCGGCTAGTCATATAGGAGTGCTCAATATTGTGCACATGCCAAGGCGGAGAGGAAAACGAGAGAACTACGTAATTAATGCATGAGTTTAATTAGGGTAGTTTTGTAAAGTACGAGATACATTCCTCCAATCGCAAAATGCCTTGGTTCATGAGATTTGAGATTTGAGCCCTATAAGACTAGCCACAGTGGGAGTAACTTCAGCAGTAACACCGAGTCCAACTCGGCAAATTTTCTTATGTGGCAATGAGTTAATGAGGAGAGAGGTAGTTGTAGTAACTTAGCTAGTTACTGTAACATCACATGTCGCAATGCGATATGAGTCTATAACCTAATAAATGAAGCTTTGCATGCTACTACCCACTATGAAGGTACTAGTAACATAGTCTAGAGATGTGTATGTTACTAGTGTATGTTACTCTCCATTGTGACTAGTCTAAACCGGAAGGGAGGGAGTACTGCACACGTGTAGTCTAGTCACTTGTTGAAATTTCTAGAAAGGCAAATACTCCTTTGCGGTTTACAGGGCTATACTACTCCCTCCGTTTAGGTGTGTAAGTCATCTTACAAAAACCAAATAGTCCCAAAACACTTAGGCGCGATGCATTAACTTCTATCTTGTTTCTTGTTTCTTGACATATCAACCAATAAGAGATGAGAGGTGTGCATGCTTTTAATGATTTGCAATAGCTAGTTCATTGCATGCAATGTTATTAATTAGCAAATAAACATTGGTGACCCCAGGAGGAAAGGGTGCTAAGCGCGTGGACCTATGCAGAATGAGTATAAACCAATGGATAATGGAGTTTAATTGTTAAACAATAGCAATTTTGTCTCATGCAAGAGCCTGGCTAGTACTCCAAGGAACCGCACCACGCGAGCATTCGCAACTGCCACGTTCAGGTTACACTTGGCTCTTCGCCTCTTCGAGAAGACGAACAATGATGTTACTCCTACTTCTAAAGTATCGAATCCACTGCTGCATGTCCGTCCACCTCGTGCGGAAGGGATAGCGTGCAGCGAAAGCTTCTACTTACTGCTCCTACCTTTGCGTCTATGACAGGTGGGCCCAACAGGTGGTTGGCCCTCCTGTCATGCAGCCAAAGGCAGGTGCAGTTAAGGCACCGGAGCTCAGTCCGCGAGGGAGAGGGCGTTGTAGTAATCAAATTTCTCGGTCTTGTACGAGTTGACGCGACACATCAAAGCATTGCACTCGATATAAGTCTTTTTACACATTTCAAATGGGCTACTTCGTATGTAGGAGTAGACATATTCTGCTTCGTATGTAGTCACATGTTGCAATCTCTAAAAAGACTTATATTTGGTAACGGAGGGAGTACAACGCATGCATGCATGTCATGACTTTCCTTTTGATACTTGCATGTGTTGATTTGATGCACCTTGCCAAATTTTGACTATAAATTTAACTAACCAATTTTTCATGCATGTCACAAAAAGTTACGGGGCTATTTGGATTGTGACTATGTTTGTCTTATGTTTCCACATTATTTTTCCCACACTTGCCACACTTGCCTAACCTGAGTTGCTCAAATTTTTAGACACACTTTGGCTTTCCTAAGGGAATCTTTCCACAATTTTTGTGTCTATGACATGTGGGGTTCACTGCTAACAAAAAAATTCTTGTCTTAGGTGTGGCTAATAAAAAAGACTTATATTTAGGAATGGAGGGAGTAGAAAATATAAATAATAATGCTTGTTGGGGCAACCCACGTTTCCGCTAATTTTAGCCGTGGGCTTGTTCACAATTTTTACGAGGGGGTGGTTGTTCATTTAATGGAGGGACTTGTAGTACCAGACTTGAACGATACAAAGTGAGACCTAGCACACCATAACACCACCTGGAACAAGCGGGTAGCTATCTCAAAAACAATCAACAACTAAAAAACCGCGACCTGGCATGTAGTAGTACACAATTTTAAACGATTGTTCTGATGGAGTGAAAAAGGAAAACTACCCCACTATGTATATATAGGCCGGAGCCTCCACGCTTGCTTGCTAGGGTTGCTCTATTCACACACGCTCATCCTCTCCAGATCTAAACAAGATAGGGGTAGTAACACTGTCTTTCTCCCTTCCAAAAAAACACTGACTTTCTATCCTCACCATTGGTTATAGATCCGGAAGTATCCCCCTACGCCGGTGAAGAGGAGGAGGGGCAGCGTTTAGGCCGTCGTCGACAGCGAGGGAGGAGACCCACTGCCGGCCGCACCGTTATCTCTGGCCGAGCGCCGGCGCGGGATGTCCTCCGATCCCTTCGTCGTTGCCTGTAGGCGGATCCGGCCTCCCGCCGCCCACCTATCCACATCCCGACGACCTTCAGGTATATCTTCGCTCGAAACCGCCTTAGCTCTACTTCCCCAGCTCGCTACGTCGCTGCATGTGCATCATTTTCTACCTCTCATCCCCTTTCGATCGGATGGTCCAACATCACATATTTGTTTTCTTCTATTGTTAGAGGTAAAGCTACTTCATGGAGTCGAATCTTGTACTCCCTCCGTCCGAAAATACTTGTCATTGAAATGGATGTATCTAGATGTATTTTAGTTCTAGACACATCCATTTTGATGACAAGTAATTCCGAGACGGAGAATACTTGGTTCACACAAGAAATAAAGTGGGAGTGGGGGAATTTAGTATGTACATTGGACTTGGTACAAACAGGAAGGAAAGGGGGTGAAAGTAGTACAGACTGGTCATCCAACCGGTCTCTTGGCCGAAAAGGGAAATATAGGGGTAACGCTGTACACAGTGGTATGACCAGGACTAGATTTGCTCTCCACACATAGTAGTAGGTGGCTAGAGTGAACAAAAATGTTACCAACCCAGATATGTTTCTTGGATGTTTGCTTCTCGGGGCAACGAACTATGAATCACCACTTTATGCCTCAGATACATTACATGGTGCTTTGATCTTTGGTGCACCTTGTCCCATGCCCTTATACCAAATAGTTAAGCTCCATTCGGAATAAAGGGGCAGAAAACATAGGTCTTGATGAAAATTGAGGAATAGGAAAGGAATGTAGGTATAAAACTATGGAACAACGAACCGGAGGAAACTCTCAAGAGAATGTGTTCGGGTGGACTACAAAATGTACAGATTTGTTTTTTTAGAGTAGCTTGCTTGGCATTATGAGATGCTATCTGTTTATTCAGCTGCACAGTAACTACTCTTGTCCTCACCTCACGTACCACACATAGGTTGATTTTTTTTATTCCGGCAACATAGCACAGCAACCTGTCTAACGCATGGCAGCGAGCGCCTGCCTCGTGCTTCCGCCCAAAAAATGAGCAGCGCGTGGATGTTTCTAATCCGATGGAATAAGTACTACAAGACCAGCTTTCCTATGAAACACTATTCACCTTTCCCGTGTTCCAAATGGTTGGAAGGGAAATAATACCATAGGAATTGTGTTCCTACGAAAATCCTGCACCAAACCTGTGAACCGAACGCAACCTTAGCTGTTCTTAATCTAATGTCCCTGGTAAAAATGTAGCCATACCACTGTTATAAGCCATGACAAGTTTAGCCAAATGTTTTTGCCTGTAATTGTTTGAGACTCTCACTGTTTCCTATGTGCCTTTTTGTGCAAACAGGGATATCCAATTCACCTGGTTGTTGTTGTGACCTTTTGGTGCATTGCACAAAACTCTTCTTAAAAGAAGTGACTTTTGTGTTATTTAACTGGAATGTCAGAATGGAACAGTTGGTTCATTTTGGTGGAACTGCACAAAGGGAGATCTGTGTTCCAATCCTCATCATCCATATTGGCGCCATAACCTTCCTTTAGGTAAGAATGATATTTAATGCATGTGTTCATCTCTATTTTCCGACTGCCATGAGAAAATAATGTTGTTTTTACTAGTACACTTGTACTCCCTCACTAACAAAACCAATTCTGAATTAGAAGGCCAATCATGTACTTGGTTTCACCAACTGTGAGGAAAAAGAGAAACAAAGCATGAAGAGGAATAAGAAGAAGAATAAACAGTGCCAAGGCGATCTTCTTTGAAGCCGTGAGGCCTCGATCGAGGCCATTCAAGGGCTCCGACAACGACTACCTTACATGTGAGACGATCCTCCAGGAGCCCTTCCACTTCTTCTGTCTCACTTAATTAATTAGGAGTACTTAAGTACCACTAATTTATTCTTGCCTAATTTTCCTGTTGGAGTTAAACAAATCTTTAGTAGGCCCCTATCTTTGAATCATATGCGTGTGTATGTTTGTCTATGGAGGTGAATCATGTGGTGGAGCAGGGAGGGAATATTATTAGTGTCATGACATAATAGTGCTATTGTTTTGCATGTCAATTTATTTCCATTGGTTCAATGAGGCAATGTTTTGCGTATTGTCCATCATGAATTTGATGTTACTGTTTGAGTAATATGCTAATGTCTTCCTATCCTTTCTCACTAAGCTAATGAAGGTTTCACCTTGTTCCTACTTGTACAAACATGGATCATGTTGTGCCAATCATACATTTTAGTGGAACTACACAAGACAATACAATGAATCTGTATCCCAGCCGGTGCTTTAACTTTCTGCTGGAAGTTCTTGATAATCTTCGATATAATCTCAGCCTTTGGTAAACAAGAGTGATTTCAACCATACATTTGAAGTGCACAAAAATATATACTATTGTGTGATTCCACTGAGTGCTTTATCATCTCTTATGGGACTACATGAATAAGCTTTTTTCTAAGGTTGGTACGGGCCTAAGGCCTTCATCCATATTAGTTCTTGTCATCTCTATTTGTATCGTGCTACTGTCATGAGAAACTCCTTTATCTTTGCACGTTAAAGTTTTGCAACCTATGATAAATGGCAATGCTTTGAGTGTTGAGTTGAGCTAATTGGAACTGATTAAATAAACTAATACCTCTCTTTAAGCAAGACTACTATGTTGCTAACTTTACCCATTAAGATAATGAGGGTGCTTCTATTTGTTAGTGTATGTTTCATCAAGTAGTCCCACTATTACAGTAATCTCACTCTCTCAATATATGTGCCAACAGGGATGCTCGATTTTGGTGGAATTGCACAAAAACTTTGGGTGCTTCATTGCCTCGACAACTTCCGTCCTTTCATGTCAGTCGCTAAACTCCGCTTGCTTTCTTCCTTTGCTGTCAGTCGCTTGCTTATCACTGCTTCTAGTCAAAGGAAATAATAATTGATATGCTACCTCACATAGGTTGGTACTGGTCTTTATCCTGATTATTGTGCCTGTCATATGTATTAGTAATTTGGTATTGTGTTACTGTTTGCCGATTTCATAAAGGAGTAATTTGGAGCTGAACTTCATGACCAAATCATTACATCGGGTGATTTCAGCAGAACTGCACAAAATGATCAGATGGACAGGTACTTATGCTGTTGCTATGTACTCCAAAATTCACTCAGACAAGCATCGATGTTGACAAGAAGTGCCTATATTCATTCGAGTATCAACCGGCATCAACCAATTGTCAAACTCCAAGTATTAGGAGAGTGAGCATAAAAATATTGCTTGGTGCATAGCCCGAAAACGCAGTCCAGTCTTTGGTCCCAACTTGTGCCTTTTGGTTATCGGCACATATGGTAGCAAACTATATGGCATGGAGTCTAAAGATTCCAGACAAGTTGGTTGACACGTATATTCATCTGGCACTTAATCAGTCTGCACCCCAAGGATGCTCCATTTCAGTTGAACTGCACAAAAAATTTGGGTTGTTCATTTTCTCAACCGCCTCCTTTCTCATCAGCAATGTAGAATTTTGGCGAGATACAAGACCAAGATGAGCGAGTAAACTAGTTGGATGAAAGTAGTGGCCAAGTTGCTCAAACCTCCCTCGGCACAAGTTCACTATTTGAGGATAATCCTACAAGCAAAGTTCAGATTGTTTGTGCTGCCTCTTATGTACTCGAAAGTTTACTCGTACAAGAACTAATTTTAGCAATAAGTACCTCCGATTGAACACCATTTACCAGTCTGTACCCTAGGTAATTAAAGTTCATCCATGGATCATATTGGCTGTGATCTCAATCATTTGGATGCATAAACATACTGAACATGTGTATATCTGAATCTTTTGTGAATTATGTATGAATATTGTCGTGTGATCTATCAATCATTTGGATGCATAGATATCTTTGAGCTTGTGTATATATGAATCTTTTGAGTTGTTGATAGTGAATGTTGGCTATGAATATGAACATGTCCTGTGAACCTGAGTTTGATATGAATGTTTACCTTTTATGTTGTATTTGTGTGTGAACTTGTTAGTATGCCTACTGTGGGGTATAAAACGCAGGTCTCTTATAAAAGTAATGATGTGTCCAATTTATGTTTTCCCTTCTAACCACATTATATATATTTATATTATTACTATTATCGTATATTTTATAGAGACTTATATATACATTATAAAAACATCCCACATGTTATTAACTTATAAAAGTAAATGTTTAACGGAAGTTGGCAAGGAAAATCCTGGTTGTTTTTGACTCATAGGAAAGGAAAATCCTGGTGATTGCATACAAAAGCTTGTGAAGATTTTAAGGACCAATTTAATAATAACACGCTCATTTTTATTTTGAGCAATAACTCGCTAATTTATTAATTATATATATATATATATATAATGTGCCTCTCCGGTTTATTCTTTGATATTAATTGCTCCTTCTAACATAACATTATATATATAACGAGCCCACCTAATACGTGTATTTCGAGGAAGTGCAAATGGGCTGGGATTTCTTAGAAAATATAAATGGGCCTGATTGATTGCGAAATTATTTGTTCACCCAGCCCACAAATGGATTGTACATTCTAGAAAACATGGGTTAAATACATGCCACATTTTTGCGGTGACATGTGGGCCAATAGGTCGAAGCCCTCATGAGGCGTTGTCAACTTGGTCAACAAATGATTGTGTCATCCACAGCCATTGGATTTATATCCAACGGCGGCATGCACCTTCAATCTCTCGTCTTCTTCCTCGGCGTCATTTGAGACCGCTGGTCCGCCTCCGGCGTGACTAGCGGCTCTGCTTAGCACGCATCAACAAGTGCTACCCCACCGCCGCCAGGCTATCCCTCCACCGCTCGACACCTCCTATTATTCTCCATGCATTTACAGCCCCACGCCGCAATGTAACCAGTTATAACCCTTCTCCTCCTCTCAATCTGCGACTCCACTGCCGCGTTTTCCCATCTCCGAGTCGTTCCCGTCCGGGGCCTCGCCCTCGTCCACCGCCTCGCTGCGTTCGGTGCAGCGTGGTCAACAAACGAGAGTCATCGGAAGAGGACTGTACATGGAGATCCTAACAGCTGGGACCCACGAGGTCCATGGTCGCACGCAAGGAAAGTTCTTCCTTATTAAGCTGAAAAAAAGTTTCCTCCACCTGACAGCTGGGACCCACCGGCTGTATCTTCGCACGGAAGGAAGTGCCTCCTTGTTTTGCGAAAAAAATTATTCATCCTGTTGATAGCTGGGACCCGTCGACGGTGGTGACTTGTGGGCCTACTAAGCGGACGTGTACACACGGCTTTGTCAACTTAATCAACAAATGATTCTAGCAATTTGGACCGTTGGATGTTAATCCAACAGCCGTGCTCCTTCTTCAACCTCTCGTTCTTGCTCCTGTCTCCCGTGGCGGCGTGAGGTGTCTTGTCAGCGCACCAAAGCAGTTGAAGTTTCCTCCTCTCCATCTGTGACTCCACCGCCCGTCTTCCCCATCTCCGTGTCGTTCCGATGCAGGTGCGCTTGGCACGGTGTGGTCAACGTGGTCAACAACCGAGATTCATCAGAAGATGACTGTACATGAGAGGCTGACAGTGGGGACGCACCACGCCCATGGACGCATGCATGTAATGGAACGCGGCGAGGTCAACATGGTCAAGGAACGACTTCCATTGGAAGTATACTGTACGTGGAGAGTCTCAGCTGGGTCCACGGCAGCAGCAAGTAAGTGCCTCCTTATTACGCGGAAAATAATGATTCCTCCAAGCGACAGGGACCCACTGGGCCGGGCCACCATATTTTGCAAAAACGTTTGCCCACATTGTTGGGACCCACTGACAGACCACCGTATTTGGCGGCTCGTCCCCAGCTGTCAGCTCGGACCCATCGGAAGTGCCTCCTTATCTCTACTCCTATAAAAAACCGAGTTGGTGGTGATGGTGTGCCTGCCATCCATCATTTTCGATCATCAGATCTATATCCGACGGATGGAGGCAACCCCACTTCACATTTGCAAAAGAACCCCTTATTCTCCACGTCTTGCTCCATCCATCCACCTCATCCAACCAGGCAACCAAAGAAATTCGATATTGATCAAAAAGGGGAGAAAACAGTGGAACGGAATCGAACTTCGGCAACAGTCCCACCACTCACTTCCACCTTCCCCCTACCCGTTTACTTCGACGCCGACGCCGGGCCGCCGGCGTCGTCCTTCCCCCAAGTCCGCAATGCCTCTTCACTCTATTTCTCTGATGCAGCAGCCCCGCCGCCCACCACTCCCCTGACACCGACATCGGCAAGTACTCCACCGGCGTCGTCTCCACCCCATTCCCTGATGGCTCCATGCATGCAGCAGCCCCACTGCCCACTGCCCACCACCTTCACCTCCCCTTCGCCGATGTGCTCGACGTCTGTCCAATGCCAGTTGGAGCTGCTCCACACAATCTTGGATCGAGCAGTGGTATTCAGTGTCATTCGCCATCTAATCTACTTCTCCAAGGACCATGGTTTGGGTGTGAGTGAATAGTAAAATCTTCTCTACTTCTCGTGAACCCGGCTCCATTATCTCTGTTGGACAATTCTCACTTGTGAAATTGCATATATGTAACTGTAGTAATAGATGAAACTGCCGTATATTATATCCTTAGTTGTGTCCACTGTAACACGTTTGATCTCAATTTATTATTCAGAATCTTCTTGTGGAATGAAACTTTGAGTATTGGAAAATTTGGTGTATACCTCCATGAACCGGTATTTTCAGGTCACACCCCAAATATTTGTTTCCTTGCTGTGTGATATCGCCATCATTTTCTGGCAGAAACCTTGTTGATGTAAGAAAGTTACAAGAGGCCGTTTTTGTCTGTGTATGTGCTCACCCATTCTATATACACATTATTTCAAAGATCTTTTACTGTACATTAGGTTTCTTTGGTTGGTACAAAATGTATTGGAAGTGATGTTCTTTTTTTATTTGTTTAAATATACTACATACTCTCTCTGTGCTCGATTATTTACATTTGTGCGAATATAACACAGAGACAATTATGTATTCAGTAGTTGTTGGAATTCAGTAATATTTAGGCTTGTGCGGTGTTAGTTTTCAGGAAGTTCAGACCCTCAGTGTTTAGTTTTCTGAAGAAAATTACAAAGGAACTTCTTGTCAATTTCGCTTGTTATTCGTTGAGATTGTATCTTCTGTTTCCTTTGGCTAGCTAGACAGGTATATTTTCTACATTCGTTCAAAGGGGGCGCCTCTGAACATTATTCTTAATTCGTTTTTCTGTTATGGCTTTGGTTGTTCAAATCGCTTTGGTTTCAGTTGTACGTGCTAGATAAGGAAAATTTGTAGCAACATACAAGATTTTGACCATGTCTAGGGGTTCCTAACTATAACTTAAATCCACCTAATCTTGTCTGACCCCGTAGCGTAGCACGGGCTCCTTGCTAGTTACGCACAAAAAAATGAATACTCCACCGGCTAGCTGGGACCCACCTTGGTGGGAGGCTGACTTATGGGCATACTAAGTTGACGGGGACGAAGGGCTTTGTCAACTTAGTCAACATGAACGATTCTAGCTCCAGTGACCGTACGATGTCCATCCAACGGCCGTAGTGCTTCTTCAACCTCTGGTCTTCTTGTTCCGGCCGCCCAAAACAGCGCCGGTCGTGCCGCATGCTCCTGCCTCCCGTGGCCGGCTGAGCTGCCGCGGAGGCCTCCCCGCCCCCTACTATTCCCACCGCTAGCCAGGCCCTGCAGCGACTGCAGCCTCACACCGCAGCCGAACCAGTGAACCCTCGTACTCCTCTCCGCGCGGGCTTCCACTGCCGCGTCTTCCCTGGCTTTGCGTCGTCCCCTTCCTAGGCCTCGCCGTCGTCCACCGCCGTGGTGCTCTCCGCACGGCGTGGTCAACGTGGTCAAGGAACGACTTCCATCGGACGAGTACTGTACGTGGAGAGGCTGACAGGTGGGTCCACGGCCACAACCCAGTTTTTTGTGATTTGCCAAGTAAGTCGCTTTGTCAGGCCTGTTGGGCTTTAAATCTTTCAAGACGAGGAGAGCTTTCATTCGGCTGGCCGAGAAAATGGCCCATCAGTAATGAGAAATGGGTTGTACATTTTTAAAACACATCAAACCGACAATTAGTTTCAAATATCTTTTTTTCATTTCGAGATTTGAAATTACATTAATTTTTATGCGTGGAGAATTTGTTGGATTTTATATTGATATACATTTATTTTTAAAATTAGTTTGAATGTGAGTCGAAATTTCGGGATTAAAAACAGTTCGGACCGCACCAAAATATGCAAAATTTCATATAATTTTTTAACTGTGGCCACGATATGGGTTGTAATGCTAACAAAAAGAATATGGGCTCCAAAAAAAACCTTAATAATTAGCAAATGGGCTGTAAATTATTAGAAATAATGGCAGATGGGCTGTATGTTGTTTTCCACAGATTTGAGGCTTTCCAAAAAAAAAGGTTGAAGCACAGGCAGTGACTATTGGATGGCCATCCAACGGTCGTCGTGCTTCTTCAATATCTGCTCTTCCTGTTCCAGCCACTCAAACAGGCGCCGGCGGGACTGCCTGCTCCCTCCTCCCCGCGGCCGGCTCTGCTACCGCGCAGGCCTCATCGCCCCACCGTACTCCCATCGGTGGCCTAGCCATCCCTCTACTCACCCACACCTGCTGTTATTCTCCGGCGACGGCAGACGAACCAGTAAACCCTCGTACAGTCATACTCCCCTTCGTGTGGGAAACAACTGCCGAGTCTTCCCTGCCTCCGAGTCGTTCCCTTCCTAGGCCTTGCTTTCGTCCACCGCCCTGGTGCTCTTGACGCGGCCTGGTCAACATGGTCAACGACCGACATGCATCTGAAGTGGACTGTACGTGGAGAGGCCGACAGCTGGGTCCATACCAGACGCAAGGAAATGCCTCCTTATTACGCCGCAAAATAATGATTCCTCCACGACATCGAGGGCCCACCGAAAGGGCCTCTGTATTTCGAAAAAACGTTACCGCCTGGCCGGCTCGGACCCACCAGCTATATCTTCGCACGCAAGGAAGTGCCTCCTTATTACACACAAAAAAATGAATACTCCCCCTATTAGCTGGGACCCAGTATAGTGGCAGGCTGACTTGTGGGCCTACTAAGTTGACGGGGACGGAGGGCTTTGTTAACTTAGTAAATATGCACGATTCTAGCTCCAGTGACCGTACGATGTCCATCCAACGGCCCTAGTGCTTCTTCAACCTCTGGTTTTCTTGCTCCAGCCGCCCAAACCAGCACCGGTCGTGCCTCGTGCTCCTGCCTCCCGTGGCCGGCTGCGATGCGGCGGAGGCCTCATCGCCCCCTACTACTCCCACCGCTGGCCAGGCCATCCCTCTACTCACCCACACCCCCTGTTATTCTACGGCGACGGCAGCCTCACACCGCAGCGAACCAGTGAACCCTCGTACTCCTCTACGCGTGGGCATCCTTGCCGCGTCTTCCTCGGCTTCGCGTCGTCCCTTCTTCCTAGGCCTCGCCATCGTCCACCGTCCCGGTGCTCTCGGCGGCGTGGTCAACGTGTTCAAGGAACGGCTTCCATTGGGCGTGGGTATGCGTGGAGAGGCCGATAGTGGGTCCATGGCGCGACAAGGAAGTGCCTCCTTATTACGTGCAAAATAATTATTCCTCCACCTGACAACGGGGACCCACCGGACGGGCCACCATATTTCACGAAAAAAATGTTTGCCCCTGACGGCTGGGACCCACCAACTACATCTTCGCACGCAAGGAAGTGCGTCCGGGTAAAAAAAATGATTTGCCCCCCTGACTGATAGGACCCACCAGCTACATCTTTGCAGGCAAGGAAGTGCCTGACAGTCGGGACCCACCTGGTCGAAGCGTGCGTGGCGTTGTCATTACGGTCGCGAACGGTATGCGTACATATATCGGTGGATGTAGATGTGCGACGCGTATCGTAGTGAAGCGCGCCGCGTAGCATGTACACGTACGTAAAACGGCCAGGGTGCAAGAAAGAAAATACGGCCACGTATGTGTACATACGGGCGGGGTCTCAAACGCCAACTCGCGCATATGTACGGCGATGGCTCATTGACATGGCTGGGTAGGAACGAAGAAACAACGTCATCGTCGTGTTCATGGGGAGGCAACGGAATGCGTCATGTTCATGGGGAGGCAACATAATGCGTCGTGTTCATCGGGAGGAAACGGAACGCGTGGGAGCCAATCGGCTGGGTCGGAATGGAATGCATGGTCGTGTTCATCGGGAGGGCTTGGACGGAACAGACGATGGAAACGAGGCCTGGCGTACCGCACAACAGAGCAAACGGACCTCCTACGTTTGGAACGGGGTCCTGTTGATCGGGAGGGGTCTGGCGTACCGTAGAACGGAGGAAACGAACCTCCTACGGTCGAAACTAGGGTCCTGTTGATCGGGAGGGGTGTGGCGTACCGCAAAACGGAGCCAAACGGACCTCCTACGGTCAAAACGGGGGTCCTGTAGATCGCGAGGCGTGTGGCGTACTGCAAAACGGATGAAACGGACCTCCTACGGTCAAAACGGGGGTCCTGTTCATCGGGAGGGGTGTGGCGTAACGCAAAATGGGACTCCAGGGGATACTGTTCATCTCCACCGTCGACCTCCTCCAGCCTCCACGGGCTACCGTCGACCTCCTCCAGCCTCCACGGGCTCGTGTTCATCCAGCCTCCACCGCGCGCTACTCCACCGGCTACGGTTCAACCACCCCTCCACCATCTACTGTTCTTCCAGCCCTCCACACCACGGGGTCCTTTTCAACCACCCCTCCACGGGCACCCCTCCATCGTCTATTGTTCATCCAGCCCTCCACACCACGGGGTCCTGTTCAACCACCCCTCCACGGGCACCCCTCCACCGTCTACTGTTCATCCAACCCTCCACCACACCACGGGGTCCTGTTCATCCAGAGGCAACGCCACCGCTCACTGTTCATCCAAACCCACCGCACCGCTCACTGTTCATCCCAGAGGCAGCATCGATCGGCTTTAGTTAGCAGCAGTAGCGAAGAAATCGCTCGATCGGGTTCAGTTAACAGTCATCGATCGATCGCTCGGGTTCGAATGTCGTGGCCTGCGCAATCGCCGGGTTCGATTAGAGCCCAACGCCTCGCTTTCGGGTTGATTAGATCCAACGCCTACACACTGCAGCAGCACGTGTACGAGAGAAAGCAGCATCACTCGGCCTGACCTCCCACCGTGGCAGGAACTCCCAAAATTTTCCTCCCCTCGCTTCTACCACGGTTTTTTCCGTCATGGACGGCCCAAAGAATGTCATGCAGCTGCGTCTCCGGCCCGCCCAGGACGAATAGCCCATTTTCTGTCATGATTTTTTGTCATAGAAGTAGGAGTCCACCACATTTATGATGATACCGGGTTTGGTCGCAATTATCGTCATAGAAGTGTCATATGTATGACAGAAAAAAAATTCGTTCGGCCCAAAATGTCACGGATGTGTCTTTTTTTTGTAGTGGGACGTCCTAAGGTGGGAGAGTCCGAGCCGACGCCATAGGAGGACGACCGCGTCCTTCTGGTGACCCATAGCGAGCGAGGTTTCTCAATGCCTCGCCACCCTTTATTTTGGGCCTTTTTGGATTATTTCGGAGCACAACTCCATCATCTTCTTCCAATGTCGTTCTTTATCTCTCGGCTTTCATTTCTCTCTGCGGAAACTTTCTTGGCTACCACCCGCACTGGTCTCTTCAAGCATACCTTCACTTGTCGGTCGATGGACGTAACGAAGGATTCGTCGATTGGTGCAAAGACCCATGTCACCCAGTTATGTGGAGGTCTGGGGATCCAGCTCAGGGGGAGCAGTGCCTTCCTGAGGATGAGCTTTCCTGAGTCCGTCAAGGGGTGGCAGGGGACTTGGTTTTACTATAGGGATGTCCCTGGGGCCAACAACCAGTCGGGCCTTCCCCCATACTCGGTAGAGAGGGTGAGGGCTCATGAGTCCCTTACAGTGACGAAGGAGGTGAAGACGGAGGTCGGCATCCTGGTCAGCGCCCTGGTTGGGGTTGTGAACGCCGGTGTCTACAGGATGGATATGTTGGGGACATTCCTCACTTGGCGGATCCAACTGCTGCAGGCTAGGGCCCATCCCATGTGGATGTACGAGGGACCGAGTGACCCACTCGGGTGCACCCGGAGGAGCTCGCCGAGAAGGTTGTGGGCTCCAAGATAAGGGCTATCACCTGGATAACCCACAAGTATAGGGGATGGCAATAGTTATCGAGGGTAGAGTATTCAACCCAAATTTATTGATTCGACACGAGGGGAGCCAAAGAATATTCGCAAGTATTAGCAGTTGAGTTGTTAATTCAACCACACCTGGAAGACTTAATATCTGCAGCAAGGTGATAAGTGATACATCTCCAACGTATCTATAATTTATGAAGTATTCATGCTGTTATTTTATCATTCTTGGGTGTTTTACAATCATTTTATAGCAACTTTATATCATTTTTTGGGACTAACCTATTGACCCAGTGCCCAGTACCAGTGGATGTTTTTTGCTTGTTTTTTACATTGGTCAATGTCAAACGGAGTCCAAACGCAACGAAACTTCACGGAGATATTTTTTTACCAGAAGGAACCCATTGGGCCAGTGCTGCACCTGCGGGTGCCCCGAGGGGGCACAAACCACTAGGGCACACCAGCCCCCCCCCCCCCCCGTGGCATGCCCAGGTGGGTTGTGCCCACCTCGGCGGCCTCCCGTACCCCTTCTTTGCATTATAAATTCCCAAATATTCCGAAACCCCTCGGGGTTAACCTAGATCAGAAGTTCCGCCGCCACAGGGCTCCGTAGCGACCAAAAACCAATCTAGACCCGTTCCGACACCCTGCCAGAGGGGGGAATCATCTCCGGTGGCCATCTTCATCATCCCGGCGGCAACCACGATGAGGAGGGAGTAGTCCACCCTCGGGGCTGAGGGTTTGTACCAGTAGCTATGTGTTTAATCTCCCTCTCTCTCTCTCTCGTGATCTATATCATGGGCTTTATTAATATAGATGGATCATATGATGTTTCTCGCCTCTGCACTCTTTTTATGATGAATTGAATCTTTACCCTTTGAAGTTTTTTCTTGTCGGAATGAATATTCAGATTTGAGAACACATGATGTATGTCTTGCGGTATGAATACTTGAGGTGACAATGAGGTATCGTATTGATTCACTTGATATATGTTATGGCACTCAACTTGCGGATTCCCGAGGTGACGTTGGGGTAATCTATGCATAGGGGTTGATGCACGTTTTTATTATCTTTTCTCCGATAGAAACTTTGGGGGTCCCTTTGTAGTTCATTGTGTGGATTGAGTATTATGAATATGAATTTGCTTTGGCATTATTTTAGTACGAACTCTTGATTAGATCGATCAAAAAGAATAGCTTGGGTTATTTTAGTATGAACTCTAGGATAGATCAAACGGAAAGAATAGCTTTGAGGTGGTTTCATACCCTACAAACAATTTCCATCTTTTGTTCTCCGCTATTAGGAACTCGGGAGTGATTCTTTATTGCACTTTGAGGGATAATCATATGATCCTACTATGTTAGCATTGTTGAGAGGTTGCACCGGTGAAGTACGGACCCTAGGCCTTGTTTTCAAGCATTGCAATACCATTTTTGTGCCCGTTTACTATTTGCTACCTTGCTGTTTTTATTTTTTCAGATTATAAAAATATATTTCTACCATACATATTACACTTTTATCACCATCTATTCGCCGAACTAGTGCACCTATACAATTTGCCATTGTATTGGGTGTGTTGGGGACACAAGAGATTTCTTGTATTTGGTTGCAGGGTTGTTTGAGAGAGACCATCTTCATCCTACACCTCTCATGGATTGATAAACCTTAGGTCATCCACTTGAGGGAAAATTGCTACTGTCCTACAAAACTCTGCGCTTGGAGGCCCAACACGTGTCTACAAGAATAAAGTTGCGTATTAGACATCAATAAGTAGCGAAGAAGTATGGTTGTTTGATAGTAACGATAACAGTAGCAATAGGAACAATAGCAATTTTGTAGTGATTGTAACAGTAGCAATGACGAAAGTAACTTAGCAAAGATCAATATAAGAAAGGCGCAGGCATCAGATCAGTGATGGATAACTGTTTTGGATGGCATTCATCAGGTAGCAGTTATAACCTAGAGCGACACAGAACTAGCTCCAATTCATCAATGTAATGTAGGCATGTATTCCGTATATAGTCATACGTGCTTATGGAAAAGAACTTGCATGACATCTTTTGTCCTATCCTCCCGTGGCAGCGGGGTCCATAAGGAAAGTAAGGGATATTAATGCCTCCTTTTAATATAGAACTGGAACAAAGCATTAGCACTTAGTGAATACATGAACTCCTCAAACTACGGTAATCACCGGGAAAAATCCCAATTATTGTCACCTTGGAGTATGTGGATCATAACACGTAATAGGTGCGTATAACTTGCAAGATAGGATCAAGAACACACATATATTTATGAAAACATAATATGTTCAGATCTAAAATCATGGCACTCGGGCCCTAGTGACAAGCATTAAGCATAGCAAAGTCATAGCAACATCAATCTCAAAACATAGTGGATACTAGGGATCAATCTCTAAAAAAACTAACTCGACTACATGATAAATCTCATCGAACCCATCATCGTTCAGCAACCCTACGAAGGAATTATTCACTCCTGGTAGTGAGCATCATGAAATTGGCAGTGAATATGGGTTGCTGTCGGTGTACAAAAGTAGGGGCTCTCCTTTTTACCCCTTTACTTGTGCACGGGCAGTTAGAGCCGCGCCCACGACCACACTAAGCAGGGCGGGGAAGGGGAGCCAAAGCACGAAGCGATCAGAGCAATGCCAAGACCAAGAGATGCAAAGAGCAAGAGGGCAAGGTGGACTCCCCCGACAGTACTCTTGCCGGGGCAGCCTCCGCAGCCCCGGCAAGAGCCTTGCCGGGGCAACTTGCCCGACGCCAGCAGAGCAAGCCACCCTTGAGCCCGCAGGTTCCAACACCACCAACCATCCAAATTGAAACCAAGGCTCAGGAGGTGCCTCTGTGGTGGCATGCGGATCTTCGTCAAGATCATAAACACACGAGATCAGAAGAAGATCAGAAGACGACGATCCTCGGCAGGATCCTAACCGAGGAAATCCACGAGACCTCCGGGAAGACGCTTGCCGGGGAAGACAACGACGCCACGGCAAGACACTTGCCGGGGCCCCGGCAAGGCCCTTGCCGAAGACACCTACGGGGCCACGGCAGGCCCGCGTATGCCAAGGCTCCACCGCCGTCCCCATGCAGCTGCCAGCTCAACCAGCTGAGCAGGCACCTGCGTGGCGACAAGCGGCCTCCATGACTGACCCAGCAAGCACCTGCGTGGTGGCATGCAGATATTCGTGAAGGCTCCACCACCGCGCTAGCCCAGCAGCCAGCCAAC
Source organism: Aegilops bicornis (assembly GCA_021605145.1). Classification (NCBI taxonomy): domain Eukaryota; kingdom Viridiplantae; phylum Streptophyta; class Magnoliopsida; order Poales; family Poaceae; genus Aegilops; species Aegilops bicornis. Next base: position 192,472,018 of record CM038673.1, on the reverse strand, counting down.
GTGGCGCCATGATGCCTCGTCAGCTCGGAGGCGTGTCGAAGCCAGGCGAGGCGACGATAGCTGGGACGTGCTTCCTTGCCGTCCCCAATAAAGCGAGAGGGGCACGTCGGCAGCACATTAAATGTGTTTGTCCGGCGGTGCCAGAGGATAGACTCATCGACTGTAGACCTTTCCACCTCCTGTGTGCCACTGTGGCAACCCCTTTTCCTATAAAAGGAGGCCCGAGGCGACCTGGAGAAGGATTCGGATCTTTTGGGCAAGTCACACCCCGTCGCTAGCTCAAGAACACAAGAACACTCAAATACATCCACCAAAGCAGGACTAGGGTATTACGCATCTTCGCGGCTCGAACCTGGGTAAACGATCTGTGCGCTTCCTGTCAGACCTGCTCTTTGCACAACCCCGCGCCCCCAACCGTAGAAGGGATTCCAGTGATCCCATAGGTGTCGTTCCCACCGACATCTTTGGCACGCCAGGTAGGGGGCGCTGTTGTGGAAATCTGGTCTGATCGGAGCAGCAGCTTCATCGTGGCCGTCGTTCCAAGGAAGAAGACGACCAAGCTTGACGGCACCATCTGCAGATCACGATGGGCGCCCGTCTGGCACGAAAAAGCTAAGTCATGTGAAACTTTAAGCAATTTCTTTTCGTATATAAGGTTTTTGTCCTCGAAGGTCATGCCCTATGTATGGAGAACCTGCACGCAAAGGGGCCCTTCCGCTATTGGCAACGCCCTTGCTCTGTTTCGAGTCCGCTCAACAGCTCAAGCGGCCGCGTCGAGGGTGGCAGGGTAGCCTTCCGCAATTGGCAACGCTCTCGACTCTGACTCGAGTTAAGCTCGACAGTTCGAGTGGCCGTGTTGAGGGCGGTAAGGTGGTTCGCCTGGCAGCAAGCACACCCGGCAAGCCATTGGGGATCCGTCCTCAAGGTGCCGCGGCCTGGGTTTACGCGCCGGCAAGCCTACCCGATTAACGTAGGGTGAACATACAAGGGGAGATCTAACGGGAAGATAGCATGCATAATATTAAAAGTGATGCAGAGTTATATTACATCAATTGTTGCTGCGGTTATAACTAAAGATAAAAATTGTCTTGGTGGTGAACCTGTAGCAGCGGTGAGAGACGGGTGCCTAATCCTAGCGCTGGCCCTCTATCCTCTAAATTCCATCGATGCGGCTGATGATGGGCTTGATACGCTCCTTGAGCACCGCGAGGTCCGCATCCTCCGGCAAGCTCTCCAGCGCGCCGTCAAAGTCGAGGTTGGGATTCCAGTGCGCCACCTTGGTGAGGACCTTGGTCATGGCACCCCGGCAAAGCTTCCGGGCCTCATTGGCCAGAGAGGCCGCCCAATTGGAGTGGAGCAGCTCCAGGGCCCCGAAGACACCCTCGAAGAATAGGGCCAGTTTGGCGTTGGGGCTCATGTTGCGCTCCGGGGTGTACCTCACATTTGGTATCCCCATGGTAGCCAGCTGCATGGTGATCTTGCCGGCGACGCCTTCGAGGAGGCCGATCCAGCGGTTCTCGCCCTCCACAAAGTCCTTGCGGTTGGCGGTTTCGTTCTTCCGAAGCTGCTTCTCAGCCTCCAGATCCTTGGCCAGGGTCTCCTCCTGGGCCTTGCCCTCCGAGAGCGTCTCCTCAAGGCCCTCCGGCTTCAGCTTCAGGTCTTTGATGGAGTTGTTGGCCTCGGAAAGCTGCCCAGCCTTGCCAAGGACTACGCCCTGCACCTCAACCAGAGCGCCGTTGAGCGTGTCCTTCTCCTTGGACAGCTTCAGGACCTAGTCCTTCAGCCCGTCCCGCTCCACCTCCAGCTCCTTCACCTTGCCGGCATGAACCAGAGCCTGGGCATTGAGTGCCTCCTTGTGCCTCTCCAGCTCCTGGGTCCGCTGCACAACGAGTTTCTCCACCTCCTCGTCCTTGCTGCGGAGCATCGCGGCGAGCTTCTCCTCACGCGCGGAAAAGTCCTCCTCTTGGGAGTTCAGTGCGGCCTGCTGCTAGTGCCGAGCAGCCTCGGCCGGTCAGCCTGCTGCTTCGCCAGTTCCTGGGCCTTCTTGATGTCGGCCTGCTTCATGACAAGCTCCAGGTTGCGCTCAGCCAGCACGTCCTGGGCGGCCTTCAAGTCCTCGTGGGCCTGACGGAACCAATCCTGCGTCTCGGTGACGCGCCCCTCGAGGTCCGCCTCTGCCTTATCCACCACCGCCATCCTGGACTTGGCCTTGTCTTGGCGGGCGCAGTGAAGCGCCTGGAGCTTTTGGAAGTTGGCGTTCATGGCCTGGAGGAGCTGCTCTTCCTGGGAACCGCCTCCACCGGTGCTCGGCTCGTCAACGACCTCAAGCCCGGCAGCGGCGAGCACTTCGCCATCAAACACCTCCCCCTCGATGGGCGCCCCGGTGCTCGCCATCCCCGGGAGGTGGACGAAAAGGTCGTCGCTCACCCTCAGGTACCTGCCCGAGCCAAAGGTAGTGGAGGAGGAAGGTTGGTCGTCAACCACCTCCTCCTCGGCAGCGGCCTTGCGGCCTCCCCGGCAGGCCCCTTGCCTGCCTCCTCGGCAGCGGCCTTGCCAGGCTTCCCGGCAGGCCCCTTGGCGGCGTCCTCAACAACATCCTTGGCGGCCTCCTCGGCGGCGATCTTCTCGGCCTCCGCCGTGGCATCCTTGGTGACATCCTCGATGATGGTGTCTATGTCCTCCCGGTCCACCGAGGGAGGATCTGGATATCGAGAAGGGGATGAGGTGACGCCAAGACCAAGATTCAAAAAGAAAAAGGACAGGGACGGAAGGCGAGTGACTTACCTGTGCCAAGCCGGAAAGAAGAGGCCCCCTCCCCGCCAACACCTGGCACCAAGGCGGAGCCACCAGCGCCCAAGTTTTCCTCCTCCTCCTCCGTGCGCATGGGCTCGGTGCTTGGCGCCCTTACCGGGGACGCCCCTCGGGGCGGCGTGGTTGATGGGGGCAGCGTGTTGGGGGTAGCCCTTTGTGGCTCCTCCTGCTGCTGTCCTCCTCCTACAATCACGGCAAGGTCAGCACCAAGGTATCGTACCCTCGACACACATTGACGAGGGGCGAGTGTTGAGCTTACGCTGGGGGCTGTGCCGGGGGCTGCTGTCCGGGCTGCTCAACACCACCAGCGGTGTACCAGAAGTGCCTGTCGGGGCTGACCGCCCACCGAAGCCCTGGCCCTCTTCACCCTCTAGGCCAGCGTCTCCGCATCCCTACAAAGATGAAAACGAATCAAGATAAGCAGCACAGTTTGAGGGGAAGGAGATGACAAAAAAAGAGAGAGCAAGATACTTACTCATCCTCCACCTCCTCTTCTGCTGCCTTCCTCTTCCTCCTTGGGCCGAGGGACCGAAAATCAAAGACAACCTCCGTGTCGTCATCTGCGGGAGGAGGGGAAGCAGATGGAGTCCGAGGACGCTTGGACGAAGATGAGGCAGTTGCTTTCTTCTTCGCCATCGCGGCCTTCACCACCTTCCTCGCTGCCGCGGCCCTCGTCTGGCGCACGGACGCCTCTTGGGTTTGCTGCGGCTGCGCGGCCCTGCGAGGCCAGACCGGCTCACCAGTGATGGCCCGCCACAGGACTCGCACCCTCCCCATGGCCGGAGGGTCGACAGTCTCGACCTCCTGCTCCGGTGACTCGTCGACCACGTCTTCAATAAGAGGGGCCCCGGTGCCGGCGCTGCTGGCCTCCCCAGCGGACTCCGCCCACTGGGTAAGCTCCCTCTCATCTTCTGCCGCCGCGGCCTCGTCCTCCACACCGCCGGCGCTACCGGCCTCCCTGGCGAGCTTCGCCTCCACCGCCCTGGTGGCGATGTAGTCCAACTCCGCCTGGGTGGTGTCTTGGACGAGCAGCGGCTCGTCACGGGCGTACTTCTCCTCCAAGGTATCAAAGAACTCCTGCACTTGATCCTCTAGAGGCTCGGCCAATTTGGGACGATTCCATGCGCGTTGAACTCCAGCATCATGGCGATGATGTCGTTTCGGCGCGAGTTATTGCTCAGCGGGACCACCCCCACCGGCAAACCAAACAAGGGCCCCTTGGCAACCTTGCCGGTTTTGGCAGCTTTCCTGGACCGCTCGACCTTGCCGTCGCGGTTCACGTCGAGCTGGAAGAGCCGCTGGCAGAAGTGGGCATGCCCCATCACCGTGAGGTTGTGGTCGAGGCCGGGGCAAAGCCTCATGATGTCGTCCGCGTTCGTGAAGAGCCAGGCCGGCCTCCCCTTGTTGTGCAGCGGAGCGATTCGGCGGCGGATGAAATCCGCCCCGATCATCTCAAGGGTGAGCCCGGCCTCGATGAGGCGAAGAATCCTGGTGGTGGCAACCGTGAGCTTCGCATCGTCGGCGTCAACATTGCTCCAGTCATTTCTGCAAACCGGCGGCGCCTGGCGAACCTGGCAGAATTCTTGTGGATCCTCCTCCTCAATCCAGCACCACTGGCCCCGCCACTCCTCCCACCTCTCCTTTTGAGCGCCCTCCGGGTATGTCTCCTTGGACCTTGGCATCCAGGAGACACAACCGGAAATGGTGCCCCCCTTTTGGATCCGAGGGAAGAAGTAGTTGCGGAAGAGCGGCGTGTTGGGATGCACCCCAACGAAGCCCTTGCAGAGGTGCGCAAAAGAGCCATGCACGCCACGGTGTTTGGAGTGAAATCCAGAAGGTGGAATCCATAGCTGTGCATGACGTCATTGAAGAAATCAGAGAAGGGGGGCAGAGGCTGCAAGAAAAGTAGTCGAGGAAGAATGGGTACCGATTCGGGCCGGCTTTGGCAAAAGCAGTAGGGATGACGCGCGTGGCCGGATGCCCCGTCGTCTCCCCCCCCCCCCCGTCTTGCACCCTCACAGGTGCTTGAAGTAGTCCCGGAGATGGACCGCGTCAACCGCCGTGGGTAAGTAGGCAGACTGCGTCCGCCGCACCGCCAACTCGCTCTCCAGCGGCTCCCTCGCCCCGGCATCCTTGGCCACTCCCTTGCTTTTACTGGTTTTGGGTGCCATGGCGGCTGCGAGAGGCGAAGGGGGAAGGACAACAAAGACGCGGCGGCGGCGAGCAAAGGCAAAAGCTTGAGAGGGAGGAAGAAGCGGACGGCGGTTCCGAGATTGGAGAGGGCACAAAAGGTAAATGAGCAGTGCGCCTGCGGTTATTCCTTTTTATGGGGAAGGCGTCGGCTGCCTTTTTCCCATTTACTGTGATGTGACGCATGCGTGCGGGAACCGTCCCACACATGACCCCCACGTCACGCACGACCCTCCATGACGCACGTTCAACGCGGGTCATGGGGAAGCGCAAGCGAGTGAAAACTTGCCGCGGTAAAAATCCGCCCCGCCTGCCCGAGCACTGTTCTCGGCCTGGCCCAACAACGCGTCGCGCATATGTGTGGCCCAGGCCCGGGGGCTCCTGTCGGTGTACAAAAGTAGGGGCTCTCCTTTTTACCCCTTTACTTGTGCACGGGCAGTCAGAGCCGCGCCCACGGCCACACTAAGCAGGGCAAGAAAGGGGAGCCGAAGAACGAAGCGATGAGAGCAATGCCAAGACAAAGAGATGCAAAGAGCAAGAGGGCGAGGTGGACTCCCCCGGCATGACTCTTGCCGGGGCAGCCTCCGCAGCCCCGGCAAGAGCCTTGTCGGGGAAACTTGCCCGACGCCAGCAGAGCAAGCCACCCTTGAGCCCGAAGGTCCAACACCACCAACCATCCACATTGAAACCAAGGCTCGGGAGGCGCCTCTGTGGTGGCATGCAGATCTTCGTTAAGATCATAAACACACGAGATCAGATGAGGATTGGAAGATGATTATCCTCAGCAGGATCGTAGCCGAGGAAACCATGAGACCCCCGGCAAGATGCTTGCCAGGGAAGACAACGATGCCACGGCAAGACCCTTGCCGGGGCCCCGGCAAGGCCCCTGCCGAAGACACCTACGGGGCCACGGCCATGCCCACGACTGCCAAGGCTCCACCGCCGTCCCCATGTAGCTGCCAGCTCAACCAGCTGAATAGGCACCTGCGTGGCAACAAGCGGCCTCCATGACCGACCCAGCAAGCACATGTGTGGTGGCATGCAGATATTCGTGAAGGCTCCACCACCACGCCAGCCCAGCAACCAGCCAACGTGGCGCCATGACGCCTCGTCAGCTCGGACGCGTGTTGAAGCCAAGCGAGGCGACGACAGCTGGGACGTGCTTCCTTGTCGTTCCCAATAAAGTGACAGGGGCACGTCGGCAGCGCATTAAATGAAGACTTTTGCTACAACCTTTTTCTACAACCTCCTTGACCTAGTGCAACCCCGTAGGGTTATGTTTAAGCCTCAAGATTAGAAACCCATTCCTAGACCCTTCGAGACTTCACAAGACACCCCAGCACGAATCCTTAACCTTGTGCTTAACCCACGGAATTGCAAGAGAACCTGTTAAGCCCCCGTAACCATGCACTACATTGGGTTCATTATGGAACTAGTGGACATAGTGAACGAGCACATTGTCATTCTAATACCCCACACGAATTGACGGTGCCATAGGGAAGACACATTTGAGGATATAGGAATAGAGGAAAACTGACTTGATGAGTTTATATCAGTGACCTTGAGGAATTATCTGACACTCTTCGGTGGATTATAAGTCTTTCATGTTGGTAGATGAACTTGGAGGGATCGTGTTAATAGAGTAGTGTAACTTTCATCACCCTGGAGTAAACTGGAACTTTGTAGGACAATTAGGATCACAAGCTGGGATTCTTGGAGGAATACGATTTTGACTTGATCTGATGATATCAATAGGATGTTGTTGACATTACGAAAATGATTTGGGGGAAACGTGTATGAATTCTCGTAAGACATGAGATTTGGATTAATAGGTGATCCTAGTGGAGTAAAGATCCTGAGTAAGTCTACATGGTTCGGAGTAAATTGGATTTAGACTGAAGATCTTGATCATGAGACCATGTTTCTCGGTGGGCGATAAACTAGGAGATTGGATTAATTGTCGGGGTTTATTTAGGGATCTGTATGAGCTTGACCTTGGAGTTTACTTGACCATGACAATGGAAATTGGTGAACTTACTATAGTAGAGATAGCCCTTTCAAGTATTTGGGGGATTATAAGGACTTTAGAAGATCGTGTGGAACACCATAGACATTGGATTTGTAGAATTAATGAATTGTGTAGTGATTGATGGAAGTTAATTAATGGGATTTTGGAGTTGATTCATAGGAAGGAAACAAGATCTCGGAGTGGTATACGACGTGTTTCCTTAGGATAGAGATGCATTATCTCAGACCTTGGAAGAATAGGATGAGCACTTGGATTGTCATGTTTAATTGAAGCTTAGCAGCTTGTATGCTCTACCTGTCGGTGTCAAAACCGGCGGATCTCGGGTAGGGGGTCCCGATCTGTGCGTCAAGGCTGATGGTAACAGGAAGCAAGGGACATAGATGTTTACCCAGGTTCGGACCCTCTCGACGGAGGTAAAACCCTACTTCCTGCTTGATTAATATTGATGATATGGGTAGTACAAGAGTAGATCTACCACGAGATCGTAGAGGCTAAACCCTAAGAGCTAGCCTATGATGGTATGATTGTAATTGTGATCGGCCTTCTAAGGACCAACCTCTCCGGTTTATATAGACCGGAGAGGGCTAGGGTTTACATGGAGTCGGTTACAAGGAAGGAAACACAATATCCGGATCCACAAGCTTGCCTTCCACGCAAAGGAGAGTCCCATCCGGACACGGGCTGAAGTCTTGAGTCTTGTATCTTCACGCTTCAATAGTCCGGACGTTGTACACAGTCCGGCTGTCCGGATACCCCCTAATCCAGGACTCCTCGGTAGCCCCTGAACCGAGGCTTCAATGACGATGAGTCGGCGCCTGATATTGTCTTTGGCATTGCAAGGCGGGTTCCTTCTCTGAATACTCCAAAATAATTACTGGACACGTAGACCGTGTCTGGATCTGCAAGATGATCTCCACATAGCATAAACCCGATTCGCTGGCAATCTTTGGGTGTCGTGCCCTTGCATCGTGGCCTGGTCCAACGCGGACCGACATTTCTTACCCCACAATGACTCGTGTTACGAGGTGGTTTCATTGGCATGTCCCGTCGAGGCACAAATCATGTTCCTCTTATTACGGGACTTTCCATTAATATGGGCACGTGCGCCCCTAGGACGGCTGTTGGTATTACCCCGCGTGTTGTTAGATAAGCCTCAAACGGCCACATCAAGGACTCTTGATATTCATCCCCTTCATAAAGAGGGTCGAGGCCTATGCCTCTTTTCCACCTTCCTCGTGCCTCCTCGTACCTCGAGTTCTAACACCCGAAACCCAAGCTTCGACACCCCAGATCCTCCAACATGTCCAGATCCGTCCCTCAAGGCCAGTGGGTGGCCTCCTAGATTCAAGAGGACGACATTGCGAAGCTTAGGGAGGTTGGATACCTGACCGCCGACTTCCAACACAGGCTTCCTGCTCCAGGGCAGGTCATCCCCACGCCGGAGCCTAATGAGTGCGTCGTTTTTATCCCTCACTTCCTCCGCGGCTTGGGCTTCGCCCTCGATCCCTTTGTGAGGGGGCTCATGTTCTATTATGGGTTGGATTTTCATGATCTGGCTCCTGACACTATCCTCCATATCTCGTCATTTATTATCGTGTGCGAGGCTTTTCTCCACGTCACCCCACACTTCGGCTTATGGCTCAAGACCTTCAACGTGACGCCGAAGATGCTCGAGGGGCGACATGTGGAGTGCGGAGGTGCCGTAATAAGCAGGAACACCGACGCCCCATGGCCAGAGGGTTCTTCCCCAGAAGTATCCGATGTATGGCAACGGAGGTGGTTTTGTGTCACGGCTCCCAGAGGCACAAAGTGGGCGGCCGCCCCCGAGTTCCGCTCGGGCCCTCCGTCACAACTAGCGTCTTGGACCCACGTGGGGCCGGAATTGGGGGCCCGCTGGTGATGTTCGATGCTGCAGAACCGCATCCGAGAGCTTCTTGAGAGAGACATTAACCTTGTCAGCATAATGCAAGTGATGTTAATCCGACGGATGTTACCGTGCCAACGCCGGCCTCTCCGGATGTGGGAGTTCAATCCGGAGGGTCCACGGACTGTCAAGCACTTCTTTGGCTTGAAGCTCGAAGAGATGTGCAAATTATTCTTCGGACGGAAAGTAGTGTGTCCGGATACCACCGAGGATGCAAGCCTAAGCTGCAATCGCCTAGATACTCAAGTAAGTAGCTTCGATACCGGACACCCTGTTTTTTATTTGTCATGATTGTTTGTTCTGAAAATCATCCGCGTCCAGGAATGGCTCAGCAAGGCGGAGAGAATTAGATGTCTGGCGCCACTTCCCGAAGGCTCGCCCGCCCCACCATGGCCAAGATGCTCGACCGGGTACTCAGCAGAATGCCCTCGGGGAAAGTCAAGGGGAGGAACAAAGAAACCGAACCCCACGTGCTACGCATCCGAACTGGGGGAACCGTTACCTCCCCCAAGGAGAATAGTCAAGGAGGAGAGGCTAAAGGCCTCCTCCACGCGCGGGAAGAAGAGGGCCGCCTCCGAAGATTTGGAGGCGGAGATGCCCAAACCAGGAAAAAAAACAACACCTAGGGACTCTGCCCCGACGAGCACCCTCGCCGCATTGTGCCCACCAACGGGCCAGCCCTCAACCGAGCTGTAAGTTAATTTTTAATTCGAAGGTGATGCGTTCCTCCTAGATCAATAACCAGGATTCGTCTTTCGCAGTCCAGCTAGCAGCCCTTCTCAACAGAGTTCGTCTTCGGGGGATCTTCCTCCGGAGATGATGGAGAGCGAGACCCCACCTACCTCTCCGGCTCGCGAAGCGGGCGACACCGAGATGTCGTCACGGAGGAGTCCGGATCTGCCGAAGCCGGAAGCCAATGCGTCAGCCGCCCTGAGCTCGGAGCGTTTAGCTCCCACGAGGGTCGATGGGAAGGGTCCGACACAGTTCGATGTCCGACCGGACGTATTGAAGTGCCTACTGGAGCGAGCTGCACTCTCGGAGGAGCGCCGCTCATTAATGAGCGCGGTGCTCAGGAAGATTTCCTCCGCTACAAGCGGTTTGAATGAAGCATTTACAAGTCTGCTCAGAGGCTTTGAGGTATGTAGTGAAGAATACACTATTTTTGGCTGTGAGGCACGCGTTAGGTGTGCTCCATATAGATAGTAGCCCCTTTGACTCTGGTTGCCCTCCCTAGGCGGCAAACAGGGGATCATAAATCAATGATTGCACTGTAAACACTTGCAGGTACCTGCGGGTCCGGTCGCCGACCAGTCCGTTTAAGTTGCCGAACTAACCAGGCAGATTGGATCGATTGATGCCGATATCACGTTGGTGAACGAGCGGCTGGACAAATCGCAAGGTATGTGCTCTGCCTTCCTTTGTATAGGAAAATATGGAGGCGGCATGATATTAATGTAATATGTTCGGACTGCAGATGGTGCTGCTGCCGTGGAGGCCCTGAGGGCAGAACTTGTCCAAGTCGAGGAACAAGCTCGGGTTAGCAATGAGGCTGCCCTAAAGGCGGCCGAGGAACTGAGAGCCGAGTAGGCTGCTCATCACCGAAGCGAGGAAAAGATAGCCGAAATGGCTGTTGAGTTAAAAAATGTCGCTGACTGGTATGAGCTCCTTAAAAAGGAGCATAAGGATGGCTTGGCCGAGCTGGACAAGGCACGCAATGCCACCAAGGAAATACGAAACGAGCTCAGGGGTGCGTGGGAGGAGCTTCAACAGGCCGGTAAAATCGTGGCTGGAGGTTCCTACTTGCTACGGACGAAGTTTTTCGATCCGAAGTACGCTCCCCTAGATGGACGCTGGAGTCCTGTGGACATGTATGCGGATTTGGCGAAGAGTACAGCTGACGCTGCCAAGTTCTTCGAGGGCCAGGGTGATAAGGAGGTGGAGAAGCTTTTCTGGTCGTAATTCAATGCTCCCACTCGCCCGCTTCCGTTAAGTGACAAGATGGCTGCTGTAGCGGAGCTTCACAGGTTGTCCGGTCTTGCAATGCGGTCTGTGATAGACCATCTTTGGGCGAAAGGGCCTAAGCCGGACAGTTAATTTGGCTTGGTGCAGCAATTCCTTTGTGCCATGCCTCGGATCGACGTCATGAGGAGGTCGGCGTGCATAGAGGGTGCACGGATGGCTCTTGCCCGCGTTAAAGCTTATTGGACGGATATGGAGGCCAATATTATAGCAACCCAAGATCCAGCGGGGGGCCAATATCTGGCCGAGCGGTACTTGGCGCAGGTCACAGAAGGTACCCGCCTAATAGAGGCGCAGTGCTCGAAGAATGTCTTATTCGAGTGATGAATCGAATCATTGTAAGAACAATGATATTTTGGTTATAGGGCTTATATGTATACTTTTTGCCCAAAAGTATTATTGTGTCCCCTGTGCGGCCATTTACATATATATGATATATATGTATATATATATGTATATATATATATATATATATATATATATATATATATATATATATATATATATATATATATATACATATATATGAATGTATAATCCGAAAGATAGCAGTCGTTGGCTTCAGCCCCCACGCAGGCAATGCGGGGGTGTTCGCGAAAAATATGCTTAATCACACTTGATCCAACGTCTTGGTCCATTAAGGAGGTGATCACACGTCGAACTAGGCAACCGGACTATATAGCTGTAACACTTTCGCTTAGCCATGGGGGTCTAATGTTGGGGCTACTATGTAGCCCTTGTACCTTCGCGTGTATCCGAATACGGGCGCGTGTGTACATGACCGGGAAACGGTCCTTCGTTAATGCGGAGGGATCCTAAAGATTCCGATAAGTCTTCGAGTGGTTGAACAGTCTCTCGTTGTATCATGACAGTCAGTTTTCGGCTTTCTCTCTTGAGGTGCTCGTCCGGAATAACCAGGGCACAATCGCAGTAGTTCTCCTTGGCCACCTTAGCCGATAATAACGGAACGTAAGGCGGCAAACCAGAGCCGGGCAAACCCAACATTTGACCAAAGTCATGATTCGGAGCTGATGCATATAAGGCCAAACTCGTGACGCCGAACACTCCTGAAGGTATTCGGACTTTATAACAGATGATGGGCTCAAGAATGCCCATTCATTATAAACCCTGCATTTCCATGTACGTGCATTAATCTGTCGTGGCGAAATGCCAAAAATGGCAGTATCCTCTGTGGGTATGGAACCCATGGGATGGTTAAACAACAAGAGGCAATAGAAAAGGTTTACGCATGGGCTTAATCTAAAAAGAAACCTGTTGCACGGGGCCCTGCTGCACGTCTGCGCCTTTATCTCCGTTGTGCCGTATCCTAGAAGGGTATCGCGCGAACGTTGTCTATGTAAAAAGGAAAACTCGTAGAAGAGTACAACGTAAGTATGCGATGGATAATAAAAGTGTAAGATGTTGGCCTGCCCATAAGGTTGAGCCAACCGTGGGACTGTGAAGTATTTATAGCCCCTGGTGTCCACTATGGAATTACATATACGGTGCCCTGATTCAATTTTATCCGGGCGACCGGACTCGTCTAGCCGAGTCAGTGGTCTTTAATGACCAGTCATGTTTTCTGATGTTGGAGAATGCTTATAGTCCGGCCGCTAAGGCCGTCGCGAGTTCCTCTGCGCGTGAAGAGCGCTATGTGATTCCTCTAACGGTGATGGCGCCACGTGGACTGGGCACCTTGAGTGTAAGGTAGCCATAGTGCGGCAATGCGTTGAAGCGGGCGAAGGCCGTTCTTCCGAGCAATGCATGATAGTTGCTTTGGAAGGGTGTGATGATGAAGAGTAGCTCCTCGCTTCTGGAGTTGCCTGGGGAGCCAAATGTTACCTCCAGTGCGACGGAGCCCCTGCTGTGGGCTTTAACGCCAGGTATCACCCCTTCAAAGGTGGCGTTGCTTTGGTTAATTCTGGATGGATTTAACCCCATCATGCGGACAGTATCTTCGTATATTAAACTGAGACTACTGCCGCCGTCCATGAGGACATGGGTGAGACGGTATCCATCGATTATCGGGTCAAGCACCAAGGCCTTTGACTCTCCATGCCGAATACTAGTTCGGTCGTCCGAGTGATCGAAGGTGATCGGATAAGACATCCAATGTTTAGTTGTGAGGACGATGGGCTCTATATCGAGCGCGTCTCTATGCGCGCGTTCGTGCCTTCTCATGGATGTGTGAGTCGCGTGGATCATGTTCACTGTTTTAACCTCTGGCGGGAAGTTTTCCTGTCCCGTAGTGTTCGGCTGGCGAGGTTCATCCTCGTCTTCACTTGGTGTTTCCCTTCCCTTGTGTTCGGCATTTAATATGCCGGCCTGCTTGAAGACCCAGCACTCTCTGTGCGTGTGGTTCGCAGGTTTGTCAGGGGTGCCATGAATTTGGCATAGTCTGTCTAGGACTCTATTCAGACCGAACGGTCCCTCTTTACTGCCTTTAAATGACTTCTTTTGATGATCAGGTCGAGAGCCCCTGAATCCGGCATTAATCGTTGTGTTATCCGGGCTCTCTTCCTTGTTTGGGTGTTTGTTTTTATTACGCCGTGTCTTCCCGTTGCCATCCCTTATTTCGGATGTGTTGGGTTCGCTGGTGCCTTTACGGGCTAGCCAGCTATCTTCACCCGCGCAAAAGCGGGTCATGAGGCTTGTTAAGGCTGCCATTGTCCTCGGCTTTTCTTGGCGAGGTGTGCAGCGAGCCACTCGTCACGGATGCTATGTTTGAATGCCACTAAAGCTTCAGCGTCCGGACAGTCGACAATTTGGTTCTTCTTAGTGAGGAATTTGTTCCAAAGCTTGCGGCCGGACTCTCCGGGTTGTTGGATGATGTGACTTAGATCGTCAGCATCCGGAGGCCGGACATAGGTCCCTTGAAAATTGGCCCTGAAAGCGTCCTCGAGTTCCTCCCAACTCCCAATTGAATTTTTGGGGAGGCTTTTCAACCAGTGTCGGGCTGGTCCCTTCAGTTTGAGGGGAAGGTATTTGATGGCATGGAGGTCATCCCCACGAGCAATATGTATATGCAGGATAAAATCCTCAATCCAGACGCCTGGGTCTGTCGTTCCGTCGTATGCCTTTATGTTCACAGGTTTAAAGCCCTGTGGGAATTCGTGGTCCAGTACCTCTTCGGTAAAGCACATGGGGTGAGCAGCCCCTCTGTATCTAGACGTGCTGTGGCATGCCGTCGGCCGTTGTTGTGTCCGGTGTTTATTCCGAACTGGTATTCGATTGGCATAATCGTTTTGGTGACCGTAGTCCCTTGCCGGGGTGTGTCCTTTAGATCCATAAATGGACCTTGCCGCGCCAGCTTTCTTATCCAGGTGCTCACGTAGATCGTGCGCGACGTCGGTAGCTGCTTTGTTGCAGTTATGAAGTGGCACGGCTTCGTCGTCGAATTCTGGCAGTAGCTTGCGTTTTGGATAGCTCTTTGTATGGCGATCATCGCTGTATCTTTCTTCAGTGTCTAGCACTTTGTTCCATCTAGGGTTCAGCGTTTCCTGTGCGGCTTTGAGCCATTGCTTCTGCTTCTTTAGAATTCTTGCGGTGGCCATAAGCTTTCTGTGGAGGTTATCTCGTTCCACGTGTTTTTCTGCGATTGCATCATTATCCAGACTGTTTTCCTGTGCTGGTTCGGTTTGATGACCTCGTTCGTCGGGATCATTGTCCTCGGGCGTCTGCTCCGAACTGTGTTCGGGGCGACCTGGTTCGTCCTGCTCCATCGCTGGGTCTGTATGGTCATTGTTGCCTTCGGAGTTGATTGTAGTATCGATCCCTCTGGCGCTCTTGTCGCTATTTTTATTGTTGCTGGACTTAGAACGGCGTCTGCGCCGACGCTTTGGCTTTTGTCGGGGTTTTATCGTCCGGATTTTCGCCTTTGTCCTCTTTGGGCGTATCCACCATGAATATGTCGTGTGACGAGGGAGAAGTCCAGCACCCCATATGTCGGCGTTCTGGGAACGGGGGTACCCAGACCTGCCTGCCTGCGGCCTGCGGCGTGTCTCAAGGGGTGGCCCAGCACGGCCCATCTTCATCAACACAAGCTCAAGACCCTCGCGAGGGGCCAAGCCTCGCGAGGTAGACGACAGGGAGCTTCCTCAGGCACGGCCTCGTCAGGCTGGCTCACGAGGAGGCGGTGAGATCAAGGCGGGGTACCTCACGAGGTGCCCATGACGCAAGCCATGACGACCAAGGGCGCCAGGCAGGCGCCAGCCCGCGCAGTGTCCTCCTTTCCTCTTTGGTGCAAAGGGAGGAAGCACAGGAAGGAGTATCAAGCAAAGGCATCCGTTTTGGTGCAACAAGACCAAGACCGTCGCAACGGCAGGAAGGAAGTCATTGTGGAGCCCAAGCCGGCGTCACCACCAGAGCCTTTGACAGGCGAGGACCAACTTTAGTCAGGATAAGTGTACTAGATGTTCCCCTTCAAAATGGCCAATTGTTGGCGCCCTTCCCGCTCAATATTTGGGAAGAGGCCCAGGGCCTTTGCCTATAAATAGGACTAGCTACCCACAGAGTAGGGGCATCTGATCCAGAAATCGAGACAGAGGATCCAACATCTGGGATCATGTAGAGAGAGTGCGACTGAACTCCCCCTAGCAGTTCATCGCACCAGCCAAGACCCTCGCGAGCTTGTTCTTCCTTGTATTGTTGATCATCAGCCGAAGAGGCAATCCACCACACCACAAACTAGAGTAGGGTATTACACCACAATGGTGGCCCGAACTAGTATAAACCCTGTGTCTCTTGTGTTGTTCCTTTCATAGCTTAGATCTTAGCGAGGCGGCGAGGTGCAGGTAGGTAGAGGGTGAAATCTCCGCGCGCACCCCAGTGTTGGAACCTAGAGGGTCTGCCGGAACCCGAAATCCGACATTTGGTGCGCCAGGTAGGGGTGCGCCGGAATTTGTCTACCGCCGCCCTGTTCTTCGCCGACCATCGCATCCATGTCAGACGCTCGTCGGGCCCATGCCGAGCGCCGAGCCACTCTCGCTTCCCGCATGGCCCAGATGGCCCCCGTCGGCGGCCGTCCCCGCCGTTCCCCGTCGCCTGCCGTCAACGCCGCCACCGGCCCGGCGGGGAACGAGCAGCAAGCATCGTCCCAACATCCGTCCGTGAGACGAGACGGCCGCACTGCTATTCCCTCACTCGCCCCAGCTGGTTCTTCGTCCCGCGCGCTCCGCGCGCCCATGGAGGCTCGAGCTGCGCTCATCGCGACAAACGAGCTCCTGCGCTACCGCCCCGTCGACAACGTCTACGAAGAGTGGCTCGACCGCGTCGCTGAGCTCGTCCGCGCCACAGGGGGCTCCTCCGTGCCGTCCTTCTCGCTGCACCGCGCCCCGCCCTGTGCGGGCGATGAAGCTCCGGGGGCGCCTCAGCCACCTCCCCCTCAAGAAGGCGCCTTGGCCCCAAGGCGCGTGGCCCCTGGGCGGAACCCACTCTGTCCGGCGCCAGCGCAGCAATGGCAGAGCTGCCAAGAGGTCCCTCGCCCCCAAGAGGTTGCCCGAGTGGTCCCTGCACCGGCTCGTCATGACCACGCTCCTGCTCCAGCGCGCCAAGACCACGCGCTGCTCCGAGCTGCAGCGCATGGCGACCCGCAAGACCAGGCTCTTCGTCACCAAAGGCCTCCCGTGGCCATAGCAGGCCGCCGCGCCTTCACCGCCGAGCTGCGCAGCGTCGCGTGGCCCGGCAAGTTCAAGCCAAACCTGCCTCCTCGCTACGACAGCACGGGCGACCCTGCGGAGTTCCTCCAGCTCTACGAGCTGGGCATCGAAGCCGCCAACGGGGACGAGAAGGTCATGGAGAACTGGTTTCCCATGGCACTCAAGGACGGAACCCGCACCTGGCTCCTGAACCTGGCTCCTGGCACGATCTCCTCCTGGGACGAGATGTGCACCCGCTTCATCGCCAACTTCCAAGGTACTCGCGACCGGCCTCCTGCCGTGAGCGACATGCGCCGCATCGAGCAGCAGCCAGGGGAGACCCTGCAGAAGTACATCCAGCGCTTCAACAACGCACACCTCAAGATTCCCAAGGTGACCGAGGAGGCCATCATCTCAGCCTTCTCCGACGGTGTGTGTGACGTCAATATGAAGGAGGAGCTGGGGATGCATGAAGATCTGTGCACTTCCTTGGAGCTGTTCAACTTGGCGACCAAGTGCGCCAGCGCTGAGGAAGGGCGCATTTCCCTCCTCGAGCTGCCAGCCGCAGACACAGAAGAGAAGAAATCCAAGGCCAAGGACGTGAAGCGCAAGGGGGCTGCTGTGCTCGCGGCAGAATCAGACACCAAACGGGGCAGAGATCAGCCCGAGTCTTCCAAGGGCAGCCGGTACTGCGTGTACCATGACCTCCACACCCACAACACCAACGAATGTCAAGAGCTCCGGGCCGTGCGAGAAGGGACGATCGGTCGGCGCCCCGACCGCAGCGATCGAGGCTACGGCCGAGGAGGAGGAAGGAACATAGGACGCTGGGAGGACCGAGGCTCTCGCCAAGGGTGGCGCGACCGACCTCGTGAGGATCGCTGGCAGGATCAGCCTCGCGAGGGAGACTGGAGGGATCAGCCTCGCGAGGATCGCCCGCAAGGAAACGCAGGCCTCCCTCCTCTACCGCCGCAGCCAAGGAGAAACGAGGACCATCATCAGGACGAGGGGGTTGGGGGCTTCCAGGAGCCACGCGCGATCGCTTGCATCCTGGGCGGAGCTCAAGCCTCAGCCTCCCAGCGCATCTTCAAGCAGTTCGCCCACGAAGTGAATGCCAGTCCTCCCCAAGCTCGAAGCCGCGTGCCCTCTCAGGTGGTCAGCGTGCGCCATCACGTTCAGCTGAGCGGATCAGCTCAAGTCTTGTGACCTGGCAGGAGTCCTCCCGATGCTTTGTTCCCCAATCATCGAGAACGTGCAAGTCACGGGACCCTCATCGACGACGGAGCAGGGCTCAATGTCCTATCCGTAGAAACATTCAACAATCTCCAAGTGCCTTACAATCAGCTTCAGCCAACCAAGCCTTTCTCCAGAGTCACCGATAGCTCCACGGTTTCGATTGGGCATGTCCGCCTCCCTGTCACCTTCGGGGTGCGCGACAACTACCGCACCGAGCTCATCGACTTCGATGTCACCCACATTCGCCTGCCATACAATGCCATCCTCGGGTACCCAGCTCTGGCCAAGTTCATGGCCATGACTCATCACGGCTACAACGTCCTCAAGATGCCAGGAAGCGGCGGAGTCATCACGGTGCCTTGTGAAGAGAGAGACGCAGTGTGCTCCCTGGAGCGAGCCTTTGAAGCCGCATCACTTGAAGACCCAGATCGCAGGAGCGTGAAGCTCCCTGAGACCGCTCCCAAGAAGAAGAAGACATCGCCAGGCCCGACTCTCGGGAGGCAGGCCCCTCAGGGTCCGCGCCTATTCAGGGGGCACCTCCTTCTGTCGCATAGGAAGGCGCGCCCGGCGCCCTCCTCAAGCAAGGCTCGGGGGCTCTCTCCTGGAGGGCCACCGACCTTGCTAAGGTCATGAGGGAGGCGCTTGGGCACCACTTGGAGGCGTGTTTCAAAGCACGTTTCCCTCAGGGAAGGAGCAAGGCAAGGAGGGCCAAACCCTCGGGAGTTCGTCGGTCGAGATCACACAGGAGTTGCAGGAGTCAAGAGTCATGAGTGGCAGCCGCCGCCACTGTAGCTCCCCATCCAGGCGAGGATGGTGGGCTGCGGCGTCTGCATCGACATACCAGGGCTCAACCGAGCCGCCTCTCGAGGCGCCGGCCCTCACGCGCGGGGCGCTGCGAAGGCCCACCCCACAGCTACGTTCGCATGCCCTACGGCATGCCGAACACGGCCGCCACGTACCAGCGCCTCATGAAGAGCATCCTGGAGGCTCAAGAGGCCAGGCGTTCTGCAGTCCTGGCGGAGATGGAGATGGTCCATGAGGAGCCACCAGCGCCTCCGGAGCCTCCCGAGGCTCCTGGGCCTGGGGGCTCGTGAAGATCGGCTTCGGCAGCCCACGGCGTCCGCTACTTCGACAACCTTTCGTCTTCAACGTTATCAGGTGACATCCTTTAAGTCTCATTTCCAGCTGGGAGCGCCCCCCAGGGCTGCATTATTCCCAGGCCGCGTGGGTCCGTCCCTGCGGCGTGTATCCCTTTTACTTCATGTTCCTAGCTTACCTTGTTGGGGGCGCCCCTCGGGCTGCAGCATCCCCAAGTCGCTCGGGCCAGACCCAGCGGCATGTACCCCTCTTGCATTTATTTCGGGTCATGCGTTCGACCCATCATGATTGTTATTTGATGCCAGTTTACGGCACCTCTTCTTCCTTCATGTCGGCCGCTTGCATGTTAAAGGGGGGGTACCTGAGCATCACGAATCAGGGCTCCTACTGGCTCTCCAGCCCTCACCCTCTGGCCTTGTCCACGGCATCGCGACATGGCATACCTGCAATGGATGAGACCAGCTCGAGGGCAGGACCCGGGGGCGTGAAGCGTCGGCATCTAACCAAATTTGCAGGAACACATCACAAGTTAAGGCCAGTGCGGGCGCAACCCGCCTTGAGGTAGGGGCCCGTGAGTCCCGGCTGGCTCACGGGTGCCCAGACACACCTCGTCGAGGCCCTCATGCTAGCCACGTGTCGAGGCGGGGTTGTACACGCCCAGGGGCTCCTCCGGGAGAAGCCCCTCCCATGCACCAGTGGAAGCACCATGCTCGCTGGCTGGCGACCTTTGCCGAGGAGCTGCTATGCACGTACACATACGGAAGCGCTATGCTCCGCGCTGGTGATAAACAACTGAGGGTGGCCCCCGGCCGCATCAACCTCAGGGAGCCCAGAGCTCAGTGTCTGGCCTCATCGCAACGCCCTCCCTCGGGAGTGCCGCGTGAGGGGGCTGGGCACGGGGGCTACGCCTGGGTCACGCCCAGACGCATGCCCCCCAGCCAGGCCCCTCGGGCCTGGTTCGTCGCACGTCTCTCCCCGAGCGGAGCCAAGGTATGAAGGCCGTTTGAGCGTCAAGGGGGACTCCTGAGCATCGCGACTCAGGAGCCTAACTGGTCACATAGCCCCTCACTCCTTATTTCCGAAAGGATAACGACGGTTGAGATATGCGCGGGGCCGGGCTCTGCAGACGTAGAATGGTAGATTCACCCACACATCTCACCTCCCTACTTGTTGTTCGTGCGCCAAGGGGGGCTCCTGAGCATCGCGACTCAGGAGCCTAACTTTTCACGTAGCCCCTCACTCCTTGGTCCCGTCCTTGTTTCCGGTCGGGGCTAACGGCGGCTGAGGTATGTGGGGCAGCTCTGCCCGGCGAGAACATAAGCAAGTAGGAAGGAAAAGCACAAATCTCAAGGAATTCAAAAGCAAATATTACAGTCCATAACTGTTATCACGACACCAAACGCAAGTTTAAACGCCTCCCCGAGGCATGATACATGTTGCAGGAAGCAGAACAGGAGCCACAACGGAGTCACTTGTCGACGACGGAGCCACGCCGAGCAGGTTCGCCTCGTGAAGCCGCTGGACCGGCAGCGCCTCGCTTCGGCTTGGAGCTGAAGGCCCGGAACTTCGACAGCAGAGCCTCCGCTTGACCCTTCACGGCCTCACCAGCGGCAGCGGCAAGCTTGCCGCTCGGTGGCTCTAGCAGGCTGTCGAGGTCGACGTCGGGATCGCGAAGGTAGACGTGGGTAAGGACCCGCGTCAGCGCTGCAGAAGACAAGACACGCGCCTCGGCCTCAGCCGTAGGGCCAAGGCCAAGGGTGACATCTTCAAGAGCGCGGATCAGGAAGGGAAGCAGCTTGGCAGGGCCGTCCTCGGCGCCGGCCAGCGGGCTTTCCAGGCCGCTATCGTAAAGCATCCTCAGCAAGGTGCGAGCCTTCACCTCCATCTCCGTGAAGGCCTTGCAGTCCTCGGCAAGAACCCGCGCCTTGCCGTCCAGCTCGACCTTCTTCGCCTCCAACTCCTGCTCCAGCGCACCCAGGCGGTCACGGCGACTGTTAAGCTTGGCGTCCCGGTCCTTGACGGCCGCCTCGCGAGCCTTCATGTCTTCCTCCTTCTCTTGGCGAATGCGGGCCTCCTTGGCAAGCTGGTCCCGCAGGCCCTACAGCTCGCTCTCCAGCGCCTTGCAGCGACCTCGGACATCGGCTACCTCCCCCAAGGCGGCGGCGCGAACATCCCTCGCCCCAAGGACGGCCTGCTTCTCCTCGTCGCAAGCCGTCGAGGCCTGAACCAGCGCCGCTCGAATCGAAGCGTCAGAGCGAATCCAGCCAGAAGCCAGCTCCAAGCGCCCGGCCACTAAGCGAGGGTCGGCGCCCAGAAGATCTTGCCGCAGCCGGTCCAATTTAGCGAAGACGATCCGGGACAGTGGGAGGAGTCGGAGACAGCAGTTGGTGGAGTAGGAGGAGAGGACGGCGGTAACCACGATACGAGGCGTAACCTGCTGCGCCCCAACAGCTGTGGCGGTGGCATCAGGCAAGGATACCTCAGGAGTCGCTTGGGCCATGGGGGCTGAGCTCGCCCCAGCCAGCTCCACAGATGACCGGGCAGGAGAGGCTCGTGTCTTGCAGTCGTCTTCCTTCGCGGGCAGAGGTGCTGCCCCAGACGGAGCCTCAGGAGCTCCCTTCAGCTTCTTCGCCGCAGGCGCCAGCCTAGCCAAGGGATACAGATATCAAGCCTCAGCGACAAAGCAAGGAATAAAACAAGAACCAAGCACTTACTGGTCATCGCTCGCGAGCTCGAGCAACCTCCGGCCATACTTGAAACCCGAGAGCCGGCTGCAGGGATCAGCCTCAAGAGGCCCGGGAGCAGGAGGCACGTCTGCGGATCGCCTCGGAGCCGGGGCAGACCCACGGAGGACCAGCCCAGTCCTGTCCTTTTTCGGGATAGGGGGCAAGCTCTCGCCGCCCCGCTCGTCGCCATCCTCGTCGTCGTCGCTCGGCAAGAGGTGGAGAGCGCGAGACCTGTGCCTAGGGAGGGGCGCTCTCGACTCCCTGTCGGTTGCCTCGGAGTCAGGCCCCGCTTCCCGCTCCTCTTCTTTTCCTCCTCTTCACTGGAATCGCCGGAGGACACGTCCACTGTTGCCAGGGCCCGTCCCCATTAAAGGCGGGCATGGCTTCCACCGCCTGCTCCCAATCGTCTCGAAGGAACAAGGGTACAGGGGCGCCCTCCATCCTCGCCACGTCTCCCCCGACCAAAGATTTGAGGACTGCGGCCAGATCTTCGTCGGCCAAGACTGCGGGGCTCGGACGGGACCTCCACAGCGGTAGCGAGTACTGACGAAGTGGGGCCACCTGATGCTCCAGGAACTCCCTCAGGAGCGACGCACCAGTCAGTTTTGCCGCCGCCATGTTGCTCGGTCGCAGATCCGCGTCCATCTTCTCCAGCACCGGCTTCGCGCGGGGATCCACGAGTTCCGCGCGAGACCAAGCATTGATGGGCGTGGGCTGCTCCGTGGGCAGAATCAGCCGAGGGTGGATGCGCCGAGCATCTACAATGACCCACTTGCTCCTGAAGCCCTCAATCCTCTTCCCGGGCTTCGAGATGGCGTTAGAGCTGCCATACGCGACGAAGCTGAGGGCGCAGCAAGGCCACTGAGTGCTGCACCCCGACATGAGCCTCACAATAGTAGGCGAAGATCGCCAGAAGAAGAACAGAGTTGGGGTGGAGGTGCAGATCTTGCAGTTTGTAGTGGCGGAGGACAGAGAAGAAGAACTCAGAAAAGGGAGGCACCAGACCGGCAGCAATGGCGGTAATGAAGAGCGGATAGAAGGCGCTTCCTTGGCCCTCAGAAAGGGCGGAGCCAGCCTTGAACACCTCTGCCCCGTCGATGCCTTGCGCAGCCACCATCCGGCGCACCCGGGCGAGGCCCTCCTCCGACACATTCGGCGAGTCCAAGGCGGCTGAGTACCAAGCTCCGGCCGGGGTCTGGCGAGGCGCCATGTCTTCTTTGGGGCACGCGGGTCAAGTAGATCTGGAGATTTGAGAGGGAGGAAGGAAGGCGCAAGAAAGGGATCTGAGCAATGACCGGAGGAAGCAAAGCCTAGACAGAGGCGCTCTTTTTTGTCAATTCGCTTGATTGCTAAGGCGCCACGCCCAACCAACCGCCACGCTGGCGCCCAAGGTCACAGGGAGATGTTAGGGCATGGTGCCAGACTTGCCCTTCGCTTCTCTGCTCAGCCAAGTCCGCTTGGCATTGGGCCGGGGAGCCTCTTGTCGGCGTTCGGGAGCAGGGGGTACCCAGACCTGCACACTGCTGACTGCGGCATGGCTCAAGGGGTGGCCCAGCACGACCCATCTTCATCAACACAACTCAAGACCCTCGCGAGGGGCCACGCCTCATGGGGCGGACGACAGGGAGCTTCCTCAGGCACGGCCTCGTCAGGCTGGCTCGCGAGGAGGCGGAGAGATCAAGGCGGGGTACCTCACGAGGTGCCCATGACGCAAGCCATGACGACCAAGGGCACCAGGCGGGCGCCAGCCCGCGCAGTGTCCTCCTTTCCTCTTTGGTGCAAAGGGGGCAAGCGCAGGCAGGAGTATCAAGCAAAGGCATCCATTTCGGTGCAACAAGACCAAGACCGTCGCAGCGGCAGGAAGGAAGTCATTGTGGAGCCCAAGCCAGTGTCACCACCAGAGCCTTTGACAGGTGAGGACCAACTTTAGTCAGGATAAGTGTACTACATGTTCCCCTTCGAAATGGCCAATTGTTGGCGCACTTCCCGCTCAATATTTGGGAAGAGGCCCAGGGCCTTTGCCTATAAATAGGACTAGCCACCCATAGAGTAGGGGTATCTGATCCAGAAATCGAGAGAGGGGATCCAGCATCTGGGATCAGCAGAGAGAGCGATTGAACTCCCCCTAGCAGTTCATCGCACCAGCCAAGAACAGACCCTCACGAGGCTGTTCTTCCTTGTATTGTTCATCATCAGCCCAAGAGGAAATCCACCACACCACAAACTAGAGTAGGGTATTACACCACAATGGTGGCCCGAACTAGTATAAACCCTGTGTCTCTTGTGTTGTTCCTTTCATAGCTTAGATCTTAGCGAGGCGGCGAGGTGCAGGTAGTTAGAGGGTGAAATCTCCGCGCGCACCCCAGTGTTGGAACCTAGAGGGTCTGCCGGAACCCGAAATCCGACACCATAGATTCTGAATCTTCTCGTACATCGTCGTCCACACCGTCGATGTCTTCGGAGTCGAAGTTAGGCAAGTCAGTTAAGTCATCGACCATGGCTATGAAGTGGGTGGTGGGTGGGCAACGAATTTATTCGTCGTCTGCTTCCCACTCGATCCGGACATAGTTTGGCCCAGAATTTTCTGTCAAAGAGAGAGTTTTCAACAAGTTCAGCATGTCTCCGAAGGGCGAGTGCCGAAAGATATCCGCAGCGGTGAACTCCATTACCGGAGCCCAACCTGGCTCGACTGGCTCGGGAGTGCGCGGACCGGGACCAACATCCGGATACGAATCCGGGGGTCCGGAATCACAAGCCACCATAGAGGTAAGGCCCATGTTCGGCTCCACCGCCGATGAGTGTGCGACTGATACGTCTCTGTCGTATCTATAATTTTTTATTGTTCCATGCCAATATTATTCACTTTCATATACTTTTTGGCAACTTTTTATATTATTTTTGGGACTAACATATTGATCCAGTGCCCAGTGCCAGTTCCTGTCTGTTGCATATTTTATGTTTCGTAGAATATCCATATCAAACGGATTCCAAACGGGATGGACGGAGCTTATTTTTGGAAAATATGGAAAATTCCAGAAGAAAAATCCACGCGAGATGGTGCCCGAGGTGGTCACGAGGCAGGGGCGCGCCTACCACCTGGGCACGCCGCCTACCCTCGTGAGCCCATCGTAAGGCGGTTGATGCTATTCTTTTGCCGCAAGAAAGCTAATATTCGGAAAAAAATCACGGCGAAGGTTTCAGGCCAATCGGAGTTACGGATCTCCATATATACGCGAAACGATGAAACAGAGAGAGAAGAGAACGCAGAAACAGAGAGATAGATCCAATCTCGGAGGGGCGAGCCAAGCCATGGGAGCCAAGGAACAGAGGAGAAACCCTCCTCCCATCTAGGGAGGAGGTCAAGGAAGAAGAAGAAGAAGGAGGGGGGCTCTCTCGCCCTCGCTTCCGGTGGCGCCGGAACGCCGCCGGGGGCCATCATCATCACCACGATCTACACCAACACCTCTGCCATCTTCACCAACATCTACATCACCTTCCCCCCTCTATCTACAGCGGTCCACTCTCCCACAACCCTCTGTACCCTCTACTTGAACATGGTGCTTTATGCTTCATATTATTATACAATGATGTGTTGCCATCCTATGATGTCTGAGTAGATTTTCGTTGTCCTATTGGTGGTTGATGAATTGCTATGATTGATTTAATTTGCTTGTGGTTATGTTGCTGCCCTTTGGTGCCCATCATATGAGCGCGCGCGTGGATTACACCATAGCGTTAGTTGTATGCTGATAGGACTATGTATTGGAGGGCAAGAGTGACAGAAGCTTCAACCTAGCATAGAAATTGATGCATACGAGATTGAAGGGGGACCAATATATCTTAATGCTATGGTTGGGTTTTACCTTAATGAACGTTAGTAGTTGTGGATGCTTGGTACTAGTTCCAATCATAAGTGCATAGAATTCCAAGTAAGGGATGACATGCTAGCAGTGGCCTCTCCCACATAAAACTTGCTATCGGTCTAGTAAAGTAGTCAATTGCTTAAGGGACAATTTCTCCACACCTACCATCACTTTTCCACACTCGCTATATTTACGTTAGTTGTGTCTTTACCTTAACAGCCCCTAGTTTTATTTTCGTGCTCTTTACTTTCTTGCAAAACCTATCCGAAAACACCTACAAAGTACTTCTGGTTTCATACTTGTTCTAGGCAAAGCGAACATTAAGCGTGCGTAGAGTTGTATCGGTGGTCGATAGAACTTTAGGGAATATTTGGTCTACCTTTAGCTCCTCGTTGGGTTCAACACTCTTACTTATCAAAAACTGTTGCTATCCCCTATACTTGTGGGTTATCAAGACCTTTTTCTAGCGCCGTTGCCGGGGAGCAATAGCGTGGGATGAATATTCTCGTGTGTGCTTGTTTGCTTTATCACTAAGTAATTTTTATTTGCTGTTCTTAGTTATTCTCTCTCTTTAGTTATGGATATGGAACACAAAATACCAAAAAAATTAGGTGTACTTGCAACTCATGGAGATGGGGAACCTCCTAAAATCCTCGATGCTGGTTATGTGAAAGATATTATGTACTACTTTCATAATCCTGAGAAAACCCCATTCAATTATGTAATGGGAGTAACGTTGGATCAACGTGAATACTTTAGGGATTATCGCTTGACACAAAAAGGGAGACTATTATGGGATCAAATTCATATATTGAAGTGGTATGCTTGGCAACTATGCGTGGAATATGATTATACTTGTTGCTCTAGGATGAATTCCCTACACCTTCCCTTTTCATGCAAATTTAATGATAATGAAACCTTAGCTTCTTATGCTAGAGGTATATATGATTACCATGATGTGGAACAAATAGAAGAATTTGTTGCTTTTATGGGGCTTATGAAATTGAAGCTATGTGTAAAGAGTTTGAGGATTCTGATGATGTTGTTTATAGATTTGAAAATTTAGCTATCCTCAAATATTGCTATGAGAATTATAAATACAATTATGATATTAATGCACTGATTAAGAAAGTCTCCGCTGTCCAAGAAGAGACTAATATTTTGCAGGAATCTATGGAAGAAGAAATTGATGAAACTCTGAGCTCATTGGATGAAAAAGATGAGGAGGAGAGCGAAGAACAAAAGGAGGAAGAGCGGATTGATCACCCGTTCCCACCTTCTAATGAGAGTAACTCTTCAACTCATACATTGTTTAATTCCCCTTCGTGCTTACCGATGGATGATTTCTATGATGACTGTTATGATCCCTATGATTCTTTTGAAATATCCCTTTTTAATTATGCTTGCTATGCTTGTGGCCAAGATGCCAATATGAATTATGCTTATGGAGTTGAACTTGCTATAGTTCCTTATGTTAAACATGAAATTGTTGCTATTGCACCCATGCATGGTAGTCCTATTATCTTTTTGAATTCTCCCGATTACACTATATCGGACAAGTTTGCACTTATTAAGGATTATATTGATGGGTTGCCTTTTACCGTTGCACATGATGATTTTGATAGATATAATATGCATGTGCTTGCTGCTCCTACTTGCAATTATTAGGAGAGAGGAACTATATCTCCACCTCTCTATGTTTCCCATACGATAAAATTGCAAGAAACTGTTTATACTATGCAATGGCCTTTATTATGTGTGCATGAATTGTTCTTTTATGACATGCTGATGCATAGGAAGAGAGTTAGACTTCGTCATTACATGATATATGTTACTTTGTGCTCACTACTAAATTACAAATCATTCCTAATTAAAATTGGCTTTGATATACCTTGGGATCCGGGTGGATTCACTACTTGAGCACTATATGCCTAGCTTAATGGCTTTAAAGATAGCGCTGCCAGGGAGACAACCCGGAAGTTTTACAAAGTCATTTATTTCTGTTGAGTGCTTTCATATAGTTTAAAAACAACAAAAATAAAGAGGGGAACCCAAAACTTTTTCAAAAAGGAAAGTGAAAGTAAGAAAGACGGGCATTGTTGAAGTGGGAGCTAGCCTTGAACTTTGTTCATGCTCACGTAAACTTTGTGAATCTTAATTACAGAAACTTTTCACTAAAAATAATTATCCCCTTGTACAATTCCATTGTATTATAAAAATAATGTGCCAAGGTTTGCCTTTAGGATGTTTACGATGCTTGTTGGTTTGTGCGGTGCAGGACAGAAACATTGGCTGTAGTGCGTGAATTTTAATTTTTTACTGGAACGTCAAATGGTTCTGATTCTTTTTGCACTGTCTTTCTGTACAAATTTTTTATTTTTTTCTAATTTTTTCAGAATTGTTCAAGTATCAGAAGTATGGTGAATGTTCAGATTGCTACAGCCTGTTCTGTCTTAGACAGATTCTGTTTTTGATGCATAGTTTGCTTGTTTTGATGAAACTATCAATTTATATCAGTGGATTAAGCCATGAAAAAGTTATATTACAGTAGACACAATGCTAAAACAAAATATGAATTGGTTTGCAACAGTACTTAGAGTGGTGATTAGCTTTATTATACTAACGGATCTTACCGAGTTTTTTGTTGGAGTTTTGTGTGGATGAAGTGTTCGATGAAAGAGAAGGTTTTGATGTGAGAAGAAGGAAGAGAGGAAAGATCTCAAGCTTGGGGATGCCCGAGGCACCCCAAGTAAATATTCAAGGATACTCAAGCGTCTAAGCTTGGGGATGCTGGGAAGGCATCCCCTCTTTCTTCAACAAATATCGGTATGTTTTCGGATTCGTTTTGTTCATGCGATATGTGCAAGTCTTGGAGCGTCTTTTGCAATTAGGTTTTTTTTTATGCACCATGCTGGTATGAGATGGTCCTCGGTTGAGTTATAGAATGATCATTGCACTTCACTTATATCTTTTGAGTATGGCTTTATAGAATGCTTCATGTGCTTCACTTATATCATTTGAAGTTTCAATTGCCTGTTTCTCTTTACATAGACAACCGCCATTTGTAGAATGCTCTTTTGCTTCACTTATATTTGTTAGAGAACGGGCATATCTTTTGTAGAAAGAACTAAACTCTCTTGCTTCACTTATTTCTATTTAGAGAGATGGCAGGAATTGGTCATTCACATGGTTAGTCATAAAATCCTACATAAACTTGTAGATCGCTGAATATGATATGTTAGATTCCTTGCAATAGTTTTGCGATATAAATATGGTGATATTAGCGTTATGCTAGTGGGTGGTTGTGGATTGTAGAGACACTTGTGTTGAGGTTTGCAAGTCCCGTAGCATGCACGTATGGTAACTGTTGTGTGACAAATTTGAAGCATGGGGTGTTTCTTTGATTCTCTTCCTTATGAGTGGCGGTCGGGGACGAGCGATGGTCTTTTCCTACCAATCTATCCCCCTAGGGGCATGCGGAGTAGTACTTTGCTTCGAGGGCTAATAAAGTTTTGCAATAAGTATATGAGTTCTTTATGACTAATGTGAGTCCATGGATTATACGCACTCTCACCCTTCCATAATTGCTAGCCTCTTCGGTACCGTGCATTGCCCTTTCTCACCTCGAGAGTTGGTGCAAACTTCGCCGGTGCATCCAAACCCCGTGATACGATTCGCTCTGTCACACATAAGCCTCATTATATCTTCCTCAAAACAGCCACCATACCTACCTATCATGGCATTTCCATAGCCATTTCGAGATATATTGCCATGCAACTTCCATCATCATCATATACATGACTTGAGCATTCATTGTCATATTGCTTTGCATGATCGTAAGATAGCTAGCATGATGTTTTCATGGCTTGTCCGCTTTTTATGTCATTGCTACGCTTAGATCATTGCACATCCCGTACACACCGGAGGCATTCATATAGAGTCATATCTTTCTTCTAGATATCGACTTGTAATATTGAGTTGTAAGTAAATAAAAGTGTGATGATCATCATTATTAGAGCATTGCCCTAGTGAGGAAAGGATGATGGAGACTATGATTCCCCCACAAGTCGGGATGAGACTCCGGACGAAAAAAAAGAGAAAGGCCAGAAAAAAGAGAAGGCCCCCAAAAAAAGAAAACAAAAAAAATGAGAGAAAAAGAGAGAAGGGGCAATGTTACTATCCTTTTACCACACTTGTGCTTCAGAGTAGCACCATGTTCTTCATATAGATTGTCTCCTATGTTGTCACTTTCATATACTAGTGGGAATTTTCATTATAGAACTTAGCTTGTATATTCCAACGATGGGCTTCCTCAATTGCCCTAGGTCTTCATGAGCAAGCAAGTTGGATGCACACCCACTTAGTTTCTTCTGCTGACCTTTCATACACTTATAGCTCTTAGTGCATCTGTTGCATGGCAATCCCTACTCCTCACATTGACATCAATTGATGGGCATCTCCATAGCCCGTTGATTAGCCGCGTCGATGTGAGACTTTCTCCCTTTTTGTCTTCTCCACATAACCTCCATCATTATATTCTATTCCACCTATAGTTCTATTGAAAAAGCTGAAGCGCGTTAAAAAGTATGAACCAATTGCTCGGCTTGTCATCGGGGTTGTGCATGATGGGGGCATTTTGTGTGACGAAAATGAAGCATGGCCAAACTGTATGATTTTGTAGGGATAAGCTTGCTTTGGCCTTGTTGTTTTGAAAAGACATGATTGCTTTATTGGTACGC
Organism: Aegilops bicornis; assembly: GCA_021605145.1. Classification (NCBI taxonomy): domain Eukaryota; kingdom Viridiplantae; phylum Streptophyta; class Magnoliopsida; order Poales; family Poaceae; genus Aegilops; species Aegilops bicornis. The sequence goes on along the minus strand of CM038673.1, from coordinate 192,441,747 downwards.
TCGAAGTATTATTGTTTTTATGTCAAATGATAGACTATTGCTTTGAATCACTCGTGCCTTAATATTCATGCCATGATTAGACATATAATCAAGATTATGCTAGGTAGCATTCCACATAAAAATTATTTTTTTATCATTTACCTACTCGAGGACGAGCAGGAATTAAGCTTAGATGCTGATACGTCTCCGTCAGATCTATAATTTTTGATTGTTCCATGCCAATATTATTCACTTTCATATACTTCTTGGCAACTTTTTATATTATTATTGGGACTAACATATTGATCCGAAAGGCCCGGTGCAGTTCATATACATTGCATGTTTTATGTTTTGCAGAATATCCATATCAAACGGAGTCCAAACGGGATAAAAACGGACGGAGCTTATTTTTGGAAAATATGGAAAATTCCAGAAGAAAAATCCACGCGAGATGGTGCCCGAGGTGGTCATGAGGCAGGGGCGCGCCTACCACCTGGGCACGCCGCCTACCCTCGTGAGCCCATCGTAAGGCGGTTGATGCTATTCTTTTGCCGCAAGAAAGCTAATATTCGGAAAAAAATCACGGCGAAGGTTTCAGGCCAATCGAGTTACGGATCTCCATATATACGTAAACGATGAAACAGAGAGAAGAGAACGCAGAACAGAGAGATAGATCCAATCTCGGAGGGGCGAGCCAAGCCATGGGAGCCAAGGAACAGAGGGGAAACCCTCCTCCCATCTAGGGAGGAGGTCAAGGAAGAAGAAGAAGAAGGGGGGCTCTCTCCCCCTCGCTTCCGGTGGCGCCGGAACGCCGCCGGGGGCCATCATCATCACCACGATCTACACCAACACCTCTGCCATCTTCACCAACATCTACATCACCTTCCCCCCTCTATCTACAGCGGTCCACTCTCCCGCAACCCGCTATACCCACTACTTGAACATGGTGCTTTATGCTTCATATTATTATCCAATGATGTGTTGCCATCCTATGATGTCTGAGTAGATTTTCGTTGTCCTATTGGTGGTTGATGAATTGCTATGATTTATTTAATTTGCTTGTGGTTATGTTGCTGTCCTTTGGTGCCCATCATATGACCGCGCACGTGGATCACACCATAGGGTTAGTTGTATGTTGATAGGACTATGTATTGGAGGGCAAGAGTGATGAAGCTTCAACCTAGCATAGAAATTGATGCATACGGGATTGAAGGGGACCAATATATCTTAATGCTATGGTTGGGTTTTACCTTAATGAACGTTAGCGATTGCGGATGCTTGCTAATAGTTCCAATCATAAGTGCATAGAATTCCAAGTAAGGGATGACATGCTAGCAGTGGCCTCTCCCACATAAAACTTGCTATCGGTCTAGTAAAGTAGTCAATTGCTTAAGGGACAATTTTGCCACACCTACCATCACTTTTCCACACTCGCTGTATTTACCTTAGTTGTGTCTTTACCTTAACAGCCCCTAGCTTTATTTTCGTGCTCTTTACTTTCTTGCAAAACCTATCCGAAAACACATACAAAGTACTTCTGGTTTCATACTTGCTCTAGGTAAAGCGAACATACTTGCTCTAGGTAAAGCGAACATTAAGCGTGCGTAGAGTTGTATCGGTGGTCGATAGAACTTTAGGGAATATTTGTTCTACCTTTAGCTCCTCGTTGGGTTCGACACACTTGCATATCGAAAACTGTTGCGATCCCCTATACTTGTGGGTTATCAGCGACCTGCAGGGCGGTCTCCAGCCCTCCGTCCTTAGGCAACGCGGCCAGTTCCGGATTTAGGTCCGAGGCTATTGCGAGGGTTATACCCCGAGCTTCGTCCGGTAGCAGGTCTAAGCCGTGCTCGTCGTGACTGTCCGGTGCCCCTGGCATGGGCACGAATCCGTCGGCGATCCGGTCTTTGCGGATATCCGCCGTGTAATTCAGGTTTCCGATCCTGATCTGGTGACCAGGGGCGTAGCTATCGATCTACTCCAGATGGCCAAGCGAATTTGCCCGCAGGACGAAGCCGCCGAACACGAAGATCTGTCCGGGGAGGAAAGTCTCACCCGGGACCGTGTTATTGATGATGGTTGAAGGAGCCATCGAGCCCTGTAGTGACGACACAGAGGAACTCTCAATGAAAGCACCAATGTCGGTGTCAAAACCGGCGGATCTCGGGTAGGGGGTCCCGATCTGTGCGTCAAGGCTGATGGTAACATGAAGCAAGGGACACAGATGTTTACCTGTGTTCGGGCCCTCGACGGAGGTAAAACCTACTTCCTGCTTGATTAATATTGATGATATGGGTAGTACAAGAGTAGATCTACCACGAGATCGTAGAGGCTAAACCCTAAGAGCTAGCCTATGATGGTATGATTGTAATTGTGATCGGCCTTCTAAGGACCAACCTCTCCGGTTTATATAGACACCGGAGAGGGCTAGGGTTTACATGGAGTCGGTTACAAGGAAGGAAACACAATATCCGGATCGCCAAGCTTGACTTCCACGCAAAGGAGAGTCCCATCTAGACACGGGCCGAAGTCTTGAGTCTTGTATCTTCATGCTTCAATAGTCCGGACGTTGTACACAGTCCGACTGTCCGGATAACCCCTAATCCAGGACTCCCTCACTACCCATGGATTTTTACATAGGGATAGCCATACATATGATTTTTGGGGATCATAGACATGTATAATTTTGTTAGACCTCCTCTTTGGAGTCATGAGGATATGAATAGGATGAATGATGATTGGAGTTGACCTATACGAGATGATTCTTTCGGTAATATGATGTGAGGGAACAATTGGCATCTCAAGAACCGTTCTTAAGGATAAGATGATAAACGTTCACTTGCACATTAGAATCCTTGAAATCCTTAAGCCCTACTGAGGGAGTCCCAGATTAGGGGGTGTCCGGATAGCCGAACTATAACCTTCGGCCGGACTCCTGGACTATGAAGATACAAGATTGAAGACTTCGTCCCGTGTCCGGATGGGACTTTCCTTGGCGTGGAAGGCAAGCTTGGCAATACGGATATGTAGATCTCCTTCCATTGTAACCGACTGTGTAACCCTAACCCTCTCCGTGTCTATATAAACCGGAGGGTTTTAGTCCGTAGGGACGAACAACAATCATACCATAGGCTAGCTTCTAGGGTTTAGCCTCTCGATCTCGTGGTAGATCTACTCTTGTACTACCCATATCATCAATATTAATCAAGCAGAGTAGGGTTTTACCTCCATCGAGGGCCCAACCTGGGTAAAACATCGTGTCCCTTGTCTCCTGTTACCATCCGCCTAGACGCACAGTTCGGGACCCCCTACCCGAGATCCGCCGGTTTTGACACCGACATTGGTGCTATCATTGAGAGTTCCGCTGTGCTGTCGCCATCAGGAAGGATGCCTCATCCCGTCTTTAAAGACGGCTCTGTTGCTAAAGGAGCTTTGGCTATCGGCCAAACTCTCCGGCTAGGTTGTTTTCTTATGACCGCCTGTTCGGCCGCCGCGCCGACGATGACTTCTCGGGTCATCAAAAGCAATCTTCACATCAACTCGGAACTCGCTGAGCAGTTAGATCCGATGGAGCTCTCTTCTTTAAACGAGCTCTTGGATCGCATCACCGCCCTGGGAGTCACTACAGACTACGATCAGATAAGGCCTAAACCTGATTTGGGAGAGATTAACTCTCCCCAGGTCACCCATCACGTTGATGTGGTGGAGGAACAATGCGGCGACCCTTCATCTATCTTAAGGACTAACTATGTCCGGATTCCCAATCCCTCCAAGCCGGATACCCGTGGAGGGGAGGACGTCACTCAAGACCTGAACTTAGAGTCAGGCAACGGGCTAGATTCAGTGGACAACATCCAAGAATCCAAGCTTCCGAGTTCGGAAACTCCTTGGCCCTTGAGCCTCACATTGGGTGGGGTTTCGGATCTAATTCCACCCACCCACCCGAACATAGGCGATCTATCCAATATTAGGCAAGAGCCTGAAAAAACAGTACATCATTACTGGGCCAGATTCCTCCTGGTTATGAACAGGATAAAGGACTGCCGCGAGGAAGATGCAATTTCATTCTTTTGCAATAATTGCACAGACATGGGAATCCTCAACGCCATAGGTCGCCGTGAAATTACACGCTTTGCTGACTTGGCATCCATAGTACGAAAGTACCGTGCGATGGAAAGCGCCTGGAAAACCAAAGTAAGATTTTGGGACATTCCGGATCCGAATACAAACCCAGTCCGAAACAAAAGGGTGCATTATCGCCAATCACCCGGGTTAAACACCAAAAAACAAAAAAAACCACGGGGCATGGAACCGTACTGGAGGGATGGCTCAACGGACCCTGTAAAATTCATAGTACGTAGGGCGCCACACCAACTCATAGCCTTAGAGCATGTTGGATACTCCGCAGTGGCCAAAAGCGGCGAGGAGCTTCTAACCCCAGCATCCACGGAGCACCAGCCCAAGGATACCAGTACGGTATTAACAGTCTTCGAGACTTTCGCATCAAACAATATGCGAAAACGAATACTCCACAGCCTTGCCAAAGTCTACCAAGTAGCAACAATAAACCCATGGAGTGGCACAGCTATTACCTTTAATGCCAGTGACGAACCTAAATTCCGAACAGCCCGAGCACCGGCCGCATTGGTCCTCAGTCCGATAGTGGACGGCTTTCGCCTTACCAAGGTACTCATGGACGGTGGCAGCGGATTGAACCTCATTTACGAGGAAACCCTCCAAAAAATGGAGATAGACTGGAGCCGCATTGAGCGAAGCAGCACAACCTTTAGAGGAATAATCCCCAATCGGGAAGCGAGCTGCACAGGTAAAATCACACTGGCTGTGGTGTTTGGCACGCCGGATAAGTACAGGTCCGAGGAGGTCACGTTCCAAGTGGCCCCGTTCAGCAGCGGATACCACGCTCTATTAGGGCGAGAGGCATTCACAATTTTTCAAGATATACCCCATTACGGGTACATGAAGCTCAAAATGCCCGGACCCAACGGAATCATCACTCTTGCTAGTGACCCGGACATAGCAGTCCGCGCCGAAAATAAGACAGCCGCACTAGCCCTTGAGGCACTATCCGAAGCCCTAGCGTCGAGGAACTGATCGCGCTACGCTCCACGGTGAACAGGGACGATGTGATACTCGATAAAAGATCCAAGTCCACTTCCTTCGAACCAGCGGATGAAATAGTCAAATTCCAAGTCCATCCAACGGACCCTACAAAAACGGCCTCCATCGGGGCACAATTAAATCCTGATATAGACGCTGCACTAAGAGAATTCCTACGCGAAAATTGGGACATTTTGCCCGGCACCCTTCAGACATGCCAGAATCCCACGCCGCTCGCCGAAAGCACAGCCTAAACATCCTAAAAGGATTCAAGCCACCAAACAGGCTCTTGGCGTTTCTCCGAACCCAAGAGACAGGCCATGGGAGAGGAGCTAGCCAAACTATTGGAGGCCGGATTCATCGGAGATATAAAACATCCGGACCGGCTAGCAAACCCGGTGATGGTACCAAAGAAGGACAAATCTCGGCGCTCGTAAGGCCGATTTCAAGGACCTCAACAAGGCTTGCCCAAAGGATCCCTTCCCCCTCCCCCCGCATTGATCAAATCATTAACGCTACCGCAGGACACGATTCATTGTGTTTCCTCGACGCATACTCCGGCTACCACCAAATTAAGATGGCAGAGCCTGACCAAGCCGCAACGGCATTCATCACTCCATACGCCCATTCGCTTCAACACAATGCCCTTCGGCTCAAAAATGCCGCACAACATATCAGCGCATGATTCGCATACATGTCCGCAAACCAGATCGGCAAAACAATGGAGGCATACGTAGACGATGTGGTCGTCAAAATCAAGCACGTCGAAACTCTAGTAGACGACTTGAGGCTCACATTCGATAATCTCCGAACATATGACATTAAGCTCAACCCAGAAAAATGCGTTTTCGACGTACCAGCCGGAAAGCTCTTGGGCTTCATTGTATCCGGTAGAGGAATTGAAGCAAATCCAGCCAAGATCCGAGCTCTGTCGCAATTGGATATCCCAAAAGACCTCAAACATATACAAAAATTGACCGGATGCGTGGCGGCTCTAAGCCGCTTCATCTCCCGTTTGGGAGAAAAGGCATTACCCCTTTATCGCCTCCTCCGGCGCACCAAACTCTTCGAGTGGACGGATGCCGCCACGGCCGGACTCGAAGAAATAAAAGCCATATTGGCAACAAACCCGGTCCTGGCCGCACCCAACATGGGCGAACCAATGCTATTATACATCGCGGCAACCCATCAAGTTGTAAGCGCGGTGCTCGTTGTCGAACGAGAAACGGACGGACACAAGTTCCCTCTCCAAAACCCAGTTTACTACGTGTCCACTGTCCTAACTCCATGCAAGTCACGGTACCGCATTATCAAAAGATAGCGTGACGCGGTGTTTATGGCATCCGGAAGCTGCGACACTACTTTCAAGAGTGTTCAATAACGGTAGCCTCTCAAGTACCCCTTAACGACATTATAAACAACCGCGACGTGGACGGGCCGGATTGCCAAATGGGCCATTGAGCTCCTCCCGCTCGACATAACCTATAAGCCACGGAGAGCTATTAAGTCGCAAGTTTTGGCCGACTTCATCGCCGAATGGACCGCCGAACTCCCTAAAGAGTACGGCGATATTCCAACTAGATAATGAACTTCGACGGCTCCAAAATGTTGGCTGGCTCGAGTCAAGGCTGCTCGACGTCCCCAACCGGAGATACAGTTCAATACGTACTCCAGATAATGTATACGGACTCCAAGAACGCAGCCGAATACGAGGCCCTTCTACATGGTCTCCGGATGGCAGTCTCCATGGCATTCAACGCCTAGAGGTGCGCGGGGATTCGAACCTCGCGATATCCCAAATAAATGGAGACTTTGATGCCAAGGATCCGAAAATGGCAGCCTATCGCAATGTTGTACTAAAATGTTAGCTCGATTCGAGGGGCTCGAATTTCACCATATAGCCCGGGATAACAACCAGGCAGCAGACCTGTTGGCACCCATCGGCGCAAAGCGCGATGCTGTCCCCCCCAACATCTTCCTAGAGAGGTTGTTTAAACCATCCGTATTATGGGAGGGAGAGTCCGGAAATAACAACCCGGACCCAACCGCACTGTCCCACACCGGAAATTCTGACACAGTTGGTGGTTCTGCCAACGAAATAACACCTCAAATTTCACGTAATAATGGTAGTCATTGCCCCGTGGACGGAACCATTCCTAGCCTACCTAACTAGGCAGGAACTTCCCGAGGACCAAAACGAGGCACGCTGCATAGTGCGGCGATCTAAAGCCTATAAAGTCCATGAGGGAGAGCTTTATAAGAAAAGCACCACCGGAGTCCTTCAAAGGTGTATCTCAAGAGGAAGGGCGGAATCTTCTGCTGAAATTCATGCCGGACTCAAGGGAACCACGCCGCAGCCCGGCCCTTGTAAGCAAGGCCTTCCGTGACAGATTCTATTGGCCGACGGCCCGGGCGGATGCTCAGAACTTAGTCCAACGATGCGTCGGTTGCCAACTCTTTGCTAATCAAAGCCACATGCCACCCACCGCCCTCCAAACTATACCCATCACCTGGCCCTTCGCGTTCTGGGGGCTTGACATGGTCGGACCCCTTAAAGGAGGAATGCACAAGCAAAAATACCTACTGGTCATGGTGGATCAATTCACCAAATGGATAGAGGCCAAGCCTGTCAAGACGGCCGAATCCGGACCGGTGATAGACTTCATATCAAGGGTTGTACACCGTTACGATGTCCCCCACAGCATCATCACTGATAACGGCACGAACTTTACGGCCGGCGAGGTCAAACTCTGTTGCAAAAACATGGGCACTAAGCTCGACTACGCTTCAGTCTATCACCCTCAAACTAATGGTCAAGTTGAGCGAGCAAATGGTCTAATTATGAGCGGCATCAAACCCAGATTAGTGCGGTCCCTCAAGGAATCTAACACGACCGGGTAGAGGAGCTCGACCAGACTGGGGGCTGCGGACCACTCCGAATCGCATGGCCGGATTCACACCATTCTTTATGGTATACGGCGCAGAGGCAGTTCTGCCCTGCGACATAACTCATGACTCACCTCGCGTGCACATGTACGAAGAAAGAGAAGCCGATCTCGATCGGCAGAACAGTTTGGACGCCTTGGAGGAGGAGCATGACGTAGCAAAAGCCCGTTCCGCATTCTATCAACAAAGAGGCTCAAGATATCAAAGCAGAGAAGCACGGGCCAAAACTTATAATGTTGGCGAGCTAGTTCTACGCTCACGGACAAGAAAAAGGACAAACTAAAGCCCAAATGGGAAGGTCCCTTTATTATTGACCAAGTCCCGACCGGTGGAGCGCATCGTCTGCGAGATGCATCGGATAACCGACTCGAGCCGAACCCATGGAACGCAGCACGTCTCCGAAGATTCTACGCCTAGCGCCGGATTCTGAGTTCGTCTCCTTCCTCTTTCCATATTTTACATTTTAGCTGTCTTCTATTTTTCTCCCTCTCCCTCCATTTTTCTTTCAAGCCTTGGAAGGCTCGTTAGCGCATTGTTCGCACACACTTGACGCGCTTATCGCTCATTATTGTACCTGGGGGCTTCTTTCACAGAAGCTTAATTATAAGGGCTTCATGCCCAATACATGTGTCACACTTCCGCATGTACCTTTTATTCACCATTATATGCATCGATATGACTTAAGTTTTGGCCAAGCTGGGTTGCCTTGCTCATGTGCTTACCCCTACGCTCCCGATTGTTCGGCTAGGTGGTAAAGGGAGCACCTCTGCGATTGTTACTGTCGGGTCAGCCGGATGTGTACCTCAGACTGGGTGAAGCCGAAAGCTAGCGTTCTTAAGAGAATATTCGGTCGGTGAACTAAAAGAAGATTTCTTACCTATTTATTTATCTGCCCCAGATGTTTTTCTGCTTTTTCGCAGTCCGGACATGCACTTTAGGGCATGCCTCCTGTGGAAAGGAACCCTAATGGAACTATTCTCCCGGAAGATGTTTCTTACTAACCATGTAATATGACATAACTAGTTGGGCACTTGTCTGATAAAGCACTAATGACCCCTACGCCTGGTCTCCACGCATGCCCCGGTTTTTATATAACCGCGAGGGTATTCGGACACACTCCGGACTATTGGGTCCCGAGGTTGAAGCGAAAAGGTCCGCTAAGACAAACGATCTACAACCCGGCTAGAAGGCATTTTACATGTCACCTTAAATTACATAGTCAATTTGACTGATTGTATTCCTCTTCAATGCCATCTAACATGTTGTCTAGTTTACAGTCCTGCTGGGAATACTTTGCGGCCATTTCTACCTGGCCATACACTAAGCTCACAGGGATCTCCTTCCCATCTGGCCCCACAGGTCCGACCTCGGCCATGTGGTTTGGGTCAGCCTTCATGTACCGCTGCCTTCACCATGGCCCAGCCTCCTCGGCGCCTTTGACGGTAGGCCGATATCTTCCATAATCGGAAGCGCCGCCGCGCTCCCTCGAGCCTCTCTGCAAGCTCCCCAAGGCCTTCGGGAAGGGAGACAGATGGCCACAAGGCCTGGGCGACGCCTTTCATCACCCGCCGAACTCGTTCATGCAGTTGTAAGAGCTCGGGAAGAAGGTCACCCGTAGAACCGGGCATTTCCTCTGCAGGACGGCCTATGAGCATACCTCTGCATATAACTCGTTAGTTGACTTTCTCACGAACTCTTTTTTCAAAGTTCGCTAAGCACTTACTAAAAATGCCGCGTCCGAAGCCGATTCTCCTTAACGGAGTCAATTACCGGGCACGAACATCTTTTAGCTCCTCACCCAGCAGGGTGTTGGCATCTTGGAGATTATTTTTCTCCTGCCTCACCCTCGTAGGCACGTTCTCGCCGGCCTTTAACCGGCGCAAGAGCTGATGCTTGTCCGGATCTACCCCAGCGCCATCTGCAATGTCATTGTCAGATCTATACACACGCCGCACTTCATAACATACTTATCTTTTAAACGCGTATGTTACCTGAGGGGGTCTCTTTGATTTCCCCTGTCGCGGCTTGTGCGGCCTCAAGTTGGGCTTTGCACTCTTCAAGCTCCTGGGACAGTTGGGTATTCTTTTCTGTAAGATCCTGCACAATAAATGATCCTTAAATCAGTTATTCTAACTATTTCAAATCTCGGGGGCTACTGGTATATATAACCATCAAATTTTCTCACCCTTTTGTCTTTCACATACTGCTCCGTGGCTCTGGCTAGACCATTTTGAGCAGCACGGAGGTGCGCATCTCCCGAATTGAAGGCATCCAATGCCTCTTGGGGGAAACATGCGTCACGAAGAACAGTTCGGCGACGCCTGTGATTCATGGCACTCTCCACCTCGGAATTGGTGGCAGATAGCCCGTCCGCATCCTCTGTCGGAGGAGCATCCGACGCACGCTTCGTGTTCGCCTCCGCTTTTGGACCTGGCTTTGGAGCCTGGCTGGTGGAGGCTCGATTGGCAGCCTCTCCGGATATAGTCCGGCGAGCACTCTTTTTCCTGAAGAGAGCACGAGCGTTAGCATACCTTCTGGGAATAGAACCCGGGAATAAGGCGGCATGCCATACTGTGGCGCCGGCGTCTCAATCCGGACCGCACTTCTTTTCAGCCTGCTGGGCCTTGCTGCCCCTTGTTGGCTAGCCACCGCAGGTTCGGTCTTCCGCCTCAAGGGCTCCCCCTGCAAAACACCATTGATATACGGTGGTCAAAGATAATCACGGAGGGATCATTTCTAAAGTATTGGGACTTCGGTCTCAATTACCTGTGAGGCTGGAAATATTCTGGGGTAATCGGCTGTAATGGCAACCAAGGCATTGTCGATGCTCAGTTGGTAAACTACCCCATCGATCAGCTCCACAGATATGTCCACATCCTCTTGGGAGGCCGGATCGAGGGACCGTTCCGGATCCTCAGGTTGTGGAGGTGGGCTGTTTATATCCCTTATGGCCCGGCGCAATTCCTGCGTCAAAATCACAAGATAAGGTACTTAACTATGGGAATATGGAATGGATGGGCATAAAGAAGTGTCCGCTTACCTAGCTTGGAGGATCGTACATAGAAAATCCGCCCTGTGGATTGACGCGAAGAAATTCTTCCTCTTCTCCCTCGTACAATGCGGACAAGATCTTCATCAGATCGGTGACCGATCCCGGCCCCTTACGGCCGTGGCGGGTGGCATCATCCTCCCCGTTGAAATCCCACATGGGGTGGCCCCTATACTGGAGCGGTTGCACCCCCCGCATGATGCATATGGCCATGACTCCGATCATGGTCAATCCAGAATAAGCCAACAACCTTATTCGGCTCATCAGGTAAAGGACGTCCCTGTCATTCTCCCTCTGGGGGCTCCGTGGACGCCAGCTTAGGCGTTTCTTCAAAGGAGCATTAATGAACTCTGGGAGGCCGATCCGAACAGGGTCCGGCAGGGGGACGTCTTCTATATAAAACCATTTCGAAGGCCAGTCTTCGGACGCCTTCTTCGGGGTTCCGGATAGATATCCGGTCCCGGCGATGCGCCATAGTTCGGCTCCGCCCACTTGATGTATCGACCCCTCCTGAGAACGGGGTACGAGGCAGAATATCCTCTTCCACAGAGTGAAATGAGCCTCGATGCCCAAAAACAGCTCGCAAAGGGCCACGAAGCCCGCAATATGCAGAATGGAGGCAAAGCGTAAGGTTGTGCAACTGGAGGTTATAGAACTCTGTGAGCCCCGGAGAAAGCAGATGAATTGGAAATCCGAGCCCTCTTATCAAATAAGGGACAAGGCATACCCGCTCTCCTTGGGAGGGACTGGGGACGCTCTCCGCTTGTTTTCCGCCCTTATAGGTGGCGAGTCCGGCTCGAACCGGAACCATGAAGGCCGGCGGAAGAAATCCCTTTGTTTGGAGCGTCACTAGCTTGCTGTGTGGGACGGAGCATCTCTCCCAATCTCCAGGCTAAGGACTGGGAGGGCGAGAGGAGGAGCCGCGTCAACTGTCCATGATGGAATGGATTTCTGTCAGATGCGCTCCGATGAAAGCTCGCGAAGGGAAGATGGTGTGATTCGGATCTAGATCCTCGTCTCTTATATAGAGAGCTCATTTGCGCAGCTAGGGGGGTAAATGTAAAAATACCCTGGCTTTTCGCATTCATTCAACGCGTGGAAGATGGCCATTATTGGGCGTGGACGCCAAGGAGCGCGATATTTACAAGAAGCCGGACACTATTCAAACAGGTACGCAGGATTTGGAGAAGAACCCGCCTTGCAATGCCGAAGACAATCTACGCGCCGGACTTGTTGTCATTGAAGCCTGGTTCGGGGCTCTTGAGGGAGTCCCGGATTAGGGGTGTCCGGATAGCCGGACTATGACCTTTGGCGGACTCTGGACTATGAAGATACAAGATTGAAGACTTCGTCCCGTATGGATGGGACTTTCCTTGGCGTGGAAGGCAAGCTTGGCGATACGGATATGTAGATCTCCTACCATTGTAACCGACTCTATGTAACCCTAACCCTATTCCGGTGTCTATATAAACCGGAGGGTTTTAGTCCGTAGGACGAACAACAATCATACCATAGGCGAGCTTCTAGGGTTTAGCCTCTACGATCTCGGGGTAGATCTACTCTTGTACTACCCATATCATCAATACTAATCAAGCAGGAGTAGGGTTTTACCTCCATCGAGAGGGCCCGAACCTGGGTAAAAACATCGTGTCCCTTGTCTCCTGTTACGATCCGCCTAGACGCACAGTTTGGGACCCCCTACCCGAGATCTGCTGGTTTTGACACCGACAGCCGGACTCCTGGACTATGAAGATACAAGATTGAAGACTTCCTCCCGTGTCTGGATGGGACTTTCCTTGGCGTCGAAGGCAAGCTTGGCAATACGGATATGTAGATCTCCTTCCATTGTAACCGACTCTGTGTAACCCTAACCCTCTCCGGTGTCTATATAAACCGGAGGATTTTAGTCTGTAGGATGAACAACAATCATACCATAGGCTCGCTTCTAGGGTTTAGCCTCTCTGATCTCGTGGTAGATCTACTATTGTACTACCCATATCATCAATATTAATCAAGTAGGAGTAGAGTTTTACCTCCATCGAGAGGGCCCGAACCTGGGTAAAAACATCGTGTCCCTTGTCTCCTGTTACCATCCGCCTAGACGCACAGTTCGGGACCCCCTACCCGAGATCCGCCGGTTTTGACACAGACACCTACCAAGTCACAACAGGGTCAGATCATGACCATGGGCTTTGGCTCTTGGACAAGGAAACCTTGGCCAATACTCAACCATGACCACCACCAATACCCCATTCTACTTTATGTACCTCATGAACCAAGCCTTCATGGAGTACTAGGGCAATTGGTTGTCATCTTTTGATGACATACTTGTCTACCCGAAGAAGGAAGAAGAGCCACAAGTCAGAGAACATCTGAAGACCGCCATGCCAAGGAGAAAGAACCATACCAACCACCATCGTCAAGGAGTGAACTTTCTCGTCGAAGACCACGTGTATCTGCAAGCCACTTCTCTCAGAGGAACCAACCATTTCCATGTCAGAGGGAAGCTCGCACCAAGATTTAACAACCCCCTCTGAGATCACTACAAGACAAAGAGAAGACAGTTACCAGCTGGAGTTGCCACCTGAGTTACCCATTGTGCACAACGTTTTCCACGCACCACACCCCGGAAGTGTTTCCAACTTCCTAACTTGCCCGATCACTACGAGAGCATCGACCATCGAGCCATCGACCCCTAGCCCAATCTAACCTACCGCGAGCTACCCATTAGCAACCTCGATCAAGAAGAGCGTCATACATGAAGCCACACCATCAAGTACTTCAAGATCAATGGAGCACCACACGGAAGCAGAAGCAACATGAGGACTTGAAGACTACCCCAGATCCAAGTTTCAGATCCCTTTCGCGCTTAGTTTGGGAATCTCGGGACGAGATTCTTGTAAGGGGTAGGTCTGTCACACCCTGATTGTCATGCCACAACTCTTAAACTAATAAACATGATAAAATGTGGTCTGACAAAAACTTTTGAGTGTTTTGTCTTTGCTTTGATTAAATGTTTGACTGTTGTTTGCAAGTGCTCTAAAAATCAAATAAATTCTCCAACCCATATACTCCTTCTCCTTGATCCAAAAACCTTTCCCAAAGGATCATGCCATGTGTATAGGACATAAAAATACCTTATTACAAAAATAATTTGGCCAAATAGTATTTTCAAAAATTATTTTTCCAAAAACCCCTGAATTGAGAATTGCACTACAAGTACTTAATTAAGGGAATTAAAAATCTTTACAAAAATATACTTGACTCCTATTAGATATAGGACACCCAAAAACTACAAAAATATAATTTTAAAAGTTATTTTCCTATTTTATTTAAAGGCTTTTTCTTAAGTCCACAAATGGTCTTTAATAGGTAAAAATTATTTTAATGCTTTAGAAATATTTGAAAAAACCTAGGGAAACTCAGTGGACATATATTGTCCATATATAAGAGTTTCAACACATGGTCATGTTCAAAATATTGGTCAAATCCCTCAAAAACCCGTTCTGGATATTTCAAGCTTTTGAAATATTTACAAAGGAAATATTCCCCAAAGATTCCAAGAAAATTCTAGCATGTCACATATGACATGTTTGATGATCTTGCCAAGTCTCATGTCATGGAGAACAGTATAACCCCATGAAACCCTCTCAAAACCACTTTTGTCCTTTTTCAAGTTTGAACAACTTTGCACTGTCAAATATGTCCAAATGCTCTCACACTTGGTGCGCATGCTCAAATGGTGTAATAATGCATCTAGACCAAGTGGCACAAGTTTGAGAACAAGTTAACTTGATCAAAGAGCCCCAAAACCCTTCCTGTCCAGAACCAAATTTGAACAACTCTACATTGGCAAGTTTCTCATTTTGACCCCAACTTTTGTGGACATGTTCAAAACCTTAAATTATGACACTACACCAAGTGGTGCATCAAGGAGAATTTATTTGCATTACTAAATCTTGGTAAAGCCATTTCTTCTAATTTCTAGGGTTTACCAAAGTTGCATTGTCAACTTCCTCCAAATGAGCTCCAACTTGGTGGTCAACCCCATTTCTATATGACACTTGATCATGTTAATCTTCATATCATTTGGAATCCATTTGCTTGCCCAAACCACCATCAAACACCTTCTGGCAGAAATTTAAAATGCATGTTTTGGCCATTTCCACTAATCTCCATGAGCTAAGCTTTCTCCCACAGCATCATCTGGTCCTCCTCTAACCCCTGCATCTTTCCCTGCCCGAGGAGCCATGATTATGGGGGTGAAAAGCTCTTTCTCCTCTCTGGACAGCTGCATTCCTCCCCTTTTCTCACCTCACTCTCACTCCTGCCAGGTCCTAGAGCATCCAAGGCCTCCTCCTCCCTTATTTATTCTTCCTACAGCCACTAGACACAAGAGCTGAGTCTTGTGAAAAGCCATGGATGCCGGCCACTTGCAGCCTCGAGCACGTCGGCTGCTCCCGACCGTTGATGCAGCGTCCCCCGAACACCTCGAGCCTCCCCCTCGCGCCAGTCGAGCTGCCTCGACGTCCGCAACATGCCACCGTGCAGGCCCCCTCGTCTCTCCCTCTCTCTCACCTCCTGCGGCGCGTGCCCAGAGCCGCCCAGCTCGGCCAATGCATGGCCTCGCACGTGCGAGCACCGGAGCCTTGCCCCGCTCCTCCTCTCTCTCCCCAGAGACCTACTCCACCCCCACGAATGCCGCGGACAACCCCTCCCCCTCTCTCCTGGCTGCCCGATCCGTTGCCGCGGCCACCCGTGCGCCATGTCCACGGTGAGTCGTGGCCTCGCCATATAAGGCCGCCCCTGACCTTCCTCTGGATCCCCTTTGCTCTCTCTCTCTCTCTCTCTCCCGTGCACCCCCTGGACCAATCCGCACCTCCTCCCGTGCCCTCCAACCTCGTCCATGGTCGGAGCCGAGCCGCCGACCACCGCCTAAATCCTCGTCGTCCGGGCCCCCTCCTCCCCACCTATGGGTTACTTTGCATCTCTACTGCCCCCGCAGAGCTCCCACACACTCCGGTTACTCCTCCCGACGACCGGGGCGCCGTGCCCGCCACCGCCGTTGGACATCCGCCACGGACGGCGCTCTCCTTGACCAGGTCCTCCCCGGCATGCGTGCGACCAGTGGCTGGAATCGTCTCTCTGCGCTGGTCACACCGGTGGGCAGAACGTCGCCGGGGGCACTCTGTAGCCCCGGCAATCGCCGGTGGGAGCCGCTCCTCCTTGCGGCCAGAGCGCGCGCGGGAGGTGGAAGACGACCAATCGCTGGGGCCCGCACGTCAGCGACCCAGCAGGCGGGCCCGTCCGTTTAAGTGGAAACGGCTTCGGCAGGATCCGCCTCCCGCGCTGGCGCACCTCACAGAGCCGCCGACATCACCACCTCTGCCCGCGCAGCCGAGCCACTGGGCCGGCCCACGGTCTATCTGTCGCCCCGTGCGCATGATAAGGTTAAAGCCTTATTTCCTTTTTTTTCAGTCAACTTCAAAAATCCATAAATAATTCAACAGAGCTCCAAATTTGATGATTCAAATTTGTAGTAGCTCATAAATCCATGATCTATCACATGGTGTTGTTTGCACATTTTTGCAGGAAACTTTTCTTCACACATATTTCGTAAAACCCTATTTTCCTATTTCTGTGATGAACTTTAGAAAATCACAGAGAGCTCAAAATTGATCCAAATGCCATGATTCAAATTCCTAGATGCTTCTAAGTTCATAACTTAGTTTATGAACATTTTTCTTAATACTTTCTGTGCAACACAATATAATGAGCCATTTCTTCATATTTGTCAACTTTGCAAATTCATAGGAAATTCATTTGAACTCCAAATCCAGTGAAACCAACTCCTAGATGCTTCTAAAATCATGGTTTGTTAAATGGGTGCCTTTGCTCATTTTTCAAAAATATGTTTCTGTACACTTCTTACAAGTCCATAAACCCATTGATTCCAACATATTGAAATGATCAGAAATATCCACTAGTCCAGTCCCAACGAAACCACTCTGGTTATTTTTCATATAACCAGGGATGTCCTAGAAAAGTAAACTTCATAATTTTTAGAGCACTTTTATTTTTGCCTTGTTGCGTTGCTTATTGTGATTGTTTCCGACGTTAGTTGACAAAGTAGACGGAGTACTCGGAGATGGACCAGAAGACTTTAAGACTTTGATGAACCAGGCAAGCAGCCCTTTGACCATGACACCCCTCTTGTTCATCGGTACCCCTTTTTCCGATTGCATGATTGAACTATGACAGTGGTAAACTTGTTATGAACCACCACATGATGCATACCCCTACTTATGACTTTACCTTGTTCATGATTGCATTGTCAAGAGACTAGTTGATGCATAATGATGCATGCGTACAATGAACTCTTCGTGGTTACACTCTTTCGAAAACCCCATTGGGTGCCCCTAATTCCCTTGGGAGATGTTGAACTAAGGTCACCACTTGAGGAAGAAGTGGTGTACCGAAGAGAGCTTTTGGTGTGTGTGTGTAAAATGATGGATTAGATTTATGTGTGATTACCGTCCCAACCAAACATGTACAACCACTCTACCCCTTTATGGGACGGGGCATTATTGATTACTTAGCCTGATACTAGCATGGTGCCCACATTGCTAGTGACAGGGGTGACTTGAGGTCACTCTCGGGACGGGGTCGTGCTTGGATAGGCGGCCATGACTGTTTTCATAGGGCACCGGACACACCGTTGGTCCCTTTGTGTGTGCGTGATAATGTGAGAAATGGCAGAGCCCCACGATCTTTTGCTTATACACGAGGGCCGTGTATCAACGAGTGGACTCTATGTTAGTTTCGTCTAGGGAAAGGTAATGATCGGGTGCTTCCCCCGAGTACTTGAGGTACTGCGGGATCGTGGATGACACGAAAGATTCCCGGATCTTGTGGGTAAAGTGCACAACCTCTGCAGAGTGTCAAACTATTCGAATAGCCATGTCCACGGTCATGGACAGTTGGGAGGTGCTACTTAAACTATGTCCAAAAAATTTACAATCCCGATGCATGTGTGTGTGGAAAGGAACTATTTGTGTCAAGGTGGTGACTTGACATGTTGAATGGCATGGCATTGATTCAAACTCTATTTATGTTGATAGCTGTAACCTGTTCTCAATGTTACCCAAGTTCATTGAAGCATATCTCACAAGTTGTTAGGACATCCCAACTAGCTCGAAGCTAGGTTGCTTACTTGTTGTACAATTGCATTGTTACTTTGAACCAAATCATGGGTTGCTTGCGAGTACATTCAAAGTACTCATTGGCTTGCCACTGGTTATTTTATTGGCCAGGCATGAAAGAACAGGATATGATGAAGAATACTTCGTGACGAACATGCAAGCTAGGAGACATCCCAGTCAGAATGCCTGTAGGTTTAAGGCAGATGGCATGGGTCCAAGTTATCGATGAAGATTTCCGCTGCGAAGTTATACTCAAGACTTGACCATAATGGTCCTACTTGTGTAATACGGTATGTATGGATGTAAGACTCTTGTTATTCAGCTTACGTGTGTTCAAGTGAGCATTGATCTCGGGATCATCAGACACGTGCATTCACGATCACGAGCCATCTGTTGTAGGAAGCCTTAGTTAGCATGGTCGTTAGTTAGGGTAAAACTATTTCCAAAACTATTACTAGTTTTCAAAACTATCTCTACTACTCTTTCCTTCTCAGTTTTTCGAAAACTAAGGTATATTTTCCTTATTGATCTCTTTCCCCTAAAAAATGGTCGCTAGCACCCTTGTGCCCCTGACCACTGGATTCCTTGTAATCCTCGTGGATAATCTAGAAGGAAGACGCCTTGCCAGACACTCACCCACCTCTTCTGAACACAAGATTGGCGATGCCACAGCAAGACGATGCCAACAGAAGATATGCCCTCGAGGAATGAGGACATGAAGACCCAGAAGATGGTGACACCCTCGACACTGCCCCAGGGTGATGCAACCTTAGCCTATGATGATCAGGGCATAGGAAATGAAAGATCATGATACACATCAGTAATAGAGCAACCATGTCCTTATCATTGTTGCATCGGCAACCACCGGTGGATGAGAACCTAGTCATTTGGTCCGCCTCACTATAGTGAGCAGGAAAACGGTTCTCTTCATCCCCCGCTCTCGGTGACGATATTGTCAACAATGAGTCCGACATATTGTACCTCTATTATGCCTTGTTAAATGTCATTGCCTAAAAGAGTGCCACCTGGAACCGCCGACACCTTAAAAAGGTAAAAGTGATCGTCATGATTAAGAAGACAAGAGAAGATCAAGTCAATGCCAGCCACGAGGAGCCACCTTCACCCCATCACCTCATCAGGAGAGAAGTTGTTGAAGACTCTTCAGGTTCAACCCAGATTGTTTCATCGAACAAGAGACGTAGCAACACCTGAGGAAAACTCAAATGACTGCATGAGGCACAAGGCACGACTACTAAGTCCGAGAACCCCTAGGGTAGGATGAGTCGTGTACCCCCTATGCGCAGTCGAGTCTGTATGATGGTTCAAATAGAACCACGATGGATGAGACGTGTACCCCCTATGCGCAGTCGAGTCCGTAAGATGGTTCAAATAGAACCACGATTGTGTGTTGCTTGTTTTTATTTGTTTGTGTTTTGATATAGGTCACACTTTTTCCCTAGGCAACAAGTATGCGACTATATCACCTTCCTTACCTTGTTTCTTTTGTTTGGCCCTTTTTGGCACCCGTTTGTTTGCACCTGCACTATAGAACCCCCTTTAGGCATTCCCCTCCTTTATGCTACTTCTACCTCTCATCTCTGAAGACCAGCAAGACCAAATGCACCAAGGATTCCACCTCGAAACCAACCAGCAATGAAGACTTTTGCTACAACCTCCTCGACCTAGTGCAACCCCGTAGGGTTATGTTTAACCCTCAAGATTAGAAACCCATTCCTAGACCCTTCGAGACTTCACAAGACACCCCAGCACGAATCCTTAACCATGTGCTTAACCCACGGAATTGCAAGAGAACCTATTAAGCCCCCGTAACCATGCACTACATTGGGTTCATTATGGAACTAGTGGACATAGTGAACGAGCACATTGTCATTCTAATACCGCACATGAACTGATGGTGCCATAGGGAAGACCAATTTGAGGATATAGGAATAGAGGAAAACTGACTTGATAAGTTTATATCAGTGACCTTGAGGAATTATCTGACACTCTTCGGTGGATTATAAGGCTTTCATGTTGGTAGATGAACTTGGAGGGATCGTGTTAATAGAGTAGCGTAACTTTCATCACCCTGGAGTAAACTGGAACTTTGTAGGACAATTAGGATCACAAGCTGGGATTCTAGGAGGAATACGATTTTGACTTGATTCCTGGAGGAATACGATCACAAGTTGGTGATGATGATGGCGACGGATTCCACCCTCCGGAGCCCCCGCGATGAAGAACAGGAGGTGGCGGCGGCTCCGTATCGTAAAACGCAATGAATCCTTCTCCTTCATTTTTTTCTTGGCGAATTGGTATATATGGAGTTGGAGTTAGGGTTGCCGGAGGTCCAGGGGCTCCTGGGTGGCCCCCCTCTGGTATCTCTTTACACCAGTATTTCTAATATATTCCATAAAAATTCTCCGTAAATTTTTAGGTCTATCCGAGAACTTTGATTTCTGCACAAAAACAACCCCATGGCAATTCTTCTGAAAACAACGTCAGTCCGGGTTAGTTTCATTCAAATCATGCAAATTACAGTCCAAAACAAGAGCAACCGTGTTTGGAAAAGTAGATACGATGGAGACATATCAACTCCCCCAAGCTTAACTCATTGCTTGTCCTTAAGCAATTCAGTTGAGAAACTGAAAGTGACAAAGAAAAACTTTATAAACTCTCTTTGATCTTGTTGTTGCAAATATGTCTAACCAATGTTCAGGTTTTTAGCAAAGATATTGAACTAACCATATTCACGACTACACTTAGGTATCACATTTACTCATATCAATGACATAACCAACTAGCGAGCAATAAAAAGGTATCTCGGATGACAACACTTTCTCCAAAACAATCAAGATATAGTATGACATAATGGTATCTTGCGAGCCCTTTCTGAGACCGCAAAACATAAATGCAGAGCACCTCTGAAGTTTAAGCAATGACTAGAAATTGTAGTTGATGGTAAAAGAGATCCAGTCATGCTCATACTCAACATCAACGAAACACAAAGCATGAAAATGACAATAGTGCTCCCCAGCTGGTGCTTTAATGCGAAGATGATGACTCAACAATAAAAGTAAATAGATAGACCCTTCGTGGAGGTAAGCAGGGATTTGTAGAGGTGCTAGAGCTCGAAGCTTTTAAAACAGAGATGAATATAATCTTGAGAGGCATGCTTTCATTGTCAACATAACAACCGAAAGTTATCATTATCTTCCATGCTAGATACATTATAGGCGGTTCCCAAATATAAAGGTAAAGTTTTACACCCCCTCCACCAATAAACACAAGGCATGGCTAGCTAAATCCTCGGGTGCCCTCCATACCAACAATAATCCGGTGGAGTTTTGTTTATTTATTATATTTTGATTTTGATCATAGGACTGGGCATCCCCATTACCAGCCACTTTCTCGTAAATGACAAGCGAATAAACACTCATCGTGAGAGTAACCCACCTAGGATAGAAGATACTGACCGCCACCTGTCGCTTCATGAGCGGTTCGGGCATACAAAACATATTATTATTTGAAGATTCAGAGTTTGGCACATGCAAATTTATTTGGAATGGCAGGTAATTACCGCATATATGTAGGTATAGTGGACTCATATGGTATAAGTTTGGGTTTAAGGAAGTGGATGCACAAGCAGTGTTCCCTCTTAGTACAAGTGAAGGCTAGCAAAATGATTGAGGAGCGACCAACCAGAGAGCGACAATGTCATAAACATGCATTGAGATTAATCAACAATTAATACGAGCATAAGTAGGATATGAAACACCACGAACAAAAATATCGTGGAGGCTTTGTTGGTTTTGATTCAACTACATGCGTGAAGATGTGCCAAGAGAAGCCACTTGAATCATTCAGAGGAGGATACCATCCTATCATACTACATCATAACCATTTTAAATGCATGTTGACACACAAGATAAACCATTATCCTCTCCTAACTATTAAGCATGGCATGAATAACTATGATCTCTAATTGTCATTGCAGACATGTTTGTTCATAATAGGCTGAATCAAGAAAGATGAGTTAATCATATTTACAAAAACCAAAACAGGTTGAGTCCATACCAGCTTTTCTTCACCTCAATCAATTCATCAGATTTTGTCATTATTGTCTCTCACTGGCATGACCGAACAATGTGAATAATAATGAGAGTGCGCGTGCCGTGGACTAAGCCGGAATCTGGAAATATTTATTCAAAGGACAAGACAAGGCAATATTGGCTCTTCGTTAGATCAACAATAATGCAAATGAGAGCCACTCAACATTTTCATTGAGGTCTTCTCCTTACGATGCCCCAACGGAAAGAAAAGAATTTCAAAGAAACACACTAATATATTTTTGGAGTTTTTGTTTTTCTAAAGAAAGCAAAATGAAAGAAAAACGAAAAAGGGGAAAACTATATACACAGGAAAGCTCCCAACAAGCAAAAGAAGAACGAGAAATCTTATTGCGTTTCATTTTAATATTACAAACTAGAAAGAAAAACTAAAAAGAAATGGGAAATATTTTTGGATTTTCGCAATTTTTCAAACACACGAGAAGAAAGCAAAATAAAACTAGCATGGATTATACAATGAAAAAGGATGAACACCAACAACTGGAATGAATGTGTGATGCATGAATGTAATGTTGGTGAGAAATACGTACTCCCCCAAGCTTAGGCTTTTGGCCTAAGTTGGTCTATCGGCATGGCTGGCCTGGATGATACTCGTAGTCATAGTACGGGTTGTACTGGATTGCAGCTGCCACCGCTTGGTGGGCTGCATCGTTGAGGCGAGTGGTCTCCCTCGCCCTCTCATACTCCTCTGCCTCCTCCACAAGAATGAAGTATCTCTGTTTTCTCTGAAAGTTAAAGAAGGCAAGAGCGTGAAGCGTAATATGGAAAACGCGGTGCATGTTAAACATTAGCCTGTACTGGAATGGCAGATCGTCCCTTTCAAGAAACTAGAAACATTCCATAGCATCATAATCAAGGAAAACAGGCGGCAACTGGGTATCATCTTCTTTTAGCGGTACCCCAAGATAATTAGCTAAACGAGTGGCATAAATTCCACCATAGAAATCTCCATCTAAGGCATTATTATGTAACTGATGTTAAATTGTTTATCATTCATTACCACACTCTTAAGAATGCTCAAATCAAGAGTGCAAAGGTGGCTATGGTCATGTTTACCATTAATGCATCTACCTATGACGAGAGCAAAATAATGTAAAGCAAGAAAATGAATGCTCCCTATAGTAGCTTGTGTTATGCCTCTAGTTTAATCCCTAGTGATGCTAGCAAGGAACTCAACGGAATCAGATTTGTGAGGTTCAGTGTAAGTGCCCCATTGCGGAATTTTGCACACTTCATTAAATTCTTCAAGGGTCCATGCAAAATGAGTTTTCATAAATATTAAATATAACATCATGCGTATTGCTATGGACTGTATACTTATCCACACAAAAGAATTAGACAGATTGTAATATTGTAAGCACTTATCTGACACGAAGTCCGTCAAGTCGGCATTGTGCACGTACATATCAAATTCTTCCTTGAACCAGGCTTAAGTCATGAAGTAGTCGGACGGCCATTCACAAGGTTGCACTAAAGCTTCCCATGGTGGTTCGAGGTCTGGCTCACATAAAGCAAGCCTTGGGGATTTCTTGCTCGAGGAACTACCTTGGAACATCTTCCTAAACATCTCCTCCCTCTGAAAATTTCTGAATTTTTTTGTAACTCAAAATAGAAGTGCATCAAACTAACCAAATCGATAGCAACTACTCCTACAAGTGTCTAGAGGCCACATCATGCACCAAAACTAGTTCGAACCATATAAATTTGACATGCAAGCTAAAGAACATGGTCACCAACAGTAGCAAAATGTGCAAATAATAAAACACTAGAACAAAAACTAATTTGACCATCGGAGGAGTCACATACTGATACTCCCAACGTATCTATAACTTTTGATTGTTCCATGCTGTTATATTATTATTCTTGGATGTTTTACAATCATTTTATAGCAACTTTATATCATTTTTGGGACTAACCTGTGGACATAGTGTCAAGTGCCAGTTGCTATTTTTTCCTTGTTTTTTACTTCGCAGAAAATCAATACCAAACGGAGTCCAAACGTAGCGAAACTTTTTGGAGATTTTTTCTGGACCATAAGACACCTGTTGGGCCAAAGAAGTACCAGAGGGGGCTCCGAGGGGAGCAAAACCCACCAGGGTGCGCCTGGGGGCCCAGGCGCGCCCAGGTGGGTTGTGCCCACCTCGGTGGCCTCCCGCACCGCCTCTTTGCTCTATAAATACCACAATATTCCAGAAACCCTAGGGGAGTCGACAAAAATCAATCCCCGCCGCCGCAAGTTCCAAAAACCATAGATCCAATCTAGACACCATATCAGAGGGGTTCATCATCCTCATTGGTGCCTCTCCTGTGATGCGTGAGTAGTTCATTCTAGACCTACGGGTCCGTAGTTAGTAGCTATATGGCTTCCTGTCTCTCTTTTTTAATACAATGGTCTCTTGGAGATCTATTTGATGTAACTCTTTTTACGGTGTGTTTGTTGGGATCCGATGAACTATGAGTTTATGATCAGATCTATGTTTTTATGCATGAAAGTTATTTGAGTCTTATGATCTTTTGTATGCATGATTAAATATAGCCTCGTATTTCTTCTTTGATTGGTTTAATTAGGCTGACTTGATCGATTTTTCTTGCCATGGGAAGAGGTGCTTTGTGATGAGTTTGATCTTACGGTGCTCGATCCTAGTGACAAAAGGGGAAACGACATGTATGTATCGTTGCTATTAAGGATAACAAGATGGGGTCTATTTCTACATAAATAGATCTTGTCTACATCATGTCATTGTTCTTATTGCATTACTTCATTTCTCCATGAAATTAATACACTAGATGCATGCTGGATAGCGGTTGATGTGTGGAGTAATAGTAGTAGATGCAGGCAGGAGTCGGTCTACTTAGCTTGGACGTGATGCCTATATAATGATCATTGCCTGGATATCGTCATAATTATTTGAAGTTCTATCAATTGCCCAACAGTAATTTGTTTACCCACCGTATGCTATTTTTCTCGAGAGAAGCCACTAATGAAATCTGCGGCCCCCGGGTCTCTTCTTTATTATATTTGCCTTCAAGATATATTTTTATTCGCTTTTATTTTCAGATCTATATTTCCAAAAAACCAAAAATACCTTGCTACACTTTATTTTATTTTGCATATCTAAACGATCTATTTATCCAATCTATCATATTTTTATCCCGTCAACTCGACAATTTCTGGCATCGTTACCCGAAAGGGATTGACAACCCCTTTAACACGCCAGGTTGCAAGTATTTGTTCTTTGTGTGCAGGTACTTTTTTACGTAGTGTTGCGTGATTCTCCTACTGGTTCGATAACCTTGGTCTCATCACCGAGGTAAATACCTACCATAGATGTGCTGCATCATCCCTTCCTCTTTGGGGAAATACCGACGTTCAAGCCACAATCACAAACCGATGAGCAATCCCAAAAAACAGTTTTGGAAACGGAGCTACGAGCAAGGAGATCGATAATTATAGCAAAAAGCTATGGAGCAAGTTTGGTTTTTCCTGGAGGAAGAAGATGAGCATGGGTGGTAGCAATAAGTGAGGGGGCCTACATGGGCCCCACAAGCTTTCATGGCGTGCCCTGTGAGCTTTTGGCTCATAGGTGCATCCCCCTGGGGTGTGTTCAGTGCCACTATTTTTTATATATTGCAGAAAAAATCGTATTAATTTTTCAGGGCATTCTGAGAACTTTATTTTGTGACCATTTTTTATTGCACGGGTTATTCAGAAAATAGTATAATCATGGCATTTCTATTTTATTAATTCTAAATAACAGAAAGTAAAAAGTGGGTACGAAAGTTGTGTTTGCTAAATTGATCGACCACATGCCCGTCAAAAGGAATCCATTAATAAGGTTGATCAAGTCTTATTAACAAACTTCTTCCGAATGTCATGAAACCGGAGAATTTACGTATAACACCAGGTTACCTCAATAGGGATATGCATGTCCCCAACAATAAGAATTTGATATATCTTTTTGATAGTAGGAATAAGGAATTCAAAACCTCCAATAGTAATTGTTGAAAATTTTCCAATAGAATTGATACAATTCACTTGAGGTTGTTTCTTCGGAAAGTGTACTGTATGCTCATTACCATTGACATGAAAAGTGACATTGCCTTTGTTGCAATCAATAACAGCCCTTGCAGTATTCAAAAAGGGTCTACCAAGGATGATCAACATACTGTTGTCCTCGGGTATATCAAGAATAACAAAATCTGTTAAGATAGTAACATTTGCAACTATGACAGGCACATCCTCGCAAATACTCATGGGTATAGCAGTTGATTTATCAACCATTTGCAAAGAGATATCAGTTGGTGTCAACTTATTCAAATCAAGTCTTCGATACAAAGATAGAGGCATAACACTAACACCAGCTCCTGGATCACATAAAGCGGTTTTAATATAGTTTCTTTTAATGGAGCATGGTATAGTTGTATTCCAGGGACTCCTAGTTTCTTTGGTATTCCACCCTTAAATGAATAATTTGCAAGCATGGTTGAAATTTCAGCTTCCGGAATCTTTCCTTTATTTGTGACAACATCTTTCATGTGCTTAGCATAATGAGACATTTTAAGAATATCAGTCAAACGAAGGCACATAAAGACAGGCCTAAGCATTTCAACAAGGTTCTCAAATTCTTCTTCATCTTTACTCTTTGAAGCTTTATGAGGAAAAGGCATGGGTTTCTGAAACCATGGTTCTCTTTCTTTATCATGTTTCCTAGCCATGAAGTCTAACTTATCATATCTTTTGTTCTTAGGTTGTGGGTTATCAAGATCAATAGCAGGTTCTGTTTCCACATCATTATCATTATTAGGTTGAGCATCAACATGAACATCATCATCATCATTGTTACTAGGTTCATGTTCATCACCAGATTGTGTTTTAGCATCAAATATAGAAATATCATTTGGATTCTCGGGAGTATAAAAGTGCAGACAATGTGATTCTCAGAGAAGAAACTTGTCGGGGCAGGCTGATCTGACCCACGAACACCTATGGGACCGGCGGACCGAGCCCCTTACGGTTCGGCGTGGAGCGGAGGTCGCACGAAGAGCAGATCGAGATGAAGCACACGAGAGGTTTACCCAGCTTCGGAGCTCTCCGGAGAGATAACACTCCTACTGCTGCATGTCTGAGTGTATTGAGTTCTTGCTCGGGAGTGCTTGAGTGCTACAGTACACACAAGCTGCTAACGAGACCGAGCGTGAGTGTCCTATGGAACCCACCTCTACGTCGCGCATGGGCCTCCTTTTATATGCTCAAGGGGTCTCCGACAGGTGGCAACGTAGACAAGGGTAAAAATGGAAAAGGAGTGGTTGGTCCAGCTACCTGCATGCGATGTATGCTGTATCATACCTAACCACGACGACAGGGGACAAAGGCATTAAATGCCCGTCTCACGTCGCCCTAACAAAGGTAAACAGGGACCGTCGGGGCGCCACCGCTTGCCACGATGGCAATCTTGTCGGCGCCGCATGCCACCGGCTCGGCGCCTGACCTCTCGCCACGCGGCGCTGGAAAGGTCGAGGCGACACGTTAGTGGATGTCTTTGGAGCGCAGTGCAGTGGTGGTCTACCGCGGCAAGCGCCTTGCCGCGGTTGTTGTCTTGTCGCGCCCGGAAGCTTGTCGCTCACCGGGCCTTCCCGGCAAGCTCCTCTTGCCGGGGCCTTGTCTCCTAGGTGCCTTGGGTGGCCTTCCGGCAAGCTCCTCTTGCCGGGGCCTTGTCTCATTGGCTTGAATACTTTGTTCTTGAATGGCTCCAAAGGAACCACGGAGGACCTTGGCGGTCACCCGGTAAGCCTTGCCGCGGAGGGCTGCAACTGCCCGTGCACAAGTTCGGGATACTAGGGTACCCCTACTCTAGTACACCGACAATCGCTCTCCGGAGAGATAACACTCCTACTGCTGCATGTCTCGATGTATTGAGTTCTTGCTCGGGAGCGCTGAGTGCTACAGTACACACGAGCTGCTAACGAGACCGAGCGTGAGTGTCCTCCGGAACCCCCCTCTACATTGCGCATGGGCCTCCTTTTATATGCTCAAGGGGTCTCCGACAGGTGGCAACGTAGACAAGGGTAAAAATGGAAAAGGAGTGGTTGGTACAGCTACATGCGATTGTCTGATGTATCATACCTAACCACGACGGCGGGGACAACGGCATTAAATGCCCGTCTCGTCGCCCTAAGCGTGCAAACGAGGGACCGTCGGGCGCCACCGCTGCCACGATGGCAATCTTGTCGTGCCGCATGCCACTGGCGCTTCCGCTGGTCACGACCTCTCGCCACGCAGCGCTGGAAAGGTCGAGGCGACACGTTAGTGGATGTCTTTGGAGCGCAGGTATAGAGTGGTGGTCTGCGCGGCAAGCGCCATTCATGATTGTTGTCTTGTCGCGCCCGAAGCTTGTCGCTCATCGGGCCTTCTGCAAGCTCCTCTTCTTGGGGCCTTGTCTCCTAGGTGCCTTGGGTGGCCTTCCGGCAAGCTCCTCTTGCCGGGCCTTGTCTCCTTGGCTTGAATACTTTGTTCTTGAATGGCTCCAAAGGAACCACGGAGGACCTTGGCGGTCACCGGTAAGCCTTGCAGCGGAGGGCTGCAACTGCACATGCACAAGTTCGGGATACTAGGGTACCCCTACTCTAGTACAATCGACAGAGCCCCGGCTGGGCCACACACGGTGCCGAAGCGCTGTTGGCCAGGCCCAAAACAGGCTGCAGACGCACGCGGCCTGGGTTACGCCGTAACTCACCCCGGACCCACCACGCCCTCCACGAACGGCACGCGTCGAATGCGGCGTCGTGTGAGAGATCGTGGGCGAGATCGTGGGTGGTTTCTTTATTCGGAAAAACGGAACGTCCGCCCCTCCCTCTTTATAAGCAGGGGAAACAGGGGCAGTCCGCCCATCTCGCCGATTCTTGTCCAATCTCGAAAAACCTCCGCTGCTCCCCTTCTTCCCAAGGCTGAAAAGAGAGCAGCGCTCACTTCATCGCCACCAGCATCACCAACGCCGTCGATCTCCTCACCACCTCCGCCATGGCTCAAAGCCGTGAAGTCGGCGGCGCAGCAACTTGCGACAGCTGCGGAAGGAGCGGCAATCTCCCCCGCCGCGAGGGAGCTGAGGGAGAACTATTACCTCTTCTGGTCGACGGAGACGTGAGCGCATCCGCGTACGAAGGTACTCCCAGCTGCTGCTTCGGAACTGGCTCCGAATGGGTATCCCTTCTTCGCGCTCTTCTTCTACTGCGGGCTCTGCCCGCCTTTCTCTGAATTTTTCTGCGATATCATGAACACCTACGGGTTCCGCCTCCCTGACTTCACCCCCAATGTTGTTACGACCATGGCAGTTTTCGCACATCTCTGCGAAAACTTTGTCGGAGTCCATCAAAGCGTAGCCCTTTCCGCCACTTCTTTATGCCCCGAGTTGAGAGAGGGAGCCTCTTCTTGGGAGGAATCGCTTGGATCTCGAGGATCGGCAAGAAGGAAGCCTATCTGGAGGGAGAGCTCCGTAGCAAATGGGAGGAATGGAGGGCGGATTGGTGCTGGATTGTCGAGGAGAACCCGCAGCCGTTTACCGCCCAGCGCCAAACCCCAATAGTGCACGGCAACGATTGGAGCAACGTGGCCCCGGAAGATGCTAGGCTGAAGATTGCAGTCACCCGAATCCTGCGCCTGAGGCTTGCCGGACTC
Organism: Aegilops bicornis; assembly: GCA_021605145.1. Classification (NCBI taxonomy): domain Eukaryota; kingdom Viridiplantae; phylum Streptophyta; class Magnoliopsida; order Poales; family Poaceae; genus Aegilops; species Aegilops bicornis. The sequence goes on along the minus strand of CM038673.1, from coordinate 192,411,651 downwards.
ACTGTAGGCACCGTTGGCGCAGACTTTCTTCGCCGCCGCATCGCCCCCTTGCAGGAGAGGAGGAGACCCGCCTGGGAGTTTCAGAACACGGCAGATATCATGAGGCTGCGCCCGGGCCTAAATTTCAACTTCACTGTCTTGGAACTTGACGCAGATATCATGAGGCTGCGCCCAGTGCTCCACATTCTCCCTAAAAGTGTTCTGGGCGGCAGCAGCCCTCGCCAGCAACGCTTCGTCGGCCTTGATCTTCTCCTTCAAGGTCACCTCCTGCTCCCTGGCGCCGTCCGGCCTTTGAGTCAAGGTGGTCGGCTTCAACTCAAGATCTGCGTTGGAGTCCTTGGCGGCTGAGCTCCTTGCTCCTCTCGGCGAGATGGCCTGCAGCTCGCCAAGAGTGTAGGCGTCCTTCTCGGCGCTCGTGCTTGAGTGCAGCAAGCTCCTCGCCGCTCTCCTTGAGATTGGCCTCCAAGCTGCGCCACCTTCGTCTCCGGCTCCTTCTTGGCGGCCTCGGCAGCTGCGGCAGCATCCTTTGCTTCCTTGAGAGCCCGCCAAATGTTTGCTCACGCATGGCAAGATCCTCCTCATGGGTGTCAAGATTAACCTTCAGCTGCGCCAACTCGCCTTCTGCCTTGAGCGGCTTCTCGGCAGCAAGCATTGTTCCTCTTCGACTTGACCTTCTCGAGGAGGAAGGTTTTGCGCTCTTGATGAGTTGCTCCCGCTCCTCCGCCAAGGACCGGAGAGCTTCTGGTTGAGGCCCGGAGCTCCTCCAGCGGCTTCTCGATGTCTGCTCCCGCCGCTTCGCCACAAGAGCTTCCCGGGATTCCAGCTTGGCTTGTCGGTAGCGGTAGAGCGACATGACTTCAGTAACTGCTCCTCCTCGGACTTCGCCACGCTGCTATTTGGTGCGTCGACCAGCGTCGATCCAGCGGAGGCGAGCAGCTCTTCATCAAAAGTTTCTCCTTCGGCCGGGCGCCACAGAGCTCGGCGCCCATGGGAGCTTGATGAAGACGCCATCGCCGACCCTCAAATAGGCGCTGGGCTGGGGCTCTTGAGCCCGGCGCTGCCATGGCGGCGGAGGGATCGGCGGTCGGCGTTGCGCCTGGCGCTCCTGCGGCCTCAGGGTCGTCAGTGCGATCGCCGGACCCGTCGCCAGCTTCTGCGGCGGCAGCTTTGGCGGCCTCTTTGCCGGCGGGCTCGTTAGCGCCAGCTTCTTCTTCGGTGGCAGCGGCGTCGTCAGTATTGCCGCGCGCGTCCTCCTCGCCGGCGACCTCGGTCTCCATTGGCTCTGTGGCAGATGGATGAAGAAAAGTCAAGCAAATATTCAAAAAGAAAATCAGAAGAAGAAGAACACTAGGGAAGTTTTCAAGCAAGAAGATTACCTGTGCTAGGGTCTGCAATCATGGTCTCCACTGCCAGGGGATCGCTGGTGTTGTCCCTTGCCGGAAAGCTGTCCCTTGCCGGAGAACTGCCTTGCGAGGAGGAGTCTCCTTGCGGAGAACGCTCCCTCGCCGGGAATCCTCCTTGGCGGTGTAGTCGGCAGATGGCATGTCGGGAGCAGCTTGGGGCACTCTGGTGAGGCTGCTCGCTCCTACACAAATCAGCGATCGAGATATCAGCAAAGAAAGAGCATCCATGCACGCCGAACAGCAGGAAGTAAACCATATACTTACGCTGGGGGCTGCGCTGGGGGTTGCTTTGAGGAAGAGTTGCCGCGTCCGGCAAGGTGGTCTCGGACGCGCCTCCTGCTGTCACGGTGGGTTCGTCCTCGATGTCAATCATCGGGGCCTTGGCTCTCTTCGACGCTCTCTCGGGCAGCGTCCTGAAAAGGAATGGGTTCAGACTGAAGCAAATCAGATACAAGACAAAGCAACAAGCCGAAGAACTACAAATGCTGCAAAGAATCTTACTCTTCTTCTTCCTCGTCGGAGCTAAGCGCGGAGAGGTCAAATTCAGCCCGCCTCAGACGACGAGTATGGCGGAGGTAGTTCCCTTGGCGCTTGGCGGGAAGCGAAGCGGTGGTCCGCAAAGGCCTGGCCCAGTTGCCGCAGCAGCGTGAGGTGCTCCCACGGCAACAGTGCTTGCCGCTGTGGAGCGCGTCGCGCGGCACGGCGGCTGTTGACCCGTCTGTCGCCCCGCTACTTCTCCGGCCTTGCGGAGACGCCTTCTTGGTGGAGCTGGGGGCTCCGCTCGCGGCAAGCTGTTTGAAGGTGGGGAGGAGGCGCCCTCGGCGGGCTCGCTCGACTCAGCTTCAGGCTCGGCAAGCTCCTCCTCGCCGGCAAACTCCTTTCGCTCGACAAGGCTTGCCGCCTCTGCCTCCTCCACGGTGAATCCGAACTCGCCCGCGGCAGCGGCTGCTGCCGCCTCTTCCAACCTGGTGGCGATGCGCTGCATCTCATCATCGGTGGTGTCATGGTGAGGCCCCTACATTCATCGGGCGGACCGGCAATTCTACTAAGTTGTCAAAGAACACTCGCGACGGCGTCATCTGCGCAGCTCTAGCCAGGTTGGAGCGATTCCCTGCGAGTCGAACAACGGCATCATTGCACGGATGCGGTCGGCGAGGAATTGTTGCACAGTGAACGACACCCTTCGGCAACCTGAACATTTCGGGATGATCAGGATCGGGCTTGAACAACTCCAAGAGCATCGCATCAAGTTCCAAGACAGTGAAGTTGAAATTTAGGCCCGGGCGCAGCCTCATGATATCTGCCGCGTTCTGAAACTCCCAGGCGGGTCTCCTCCTCTCCTGCAAGGGGGCGATGCGGCGGCGAAGAAAGTCTGCGCCAACGGTGCCTACAGTGAGTCCGGCAAGCCTCAAAGCGCAGGATTCGGGTTGCAATCTTCAGCCTAGCATCTTAGGGGCCACGTTGCTCCAATCGTTGCCGTGCACTATTGGGGTTTAGTATTTGGGCCGTGGCAGCTGCGGGTTCTCCTCGACAATCCAACACCAATCCGCCCTCCATTCCTCCCATTTGCTACGGAGCTCTCCCTCCAGATAGGCTTCCTTTTTGCCGATCCTCGAGATCCAAGCGATTCCTCCGGCAAGAGGCTCCCCTCTCTCAACTCGGGGCATAAAGAAGTGGAGGAAAAGGGCTACGTTTGGATGGACTCCGATAAAGTTTTCGCAGAGATGTGCGAAAACTGCCATGGTCTGGCGGAGCTGGGGATGGTGGATCTTGGATATTCCTCCGATGAGCACCTCCAACCCAGCGCCAAGCTCAGCTTGTTCTTCAAGGGCGTGGTGACGGCCCTCCAGCGACTCCGGGAAGAAGTCCCAAAGCAGCTGGCCGAGGAGTCGCGCCAGATCTGCGCGGGAGCTCTTCAAAAGGTGCTGATGAAGGTGGCCTTCCGCAACCCAGGCCTCACCCTCACCAACGTCCTCAAGTCCTTGCCGCCGGATGCTGATGTGGAGGCACTCAAGGCCCTTGTCGCACCCATCGTGGACAGGGTGAGCGGGATCAAGAGGGTTGAGGGCGATCACGTAGATTAGGCCGCCCGCTTTCTCTTCTTCTTGCCGCTGCTGGTCATGTTATGAGAACAATCTATTAGAGCTGCGACAAGCTATCTTGTAATATAACTCTATTTTGGGTAGCAATTGCTATGTTATTTCCTTTACTTGATTCCTTCCTTTGTATGTTTTTGCCCTACGCTTTTTAGGGAACTTGTCGGTGAGCACACTGGCCGCTGAAGTGCCGAGACGTCGACAACCCGGTGGCGGTGCCGCTTCCGACAAGTAACCTTGTCGCAACTAGTCGCAGCTCACTTAAGTTGTTGAGCGGACTCGAAACAAAGTAAGGGCGCAACTAGCTTCTGAGTTGGTTCCTCCATACAGGTTTTCCATACAAAATGCAGTCGTTCGAGGAAGATAACTTAAAAATTTTAAAACTGATTGCTCAAACTTTGGCAACTTAGCTTTTACATCGTTTGCTTCCGGTAAGGCTAGGCTTCCTTGAGCGACGCTTGGTCCACACCATTATCTTCTCCTTCCCCGGCAAACTTGTGGGCGAGGGAACCTTCCTTTCTTTGAGAAAGAGAAAGAAGAGAAAATAAAGATATGGAGCCTTATGGCTCGTTATTGCTTATCGGGGTAGGTGCTGCACAAAGTGTCAGATAACGCATGCAATATAGAAGCAGGAAGCATGAAATTGACAAGATGTGCGAAGCACGCTAGCTTTACTTATGCACGGGGTCTGCGCCCGGCTTTGTACAAAGGATTACATGCAACATCGGCAAGACTTGTACAAAAGGTGGTTGCCGGAACAGGTTCCGGCAACCGCCACGGGTAAAACTTACGAAGATGCTCAATGTTCAGGAGTTGCTCACGGAATGCCATCTTCGGTCTCAAAGCGGACAGCGCCAGGCCTAGTGACTCGTTTCGCCCGGTAAGGGCCTTCCCACCTCGGCGTCAACTTGTTGGAATTCTTGGCGGACTGAACGCGCCAAAAAACAAGGTCGCCTTCCTCGAGAATTCTGGCATTAACATTGCGGCTATGGTAGCGGCGCAAAGCTTGCTGGTATCGAGCAACTCATACAAAGACTGAAGATTTATCCTCCTCAAGGAGCAGTGCGTCATCTTGTCGCAACTGCTCTTGCTCAAGCTCATCATAAGCGAGCACTTGAGGTGATCCGTATACGAGTTCCGTGGGGAGAACTGCCTCTGCTCCATAGACTAGAGCGAAAGGTGTCTGGCCAGTGGCTCGATTTGGCGTCGTCCTGATCGACCAAAGAACCACCGGCAGCTCCTCAATCCAGTTTCTTCCGCACTTGTGTAGCCTGCCGAAAGTTCTGGTCTTGAGCCCGCGCAGCACTTCAAAGATTTGCCCTCTCCGCTTGACCATTACTTCTCGGATGAGCAACGAAGCGAAGCAGACCTTGGCGCCAAGATCTTGGGCGTCTTTGCATGAAGGTGCGACTTCGTGAATTGGCGTGTCGTTGTCGGTGATGATCCTGTTAGGGATTCGAAACGGCAAACAATCGACTGAAGAACTTGATCGACCGTCTTTGTCACCTTCCTCATCGCTTCCACTTCCGGCCACTTTGTGAACTTGTCGATTACAACGCATAAGTACTCAAAGCCCCGACAGCTCGGGGAAAGGGGCCGAGGATGTCGAGCCCCGGACCGAAAATGGCCAGGATAAAGGGATCGTGCGGAGATCTTGAGCTGGCTGGTGTATCTGCTTGGAATGGAACCGCACGCTTCACACTTGGTTACTTGTGCGGTTGCATCACGGAGGGCTGTAGGCCAAAAGAAACCTTCTTTAACGCTTTGCGGCAAGTGCTCTGGCGCCAATGTGGTGACCACATATGCCTCCATGTATCTCTGCCAACAGCTTTAGTCCGTCTTCGGTGAATACACTTCAATTTCACACCGTTGAGTCTTCTTACATGCAGTGTGTTGCCGACAAAGCTGGTACATACTTGACTGCCGGGCTACTCTTTCCGCTTCTTCTTGCTCTTCGGAAGTTCTCACGTGCGAAGGAAATGGACAATCTCGTGCCCATCTTTGGAGCTTGTGGCTCGACAACAAGGACTAAATGCACATCTGCTGCTGCGGGAACATCCGCTTCTACGGCGAGAACCTGCGGCTCAGTCGGAGCTCGACGTTCCCCGGCAAGCTTGCCGAGCAAAACTTGTCGGGAGCGTCTGCTTCAACGAAACAAACCCTAGGGCTTGTCGGAGCAGACTGCTCCTCAGCACTGTTGGTGTTGATCTTGAGGACCTTCTTGGCGGCGGCTTCGGGAAGCTGTGCCGGAAAATAGTCACCAGAAATCAACTTCCTCTTCTTGCTTTGTCCAGTTGATGGCGTTACAGATGGTTGAGTCAGCTTGAGCACAAAGATCCCTGGTTCCACAGGTAACTTGAGTGCGGTGCACTTGACAGCCATCGACAATGTCGTTCGAGCTCTTGGAATATATTCCATCGTAGGCCGTCAAAGTGCTCTTCTAGCTTTCTCACTTCATCAACATAAGCTTCCATCAACGGACTCTGATAATTCTTGTTCACTTGGCGGATGACAAGCTGTGAGTCACCCCTGACAATGAGCTTCTTGATCCCAAGGTCTACTGCGATCCTGAGACCGGCAAGCAAACCTTCATACTCTGCAGTATTGTTTGTTGCTTGCTCCTTGGGAAAGTGCATCTGGACTACGTACTTGAGGTGCTCTCCGGTGGGTGCAACAAGTAGCACGCCTGCACCGGCGCCTGGCAGCGAGAAGGCACCATCAAAGTACATCAGCCACTCTTTGCTTGCTTCCTTGACGGGGATGCTCGTTTCTGGAAGTTCTTCATCTTGTGTTGGCGTCCATTCTGCTATGAACTCCGCCAATGCTCTGCTTTGGATAGTTGAAGTGCTCTCAAACTTGAGGCCAAAGCTTGACAGTTCCAGTGCCCACTCGACAATCTTGCCTATTGCCTCTGGATTTTGTAGTATCCTCTTCAGCGGAAAACGAGTGACGACTGTGATCTCATGTGCCTGGAAGTAATGGCGCAGCTTTCTTGAGGCCATGAGGAGGCCGAAAAGCAATTTCTGCACACCAGAGTACCTTGACCTAGCCCCCTGCAGAAGGGAACTGACAAAGTAAACTGGGCGCTGCACCATTCTTTTCTGCATCTTCTCATGCATCTGCGCAGATCCATCCTTGTCGGGACCAGAGCTTGCCGGTGAAGCCCCCTTCTTGTCGCTGGATGCATCTGCCATGGTTGCTAGCTCATCATCCGCCTCCCTCTCTGCTACTAACGCATCACTAACCACTTGATTGGTTGCCGCTATATATAGCAGCAACTTCTCTTGTGGCCTAGGTGCGACAAGTGTTAGAGTGGAGGACAAGTATCTCTTCAAGTCCTGCAGCGCAGCCTCCGCTTCCGGAGTCCACTGCATCGGACCTGCCTTTTTCAAAATTTTGAAAAATGGCGGTAGCGCTCAATGAACCTAGAGATAAACTCGCTGAGAGCAGCTACTACGCAACCGCAAGCCTTCGTACATCCTTGACGCTTTGGTGCTTCAATCTGCTCAATGGCTTTGATCTTGTCGGGATTGGCTTCAATTCCCACCGAGACATGAAGAACCCGAGAAGCTTGCGGAAGGGACTCCAAACACACACTTCTCGTGGATGAGCTTGAGGTTGATCTTGCGCAGATTTGCAAAGGTTTCGTCTAAATCTTGAATCGAGTCGCCTGTCCTTGCTTTTGAACACTATGTCATCCATGTAGGCTTCCACATTTACATGCATTTGCGGCTCAAAAGCGTCATGGACTACTCTTGCAAATGTTGAACCAGCATTCTTTAATCCGAAAGGCATCCGTACGAAACAGTATGTGCCACATGGGGTGATGAATGCGGTCTTCTCCTCATCCTCTTCTGCCATAAAGATCTGATGATATCCTGAGTATGCATCCAGAAATGAAAGCAAATCACATCCGGCCGTGGAGTCAACAATCTGGTCGATGCGCGGCAAGGGAAGTGGGTCTTTGGGACAAGCTTTATTGACATCGGTAAAATCAATACAAAGCCTCCATTTCCCGTTTGCCTTGCGTACGACTACAGGATTGGCCAACCACGTAGGATGGAGCACTCCTCTGAAAAGGCCTACTGCTTCCAATTTCTTGATTTCTTCTACGATGAATTCTTGGCGCTCCACCGCTCGCTTCGACTTTCGCTTGAGGGGCGCGCGATGAGGACAAACGGCAAGATGGTGCTCAATTACTTTCACGGGAACACCGGGATGTCGACGGTTGCCACGCAAAACACGCCGATGTTCGCCCAGGAAAGCAACGAGCGCCTTCCTATTTAGGGTCGAGGGAGGCACTGATGGTGAAGGTACCACCAGTGCCGTCCTCCTTGGCGGACACCTTCTTGGTCTCTGGTGGAGCTGCCATCATCTTCTTACACTTGCCGGTGGAGCTCGATCGTGCGTCCTCGACGGTAGCGCAGCACTCCGAAGAGGTGCGCTTGCCGGAGTGGGCATCAGAGCTCTTGCCGGACTTGGTCTTCTTCTTCGCCCGGAGCTTCGGCGGCAAGTGGCTTGCAATCTGCTGCAGCTGCTGCTTCTGGTAGATCTTGTCGGCGCAGATAAGAGCATCCTTCTTGTCGCCAGGGACGGAGATGACACTTATCGGGCTGGCATCTTTAGCATGTTGTATGCATAGTGAGAGGCTGCCATGAATTTGGCAGTCTTTGGGCGGCCAAGTATCCCATTGTAAGGCAACGGAAAGTCAAGAACGCGTCAAAAGTGACCCTCTCGATCCTGAAGTTCAACTTCGCTGCCAAATGTCACCGCAACGTGATCTTTCCCTTCGCTTGCTCCTTCCCGGATTGATTCCTTGGAAGGTGCGGTCTCTTCGAGCTCGCCATCGTGGATCTGGAGTTTCGGAGCACCGCGGAGGAGATCGAGGTTCAAGCCGGCCCCGCCGTCAACTAGCATCTTAGTGACCTTGAGGTTGCGGATAGTTGGTGAAACCAACATCGGCAAGCACGCCGACCGCAGTTATGCGATCGTGGTGGTCCTCAATATCAAAGATGATAGGCGTCTTTGGACCATTTCAGAGGCCTGCGTGACTCGACGGATGGTTCTGCCGCATTGACTTCCCGCATCCACTGCTTGAGCTGGCGGTGTGAAGTATGCAGAGAAGCACCGCCGTCAACGCACATGACCTCTGTGGCCTTCTGGAACTCCTGCTCATTGGTCTCGTCATCATGCATGTCTTCATCATCATCGTCGTCTTCATACTTGTCGCGGCCGCGGGGAGGTTTGTCTCCTTGCCGCTGCTTGGCCTTGCCGCGGCGTCCTCCCCTGCCGGGACGTTTCTTGCTAGCTCCTCCAGCACCTTCCTGGGCCTTCTCCTTGTTGCGCCGTTCGTATTCAGCCTTCTGCTCCTCGACAAGCTGCTCGACCTTCTTGCAGCTCTGGAGGTCATGGCCCTTGGTGCGGTGGATCTTGCGATCGCTTGTTGGAGCCGCCCCGCTTGTCGGGCGACCGCCACAGCCTGGCAGTTGGTGCGGTGACAACCTCCTTGCCGGAGCTACCAGCCTTGGCTTTCTTGGCGCCACCTCCGCTGTGATCGCTCAACAACTAGCACATCTCCGCCTTTCTTCTTCCTGTTGTTCCGCCACGGTTTTTCTTTGCCGGGCGGTCTCCTCACTATCAGATCCTCCTGCTTGATATTCTCTCCGGAGTCTCCTCCCTTCCTCAAAGACGTGCACACTTGTCGGCCAGGGCATATAGCTCACCGACGTCTCGATCTTGCACATCGCCAACTCCTCCCGATCTCCTGCGGTTTCGCGACGCTCGATGGAACGCGCTGATTACCACGGCAGGGTGGACATCTGGGATGTTGTGTCAGACGCTGGCTGAATCTCTGAATGTACTTATGCGAGGGCTCTCCTCCTTCTCGGGCGGCAGATGAAGGTCGCTTTCTTGGCCATGGGGCTTGTGGCGCCGTAGAAGGTGCCGACAAACCGATGGCATAGATCTGCCCAAGAGGATATGGAGTTGTCCGGCAAGTGCATGAGCCAGGATCGACATTGGGCTTGAGCACCAGTGGGAAGTAGTTGGCGGGATCTTGTCGTCTCGCCCCGGCAGCTTGCACCGCGATGGTGTAGATCTGAGGAACTCCGACGGATGCGTCTTGCCGTCGTACTTCTCTGCACGTCGGCTTGAAGTTCTTCTTGCTGGGCCATCGGACTTGCCGCAGCTCACGAGTGAACGCAGGGCAACCTATCACAGACGGCAAGTCGCTCGTTCCTGGCGCATGCATGTCGTCGAGAGGCTCAGCCGCTAGCTGGTCGGATTGACGCCGCAGTTCTCTTCGGGCGCTGCGAAGTTCGGCGTCTTCTTGCTGTCGTTCGTGAAGAACTTGGCGCTGATCGCGAAGAGCTCGGGGATCCGATGATGCAGTGGAGTCGCTGTCGAGGTGGATCCGGCGAGTCGGCGATTTTGGCCTTCAGGGCGGAGAGTGCATGGTGGTTGCACCCCCACCGGTTTCGTCGCCACCGGCTCATGTTTGGCGGTCCTGCCGCGGCAGCGATGCACTCGGCTGCCGCGGAGCGTCGCCGTTGGCAAAGCCGATGAGACTCTGAATGGTGGCCCTCCATTCATCGACCTTGTCGGCTGTTGGTGGTTAATCCAGGAGCAGTTGCGCTCTCGCCAAGGCTTCTTCTGGAGTGGTGGGTAGTCGTGGCGAACGGCGCGAGGCGGGGGATATGCTCGGACTTCTAACTATGTTAGAAGGAGCAGTACCCCGTCCAGGCGACCGTGCCTCGCTCGCGCCAGCATGTTGGCGTGCATGCTGGTCTTGGGCATCTCGAGATCCACCAGCTCGGTCTTGGTCCAACGAGCGTATGGCATTGTGAATACCATGACGATGTCGGTCCCGCGCCTCCTGAGACGGGCGCGGTGCATGTACGGACGCCGAGGTCTGTGCAGCCTTGTCCTTGGACTTGGCAGCACCGTGGGCTCCTCCGTCGACGTCCAATCTTCCGCCGGCGTCTACCCCACCACCCGTTTGCTGCGGTGGTGGTGGGTTCGACGCGGACGGAACATCTGCCGCCGAAGCCTTCTTCTTCGGTGGCATGTCGATGAAGATGATGAAGAAGATCTAGCTCGAGCGGACGCCGGATCAGGTTCACACAATCTCGACGCCCCCTACCTGGCACGCCAAAGATGTCGGGGCAGGCTGATCTGACCCACGAACACCTATGGGACCGGCCGACCGAGCCCCTTTCGGTTCGGCGGGGAGCGGAGGTCGCACGAAGAGCAGATCGAGGCGGCACACACGAGAGGTTTACCCAGCTTCGGAGCTCTCCGGAGAGATAACACTCCTACTGCTGCATGTCTGAGTGTATTGAGTTCTTGCTCGGGAGCGCTTGAGTGCTACAGTACACACAAGCTGCTAATGAGACCGAGCGTGAGTGTCCTCTGGAACCCCCCTCTACGTCGCGCATGGGCCTCCTTTTATATGCTCAAGGGGTCTCCGACAGGTGGCAACATAGACAAGGGTAAAAATGGAAAAGGAATGGTTGGTACAGCTACCTATACAGTGTACAGTGTATCATACCTAACCCTGACGGCAGGGGACAAAGGCATTAAATGCCCGTCACGTCGCCCTAACAAAGGCAAACAGGGACCGTCGGGGCGCCACCGCTTGCCACGATGGCAATCTTGTCGGCGCCAAGATGCCACCGCGCTCCGCTGGCCGCCTGACCTCTCGCCACAGCGCTACCGAAAGGTCGAGCGACACGTTAGTGGATGTGCTGGAGCGCAGTCTGAGTGGTGGTCTGCCGCAGCGGCAAGCGCCTTTGCCGCGTTGTTGTCTTGTCGCGCCGGAAGCTTGTCGCTCATCGGCCTTCCCGGCAAGGTCCTCTTGCCGGGGCCTTGTCTCCTAGGTGCCTTGGGTGGCCTTCCCGGCAAGCTCCTGTTGCCGGGGCCTTGTCTCCTTGGCTTGAATACTTTGTTCTTGAATGGCTCCAAAGGAACCACGGAGGACCTTGGCGGTCACCCGGTAAGCCTTGTCGGGGAGGGCTGCAACTGCCCGTGCACAAGTTCGGGATACTAGGGTACCCCTACTCTAGTACACCGACAAAATTGCAAGTTTCAGTTTCAGATAAGAAACTGCAAGTTCAGTTTCAGAGAAGAAACTGCAACTTTCAGAGGCAGAGCATTTATATTAACACAGCCTTTTCAAACAGGGATAACATCATGTTGGAAGTTTTATTCATGGTTGAAAATGGAACTACCAGCTAGTTAACATCATGCTGATCAACATTCATGCATAGCACATCTTCATATGATGCACAGTCAAAAAGATATGCTATTTCCAAAATGCCCACACAATGTCGAGTGTGCGAAAAATAGAAAAAATGAGGGACGAAGTTTTGGTAAGTGTCGGACGTGGTGTGCATAGATGACAATGGGGACCCACATGTCAATAATGGTAGAGATGAAAACTTTGGAGATATTTTCCCTGCATCAGGTGGAATCGAACCTGGGCGGAACAGCTGTCGGTAGAGTCACTTTTGGCCACTAGGCTAGTTCAGTACTTCCGTTACAAATAAGGCACTGCCTCAGGTGGTCCGATCTCCTCCTGCGCCTTTGTGTGCTCGTTGCGGCACCGCTTTCTGCCATGTGAACATGCTGAACAAACGAGAGGAATCTGGAGAGGACTGTACGTGGAGAGGCGGACAATCGGCACCCACCAGGTCTATGGCCGTATGCAAGCAAGTGCCTCATTGAAAAAATACTTCCTCCTAATGCTATACTGACGTTGGGGCTCATGGGTTTGTCAACATAGTTACAATTTTTTAGGTGCGTCAACGTAGTTACTAAAGGATATAAATTCACAACGAAGCCGGGGAGCTAACAGGTATTATTTTTTATCACTGGGGCAGCAAGTATCAGCTGGGTTGTTGGCTGCCCCATCTAGGCTTTCTTTTTTAACATGCGCAACCCACGATATGCCGGTTTGTATTTTCTTGAGGGCCGTCATGTATCGACCGACCTATGGACCTCCCATCTGAGGTTTTATTTTTACTGGAACATTGGCAGCCCAATTTATGTATTTTTTTGAAGAAAATGCACAGGTCTGTTCTATTTTTCTATATAAGAATAGGAACGACTGGTCCAACTTATGTTTCCCTTCTAACTATATTATATGTATTTAAATTATTTTTTATGTTATTATATATTATTTTTATCGTCATCATATATTTAACAAATACTTACATACTCCCTCCGTCCGGAAATAGTAGTCATCAAAATGGATAAAGAGGGATGTATCTAGATGTATTTTAGTTCTAGATACACCCTTTTTTGTCCGTTTTGATGACAAGTATTTTCGGATGGAGGGAGTATGTAAGAAAACAATATCCCACATCTTATTAACTTAATAAAATAATTTCTTAACAATAAAATCCTGGATTTTTTTGGCAACGAAAATCCTGGTGATTGTGTACAAAATCTTGGTAAGATTTAAGGACCATTGTAATAATAAATTACTCATTATTTAAATATATTTATAACAAAATGCTCAGCCCATGTTTCTTTTTTTATAACATTGTTGCGCCCATTTATAATTCGAATCAGCCCAGCAAAATCGTGTATTTCAAGAAAGTGCAAATGGCCTATAATTTTTTAGGAAAAAAATAAATGGGCTGCATGGACGCTACATTATTTATTCACCCAGCCCAGCAAAATGGACTGTAATTCTAAAAAAAATCATATTCACTATAAATTCTGAAGAAATGGGTTGAATACGTGCCACATTTTTTGAGGCTGAAATGTGGGCCAATACGTCGAAGCCAACGCAAGTCGTTGTCAACTTAGTCAACAAATGATTCTGACAACATTAGCCGTTGGATTTACATCCAATGACTGGCATCCATCTTCAAGCTCTCGTCTTCTTCTTCTAGCGCCGCCGGGACCACCTGCTCCCGCCTCCTGCTGCTAGCAGCTCTGCTTAGCAGGCTTCGTTGTGAAGCGCTACCCCACCACCAGCCAGGCCATCCATCCACCCCTCCACACCTCCTGTTCTTCTCCACCGGCTGTCGAACCACACCGCAGCAGAACCAGTTAACCCTCGTACACTTCTCCGTCTGCGACTCCACTCCCGCGTCTTCCCATCTCCGGCTCGTTGCTGTCTGGGGCCTCACCGTCGTCCACCACCTTGGATGCGCTCGGCGCGGCGTGGTTAACATGGTCAACAAACGACACCCATCGGAAGTGGACTATACATGGAGAGGCTGACAACTGGGTTCACGGCCACACACAAGGAAATGCCTCCTTATTACGCGCAAAATCATGATTCCTCCACCTGACATCTAGGACCCACCGGAAGGGCCTCTGTATTTCGTGAAAAACGTTCGGGTCGCTGACAGCTCGGACCCACCAACTATATCTTCGCACGCAAGGAAGTGCTTCCTTATTACGCACAAAAAAATGAATACTCCCCCTGCTAGCTGGGACGCACCATATGGGAGGCTGACTTGTGGAACTACTAAGTTGGGGCGGATGGAGGGTTTTGTCAACTTAGTCAATATGAATGATTCTAGCTCCAGTGACCATACGATGTCCATCCAACGGCCGTAGTGCTTCTTCAACCTCTGGTCTTCTTGCTCCAGCCGCCCAAAGAAACGCCGGTCGTGCCGCCTGCTCCTGCCTCTCGTGGCCTGTTGTGCTGTCGCAGAGGCCTCACCACCCCCTACTACTCCCACTGTTGGCCAGGCCATCCCGCTACTCACCCACACCCCCTATTATTCTGTGGCGAAGGCAGCAGTGAACCATCATACTCCTCTATGCATGGGCGTCCACTGCCGCGTCGTCCCCTTCCTAGGCCTCGCCGTCGTCCACCGCCTTGGTTCTCTCGGCGTGGCGTGATCAACATGGTCAAGAAACGACTTCCATCGAAAGAGTATTGTACGTGGAGAGGCTGACTGCTGGGTCCATGACCGCAGCAAGGAAGTGCCTCCTTATTACGTGCAAAATAATGATTCCTCCACCTGACAGCAGGGACCCACCGGACGGCCCACCGTATTTTGCAAAAAAAAACATTCCCCCTGACAGCTGGGACCCACCAGCTACATCTTCGCACGCAAGGAAGTGTCTGACAGTCAGGACCCACCTAATCGAAGCGTACGTAGCGTTGTCATTTTGGTCGCGAACGTGTACGTACATACTGGTCGATGTAGAGGCACGCATGTGTCGTAGTAGAGGCGCACACATGTCGTAGTAGAGGCGCGCACGTAGCATGTACACGTATGTACAGCGGCCAGGGTGCAAGAAAGTAAATACGGCCACATACGTACATACAGGTGGGGACTCGAACGCCTACTCGTGCATACGTATGGCCAAGGCTCGTGTACATGGCTGGGTCGGAACGGAGAAACTGTGCCGTCGTCGTGTTCATGGGGAGCCAACCGGCTGGGTCGGAACGGAATGCGTCGTCGTGTTCATCGGGAGCCAACCGGCTTGGACGGATTAGCCGATGGAAACTAGGCCTGGCATATCGCAGAACAGAGGAAACGGCCTTGTGTTCGATCGGCCACGGTCGAAACGGGATCCTGTTCATCAGGAGGGGTCTGGCGTACCGCAAAACGGAGGAAACGGACTTCTCTTGGTCGAAGCGGGGTCCTGTTGATCGGGAGGGGTGTGGCATACCACAAAACAAAGGAAACAGACTTGTGTTGGAGCGCTACAGTCGAAACGGGGGTCCTGTTCATCGGGAGGGGTGTGGCGTACTGCTACCTCTTGAGCACCGCGTTGGTTTTCCCTTGAAGAGGAAAGGGTGATGCAGCAAAGTAGCGTAAGTATTTCCCTCAGTTTTGAGAACCAAGGTATCAATCCAGTAGGAGACTACACGCAAGTCGCCTCGTACCTACACAAACAAATAAGAACCTTGCAACCAACGCGATAAAGGGGTTGTCAATCCCTTCACGGCCACTTGCAAAAGTGAGACCTGATAGAGATAATAAGATAAATAGTTTTGGTATTTTTATGATATAGATTGAAAGTAAAGATTGCAAAGTAAAATAGATCAGAAACTTATATGATGGAAAATAGACCAAGGTGCCAAAGGTTTCACTAGTGGCTTCTCTCAAGATAGCATAAGTATGACGGTGGGTGAACAAATTATTGTCGAGCAATTGATGGATAGGTGCATAATTATGAGACTATCTAGGCATGATCATGTATATAGGCATCACGTCCGCGACAAGTAGACCGAAACGATTCTGCATCTACTACTATTACTCCACACATCGACCGCTATCCAGCATGCATCTAGACTATTAAGTTCAGGTGTAGAAGGATAAACTCAAGCAATATGATATAAACGCCATATTTTTATCCTCGATGGCAACAATACAATACGTGCCTTGCTGCCCTAACATCCTTTGGGAAAGGACACACAAGATTGAACCCAAAGCTAAGCACTTCTCCCATTGAAAGAAAGATCAATCTAGTAGGCCAAACCAAACTGATAATTCGAAGAGACTTGCAAAGATATTTAAATCATACATATAAGAATTCAGAGAAGAACCAAATATTGTTCATAGATAATCTTGATCATAAACCCACAATTCATCGGATCTCGACAAACACACCACAAAAAGAATTACATCGAATAGATATCCAAGAAGATTGAGGAGAACTTTGTATTGAGATCTGAAGAGAGAGAATAAGCCATCTAGCAAATAACTATGGACCCGAAGGTCTGTGGTAAACTACTCACACATCATCGGAGTGGCTATGGTGTTGATGTAGAAGCCCTCCATGATCGATTCCCCCTCCGGCGGAGCACCGGAAAAGGCCCCAAGATGGGATCTCACGGGTACAGAAGGTTGCGGCGGTGGAAATAAGGTTTTGTGGTGCTCCTGGATGTTTTTGGGGTATATGGGTATATATAGGAGGAAGAAGTAGGTCGGTGGAGCTTCAAGGGGGCCATGAGGGTAGGGGCGCGCCCAGGGGGGCAGGGGCGCCTCCCTGCCTTGTGGCCTCCTCGCTTCTTTCTTGACGTCCACTCCAAGTCCTCTGATCACGTTTGTTCCAAAAATAACTCTCCCGATGGTTTCATTCCGTTTGGACTCCGTTTGATATTCCTTTTCTGCGAAACACTGAAATAGGCAAAAAACAGCAATTTGCACTGGGCCTTCGGTTAATAGGTTAGTCCCAAAAATAATATAAAAGTGCTTAGTAAAGCCCATTAAACATCCAAAACAGATAATATAATAGCATGGAACAATAAAAAATTATAGATACGTTGGAGACGTATCAAGCATCCCCTAGCTTAATTCCTGCTCTTCCTCGGGTAGGTAAATGATAAAAACAGAATTTTTGATGTGGAATGCTACCTAGCATAATTCTCAGTGTAATTTTCTTTATTGTGGCATGAATGTTCAGATCCGAAAGATTCAATATAAAAGTTCAATATTGACATAAAAATAATAATACTCCAAGCATACTAACAAAGCAATCATGTCTTCTCAAAATAACATGGCCAAAGAGAGTTATCCATACAAAATCATATAGTCTGGCTATGCTCTATCTTCATCACACAAAGTATTTAATCATGCACAACCCCAATGACAAGCCAAGCAATTGTTTCATACATTTCATGTTCTCAAACTGTTTCAATCTTCACGCAATACATGAGCGTGAGCCATGGACATAGCACTATATGTGGAATAGAATGGTGGTTGTGGAGAAGACAAAAAAGGAGAAGATAGTCTCACATTCTAGGCATATCAACGGGCTATGGAGATGCCCATCAATAGATATCAATGTGAGTGAGTAGGGATTGCCATGCAACGGATGCACTAGAGCTATAAGTGTATGAAAGCTCAAAAAGAAACTAAGTGGGTGTGCATCCAACTTGCTTGCTCACGAAGACCTAGGGCATTTTGAGGAAGCCCATCATTGGAATATACAAGCCAAGTTCTATAATGTAAAATCCCCACTAGTATATGAAAGTGACAACATAGGAGACTCTCTATCATGAAGATCATGGTGCTACTTTGAAGCACAAGTGTGGAAAAAGGATAGTAACATTGTCCCTTCTCTCTTTTTCTCTCATTTTTTTATTTGGGACTTTTT
Organism: Aegilops bicornis; assembly: GCA_021605145.1. Lineage (NCBI taxonomy): Eukaryota > Viridiplantae > Streptophyta > Magnoliopsida > Poales > Poaceae > Aegilops > Aegilops bicornis. The sequence continues at coordinate 192,394,076 of CM038673.1, read as the reverse complement.
TCTTTTTTATGGCCTCATTTTTTTCTTTTCGTCCGGAGTCTCATCCCGACTTGTGGGGGAATCATAGTCTCCATCATCCTTTCCTCACTTGGGACAATGCTCTAATAATGATGATCATCACACTTTTATTTACTTACAACTAAAAAATTACAACTCAATACTTGGAACAAATTATGACTCTATGTGAATGCCTCCCGCGATGTACCGGGATATGCAATGAATCAAGAGTGACATGTATGAAAGAATTATGAACGGTGGCTTTGCCACAAATACGATGTCAACTACATGATCATGCAAAGAAATATGACAATGATGAAGCGTGTCATAATAAACGGAACGGTGGTAAGTTGCATGGCAATATATCTCGGAATGGCTATGGAAATGCCATAATAGGTAGGTATGGTGGCTGTTTTGAGGAAGCTATATGGTGGGTGTATGATACCAGCGAAAGGTGCGCGGTATTAGAGAGTCTAGCAATGGTGGAAGGGTGAGAGTGCGTATAATCCATGGACTCAACATTAGTCATAAAGAACTCGCATAGTTATTGCAAAAATTTATTAGTTATCGAAACGAAGTACTACGCGCATGCTCCTAGGGGGATAGATTGGTAGGAAAAGACCATCGCTCGTCCCCGACCGCCACTCATAAGGAAGACAATCAATAAATAAATCATGCTCCGACTCATCACATAACGGTTCACCATACGTGCATGCTACGGGAATCACAAACTTTAGAACAAGTATTTCTCAAATTCACAACTTGATAGAGGCAAAGGTGTCCCATCTTTCGATGAGCTGGTGCCTATCATTTTGGAGGAAGTAGACTTTGACGATCCGACTACGAACGTGCGAGGACGTCGCGCCTTAGCAATCGCTAAACCAACTCCGAGAGGTTATTGACCACGCCGGAGCACGATCAAACTGACCATGAAGGTCTGTTTCCTGCAGGCAAACGAAGAACAAGCAAGAAACTAAGATTGCAATCTGGATATTGCGAATTTAAGAGGAAAGCTTTTTTTTATCAAGGTGGGGTTCTGTGACGTCTTGGTGTGGTCGTTGAACACAAACGAAGTACGCGAAGTTGCAGCTATGGCGAACTTTTAATCTAAACAAAACTCAAAGTCTAAACGGTGCCCTAAGGGCTGTATATATGGAGGAAGAGGGGAAAATTTCGTGGCCCTTGGGGAAGGGGTCCGAAACCAACCCTATCTCTTGTTTCCCCACACATATGGACTCTAAAAATAACCTATACTTATGTATTTCGAAATTACACGGGCCTGGCCCAATAATAAGGTGACGCAGCACCTAGAATAGCCTATGGACGAATTTTCTGAAGTGGCATCTTATATATTTCGTCCAAGGCTTCATGCACTCATTATGGTGGCTTCAAAGTCCTGAAATCGTCACTTGTAACTCCGTTCTTGTACCCCTCGCGCATGCCATCATCTCCATGATTGGTCTTGCTCCAGTGTTGATCCCTCTTATCCATGAGAGACCCTTCATTTGTAAGCAAAACAAATGTATCCAATTAAGGCAGCATCATATTCTCATGAACATTAGAATCATTACCAAGAAACGGAAGTACCTGATAATTTAATTGGTGTGCGCGAGCTCTAGTAATTGGTCCAGTATGTATAGTAGCAGGGTTTGTGGGTGTAACAATGGTATTGATGTCCTCATCATCCTCACCTTGTTGAAATGAAGTCGTCCTCGACAGAAGCTCATCTTCCTCACCCAAATAAGGTTTCAAATCTGCAATGTTAAAAGTGGGACAAACCCCAAAATCTGCAGGCAGCTCAAGTTTATATGCATTATCATTTATTTTCTCTAACACCTTAAAAGGACCATCAGCGCGTGGCATTAGCTTTGATTTGTGCAAATCAGGAAATATATCCTTACGCAAATGTAACCAAACAAGATCTTCAGGTGCAAACAGAACATGTTTTCTACCCTTATCTCCAGCAAGTTTATATTTAGCATTCATAAGCTCAATGTTTTCCTTAGTTAACTCATGCATTTTTAAAATCAATTCAGCATGTTGTTTAGCATCAAAATTAACCTTCTTCGAATATGGAAGAGGCAACAAATCAATAGGTGCACGAGGTAGGAAACCATACACAATTTCAAAAGGGCACATCTTAGTAGTAGAATGCAATGAACGATTATAAGCAAATTCAATATGAGGCAAGCATTCTTCCCACATTTTATTGTTATTCTTCAAAACATCCCTAAGCATAGTAGACAATGTTCTATTGACTACTTCAGTTTGTCCATCAGTTTGGGGGTGACAAGTAGTACTAAAAAGTAGTTCAGTCCCCAACTTAGCCCATAAACATCTCCAAAAGTGGCTAAGAAATTTTGTGTCACGATCTGAAACAATAGTATTTGGCACACCATGCAAGCGAATAATTTCACGAAAGAACAAATCAGCAACATTAGCAACATCATCGCTTTTATGACATGGTACAAAGTGTGCCATTTTCGAGAACCTATCCACGACAACAAATATGCTATCCCTCCCCTTCTTTGTTCGAGGTAAACCTAAAACAAAGTCCATAGATATATCCTCCCAAGGAACACTAGGTACAAGTAAAGGAATATATAAACCATGCGGATTGAGTCGTGACTTAGCTTTTTGACATGTAGTGCAGTGTGCAACAAAACGCTCAACATCCCGTCTCATCTTTGGCCAAAAGAAATGTATACAAAGTATATCCTCCGTCTTCTTCACGCCAAAGTGTCCCATTAATCCTCCTCCATGCGCCTCCTGCAACAAAAAAAGAGGAACGGAGCTAGCTGGAATGCATAGCTTGTTAGCACGAAACACAAATCCATCGTTAACGACGAACTTGTTCCAAGTTCTCCCTTCCTTACAATTCTGCAATACATCTTTAAATTCAGCATCATGCACATATTGATCTTTGATGGTCTCCAAACCAAATATTTTAAAGTCAAGTTGTGAAAGCATAGTATAACGACGTGACAATGCATCAGCAATAACATTTTCTTTACCCTTCTTGTGTTTAATGACATAAGGGAAAGTCTCAATGAATTCAACCCATTTAGCATGTCTACGGTTCAGTTTTGCTTGAGTTTTAATGTGTTTCAAAGATTCATGATCAGAATGTATAACAAATTCCTTGGGCCATAAATAATGTTGCCATGTTTCTAAGGTCTGAACAAGAGCATATAATTCTTTATCATAAGTAGAATAGTTCAGACTAGGCCCACTCAATTTTTCAGAAAAGTATGCAACAGGTTTGCCATCTTGTAATAACACACCTCGTAATCCAATTCCACTACCATCACATTCAAGCTCAGAAGTCTTACTAAAATCAGAAAGTTGGAGTAAAGGAGAATGTGTCAACTTATCTTTCAATACCGTGAAGGCTTCTTCCTGTGCGGTACCCCAAACAAAAGGCACATCCTTCTCTGTAAGCTCCTTGAGAGGTGCAGCAATGGTGCTGAAATCTCTCACAAAACGCCTATAGAAACCAGCGAGGCCAACGAAACTCCTGATTTGTGTGACCGTTTTGGGCTGCGGCCAACTCTCAATAGCTTCAATCTTGGCTTTATCAACTTCAATTCCCTGTGGAGTAACAACATAGCCAAGAAAAGATACTCGGTCGGTGCAAAAGGTGCACTTCCCAAGGTTACCAAACAAACGTAAATGTTCCAAATGTTCTTCCAAAGATTTGCTATAAATTAGTATATCATCAAAATAGACTACCACAAATCGTCCAATGAAAGCACGTAAAACTTCGTTCATTAGTCTCATGAAAGTACTAGGTGCATTAGTTAACCCAAAAGGCATGACTAACCACTCATATAAACCAAACTTAGTTTTAAATGTTGTTTCCATTCATCTCCCAGTTTCATACGAATTTGATGGTATCCACTACGCAAATCAACTTTGGAAAATATTGTAGAGCCACTCAATTCATCAAGCATATCATCTAGCCTAGGAATAGGATGACGATAACAAATAGTAATGTTATTAATGCATCTACAATCAACAGACATACGCGATGTACCATCCTTTTTAGGCACAAGTATAATAGGAACAACACAGGGACTAAGAGATTCACATATATAACCTTTGTCGAGTAGCTCCTGTACTTGACGCACATATAATCTCCTCCGTCTCCTCTGGATTGGTACTGTATGGTGCACGGTTGGGTAGCGATGCACCGGGAATTAAGTCAATTTGATGCTCAATCCATCGAATAGGTGGTAATCCCGGTGGCACGTCTTGTGGAAAGACGTCGGCGAACTCCTGCAAAATGTTAGTGACAGCAGGGGGCAAAGAGGAAGGCACGTCCTCGAATGAAAATAATGCCTCTATGCACACAAAAGCATAGCAAACAGATTTGCTGAAATCTAGCTCATCAATATCTGATTTTGTGGCAAGTAAACATGCACTTTTCAATTTAATTTCAGAAGCAACACTAGATGGTTTATTATTAGGTTTCATTTGTTGCTCAAATTCTTTTGCCACAATCTGATTTTCACTCTTATTTTTCTCCTGTTTTGCTTTATTAGCTCTATTAATATCATCTTTCAAAATGGAATCAGGAGGCATAGGAAGCAAAGTAATATTTTTATCCTTATGAACAAGAATATACTGATTGTTTCTACCATGGTGTACATAACTTTTTATCAAATTGTCATGGTCTACCAAGTAATAAGGAAAATGCTTGCATGGGTACCACATCACAATCAACATAATCAGCATATGTAGAGATACTAAAATGCACACGAACAGTAAGTGTTACCTTAACATTGCCGCTGTTGTTGAACCATTGGATGTAGTAAGGATGTGGATGTAGTCTTGTGGTGAGAGATAGCTTCTCCACCATGTCCATGCTAGCCAAGTTGTTACAGCTCCCTCCATCTATGATGACGTGAATAGAACGTTCCTTCACAACTCCCTTTGTATGGAACAAATTATGACTCTGATTTTGCTCTGCTTGTGTGACCTGCACACTCAAAACACGTTGAGCAACTAAACATTCATACATGTCAGCGTCTTCAAGAGCCATGTATTGCGTCTCATTTTCAGAATCATCTCCACCGTGTTCTTCACATGTAATAAGAGCCAAAGTCTCCTCATCATAGTCACTAGCAGACTCATAACCACCATCCTCAGTAGCAGTCATCACATGCTAAGATTTGCATTCTCTCGCATAATGACCTCTTCCCTTACAATGACGACAAATAATATCACTTGTGTGCCCTGTTGATGCCATGGAAGAAGAAGAGCTCTGTACAGGCTCGGCAGGTGTGCTCTTGGAAGATAGTGGTGGTTGTGCCTGCTTTCTTGTATCACGGTTGGAGGTGGCACCTGATGGAGGTGCTGGTGCAGTGGAAGTAGAGGATGCACGCGGTGTCCATGATGAAAGTCGACCTCCAGAAAAGTTAGTTCGCGCCAATGACTGTCGATCCTGCACTTCACGTTCAGCTTTACAAGCAAGATGGAATAAACGAGTGATATTATTATACTCCTTATACTCGAGAATGGTCTAAATGTCTGTATTTAATCTACCCATAAAATGTGCAAGCATAGCTTCATTCTCCTCAACAATACCACATGAAATCATGCCAGTTTGTAATTCCTGATAATATTCTTCTATAGATTTTTTTCCTTGTCTTAAACGCTGCAACTTTTGAAGCAATTCACGTTGAAAATATGGTGGAACCCAACGAGTACGCATAGCAGTTTTCAAAGCATCCCAAGTAGCTGGAATAGGATATAATCTACAATGTTCAGACCACCGAACACATGCAAAACTAGTAAAAGCACAAACAGCATCAGGAACACGTCTCTCCTCAGGATATTGTAAACATGTAAAACATTGTTCAGTTTCTAACTCCCAAGTAAGATATATATCAGGAACATATCTACCCTCAAATGGTGGAATATTCAATTTTAGTTTAGGAAGATGGTCATGAGCTTGTACCTCAGGTGGTGCAGCCCTACCATTGCGATGATATCCATGATGACGACCTGGTGGTGGTGGTGCTAGTGGTTGCACGTAGTTCTGATTTTGATCAACCTCATCCTCGTAATGGTCCTCCACCTCTGCAATAGCAGTAGGAGCTACAGAAGCGTCAACAGTATGTACAGCGGCACCAGAAGTTTGACCAGGCTCAAGGGGAACGTGATGTGCTCGTCCCACTTGATTTGGAAGGCGTTGTTGTTGTTGTTGTTGTTGTTTTTGTTGTTGTTGTTGTTGTTGTTGTTGTTGTTGTTGTTGTTGTTGTTATTTTGTTGTTGTAGAGGTGCGATAGGTGCAGCGGGCGGTGGTTGTGGAAGACGCGCGAGCAATTCATTAAACTTGTTATCGAGCTTTGTTTCGAATGCCTTCTCAATGCCATCTATCTTCTCCATGGCCTCTTCAAATCTGTTTAGCACATCTTCCACCTGTCCACTCATCATCTGCTGAAACTTATCATGTAACTCTTTGTTCGTCATGTTCTCCTAGTCAGTCTCGTCGGCTTGCGATCCTGTCATGGTTAGCAGCAATAGACACACAAGAATATGATCCTACAGACTACTACGAAGCGGTGGCAGTGGTGTGGTGGACAGTCACAAATCCGTCAAGTGAATCTCAAATTCTTACCAGTTCTTACCAAGCAGCAAGTGGTGATCGGCAACCGTTGAGGTCAAAACTCTCAAAGCTTGGATAGAGCAATTACCAGGGAGAGTCAAACGCACGGCGTAGATGTATGTGGAGCTTGGAAGGCTTATAATATGGTAGCAAAAAAAGGTCATGCAATAATCAATTCAGAGATGCAAAGTTGAATAAACGCTCAATGACGGTACCGTGCTGGCCCTAGGCTAGACCGTGCTAGAGACGCGAGCCTAGAACACTAACAAAATCACGGCGCTGCATGTAAACAAGGGAGGAGCACACTCTGAGTTTTTTTTTCTCTTTTTTTTTAACTTTTTCGGCACTTTTTTACCCTTTTTTTTGCTTCGCAACAATTTTTTTTCGAAAAAGTCTTCAAATGGGCTAAAAACTGCCTAGCCAGAATTTTCCAGACTTAGTTTTTTTTTAACTGGAACTATTTTTCTAGTACAGGTAGCACGAAAGTTCGAGAGTCCTAACGACTCGTTTTTTTTGCGAGGAGGGAGTCCGAACGACTCGGAGGATGGAGTGATATGGAAATCCAAAACAGAGTAACAAAATACTGGACTCGGACTAGGACTGGTGGCGGAGATGAATCTGGTGGAACTCAGACTGGTGGTGGAGATGAATCTGGTGGAAATCAAACTGGTGGCGGATATATGTTGCAGGTGGACTCGGATTGGCGTGATGGCGTATATGGACTCGGATTGGTGGTGAATATGTGGTGGTGGTATATGTCAGCGGCGATGAAGTTGGTGCGGTGGTGGTATATGGCAGCAGTGATGATGATGATGCGGTGGTGATATATGGCAGCGGCGACGTGACAACCTGTGAACAGAACTCGAAACTCTAAAGGACTAGACGCTAAGACCAGCAACTTGACACGATGATGCAACCGCAAATTCAACAAAGCAAATACAAAAAAGATTATGCAAAGGCTCAGATTGGTTCGGATATGATGAACTAACCCTAATTTTTTTTGGATTTTTCGTGGACTGTAGGTATGAAGAACATACTTGATTTAAACTACGAAAAACTGTAAAATCTCACCGAGCAACCTAGAAATCTGATACCACTTGATAGAGACAAAGGTGTCCCGTCTTTCGATGAGATGGTGGCTATCGTTTTGGAGGAAGTCGACTTTGATGATCCGACTACGAATGTGCGAGGACGTCGCGCCTTAGCAATCGCTAAACCAACTCCGAGAGGTTATTGACCATGCCGGAGCATGATCAACCTGACCACGAAGGTCTGTTTCCTGCAGGCAAACAAAGAACAAGCAAGAAACTAAGTTTGCAATCTGGATATTGCGAATATAAGATGAAAGCTTTATTGATCAAGGTGGGGTTATGTGACGTCTTGGTCTGGTCGTTGAACACAAATGAAGTACGCGAAGTTGCAACTATGACGAACTTTTAATCTAAACAAAACCCAAAGTCCAAACGGTGCCCTAAGGGCTGTATATATGGAGGAAGAGGGGAAAATTTCGTGGCCCTTGGGGAAGGGGTCCGAAACCAACCCTATCTCTTGTTTCCCCACACATACAGACTCTAAAAACATCATATACTTATGTATTTCGAAATTACACGGGCCTGGCCCAATAATAAGGTGACGCAGCACCTAGAATATCCTATGGACGAATATTCTGAAGTGGCATCTTGTATATTTCATCCAAGGCTTCATGCACTCATTATGGTGGCTTCAAAGTCCTGAAATCATCACTTGTAACTCTGTTCTTGTTCCCCTCGCGCATGCCATCATCTCCATGCTTGGTCTTGCTCTAGTGTGCATCCCTCTTATCCATGACAGGCCCTTCATTTGTAAGCAAAACAAATGTATCCAATTTAGGTAGCATCATATTCTCATGAACATTAGAATCATTACCAAGAAACGAAAGTACCTGATAATTTAATTGGCGTGCGCGAGCTCTAGTAACTGGTCCAATATGTATAGCAGCAGGGTATGTGGGTGTAACAATGATATTGATGTCCTCATCACAACTACTCAACTAGCATGACTCTACTATCACCATCTTCATATCGCAAAACAATTATCAATTATCAAACTTCTCATAGTATTCGATGCACTTTATATGATATTTTTTATTATACCCATCTTGGATGTTCATCATATTAGGACTAATTTTATAGGCAAAGAAAACTACCATGCTGTTCTAAAAGACTCTCAAAATGATATAAGTGAATCATGAGAGATCAATAATTTCTATAAAATAAAACCACCACCGTGCTGTAAAAAGATATAAGCGAATCACTAGAGCAAAATTATCTAGCTCAAAATATATAAGTGAAGCACATAGAGTATTCTAATAAATTCCGATTCATGTGTGTCTCTCCCAAAAGGTGTGTACAGAAAGGATGATTGTGGTAAAATAAAAAGCAAAGACTCAAGTCATACAAGACGCTCCAAGCAAAACACATATCATGTGGTGAATAAAAATATAGCCTCAAGTAAAGTTACCGATATACGAAGACGAAAGAGGGTATGCCTTCCGGGGCATCCCCAAGCTTAGGCTTTTGGTTGTCCTTGAATTTTACCTTGGGGTGCCTTGGGCATACCCAAGCTTAGGCTATTGCCACTCCTTATTCCATAATCCATCAAATCTTTACCCAAAACTTGAAAACTTCACAACAAAAAACTCAACAGAAAATCTTGTGAGCTCCGTTAGTATAAGAAAGCAAACTACCACTTCAAGGTACTGTAATGAACTCATTCTTTATTTATATTGGTTTTAAACCTACTGTATTCCAACTTCTCTGTGGTTTATACCCTACGATACTAGCCATAGATTCATCAAAATAAGCAAACAACACAAGAAAAACAGAATCTGTCAAAAACAGAACAGTCTGTAGCAATCAGATTTGTTCGAATACTTATGGAACTCCAAAAATCCTGGAAAACTAGGAAATCCTGGAAAATTTGTATATTGATCTACTGCAAAAAGAATTGGTATTTTATCACGTTCTGGTGAATTTTAACAATTATTTTCGTGAGCACAAAGTTTCTGTCGTTTTCAGCAAGATCAAACAACTATCACTCAAGAAGTTCCTATTGGTTCTACTTGGCACAAACACTAATTAAAAAAATGAAAACACATCTAAACAGAGGCTAGATGAATTATTTATTACTAAAAAGAACCAAAAAGCAAGAAACAAAAATAAAATTGGGTTGCCTCCCAACAAGCGCTATCGTTTAACGCCCCTAGCTAGGCATAAAGGCAAGAATAGATCTAGGTATTACAATCTTTGGTATGCAATCCATAAGTGGCTCTCATAATAGATTCATAAGGTAATTTAATTTTCTTTTAGGAAAGTGTTCCATGCCTTTCCTTAACAGAAATTGGAATCTAATATTTCCTTCTTTCATATCAATAATTGCACCAATCGTTCTAAGGAAAGGTCTACCAAGAATAATAGGACATGTAGGATTGCAATCTATATCAAGAACAATGAAATCTACGGGCACATAATTCCTATTTTCAACAATAATAACATCATTAAACCTTCCCATAGGTTTCTTAATGGTGGAATCCGCAAGGTGCAAATTTAAAGAACAATCATCAAATTCACGGAAACCTAACACATCACACAAAGTTTTTGGAATCGTGGAAACACTAGCACCCAAATCACACAAAGCATAGCATTCATGATCTTTAATATTAATTTTAATAGTAGGTTCCCACTCATCATAAAGTTTTCTAGGGATAGAAACTTCCAATTCAAGCTTTTCTTCATAAGATTGCATTAGAGCATCAACGATATGTTTGGTAAAAGCTTTATTTTGACTGTAAGCATGAGGAGAATTTAGCACGGATTGGAACAAGGAAATACAATCTATTAAAGAACAGTTATCATAATTAAATTCCTTGAAATCCAAAATAGTGGGTTCATTGCTATGTAAAGTTTTGACCTCTTCAATCCCACTTTTACCAAATTTAGCATCAAGATCTAAAAACTATGAATCATTGGGACGCCTTTTAACTAAAGTTGACTCATCTCCAGTCCCATCATTATCAAGATTCATATTGCAAAACAAAGATTTAATAGGAGACACATCAATCACTTTTAGATCTTCATCCCTATTATCATGAAAACTAGAAGAACACGCTTTTAGAAAGCAATCTTTCTTAGCACGCATCCTAACGGTTCTTTCTTTGCACTCATCAATGGAAATTCTCATAGCCTTGAGAGACTCATTGATATCATGCTTAGGTGGAATAGATCTAAGTTTCAAAGAATCAACATCAAGAGAAATTCTATCCACGTTCCTAGCCAACTCATCAATATTAGGCAATTTTCTTCAAGCAAAGCATTGAAATTCTTTTGAGAAATCATAAATTCTTTAACACTAGTCTCAAAATCAGAGGGCATCTTATTAAAATTTCCATAAGAGTTGTTGTAGGAATTACCATAATTACTAGAGGAATTACTAGGAAACAACCTAGGATTAAAGTTTCCTCTATACGCGTTGTTGCCAAAATTGTTCCTACCAACAAAATTCACATCCATAGATTCATTATTATTCTCAATCAAAGTAGACAAAGGCATATCATTAGGATCAGAAGAAACACTCTTGTTAGCAAACAATTTCATAAGTTCATCCATATTTCCACTCAAAACATTAATCTCTTCTATCGCATGAACTTGTTTACTAGTAGATCTTTCGGTGTGCAATTGAGAATAATTAACCATAATATTATCTAGGAGTTTAGTAGCTTCTCCTAAAGTGATTTCCATAAAAGTTCCTCCCGTGGCTGAATATAAAAGTTTTCTAGAAGCAAAATTCAATCCGGCATAAATTTATTGTATAATCATCCATAAATTCAAACCATGTGTAGGGCAATTACGTATCATTAATTTCATCCTCTCCCAAGCTTGCGCAACATTTTCATGATCAAGTTGCTTAAAATTCATAATATCATTTCTAAGAGAGATGATCTTAGCGGGAGGAAAATACTTAGAGATAAAAAGCATCTTTGCACTTATTCCAAGAATCAATACTATTTTTAGGCAAAGATGAAAACCAAGTTTTAGCACGATCTCTAAGCGAAAACGGAAATTGCTTCAATTTAAAAATATCATTATCCACATCTTTCTTCTTTTGCATATCACACAAATCAAAAAAGTTGTTTAGATGGGTAGCGACATCTTCACTAGGAAGGCCAGAGAATTGATCTTTCATGACAAGATTCAGCAAAGCAACATTAATTTCACAAGATTCAGCATCAGTAATAGGAGCAATCGGAGTGCTAAGAAAATCATTATTGTTGGTATTGGAAAAGTCACACAATTTAGTATTGTCTTGAGCCATCGTGACAAATGATCCAACACACAAGCACACAAGAAGCAAGCGAAAAGAGTCAAACGAAAAAAGAGGGCGAATAAAATGGCAAGGGTGAAGTGGGGAGAGGAAAACGAGAGGCAAATGGCAAATAATGTAATGCGAGGGATAAGAGTTGTGATGGGTACTTGGTGTGTCTTGACTTGGCGTAGATCTCCCCGGCAACGGTGCCAGAAATCGCACGTTGGCGGGAGATCAAATCTTGACTTAACTTGGTGTAAGCCTCCCCGGCAACGGTGCCAGAAATCCTTCTTGCTACTTCTTGAGCACTACGTTGGTTTTCCCTTGAAGAGGAAAGGGTGATGCAGCAAAGTAGCATAAGTATTTCCCTCAGTTTTTGAGAACCAAGGTATCAATCCAGAAGAAGACTACACGCAAGTCGCCTCGTACCTACACAAACAAATAAGAACATTGCAACCAACGCGATAAAGGGGTTGTCAATCCCTTCACGGCCACTTGCAAAAGTGAGATCTGATAGAGATAATAAGATAAATATTTTTGGTATTTTTATAATATAGATTTAAAGTTAAGATTGCAAAGTAAAATAGATCAGAAACTTATATGATGGAAAATAGACCCGGGGGCCATAGGTTTCACTAGTGGCTTCTCTCAAGATAGCATAAGTATTACGGTGGGTGAACAAATTACTGTCGAGCAATTGATAGAAAAGTGCATAATTATGGCATGATCATGTATATAGGCATCACGTCCGCCACAATTAGACCGAAACGATTCTGCATCTACTAGTATTACTCCACACATCGACCGCTATCCAATATGCATCTAGAGTATTAAGTTCATGAGAACAGAGTAATGCATTAGGCAAGATGACATGATGTAGAGGGATAAACTCAAGCAATATGATATAAACCCCATCATTTTATCCTCGATGGCAAAAATACAATACGTGCCTTGCTGCCCCTGCTGTCACTGGGAAAGGACACCGCAAGATTGAACCCAAAGCTAAGCACTTCTCCCATTGCAAGAAAGATCAATATAGTAGGCCAAACCAAACTGATAATTCGAAGAGACTTGCAAAGATATTTAAATCATACATATAAGAATTCAGAGAAGAACCAAATATTGTTCATAGATAATCTTGATAATAAACCCACAATTCATCGGATCTCGACAAACACACCGCAAAAAGAATTACATCGAATAGATCTCCAAGAAGATCGAGGAGAACTTTGTATTGAGATCCAAAGAGAGAGAAGAAGCCATCTAGCTAAGAACAATGGACCCGAAGGTCTGTGGTAAACTACTAACACATCATCGGAGAGGCTATGGCGTTGATGTAGAAGCCCTCCTTGATCGATTCCCCCTCTGTCGGAGCGCCGGAAAACGCCCCAAGATGGGATCTCATGGATACAGAAGGTTGCGGCGGTGGAAACAGGGTTTCATGGTGCTCCTGGATGTTTTTGGGGTATATGGGTATATATAGGAGGAAGAAGTAGGTCGGTGGAGCTGCGAGGGGCCCACGAGGTGGGGGCGTGCCCGAGGGCAAAGCGCCTCCCTGCCTTATGGCCTCCTCGCTTCTTTCTTGACGTCCACTCCAAGTCCTCTGGATCATGTTTGTTCCAAAAATAACTCTCCCGAAGGTTTCATTCCGTTTGGACTCCGTTTGATATTCCTTTTCCGCGAAACACTGAAATAGGCAAAAAAAATAGCAATTTGCACTAGGCCTTCGATTAATAGGTTAGTCCCAAAAGTAATATAAAAGTGCTTAGTAAATCCCATTAAACAACCAAAACAGATAGTAATAGCATGGAACAATAAAAAATTATAGATACATTGGAGATGTATCACGTACCGCAAAACGGGACTCCATGGGATACTGTTCATCTCCACCACTGACCTCCTCCAGCCTCCACGGGCTACTGTTCATCCACCGTCGACCTCCTCCAGCCTCCACCTGTGACTGTTCATCCAGGGGCTCCTGTTCATCCAGCCTCCTCCGCATGCTCCTCCACCGGCTACTGTTCAACCAGCCCTCTCCACGGGGTCCTGTTCAACCACCCCTCCATGGGCTACTGTTCAGCCAGCCCTCCACTGGCTACTTTTCAACCATCCCTCCACGGGGTCCTGTTCATCCAGCCCTCCACGGGGTCCTGTTCATCCACCCCCAACCGGATCGATCTGGGTCCTGTTCATCCAACGGCAACGACCTCTACTACCACGGGGTCCTGTTCATCCAACCCCCACCGGGAACTGTTTATCCAACCCCCCCCCCAACAACACTCACTGTTCATCAAGGGAAGGAGGCAGCAGGGTTCGATCGGCTTCAGTTAGCAGCAATGGTGAAGAAATCACTCGGGTTTAGTTAACAGCAAGGGATCGATCGCTCGGGTTCAGTAACGTAACTAGTGCAATCGCTTGGGTTCAGTTAGAGCCCAACGCCTCGCTCGGGTTCAGTTAGAGTGCAACGCCTCACACACACGCGCGTACGTGCACGAAAGAAACACGCATCGCTCGGCCCCCGACCACCAACCGTAACCGGGAACTCCCTGATATTTTCCTCGCCCTCGCTTCTACCATGGTATTTTTCGTCATGGACGGCCTAAAGAATGTCGTGCAGTTGCGTCTCCGCCCCCCCAGGATGAAAAGCCCATTTTCTGTCATGATTTCTTGTCATAGAAGTATGATCCCACCACATCTATGATGATACCGGGTTTTGTCACAATTATTTTCATAGAAGTGTCATAAGCATGACAGAAAACTTTTTCGTTCGGCCCAAAATGTCATGGATGTGACTTTTTTTGTAGTGCCCGACTGAAGCAACATTCGAGTCATAGATGGGAGCACCTAAGTATTGAAAGAGGGGCGAAGTTTTCTTATGCAAAGTTATAGCCTTACAGAACACTAATGGACAAGAGGTAAACTTATCTGGTTGGCTTGCCGGGGATTGTTTTGTTGTGCAATCTTGTCATCCTTTGTCGAAGTCAAGTTCACGGTAGGGACCTGCAACACCATGTAGATGAGAATGAATGCAGGATGCAATCCTATCTATATGCATATGCAAATGCTCATGAAATGCTTATGCAGTGATCTGGGTGTGCTCGTGCATGCATGCAATCTTAGTTTGGCCCCCCTACAACGCTTCTTTATTTTCTCTTGCACGGGGTCATCGCCCCGGCTTTGTACAAGGGGTTACATGTAGCTGAGGCAAGGCCTATACAAAAGGGTGGCTGCCGGGCAGTGCCCGGCAGCCTAGCGCCTTACGAGTAGTACTTACGGAGATGCTCAATATTCGATGAGTTTTGCAACTGGGTGCCATCCCCGGTCTCCAGATGGACTGCGTCAGGTCTGGTGACTCGTACCACCCGGTAAGGGCCTTCCCACTTTGGTGATAGCTTGTTTGTACCCTTGGCGGACTGAACGCTCCTAAGGACAAGGTCACCTTCCTCAAAACACCGGGCATGAACCCTACGGCAGTGCGCAGGGCTTGCTGGTAGCATGGAGCACGCGTAGCAGCCCGGAGACGATTCTCCTCGAGTAGCACTGCGTCGTCACGCCGGTACTGATCTTCTGTTACTTCATCATAGGCAAGCACTCAAAGGGACCCGTAAATGAGTTCTGTGGGGATAACCGCTTCTGCCCTGTAGACCAGGGAGAAGGGAGTCTGCCCGGTAGCTCGGTCAGGTGTCATTCTGAGGGACCAGAGAACTACCGGCAACTCCTCGATCCACCGCCTGCCGTGCTTCTGCCACGTATCGAAAGTTCTTGTCTTGAGTCCACGAAGCACTTGTGTTCGCCCTCTCGCCTTGTCCATTGCTCGTGGGTGTGCCATGAGTTTAATGAGATCTTGCATCCGAGGGCATGAACATATTGCATGAAGGCGTGGCTTGTGAACTGGGTGCCGTTGTCAGTGATGATCCTTGCCGGAACTCCAAAACGACACAAAAATTCTTTCAAGAACTTGATAGCTGACTGAACAGTCACTTTTCTCACGGTAGTCACGTCCGGCTACTTTGTAAACTTGTCGATGGTGATGAACAAGAATTCAAAGCCCCGATTGCTCGGGGGAAGGGGCCGAGAATATCGAGCCCCCAGACCGAAAATGGCCATGATAGAGGGATTGTCTGAAGCGCTTGGGCAGGCAGGTGTGTTCTCTTGGAATGGAACTGGCAGGCCAATATAATCCTTGCCGGAATGCTTTCCCAACTAATGCCCTTGATCCAATCTGTGAGCCGCACATTCCTCTGTGAATCTCAGCCAGTAGTTCCTTTCCATCCTCCCGGCAAACACACTTCAATTTCACACCATTGGCCCTCCTTCTGTATAGAGTGTCATCGACAAACTGATACATACTGGCCCTCCGAGCTACTTTTTCAGCTTCATCTTGGTTGCCAGGGAGTTCTCCGATTTGAAGGAAGCGGACAGTGTGCCTTGCCCAAGTTGGAGCCTGGGGCTCGACAACGAGGACTAGAGACACCTCCTCCGCTACAGGAGCACCAGCCTCGTTCGCGGGGTCCATAGGCCCAGCTGGAGGGGGTGGTCCGGCAGGCTGTGAGGAGTTGTTTCCGACAGGGTCTCTATCGGGAGAGGACGGCTCGACCGGGAGAGGCTAACCGTAGTCCAACTTTCTCCTTTTCCAGGCCATTATGGTCGGTGATACGGAGGGCTGAGAGAGATGGAGAACAAAAGTTCTTGGTTCCACAGGAAGCTTCTGCGCAGCACACTTTGACAGGTGATCAGCTATGCTGTTTTCCACACGGGGTACGTGCTGTGTTTGCAACCCATCAAAGTGCTCCTCCAGTCTCCTCACTTCCTCGACGTATGCTTCCATCAATGGGCTTTGATAATCCTTGTTGACTTGTCTCACCACAAGCTGTGAATCTCCTCGAATGATCAACTTCTTAATTCCGAATTCTGCTGCAATCCTGAGCCCGGCAAGGAGCCCTTCATACTCAACTGTATTATTGGTGGCTTCTTCCCCGGCAATGTGCATTTGGATGACGTACTTCAAGTGCTCCCCGGACGGGGCAACCAAAAGCACGCCAGCCCCCGCACCTTGTAGGGAAAAAGCACCACCAAAATACATAATCCATTCTTGGGGTGATTCCTTGCCGGGGAGAGCTGTTTGTGTTACTTCCTCATCAGGGGTTGGCGTCCATTCTGCAATAAACTCTGCCAGTGCCCTGCTCTAAATGGTTGAAGTGCTCTCAAACTTCAAACCAAAGCTGGATAACTCCAAAGCCCATTCCACTATTCTGCCAGCTGCCTCAGGGTTTCGGAGTATCCTTTCCAATGGGAAACGAGTGACAACTGTGATCTCATGGGCTTGGAAGTAGTGGTGCAGTTTCCTTGAGGCCATGATAAGGCAAAATGTCAACTTTTGCATGCCAGAGTACCTTGATCTAGCCCCTTGCAATAAGGAGCTGACGAAGTATACTGGGCGCTGCACCACTTTCTTCCTTGCCGCGTCCTTGGGGTTGCTCACGTTGTTGTGCTCATTGTTGTCTCGATCCTCTTCTGACTCTGTCGTGATCTGGTCACTTTCTGCCTCACTTACTTCTCGTTGTGCTACCAAGGCCGCACTGACCACTTGGTTGGTTGCCGCCAAGTAAAGCAATAATAGATCTTGGGGTTTGGGTGCAACAAAGGTAGGCGCAGACGATAGGTAGGCCTTCAATTCCTGTAAAGCTGCATCTACTTCCGGGGTCCACTTTAGAGGCCTTGCTTTCTTCAAAATTTTAAAGAACGGCAGGGCGCACTCGACAGACTTGGAAATGAATGTGCTTAACGCGACAACACATCCCGTCAAGCGCCTCACATCCTTGACTATCATTGGCGCTTGGATCTGCTCAATGGCCTTGATCTTGTCAGGGTTGGCTTAGATCCCCCGATGGGATACGAAGAATCCAAGTATCTTGCCGGAGGGAACACCGAATACACACTTCTCGGGATTAAGCTTCAAGTTGATCTTATGCAGATTAGCAAATGTCTCCTCCAAATCCTGGATAAGGGTGGACTTATCCTGGGTTCCATATAGGCTTCTATATTTCTGTGCAACTGTGGCTTAAAACCAATCTGGACTACTCTTGCGAAAGTGGACCCGACTCTCTTTAATCCGAAAGGCATGCAGACAAAACAGTACGTACCACATGGAGTGATGAACGATGTCTTCTCCTCATCCTCCTTGGTCATGAAGATCTGGTAATATCTGGAGTATGCATCCAGAAAGGAGAGCAAATCACAACCTGCAGTGGAATCCACGATCTGGTCGATGCACGACAAAGGAAATGGGTCCTCAGGCAAGCCTTCTTGAGATCTGTGAAGTCAATGCAAAGCCTCCATTTCCCATTCGCCTTCCGGACCACCATCGGATTTGCCAACCACGTAGGATGCAGTATTCCTCTGACTAAACCTACTGCCTCTAGTTTCTTGATTTCCTCGGCAATGAACTGCTGCCGCTCCAAGGCTCGCTGGACTTTCTCGCTGACAGCCGGCATGTGGTCGACAAAGAAGGTGGTGCCCGATTACCTCCATGGGAACACCGGGGATATCAGATGGTTTCCACGCAAACACATCGATATTCGCCCACAGGAAGGCAACGAGCGCGCTTTCCTATTTGTCATCAAGGGTGGCGCTGATAGTGAAGGTACCATCAACGCCAGCCAGCCCTGCCGGGACCTTCTCCACTTGGGGTGCAGAAACCTTGGATCTCTTGCTGTTAGAACACTCCGAGACATCTTCAACGGGTGACGTGCACTCAGAGGGGGCATGCTTCCCGGACTCCTTGCCAGAGGTCCTACAATCCCTCTTCTTTCCTTTGCTTTCCTTGGCGGGAGCTGCTGCTGCCGCAACCTCTGCTGCGACTACATCCCGGTACATCTTGTCCACGCGGATGATTGCATCCTTCTTGTCTGACAGGATAGTGATGACTCCCAGTGGCCCAGGCATCTTCAAAGTGTTATAAGCATAATGTGATGCTGCCATGAACTTAGCCAGGGTTGGGCATCCCAAAATCCCATTGTACGGTAGGGGGAGATCAACCACATCAAACACAACCTTCTTAGTCCAATAGTTCAGTTCTCCCATGAATGTCACTGGCAACGTAATCTTTCCCTTGGGATGGCTCGTGCCGGGATTGACTCCTTGAAACATGTCGGTGACTTCTAGCTCTTCTTCTCCTATCTGAAGCTTGTTGATGACTGCCGGTGTCGGTGTCAAAACCGGCGGATCTCTGGTAGGGGGTCCCGAACTATGCGTCTAGGATCAATGGTAACAGGAGACGGGGGACACAATGTTTACCCAGGTTCGGGCCCTCTCGCTGGAGGTAATACCCTACTTCCTGCTTGATTGATCTTGATGAATATGAGTGTTACAAGAGTTGATCTACCACGAGATCGTAATGGCTAAACCCTAGACGCCTAGCCTATGAATATGGTAATGAATGTCCTATCCGGACTATGCTCTCCGGTTTATATATACACCGGAGAGATCTAGGGTTACATTGAGTCGGTTACATAAGAAGGAATCGTCACAGCTGGCCGCCTAGCTTGCCTTCCATGCCAAGGAGAGTCCAATCCGTACACAAGTATGGTCTCCGGTCTTCATGTCTTCACAGCCCATCAGTCCGGCCCATGGATAACAGGTCGGACGCCCGAGGACCCCTTAGTCCAGGACTCCCTCAGTAGCCCCTGAACCTGGCTTCAATGACGAGGAATCCGGCGCGCAGATTCTCTTCGGCATTGCAAGGCTGGTTCACCTTTCTCCGAACTCCGAGACAGTCTCCAGATGTAGTACATATATCCGGATGTGTATATATAGTTGCAGAAAATATAATATTCCACGAGCCTAATTTATTGGTAACTGTTTATGACATCACGCCTGCCTGGTCACTATTTCCAACCGTTGGTTGGCACGTCGCCCCACGTCTCGGGATGTGGTTTTACTGGCTTGTCTCGCCAAGGCAGAGATCGTGTTCCCTTATTCACGGGATTTTCATTAATGCAGGCATGGGTAACCCAACCGTCCCCCGGGTACAACCCTCTGGAGATTGGTAAGTTTCGATACCCAGGTGGATACGCTTAGTACTTGGGGTCTTTATATAGGGTCCCAAACTCATCTTCTTCCTTTGCGCTCGCTTCCTCCTCAACCCTAGCCACCCCAAGTTCCAACCCTTGGGTTCCCATCGCCACCAGCCCCAATCATGTCTGGATCCAGCCGTCCAGGCCGGTGGGTGGCTTCTTCTGTCACAGAGGAGGATATTGCGAAGCTCCACGCAGCAAGGTATCTGACCCCGGAAATCCTCTATCGGCTTCCCGCACGGGGGCAGGTCGTTCCTACCCCCAAATCTGGCGAGAGGGTAGTGTTGGTGTCCCACTTCCTCCATGGGTTAGGGTTCGCACTTAACCCCTTCGTACGGGGGCTCATGTTTTACTATGGGCTAGACTTTCATGATCTGGCCCCGGACTCTATTCTTCTCATCTCGACATTTATCGTCACATGTGAGGCCTTCCTCCGGACTCCTCCACACTTTGGTTTGTGGCTCAAGACCTTTGACGTGAGGCCGCTGGTGATAGAGGAGGAGCAGGCAGAGTGCAGCAACGTCACAATAGGCAAGCTTGCCAGCGCGGTTTGGTTTGAGGGATCTTTCGCCAAGTCTTTCGACCTATGGCCGCAGGGGTGGTTTTATATCAACGAGCCGCGGGGCTCCATGTGGGCGGCTACGCCTGCGTTCTGACTTGGCCCTCCAATTCAACTTGCTTCATGGATCAATAAGGGACTAGACTGGGGATCCGTCAATGAAGTGCACACTCTGCAAGGTCGCATCTGAAGCCTTACTGAGAAGGGCATCGGTCTTGTGAACGTCGTTCAAGTAATGCTAGTCCGCCGGAACCTGTGATGTCAGCGGCGGCCTCTCCGTATGTGGGAGTTTAATCCCGAAGGACGGCGGAGTCTTCAGCACTTCCTCGGCACTACGCACGAGGAATGTGGAAATTATATTTCGGGGAATGAGAGCAATGGACGGACACCATCGAAGATGTTGGCCTCGACTGCAATCATCCGGACACCACGGTAAGTATTCGATCTCCGTACACCCTTTATTCGAATATCTCTTGATAAGATATTGAACAATCCGTCCCTTCACAGAACTAGATAAAGAAAGCGGTGTTGATCTGGTGTCCGACGTCCCTTCCCGAAGACTCTGCGAACGCCCTACTAACGAGGATGCTGACTCCAACACCGTACCAGGTGTCTGCGGAGGAGGGCGAGAACAAGGAGGCCGGAGGTGGTCTCTTCCCTAAGGATAAATCAAAAGTTGTGTTCGGGGAAACCGAAACCCTCCTGCCCTAGGGAAAAGGTGTAGAGGAGGTCCTCCATGGCAAGAAGATGGCCGCTTCTGAAGGTCAGGAGGGGAAACCTTCCAAGAAAGGGAAAACGCCATCGACGGGTGGCTTGGGCCGGGCAAGCGATGTTGACATGGAGCTTTATGATGAGGATAAACCTCTGGCCAAACCGTAAGTGCAGCAGGGTACTTTAATCATACCTCCTTCCTTTCTTATTACTGAAGTAATCCTCCGACGTACGTATGTCCTCGCAGGTTAACGCCTGGGGTTTCCCAATCGTCCTCCTCCTCGGGAGACCTTCTTCCAGAGATGATGGAGAGTGACACGCCTTCACCGGCCCCCTCGCCCAACAGGGCGCATGATTCCGAGGTATCGTCCCAGGGGTTCCTCCTAGTCGACAACCAGTGCAGGAAACGAAGAGGGCATTACCCGAAGGTGGTGCCTCTATCACTCAGGGTTCGGGAATCAAGCATGGCGGCCCCGCCCTATCCGGTTTAGAGCCGGAGACGATCCCGGGGGCGAGTGGGCGGATTCCTTCAAAGGAATATCATACTCTAGCGGCGGCTTCCGAAGACCCAGAAGCGCTGGAAATGCTGACGGACATGCTGCGACAAGCGTCCGTTTCGGAGGAACACCGTGCCTTGATAATTACGATGGTCGGAAAGGTTCTATCCACGAAGAGCGGGTTGAACGAGGCCTTCACGAGCCTCCTAAGGGGTTTTCAGATTTGTGATGTGATTTTGCCAATTGAATAACATTGGCAGAATGCACCTATTGTATATGCAGTAGCCCCTGTGACTTGGATTGCCTTCCGACGGAAGCGATCGAAGGATCAAAAAGATATGCTCAGTTGCTAACCTTGATTTAACTTGGAATACAGGCTGCTTCCCCTCCTGCGGCTACCCAAAATACGGAAGTGGCCGAACTACAACGAAAGCTAGATATTGCGGAAGATGAGACTGCATTGATCAACAGGCGTCTTGACGACTCGAAAGGTATATATCTCGAGCATTCCTTACACCAATGTGCTTGTAATGTAGGCCTGACGCTGGAAAGGGTTTATATGAAATGTGCATGATTGCAGATGGTGCTGCCGCCATTGAAGCTCTTCGGTCGGAGCTAGCCCAGGCCAAGGAGCAGGCCCGGCGTAGTGATGCGGCTTCCGAGAAGGCATCAGCTAATCTAAGAGCCGAACAAGCAGCTCGGCGCCAAAGTGAGGAGAAAATATCCGCACTGGCGCTTGAATAGAAGAATACTGCCAGCCGCTGTGAATTGCTTGAGAAGGAGAATAAAGCCAAAATGGCTGAGCTTGATAAGGCCGTACGAGAGGCGAGTGAAGCTCGGTCTGAATCTAGGGAAGCTTGTGAAGAGATTCGACAGGCTAAGGAGATAGCGGCCGGTAATCCCTTTTTGCTTCCGGCCAAGTTTAGCGATCCGGATTATGCTCAGCTAAACCAGGTCTGGAGTTCTCTGGCTGAATTTTTGGACTTGCCGAAGAGTTCTTCCGATGTGGTGCAATTTTACCATGCACAAGAGGGGTATGCAACGGAGAAGCTTTTCTGGTCGCAATTCGGCGCATCGAAGCGCCCTCTGTTGCTCAATGAACAGATGTCCCAGAGGGCCGAGCTTCATAGGATATCTGGCGACGCCATGAAGAACGTCATAATCCGGTTGTGGCCAAGTGAGCCTATTCCGAGTAGTTATGTTGGCCTGGTGCGGCGGCTTGTTGATGCGGTGCCGCATATCGACGCTGTGAAGCGGTCGGCGTGCATTGAGGGTGCACGGATGGCCTTTGCCCGAGTCAAAACATTTTGGGGAAAGATGAAGGCCATTGATGTTGCGGCGAGGAGTCCACCCAAGGGCCAGGACCGTAATGAGCTGGAGCACTATTTTGAAGACGTCTTAGATGCCGCCCACTTGATAGAGGGCCAATGCTCGAAAAATATAATGTTCGAGTGATTTATATAATGATGTAACAGACAACTTTATTGTTAATCTATTTATATTTTGCTCAAAAGCTTTAGTTCCTCCTATGTGGCTGTTTTAGTATAATCTGAAAGTTTTCCAGTCGTCGGCTTCAGGCCCCTCGTAGGAAGTACGGGGGAATTCGGAAAAGCATTTAATCACTCTTTATCCAACGCCTTGGTCCATAAAGGAGGTGATAATGCGGCAAACCAGGCAATCGGACTATAGGGCGTTAACACTTTCACTTGGCCATAGGAGTTTTATGGTGGGGCCATGACATAGCCCCTAGTATGTATACGGCGCATAGTACCTTACATATGTTGATCTAAAAAAGATCCCTCGTGTGACACAGAGAATCACTAAAGATTTGAATAAGTCGTCAAGTGGTTGACCAGCTCTCGCTGCATCATGACAGGCAGTTTTCGGCTTTCTCTACTCAGGTGCTCATCCGGTCTAGGCCAGGGCACAATCGCAGTAGTTCTCCCTTTACTACCCTAGCCGATAGAGCGGAACATAGGGTAGCAAGCACAAGAGCCGGGCAACCCAACTATTGACCAAAGACAATGATTCCGAGCTGATGCATATAAGGCCAATCTTGGGACGCCGAAGTACGCTATAGAGTTGTTCGGACTTTTACTAGCGACTCGTTTGTTCCCATACCGGGCCCCTGGCAAGTTATGTCGAGGTGCGTCTTGTAAGGCAGCCGTTACGGCCGAACTCGTTGTAGAAAGAGCATGAAATATTAGTTCGGATAAAGTTTACTGGGAGCGGAGCAATATGCCAATGATAAATATATAAAGAGTAAAAACCACAACCCAGCTATTTGACATGCTCGGGGTTGGGAGCAGAGGAAAAGTGCATGATACAGGCTCAAAAGGAAGAGTGCGGTCTACAAAAGCTTATTTTGGACCTCCTGTCGCACGTCTACGCCGCCCATCCTCGGGGAGGGGGATCCTTAATGGGAGTGGCCCCTTAGGTGAGTGTGCGGATCCGAACTTCGAGAGAGTCCGATGTAGATGCTGTCCTGATGGTCACCTGTTTTTAAGAAATTATACAGAAAAATAAGAAAGATGGATAAAAATGTTACGAAGATTCTTGCAGGGTTGTCCATATTGTGCTTCCGCCGATGCCCATGGTATCATGAGTGCGTAGTCATATACGCATGGTGTAAACTTTGCCAGTACAGTAGGTGGGCGGCGGAAGCCGAACTGCTATTTCCGTTCTTGGAGTGGTCGAACTTCAGAGGGAAAGTGTTTCTGGCCCCTGGTGTTCGGCTGGCGAGCCGATCCGTCGTCTTTATCGCTTGGTGGCCTCCTCCCCTTGTGATCGGCGTTGAGCTTGCTCGCTTGCTTGAGGACCCAACAGCTTACTGTTGGTATGATTAGTCGGCCTATCGTGGTGACCGTGAATCTGACAAGGTCGGTCCAATATCCTGTCAAGGGTGGATGGTCCATCCTGGTTTGCCTTTAGTGGCTTCTTCCGTTGACCGGGCTTCGGATTGTGAAATCCGGCGTTCATAGCTATGTCGCATGTGTTACTACGACTGTTGTGTTCGGTTCGTCGTGGCTTACCATTGCCGTCTCAAATTTCGGAAGTGCCCGGGTCGCTGGCGTTGTTGCTTTTACGAGCGAGCCAGTTGTCTTCTCCCGCACAAAAGCGAGTCATTAGAGCGGTAAGGGCTGTCATGGACTTGGGTCCTTCCTGGCCGAGGTGACGCGCTAGCCATTCATCCCGGACGCCATGTTTGAAGGCTGCGAGGGCTTCTATATCCGGACAGTCGACAATTTGGTTCTTTCTAACTAAGAACCTAGTCCAGAGCTCCCTGGCTGACTCGCCGAGCTTCTGGACAATATGACTTAAGTCATCGACATCTAGTGGCCGGACATATGTTCCTTGGAAGTTGTCTTGAAAGGCGTCTTCCAAGTCTTCCCAGCTACCAATAGAATTTCCTGGTAAACTGTTTAGCCAGTAGCGAGCTGGCCCTTTAAGCTTGAGAGGTATGTATTTAATGGCATGAAGGTCGTCTCCGCGAGCCATGTGAATATGGAGGAGGTAATCCTCAATCCAAAAGCGGGATCTGTTGTTCCATCGTATGATTTGATGTTAATGGGTTTGAACCCATCTGGAAATTCATGCTTCATTATCTTGTCAGTGAAGGTAGAGAGTGTGCGGCTCCTCTATGTTGAGCCACACTATGAAGCACTTTCGGCGGACTCCGTTGTCGGACCGGGCGTGGTCGGCTCTGTAGTGTCCGAATGGGTGACCATCATAGTCGGTCGGGGTGTATCTCCGTGATCTGTACATCGATCTTGTGCGCCTTGCTCTATCCTCCGGGTTTTGGTTGATGTCACGAGTGTTCCTCGAGCTGTTTTGCTCTTGATTTGATGACCGGATGGGTTGGTATGTTGCTCTGCTTGGGATACTGCTGTGTCTGGACCGAACTGTGGCCGGACCGCCGCCTTGTTCGATGGTGGTGTGGGCTCCAGCGCCCTGCCATCGTATTGAGGGAGCCACCTACCCTTGGGGTGCCTTTTGTCTAGGCTACTAAGGCCGTATTCTTCGGCGGCCAAGACCTCGGTCCATCTATCATTGAGCAAATCTTGGCTTGCTTGAAGTTGCATTGCTTCTTCCTTAAGCTCCTTGCAAAGGGCCATAAGCCGGCATTTGAAACGCTCCTGCTCGAGAGATTCCTTAGGCACGATGAAATCCTCGCTACCGAGGATCTCCTCTTCCTCGCAGGGTGGGAGATAATTGTTGTCCTCCGAGTCTCCATATGTGGCCTGTTCATCAGGGTTGTCTTGCCTGCTTTCCTGTTCCTCCTGTTCGGACTGTGTACCAGGAAGTTTATTCTCGACTGGATCCTCCTCATCATCGGGTGTGTCTATCATACACACATCATACCAGGAAGTGTCCATCCCGTGTCTAGCGGGTAGCAAGCTCTGGCCCTGCCCCTCATCGTCGTCCATACCGGTGATGTCTTCGGAGCGGGGGTTAAGCGTGTTAGTTGTGTCGGGACCCCGATCCTAAGTCACACCGATCTAGCATGTAACACATCATATCACTTTGCGGCCTCACGCACGGTATTCCCACGGGTGTCGCCTTACCATGGCCCGGGACCGCTTATGCCTTTTTGGCTCACGATATGATAGTGTCGCTAGCATCCATATGACAAGGAACCCGGGCCGACATGGCTAGTCGTGAACCCAAAGCGGCGCTTAACCTATGGGAACAGGCATACATGAATCACATCGAGCATGTCGGTCATCAACGTATGAATTCGGGCTGTAGCACTGGCTAACAGGACTCCGGTATCCCGGGCTGTAGCAGAGCTAGGCAGGACTCGAATAACACGCGTGACATTTCCCGAAGGGACAGACATATAGGAACGAAGTGAAACACATGCCGCCGATCAAGTGTCCAAGCAGTAGTGCTTTGGGCTAGCAGGACTCGGTGAACCGGCCAGTAGCGGACTACTATCGCCGTAAGCACGAGACTACATTTCCCCATAAGAGAGGCTACCAAGGATAAACAACTAGGTTGTCGGATCCCACACATAGCAGACAAGTTACACGTGACGCATAACATGCAAGTATGTCTGTACAACATGGCATCACAACATAACGCAAACTCATATAGATAAAGGCTCGGAAGAGCCACATAGCGATAAATACAAACAGGGGTCACATGACCCATCATTCAGAGCATACAAGCAACAAGCGGAAGCATTACATGTCCGAGTATGCATAACTACAAAAGAAAAAGGCTGAGAAGCCTGACTATCTACAAGACCTTCCCAAGGGTACAAGATCGTAATGAGGTAACAAGCTACTGTCAAGTCCAAGCGGAACTACTAGTAAGACCGAAGTCACCGCAAAACATAAATAAGGCAACGTGAGTACAAAGGTACTCAAAGAAGACTTACATCAGATCCTATCATACATGCATTGGTGTCAAAAGGTAATGTGGAGTTTAGTTGCAGCAAGCCAGCTTTGACTCTGTGGCTATCCTGTTCTACGACTACAAGAAACTCTTGAGGTGAGACAACGTACACGAGTCCACTAATCACCACATCAATACACTACTACGGATTCATTCCCGTCTCCATACGGAAAGGCCATCCATAGCACTCACACTTGTCTTGAGCATTTTAGAGTATCCACTTCAAGTTGTCTATGTACCACGTAAGCATCCAAGAAGTCCATAACCGAGGACACGGCTATTCGAATAGATCATGATAACCCCGCAGGGTGTACTTCTTCACACACGCTCTCGCCTCTTACCGCCATATACACGCCATGTATCTCGGCAACCTTCAAGCGGAAGTTCGGCGAGGGTGTCGGCCACGACCGACTAACCACACCAGACTCTAGTCCGTGCTTATCGCCTATTCGGGTTCCATCCGCAAGGAGATCCGGCGGGTGTCGCCACGGCCCCAAACGATGTGAGCAGGTGGTTCCCAAGCCCACCATCCGGGTGCCACTTGGTACACCGTGCCACCTGTGTTTAGTCTGTCCCAAGCCCACCTCACGGGTGCCACTTGGTAGAAAAATAGCACTACCTACAAACACCGAAACTAGTTGCGACTCTCGGACAGAGATCAAGTTGATTAATAAGTCGAGAGGGTCGAGTTACGGAACCCAATGTGTGGTAGTATCGAGTCATTGGACAACATACATAGAACTCAAGGCTTAAGGACGGTTCCATGAGACAACCCACCATGTACTCCTACATGGCCTCTCACCGCTACCTTTACCAAATCGTGTTCACACACTTCACTCTCGGCATCGTAACATAGAACTGCACTCAATTCATTCCCAATGAATCAGACTGACACAACTCTAAGCAATAGCAGGTATAGCATGGTAGGAACACAACATGGCTCAATCAACTCCTACACATGCTAGTGGGTTTTCAACTAATTCTTGTGGCAATGACAGGTCATGCAGAGGAATGGGTTCAACTACCGCAAAGACAAAGTAGCAGATGAATCGTTGTTGTCCTAATGCAATAACCGAGAGCAGGAGCGAGAGAGTAGGATTGTATCGGAATGAACAAGGGATTTGCTTGCCCGGTAAATCAACAAGGGAGGCACCGCTTCATAGACAGTACTCGAACGCCTCTCGGAGCAGGACCTATCGAGAAGGAAGTGCGTGCAATCAATACACAATCATATGCAACAATATGATGCATGAGCATGGTATGTAGATGTGATGCTGTTTAAGCTAATGCAACTGGTATTCAATTTGAATGAAGTCCATTTGAACCAAAGGTTCAAATGCAATTCCAAAATAAGCTCTTATAAATGCCATTTTATAGTTTCACTTATACAGCATGTATAAGTTGGTTTGTCATGCATGAAACTAGTACAGATGGATAGATTGAATTTTTCTGATAATTTTTCATATATAAATTATTTCAATCTGAGCTACGGTTGAATTTCTATGAATTTTTGAAGTTTTGAATATATTCGAATTTCCTGATTTAATTTAAATCCGTAAAATATAATATTGCGCCAAGATCGCAAGCATGACGTCAGCAGGTCAACTGCGGCTGGCTGGGTCAAACCTGACGTGTGGGGGCCACACGTCAGTGACACGGGTTAACAGGGGGGTTAGTTTAATTTAGTTAGAGATTAGGGGGGCACTAGGGCCCACTGTCAGTGTCAGGGGGGTAGGTTAGTTGGTGATTAGCCTTAAGCTAATCACCTGACGAGCCGGACCCACGTGGCAGGGCTCAGGCGACGGGGCTCGTCGCCGGCGACCTCTGGGCGGGCGGAGTCCGTGCCACGTGCCACGGGTGGCATCTCGAGAGCACTGGCGTAGCCCGTGCTCGCGCACTGGGCGGAAGCGGCGGAAAGAGCTGGGGGGGCCGGGGCTCGCCGGAGCGGAGCTCGGGGCGGCGCCGGAGTTCGGGTGGAGAGGGGAAGAGGGCTACGGTGCACGGCAGGGCGACGGAGTGGGTGCGTTAGACTCCTGAGGATGCACTGAATGCGGTGGTGCGCTCGGACGCGTGTTTGCACGGCCGTAGCCACGACGGCGACATTTATGGCGGCGGCGAGGGGCACTTTCGGGACCGGCGGGCGGTGGCTACACGGCGTAATCGAGCACGGGAGGTAGGGGGATAGGTAGAGGAGCTCACGGCGGATCCGGGGAGCTGGTTGGCGGCCTTGGGGAAGCGCGGACGGCGGCGAACGTCGGTGGCGATCTCCGGTGGCCGGAGATGGAGAAGAGGGCGATGGCGTCGCGGTGGTGCCTCCGGGCTCGCGTGGCTTGACAGAGAGGGCGAGGTCGACGATGAGCTCGGGACGCCTCTCGGATGCTCTCGAAGGGCGCGGTGGCTACGGCTAGGGGGAGCAGCGGCGACGGTGGCGTTGGGGTGCGGTGGGAGAGTGAGCTCCAGGGGTGGGGGAGGTATGAGAGAGAGCGGAGAACGGTCGGGGCGGCGCGTGGCGACGCCCCGGGCATCCAGGCGATGAGGGGGAGGCCAGCAGGCGGTGGCGTGGCGGACGCTGCGGTCACAGGCCGGGCAGGCGTGCCCCCGACCTCTGGCGCTGAGGAAGGCGTGGCGTTGCCCGGCTGGGCCATCTGGGCCAAAGCCGGGCCGCCCTGCAATTTGGGCAGCGGTGGGGAGGTAAGCCTGTAAGCTCCCTTTTTCCTATTCATTTCTTTTCTATTTTTCTCGACATTTGTTTGATTTATTTAAAATACCAGATCACTTTATTTAATTATGCCAATTTTTATATGAGCTAGTGGTAATATTCCAGAGCTCTTCAACAAAAGGCACAATTTTTGGACAATATTTTATATATATCATAATATATATCCAATGCAAATATTTACTGCATTAATTCCAAATGCCCAAAATAAATACTTATGAGATCACGAAAATATTGGTTAGATTGTTATCTCTGTCCAATATTTTCAGAGGGCCACATGAGCATTTTCTTGGACCCTTTTGGAGCAATTTTTATTTAGGTCATTTCCAAAAGTGATTCTCGAGGGTTTCACAAATCCCCATTTCAAAATTAAATGGAATTTAAACATGATGCACAATGACTAGCTAGCCTTAAGCATACCGTAACTAGGGATGTGACAACCGCCTCCACTTGAAAGAATCTCGTCCCGAGATCTGTGGGTCGACGGAAAGAAAGCGGGTACTCCAACAGAGACGATCTTCTCGCCCTGTAGCTTCTCTCTCGTAATGATGAGACCACTTTGAACCTTTAGAAACTTGATATTCTGACGTCGAGTAACACGCTCTGCTTGATCAAGAATGCGAACCGGGTACTCTCGGTATGTGAGGTTATCTTGGAGATCAAGCGTTTCGTGGTCCACTCCGCGGATAGGACCCGAGAAGCAACGCCTAAGTTGAGAGACGTGGAAGACATCATGAACTCGAGAAAGATGTGGGGGTAGTTCCAACTAGTAGGCAACCTCTCCTCGTTTAGAGAGAATGCAAAAGGGGCCAATGTAACGAGGAGCCAACTTGCCCTTGATACCGAAACGATGGGTACCCTTTAAAGGAGTAACCCGAAGGTAAGCCTTGTCGCCAACTTCATAAGCCACTTCCTTATGACGACGGTCATATTGGCTCTTTTGACGAGATTGGGCTGTTTTCAAATTCTCACGAATGATGCGAACTTGCTCTTCTGCCTCCTGGATCATGTCCGTCCAAAGAATTGTCTTTCACGGTTTGACCAGTTCAAAGGTGTTCGACATCTTCGTCCATAGAGAATCTCAAAAGGAGCTTTCTTGAGACTGGATTGATAGCTATTGTTATAAGCAAACTCGGCGAAAGGAAGACATTTCTCCCAATTCATACCGAATGAGATAGCGCAAGCTCTAAGCATGTCTTCGAGAATTTGGTTGACCCTTTTCCACCGACCACTTGACCGAGGGTGGAAAGCGGCATCAAGAAAAGATGGGTTCCCATGGTAGTTTGGAAACTCTCCCGAAATGAGAAGTGAAAAGACTACCACGGTCTGAATTGATCTCTAGTGGAACACCATGGAGTGACACTATTCGAGAATGTATAAGTCAGCGAGCTGACTAGCAAAGTGATACTCTCTCTAACAGAAGGAAGTGAGCCACTTTGGAAAGACGATCAACGACTACGAAGATAGCATTATTCCCTTTCTTGGTCTGGGAAAGCCGGTGATGAAATCCATACCAACTTTATCCCATTTCCACTCGTGAATAGCTAAGGGCTGAAGGGTGCCAAAGAGGCCTTTGATGCTCTGCCTTAACGCTGACGACAAATGTCACAGCTTAGCAATAAACCGAGCAATTTCTCTCTTCATCCTAGTCCACCGTAACCTCTGGCGAGGTCCCGATACATCTTAGTACTACCGGGATGAATTGTGAGAGGAGATTCATGCGCCTCCTTAAGAATCGGTTGTCGAAGATGTTGCTTCTTGGGGACCACCAGCGGTGCCCAAAGAAAGCGACACCTTGATCATCTATAGAGAAACTACCAGCAATACCCTTGGCAACGTTTCTCTTGATCCGGTAATCCCGTATCATGCTTCTGGGCTTCTATGATATGATCCACCAGGGTAGGTTTCGCCACCAAGGTAGAAAGGAATCCGTGAGGAGCAATGTGGAGGTTAAGCTTACAAAATTCCTCATGGAGAAGTGGTTGGCCTTGCTGCAACATGAGATTGTTGCAATAGGATTTACGGCTTAACGCATCAGCCATGACATTGGCTTTACCCAGGGTGTAGGTAATCCCTAGATCATAATCTGTGATCAACTCCAACCAACGCCTTTGTCTAAGGTTCAAATCTGGTTGGGTGAATATGTACTTGAGACTCGGTGATCGGTGTAGATCTTCGCAACGTTTACCAAAAAGGTAATGTCGCCAGGTCTTGAGTGCATAGACTACTACTGCAAGCTCTAGATCATGTGTAGGATAATTCTCCTCATGTGGATGCAATCGACGAGATGCATAGGCAATCACATGACGATCCTGCATAAGAATGCAACCTAATCCTCGCCGTGAGGCGCCGCGATGAGATAACAAAGTCTTTAGTGAAATCCGGTGGCACTAGTATGGGAGCAGACGTCAGCGCCTTTTTCAGTTCCTGAAAACTGTACTCACACTGTGAGGACCACTCAAACTTTTTATCTTTCTTGAGAAGTTCCGTGAGGGGTTTAGCTACTTTGGAGAAGTTTTCAACAAATCGGCAACAATAGCTGGCTAGACCAAGGAAACTCCTAACTTGTTTAACGGTTTCGTGGAGTCCAATCAAGAACGGCCTGAACTCTCTCGGGATTGACAGCAATGCCCTTACCGTAGATTACGTGGCCTAGGTAGGTCACTTCGCAACCAAAATTCACACTTGGAGAACTTGGCATAAAGGCGGTGCTCACTGAGATTTTCTAGCAAAAGTCTGAGATTTTCTTAAAGCTCTTCATCATTCTTCGAGTAAATAATAATAACATCTAGGTAAACCACGACAAATTTATCCAAGTACTCCATGAAGATCGAAGTTCATCAAGCGGGAGAATGTAGTCGAGCGTTGGTTAGACCAAAGGACATGACGGTGTACTCATACCGCCATAACGAGTGACAAAGGCTGTTTTGGGAATGTCTCCATTCCTGATCTTGATTTGATGGTAGCCTAACCTCAAATCCATCTTAGAAAAGATCGAGGATCCAAATGAGCTGATCATACGGATCGTTGATCCCGGGAGCGGATACTTTTTCTTTATCGTGACCAAATTAACGGGACGATAATCTACAACCATCCGGTCCGTACCATCCTTCTTCTTGACGAAGAGGACGGGGCAAGCCCAAGGAGAAGAACTAGGACGGATAAAACCCTTTTGCAAGCGAGTCATTAGAGCGGTAAGGGCTGTCATGGACTTGGGTCCTTCCTGGCCGAGGTGACGCGCTAGCCATTCATCCCGGACGCCATGTTTGAAGGCTGCGAGGGCTTCTATATCCGGACAGTCGACAATTTGGTTCTTTCTAACTAAGAACCTAGTCCAGAGCTCCTCGGCTGACTCGCCGAAGCTTACGGACAATATGACTTAAGTCATCGACATCTAGTGGCCGGACATATGTTCCTTGGAAGTTGTCTTGAAAGGCGTCTTCCAAGTCTTCCCACTACCAATAGAATTTCCGGTAAACTGTTTAGCCAAGAGCGAGCTGGCCCTTTAAGCTTGAGAGGTATGTATTTAATGGCATGAAGGTCGTCTCATGAGCCATGTGAATATGGAGGAGGTAATCCTCAATCCAAAAGCGGGATCTGTTGTTCCATCGTATGATTTGATGTTAATGGGTTTGAACCCATCTGGAAATTCATGCTTCATTATCTTGTCAGTGAAGCAGAGAGAGTGTGCGGCTCCTCTATGTTGAGCCACACTATGAAGCACTTTCGGCGGACTCCGTTGTCGGACCGGGCGTGGTCGGCTCTGTAGTGTCCGAATGGGTGACCATCATAGTCGGTCGGGGTGTATCTCCGTGATCTGTACATCGATCTTGTGCGCCTTGCTCTAGCCTCCGGGTTTTGGTTGATGTCACGAGTGTTCCCTCGAGCTGTTTTGCTCTTGATTTGATGACCGGATGGGTTGGTATGTTGCTCTGCTTGGGATTCTGCTGTGTCTGGACCGAACTGTGGCCGGACCGCCGCCTTGTTCGATGGTGGTGTGGGCTCCAGCGCCCTGCCATCGTATTGAGGGAGCCACCTACCCTTGGGGTGCCTTTTGTCTAGGCTACTAAGGCCGTATTCTTCGGCGGCCAAGACCTCGGTCCATCTATCATTGAGCAAATCTTGGCTTGCTTGAAGTTGCAGCTGCTTCTTCCTTAAGCTCCTTGCAGTGGCCATAAGCCGGCATTTGAAACGCTCCTGCTCGAGAGATTCCTTAGGCACGATGAAATCCTCGCTACCGAGGATCTCCTCTTCCTCGCAGGGTGGGAGATAATTGTTGTCCTCCGAGTCTCCATATGTGGCCTGTTCATCAGGGTTGTCTTGCTCGCTTTCCCTGCTCTCCTCCTGTTCGGACTGTGTACCAGGAAGTTTATTCTCGACTGGATCCTCCTCATCATCGGGTGTGTCTATCATACACACATCATACCAGGAAGTGTCCATCCCGTGTCTAGCGGGTAGCAAGCTCTGGCCCTGCCCCTCATCGTCGTCCATACCGGTGATGTCTTCGAGCGGGGTTAAGCGTGTTAGTTGTGTCGGGACCCGATCCTAAGTCACACCGATCTAGCATGTAACACATCATATCACTTTGCGGCCTCACGCACGGTATTCCACGGTGTCGCCTTACCATGGCCCGGGACCGTTTGCGTCTTTTGGCTCACGTATATGATAGTGTCGCTAGCATCCATATGACAAGGAACCGGGCCGACATGGCTAGTCGTGAACCCAAAGCGGCGCTTAACCTATGGGAACAGGCATACATGAATCACATCGAGCATGTCGGTCATCAACGTATGAATTCGGGCTGTAGCCTTGGGCTAACAGGACTCCGGTATCCCGGTCAGCAGTGCTAGGCAGGACTCCGAATAACACGTGACATTTCCCGAAGGGACAGACATAGGAACGAAGTGAAACACATGCCGGCCGATCAAGTGTCCAAGCGGTAGTGCTGGGCTAGCGAGGACTCCGGTGAACCGGCCAGAAGCGGACTACTATCGCCGGAAGCACGAGACTACATTTCCCCATAAGAGAGGCTACCAAGGATAAACAACTAGGTTGTCGGATCCCACACATAGCAAGATACAAGTTACACGTGACGCATAACATGCAAGTATGTGCTTTGTACAACATGGCATCACAACATAACGCAAACTCATATAGATAAAGGCTCGGAAAGAGCCACATAGCGATAAATACAAACAGGGGTCACATGACCCATCATTGAGCATACAAGCAACAAGCGGAAGCATTACATGTCCGAGTACGCATAACTACAAAAGAAAAAGGCTGAGAAGCCTGACTATCTACAAGACCTTCCCAAGGGTACAAGATCGTAGCTGAGGTAACAAGCTACTCGTCGAAGTCCAAGCGGAACTACTAGTAAGACCGAAGTCACCGCTGCAAAACATAAATAAGGCAACGTGAGTACAAAGGTACTCAAAGAAGACTTACATCAGATCCTATCATACATGCATTGGTGTCAAAAGGTAATGTGGAGTTTAGTTGCAGCAAGCCAGCTTTGACTCTGTGGCTATCCCGTTCTACGACTACAAGAAACTCTTGAGGTGAGACAACGTACACGCAGTCCACTAATCACCACATCAATACACTACTACGGATTCATTCCCGTCTCCATACGGAAAGGCCATCCATAGCACTCACACTTGTCTTGAGCATTTTAGAGTATCCACTTCAAGTTGTCTATGTACCACGTAAGCATCCAAGAAGTCCATAACCGAGGACACGGCTATTGAATAGATCATGATAACCTGCAGGGTGTACTTCTTCACACACGCTCTCGCCTCTTACCGCCATATACACGTCATGTATCTCGGCAACCTTCAAGCGGAAGCTTTGGCGAGGGTGTCGGCCACGACCGACTAACCACACCAGACTCTAGTCGGTGCTTATCGCCTATTCGGGTTCCATCCGCAAGGAGATCCGGCCGGGGTGTCGCTCCTGACCCCAAACGATGTGAGCAGGGTTCCCAAGCCCACCATCCGGGTGCCACTTGGTACACCGTGCCACACTGTGTTTAGTCTGTCCCTAAGCCCACCCTGCCGGGTGCCACTTGGTAGAAAAATAGCACTACCTACAAACACCGTAAACTAGTTGCGACTCTGGACAGAGATCAAGTTGATTAATAAGTCGAGAGGGGTCGAGTTACGGAACCCAATGTGTGGTAGTATCGAGTCATTGGACAACATACATAGAACTTCGATGCTTAAGGACGGTTCCAGTGAGACAACCCACCATGTACTCCTACATGGCCTCTCACCGCTACCTTTACCAAATCGTGTTCACACACTTCACTCTCAGCATCAGAACATAGAACTGTACTCCAATTCATTCCCAATGAATCAGACCTGACACAACTCTAAGCAATAGCAGGCATAGCATGGTAGGAACACAACATGGCTCAATCAACTCCTACACATGCTAGTGGGTTTTCAACTAATTCTTGTGGCAATGACAGGTCATGCAGAGGAATGGGTTCAACTACCGCAAAGACAAAGTAGCAGATGAATCGTTGTTGTCCTAATGCAATAACTGAGAGCAGGAGCGAGAGAGTAGGATTGTATCGGAATGAACAAGGGGATTTGCTTGCTCGGTAAATCAACTAGGGTGGGACCGCTTCATAGACAGGTACTCTGGAACGTCTCCGGAGCAGGACCTATCGAGAAGGAACGGTGCCGGCAATCAATACACAATCATATGCAACAATATGATGCATGAGCATGGTATGTAGATGTGATGCTGTTTAAGCTAATGCAACTGGTATTCAATTTGAATGAAGTCCATTTGAACCAAAGGTTCAAATGCAATTCCAAAATAAGCTCTTATAAATGCCATTTTATAGTTTCACTTATACAGCATGTATAAGTTGGTTTGTCATGCATGAAACTAGTACAGATGGATAGATTGAATTTTTCTGATAATTTTCATATATAAATTATTTCATTCTTATCTACGGTTGTTTTTCTATGAATTTTTGTAGTTTTTAATATATTCTGTAATTTCCTGATTTAATTCAATCCAGAATATATAATATTGCGTCAAGACCGCGCAAGCATGACGTCAGCAGGTCAATCATGCGGCTGGTTAGTCAAACTCGACGTGTGGGGGCCACACGTCGGTGACACGGGTTGTGGGGGTTAGTTTAATTTAGTTCGAGATTAGGGGGGCACTAGGGCCCACTGTCAGTGTCAGGGGGGTAGGTTAGTTCGTGATTAGCCTTAAGCTAATCACCTGACGAGCCGGACCCACGTGGCAGGGCTCAGCGACGGGCTCGCCGTGGCGACCTCGGACGCCTTGGGCGGAGTCCGTGCCACCGCCCACGGGGTGGCATCTGAGAGCACCGGGGCGTAGCCCGTGCTCTCGCGCACCTGGCGGAGCAGGCGGAAAGAGCTGGGGGGGCCGGGGCTCGCCGGAGCGGAGCTCGGGGCGGCGCCGGAGTTCGTGGAGAGGGAAGAGGGCTACGTGCACGGCAGGGCGACGGAGTGGGTGCGTTAGACTCGAGGATGCACTGAATGCGGTGGTGCGCCGGATGGCGTGTTTGCACGGCCGTAGCCACGACGGCGACATGGCCGGGCGGCGAGGGCACTCGGGACCCGAAGAGCGGTGGCTACACGGCGTAATCGAGCACGGGAGGTAGGGGATAGGTAGAGGAGCTCACGGCGGATCCGGGAGCTGGTTGGCGGCCTTGGGGAAGCGCGACGGCGGCGAACGTCGGTGGCGATCTCCGGTGGCCGGAGATGGAGAAGAGGGCGATGGCGTCGCGGTGGTGCCTCCGGGCTCGCGTGGCTTGACAGAGAGGGCGAGGTCGACGACGCTGAGCTCGGGACGTCTCGGATGCTCTCGAAGGGCGCGGTGGCTACGGCACTGGACGCAGCGGCGACGGTGGCGTGGGTGCGGTGGGAGAGAGAGCTCCAGGAGGGGGGAGGAATGAGAGAGAGAGGAGAACGGTCGGGCGGCGGCGTGGCGCACGCCCCGGCATCCAGCGATGAGGGGAGGCCAGGCAGGCAGGTGGCGTGGCGGACGCGTGGTCACACGGGCGTGCCCCCGACCTGACCTCTGGGCGAGGAAGGGGCGATCGGGCGTTACTGGGCCATCTGGGCTGTGCCAAAGCCGCACACGAGCTGGGCCGCGGTGGGGAGGTAAGCCCAGGTAAGCTCCCCTTTTTCCTATTCATTTCCTTTTCTATTTTTCTGACATTTGTTTGATTTATTTAAAATACCAGATCACTTTATTTAATTATGCCAATTTTTATATGAGCTAGTGGTAATATTCCAGAGCTCTTCAACAAAAGGCACAATTTTTGGACAATATTTTATATATATCATAATATATATCCAATGCAAATATTTACTGCATTAATTCCAAATGCCCAAAATAAATACTTATGAGATCCTGAAAATATTGGTTAGATTGTTATCTCTGTCCAATATTTTCAGAGGGCCACATGAGCATTTTCTTGGACCCTTTTGGAGCAATTTTTATTTAGGTCATTTCCAAAAGTGATTCTGAGGGTTTCACAAATCCCCATTTCAAAATTAAATGGAATTTAAACATGATGCACAATGACTAGCTAGCCTTAAGCATACCAGAACTAGGGATGTGACAAGTTGGGTCTTCGACGATGGCTATAAAGTGGGTGGCGGGTGGGAAGAAAAATTCTCCATCATCCACCGTAA
Organism: Aegilops bicornis; assembly: GCA_021605145.1. Taxonomy (NCBI): domain Eukaryota; kingdom Viridiplantae; phylum Streptophyta; class Magnoliopsida; order Poales; family Poaceae; genus Aegilops; species Aegilops bicornis. Next base: position 192,355,478 of record CM038673.1, on the reverse strand, counting down.
GTTCGAACCGAACATAGTTCGCCGACGAGCCATCTGCCAGGGATAGTTTATTTTAATGAGTTTAGTAGGTCGCCCATGGGCGAGTGTTGGAAGACATCTGCGGCGCTGAACTTGAAGATCGATAACCGATCGAGTTCGGTATGTTGGAAATATGCTCTAGAGGCAATAATAAATTAGTTATTATTATTATATTTCCTTGTTCATGATAATCATTTATTATCCATGCTATAATTGTATTGATAGGAAACTCAGATACATGTGTGGGTACATAGACAACACCATGCCCCTAGTAAGCCTCTAGTTGACTAGCTCGTCGATCAATAGATGGTTACGGTTTCCTGACCATGGACATTGGATGTCGTTGATAACGGGATCACATCATTAGGAGAATGATGTGATGGACAAGACCCAATCCTAAGCCTAGCACAAAGATCGTAGTTTGTATGCTAAAGCTTTTCTAATGTCAAGTATCATTTCCTTAGACCATGAGATTGTGCAACTCCCGGATACCGTAGGAATGCTTTGGGTGTACCAAACGCCGCAACGAATCGGGTGGCTATAAAGGTGCACTACGGGTATCTCCGAAAGTGTACATTGGGTTGGCACGAATCAAGACTGGATTTGTCACTCCGAGTGACGGAGAGGTATCTCTGGGCCCACTCGGTAGGACATCATCATAATGTGCACAATGTGACCAAGGAGTTGATCACAGGATGATGTGTTACAGAACGAGTAAAGAGACTTGCCGGTAACGAGATTGAACAAGGTATCGGGATACCGACAATCGAATCTCGGGCAAGTACTATATCGGTAGACAAAGGGAATTGCATACGGGATTGCTTGAATCCTTGACATCGTGGTTCATCCGATGAGATCATCGTGGAACATGTGGGAGCCAACATGGGTATCCAGATCCCGCTGTTGGTTATTGACCGGAGAACGTCTCGGTCATGTCTGCATGGTTCCCGAACCCGTAGGGTCTACACACTTAAGGTTCTGTGACGCTAGAGTTGTTATGGGAAATAGTATGTGGTTACCGAAGGTTGTTCGAGTCCGGATGAGATCCGGACATGACGAGGAGCTCGGAATGGTCCGGATGTGAAGATCGGTATATTGGACGAAGGGTATTGGAGTCCGGAATTGTTCCGGGGCACCGGTGATGACCAGCGTGTCGGAAGGGGTTTCGGAGGCCCGACAAGCTTTGGGGCCTTATGGGCCAAGGGAGAGGGCACATCAGCCCACTAAGGGGCTGAGCGCCTCCCACCCCATCTCACGTAACTCGGAGAGGTGGGGCGCCACCCCTAGGGCAGCCGCCTCACGGCTTGGGGGGCAAGTTTCCTAGGGGGTGGGGGCGCCAAAACCCATTTAGGGTTTCCCCTATGGCCGCCGCCCCTCCCCTAGGGAACCCTAGGGCGCCCCCCCTCCTCCCTTCCCCCTATATATAGTGTGAGAGAGAGCGCAGCCGCACCCTTCCCCTGGCGCAGCCCTCTCCCTCCTCCAACACCTCCTCCTCCTCCATAGTGCTTGGCGAAGCCCTGCCGGAGAACCACGAGCTCCATCACCACCATGTTGTCGTGCTATCGGAGTTCTCCCTCAACTTCTCCTCTCCCCTTGCTGGATCAACAAGGAGGAGACGTCCTCGGGCTGTACGTGTGTTGAACGGGGAGGCACCGTTGTTCGGCGCTTAGATCGGAATCAACCGCGATCTGAATCGCTGCGAGTACGACTCCTTCATCCGCGTTCTTGTAACGTTTCCGCTTAGCGATCTTCAAGGGTATGAAGATGCTCATCCTCTCCCTCTCTTGTTGCTAGAATCTCCATAGATTGATCTTGGTGATGCGTAGAAAATTTTGAGTTTCTGCTACGTTCCCCAACAGTGGTATCAGAGCTAGGTCTATGCGTAGTTTCTATGCACGAGTAGAACACAAGTTGTTGTGGGCGTTGATTTTGTTCGAATATGCTTACCGTTACTAGTCCAATCTTGTTTCGACGGTATTGTGGGATGAAGCGGCCCGGACCGACCTTACACTTACACTTACGTGAGACAGGTTCCACCGACTGACATGCACTTGTTGCATAAGGTGGCTAGCGGTGCCGCCTCTCCCACTTTAGTCGGATCGGATGCGATGAAAAGGGTCCTTATGAAGGGTAAATTGCAATTGACATATCACGTTGTGGTTTTGCGTAGGTAAGAAACGTTCTTGCTAGAAACCCATAGCAGCCACGTAAAACATGCAAACAACAATTAGAGGACGTCTAACTTGTTTTTGCAGGGTATGCTATGTGATGTGATATGGCCAAAAGAATGTGATGAATGATATGTGATGTATGAGATTGATCATGTTCTTGTAATAGGAATCACGACTTGCATGTCGATGAGTATGACAACCGGCAGGAGCCATAGGAGTTGTCTTAATTTATTGTATGACCTGCGTGTCAATGAACTACGCCATGTAATTACTTTACTTTATTGCTAAACCGTTATCCATAGTAGTAGAAGTAATAGTTGGCGAGACAACTTCATGGAGACACGATGATGGAGATCATGGTGTCATGCCGGTGACGATGATGATCATGGTGCCCCGAAGATGGAGATCAAAAGGAGCAAAATGATATTGGCCATTATCATGTCACTTTTTGATTGCATGTGATGTTTATCATGTTTATGCATCTTATTTGCTTAGAACGACGGTAGTAAATAAGATGATACCTCATAATAATTTCAAGAAAAGTGTTCCCCCTAACTGTGCACTGTTGTGAAAGTTCGTTGTTTCGAAGCACCACGTGATGATCGGGTGTGATGGATTCTAACGTTCACATACAACGGGTGTAAGCCAGATTTACACACGCGAAACACTTAGGTTGACTTGACGAGCCTAGCATGTACAAACATGGCCTCGGAACACAAGAGACTGAAAGGTTGAGCATGAGTTGTATGGTAGATACGATCAACATGAAGATGTTCACCGATGATGACTAGTCCGTCTCACGTGATGATCAGACACGGCCTAGTTGACTCGGATCATGTAATCACTTAGATGACTAGAGGGATGTCTATCTGAGTGGGATTTCAAAAGATGAACTTAATTATCCTGAACATAGTCAAAAGGTCTTTGCAAATTATGTCGTAAGCTCGCGCTTTAGTTCTACTGTTTAGATATGTTCCTAGAGAAAATTCAGTTGAAAGTTGATAGTAGCGATTATGCGGACTAGGTCCGTAAACTGAGGATTGTCCTCGTTGCTTCGAAGAAGGCTTATGTCCTTAATGCACCGTTCAGTGTGCTGAACCTCGAACATCGCCTGTGGATGTTGCGAACATCTGACATACACGTTTTGATAACTACGTGATAGTTCAGTAATGTTAAACGGTTTAGAGTTGAGGCAATCAAGACGATTTCGAACGTCACAAACATATGAAATGTTTTGAGGGCTGAAATTGGGATTTCAGGCTCGTGCCCACGTCAAGAGGTATAAGACCTCCAACGTGTCTCTTGGCCTGCAAACTAAGGGAGAAAAGCTCAATCGGTGAGCTTGTGCTCAGATTGTCTGAGTACCACAATCACTTGAATCGAGTGGGAGTTAATCTTCCAGATGAGATAGTGATGATTCTCCAAAGTCATTTCCACCAAGCTACTAGAGCTCCGTGATGAACTATAACATATCAGGGATAGAGATGATGATCCTTGAAATATTCGCGATGTTTGACACCGCGAAAGTAGAAATCAAGAAGGAGCATCAATTGTTGATGGTTAGTGAAACCACTAGTTTCAAGAAGGGCAAGGGAAAGAAGGGATACTTCATGAAACGGCAAATCAGCTGCTGCTCTAGTGAAGAAACCCAAGGTTGAACCCAAACCCGAGACTAAGTGCTTCTTTAATAAGGGGAACAGTCACTGGAGTAGAATTACCCTAGATACTTGGTAGATGCGAAGGCTGGCAAAGTCGATAGAAGTATATTGGATATACATTATGTTAATGTGTACTTTACTAGTACTCCTAGTAGCACCAGGGTATTATATACCGGTTCGGTTGCTAAGTGTTAGTAACTCGAAATAAGGGCTACGGAATAAACGGAAACTAGCTAAAGGTGAGCTGACGATATGTGTTGGAAGTGTTTCCAAGCTTGATGTGATCAAGCATCGCACGCTCCCTCTACCATCGACATTGGTGTTAAACCCAAATAATTGTTATTTGGTGTTTGCGTTGAGCATAAACATGATTGGATTATGTCTATCGCAATACGGTTATTCATTTGAGGAGAATAATGATTACTCTGCTTATTTGAATAATACCTTCAATGGTCTTGCACCTAAAATGAATGATTTATGGAATCTCGATCGTAGTGATACACATGTTCATGCCAAAAGATATAAGATAATACCACATACTTGTGGCACTGCCATTTGAGTCATATTGGTATAAGACGCATGAAGAAGCTCCATGCTGATGGATCTTTGGACTCACTCGTTTTGAAAAGCTTGAGACATGTGAACCATGTCTATTGGTGTATATGCATGAAGAAACTCCATGCAGATGGATCATTTGGACTCACTTGATTTTGAATCACTTGAGACATGCAAATTATACCACATGGGCAAGATGACTGAAAGCCTCGTTTTCAGTAAAATGGAACAAGAAAGCAACTTGTTGGAAGTAATATATTTTGATGTGTGCAGTCCAATGAGTGCTGAGGCACGCAGTGGATATCGTTATGTTCTTAATTCACAGATGATTTGAGTAGATATTGAGTATATTTACTTGATGACACACAAGTCTGAATTATTGAATGGTTCAAGTAATTTCAGACAAGTCTGAATTATTGAATGGTTCAAGTAATTTCAGAGTGAAGTTGAAGATCGTCGTGACAAGAGGATAAAATGTCTATGATAGGATCATAGAGATCAATATTTGAGTTGCGAGTTTGGTATACAATTAAGACATTGTGGAAATTGTTTCACAACTAACACCGCCTGGAACACCATAGTGTGATGGTGTGTCCGAACATCATAGTTGCACCCTATTGGATATGGTGCGTACCATGATGTCTCTTATCGAATTACCACTATCGTTCATGGGTTAGGCATTAGAGACAACCGCACTCACTTTAAATAGGGAACCATGTAACTCCGTTGAGAAGACACCATATGAACTATGGTTTGGAGAAACCTAAGCTATCGTTCCTTAAAAGTTTGGGGCTGCGACGCTTATGTGAAAAAGTTTCAGGCTAATAAGCTCGAACCCAAAGCGGATAAATGCATCTTCATAGGACACCCAAAAACAGTTGGGTATACCTCCTATCTCAGATCCAGAAGCAAAAAGATTGTTTCTAGTAACGGGTCCTTTCTCGAGGAAAAGTTTCTCTCGAAAGAATTGAGTGGGAGGATGGTGGAGACTTGATGAGGTTACTGAACCGTCACTTCAACTAGTGTGTAGCAAGGCACGGGGAGTTGTTCCTGTGGCACCTACACAAATTGAAGTGGAAGTTTATGATAGTAATCATGAAACTTCGGATCAAGTCACTACCAAACCTCGTAGGTCGACAAGGATGCGTACTGCATCAGATTGGTACGTAATCCTGTCTTAGGAGGTCATGTTGCTAGACAACAATGAACCTACGAGCTATGGAGAAGCGATGGTGGGCCCGGATTCTGGCAAATGGCTCGAGGCCATAAAATCCGAGAGAGGATCCATGTATGAAAACAAAGTGTAGACTTTGGAAGAACTACTTGATGGTCGTAAGGCTGTTGAGTCTGAGATGGATTCTAAGAGGGAAGACAGAAAATGATGGTATGTGTCACCATTGAGAAAGCTCAGCTTGTCGCTAAGATGTTTCCGACAAGTTCAAGGAGTTGACTACGATGAGACTTTCTCACTCGTAGTGATGCTAAGAGTCTGTTGGAATCTTATTAGCGATTCTTGCATTATTTATGAAATCTTGCAGATAGGATGTCAAAAACATTGTTTCCTCGAAAATTTTCTTGAGGAAAGGTTGCATGTGATACAACCAGAAGGTTTTTGTCAATCCTAAAAGATGCTAACAAGTATGCAAAGCTCCAGCAATCCTTCTAAGGACTGGAGTAAGCATCTCGGAGTTGGAATATACGCTTGATGAGATGATCAAAGATTTTGGGTTTGTACAAAGTTTATGAGAAACTTGTATTTCCAAAGAAGTGAGTGGGAGCACTATAGAATTTCGATGAGTATATGTTGTTGACTATTGTTGATCGAAATGATGTAGAGTTCTGGAAAACATATAGGGTTATTTGAAAAGTGTTTTTTTCAATAGAAAACCTGGATTAAGCTGCTTGAACATTGAGCATCAAGATCTATAAGGATAGATCAAAAGCGGCTTAATGGTACTTTCTAATGAGCACATACCTTGACATGATCTTGAAGGTGTTCAAGATGGATCAGTCAAAGAAGGAGTTCTTGCCTGAGTTGTAAGGTATGAAGTTAAGACTTAAAGCTCGACCACGGCAGAAGAAAGAGAAAGGACGAATGTCGCCCCTATGCCTTAGCCATAGGCTCTATACAGTATGTCATGCTTTGTACCGCACCTGATATGTGCCTTGCCACGATGTCCGCAAGGGGTACAAGAGTGATCCAGGAATGGATCATTGGAGAGCGGTCAAAATTGTCCTTGGAGTAATAAGGACATGTTTCTCGATTATGGAGGTGATAAAGAGTTCGGCGTAAAGGGTTACGTTGATGCAAGCTTTAACACCTATCTGAATGACTCAGAGTAGCAAATCGGATACGTATAGTGGAGCAACCATTTGGAATAGCTCCAAGTGGAGCGTGGAAGCAGCATTTACAATAGGACCTAGAGGTTTGCGAAGTACATACGGATCTGAATGTTGCAGACCCGTTGACTAAAACCTCTCCCACAAGCAAAACATAATCAAACCACAGAACTCAGTGAGTCTTAATCACATGATGATGGGAACTAGTTGGATGTTGGTCACATGGCGATGTGACCTGTGAGTGTTAATCACATGGCGATGTGAACTCGATTATTGACTCTAGTGCAAGTGGGAGACTGTTGGAAATATGCTCTAGAGGCAATAATAAATTAGTTATTATTATTATATTTCCTTGTTCATGATAATCGTTTATTATCCATGCTATAATTGTATTGATAGGAAACTCAGATACATGTGTGGGTACATAGACAACACCATGTCCCTAGTTAGCCTCTAGTTGACTAGCTCATTGATCAATAGATGGTTACTGTTTCCTGACCATGGACATTGGATGTCGTTGATAACGGGTTCACATCATTAGGAGAATGATGTGATGGACAAGACCCAATCCTAAACCTAGCACAAAGATCGTGTAGTTCGTATGCTAAAGCTTTTCTAATGCCAAGTATCATTTCCTTAGACCATGAGATTGTGCAACTCCCGGATACCGTAGGAGTGCTTTGGGTGTACCAAACGTCACAACGTAATTGGGTGGCTATAAAGGTGCACTACGGGTATCTCCGAAAGTGTCTGTTGGGTTGGCACGAATCAAGACTGGGATTTGTCACTCCGTGTGACAGAGAGGTATCTCTGGGCCCACTCGGTAGGACATCATCATAATGTGCACAATGTGACCAAGGAGTTGATCACGGGATGATGTGTTATGGAATGAGTAAAGAGACTTGCCGGTAACGAGATTGAACAAGGTATCGGGATACCGACGATCGAATCTCGGGCAAGTACTATACCGGTAGACAAAGGGAATTGCATATGTGATTGCTTGAATCCTTGACATCGTGGGTTCATCCGATGAGATCATCGTGGAACATGTGGGAGCCAACATGGGTATCCAGATCCCGCTGTTGGTTATTGACCGGAGAACATCTCGGTCATGTCTGCATGGTTTCCGAACCCGTAGGGTCTACACACTTAAGGTTCGGTGACGCTAGAGTTGGTATGGGAAATAGTATGTGGTTATCGAAGGTTGTTCAGAGTCCCGGATGAGCTCCCGGACATGACGAGGAGCTCCGGAATGGTCCGGAGGTGAAGATTGGTATATTGGACGAAGGGTATTGGAGTCCGGAATTGTTCCGGGGGTACCAGGTGATGACGAGCGTGTCCGAAAGGGGTTTCGGAGGCCCCGGCAAGCTTTGGGGGGCCTTATGGGCCAAGGGGAGAGGGCACATCAGCCCACTAAGGGGCTGAGCGCCCCTCCCACCCCATCTCATGTAACCTGGAGAGGTGGGGGCGCCACCCCTAGGGCAGCCGCCCCTCCCGGCTTGGGGGGCAAGTTTCCTAGGGGGTGGGGGCGCCAAAACCCATCTAGGGTTTCCCCTATGGCCGCTGCCCCTCCCCTAGGGAACCCTAGGGCGCCTCACCCTCCCCCTTCCCCTATATATAGTGTGAGAGAGAGAGGGCAGCCGCACTTCCTCGGCGCAGCCCTCTCCCTCCTCCAACACCTCCTCCTCCTCCGTAGTGCTTGGCGAAGCCCTGCCGGAGAACCACGAGCTCCATCACCACCATGCCGTCGTGCTGTCGGAGTTCTCCCTCAACTTCTCCTCTCCCCTTGCTGGATCAAGAAGGAGGATACGTCCCCGGGCTGTACGTGTGTTGAACACGGAGGCACCATTGTTCGATGCTTAGATCGGAATCAACCGCGATCTGAATCGCTGCAAGTACGACTCCTTCATCCGCGTCCTTGTAACGCTTCCGCTTAGCGATCTTCAAGGGTATGAAGATGCTCATCCTCTCCCTCTCTTGTTGCTAGAATCTCCATAGATTGATCTTGGTGATGCGTAGAAAATTTTGAGTTTCTGCTATGTTCCCCAACACGGTATCCGCGGGCTCGCAGGGTTCGGAACTCGACGCCGGAGAAGAGTCCGGGGTTCCGTTGATGCAGATGCCGTACGCAGTGGAATCTGCGAGCGGCTCCAACGCCGTAGAATAGGTAGTCCCCATGATGGGTTTAAGCTTTCCATCTTCGGGGGACTTGATCTGCTCCGGATCTAAGGCCAGAGTTGTTGCAGGAGCTCTCTCATGGATGCGGCCCGATGACAGGTTTAAGCCATGTACATCGGAGCAGCGAGGAGGGATTGCCGCGGTCTCGAATCCTTCGAAGATCAAGTCTCCACGGATATCCTAGTTCAAGCTTCCTAACCTGATCTGATGGCCAGGGGCGTACCTGTCGATCTGCTCCAGATGGCCAAGCGAGTTGGCCTGCAGTACGAAGCCACCAAGCACGAAGATCTATCCGGGGAGAAAGGTTTCTCCCTGGACAACGTCATCATCGACAGCTACGCCCCTGGCCATCCGGAGGGTTTGGCCCGGGGCCAGAACTACCCCGGCGGTAATGTTGTCTTTAATGACAAGGCGAGCCATCGAGCCTTTCATCGACGACACAGTGGAACTCTCAATGAAAGCACCAATGCCGGTGTCAAAACCGGAGGATCTCGGGTAGGGGGTCCCGAACTGTGCGTCTAGGATCGATGGTAACAGGAGACGGGGGACATGATGTTTACCTGTGTTCGGGCCCTCTCTATGGAGGTAATACCCTACATCCTGCTTGATTGATCTTGATGAATATGAGTATTACAAGAGTTGATCTACCACGAGATCGTAATGGCTAAACCCTAGAAGTCTAGCCTATATGAATATGGTAAAGAGCATATGCTTACCGGACTAACCCCTCCAGTTTATATAGACACATGGGGGATCTAGGGTTTACATGGAGTCGGTTACATAAGAAGGAATCTTCATAGTTGGTCGCCAAGCTTGCCTTCCACGCCAAGGAGAGTCCAATCCGGACTATGCTCTCCGGTTTATATAGACACCGGAGAGATCTAGGGTTACATGGAGTCAGTTACATAAGAAGGAATCTTCACAGCTGGCCGCCTAGCTTGCCTTCCACGCCAAGGAGAGTCCAATCCGGACACGAGTATGGTCTTCAGTCTTCATGTCTTCACAGGCCATCAGTCCGGCCCATGGATAACAGGCCTGACGCCCGAGGACCCCTTAGTCCAGGACTCCCTCAGCCGGGGAAATAAGATTCAACCCGGCCCCGCCATCCACTAACATCTTTGTGACCTTGAGGTTGCGGATTGTCGGGGAGACCAACAATGGCAAACACCCTACAACTGTGGTGCGACCAGGGTGATCCTCTTCATCAAAGATGATGGGCGTGCGGGACCACTTGAGAGGTTTCTGGGCCTCTGGCGCTGGTTCCACAACATTGACCTCTCGAGCCCATCGTTTAAGTTGGCGATGGGAGGTGTGCAAAGTTGCATCTCCATCAATGCATAGGCCGTCAGCGGCCTTCTAAAAATCTTGCTGACTGGTTTCCTCTTCATTCCCTCCATCACTAACATCATCATAGATTTCCTTCCCTTGGCCCCTGGCGGGTTTTCCTTGGTTCCGAAAGGTCTGCCGGGGCAATTTGCTTCACCGCCTCGGCCCTTACCGCTAGCAGTATTCTGACCTTTTTCCTTATCACACTTATCATACTCTGCCTTCTGTTTCTTGACAAGCTGCTCAACCTAATAACAGTCCTGAAGGTCATGGCCTTTGGTCCGGTGGATTTTGCAGTACGACCCATCACCTTTCCCCACTAATTCCGCAGCAGCGGCTTCCCGGCAGGCAGTGAACGCGGCAACTTCCTTGCTGGGGGCCTCAGTCTTGGCCTTCTTGCCGGTACTAGGTGTGCCCGAACCTTCTACAGTCATCACCGTCTTATCTCTTGGCTTCTTATTGCGCTTCTTGCCCTTCCTCTGACTGGTTGATTCATCTTCATCATGTGAATCAACATTGATGCAATCCTCCTCTCCGGGCAACTTCCTTCCTTCCTCCATCCGAGCACACTTATCCACCAGTGTGTATAGCTCCTTCACAGTCTTGGGCAACCGCACATTCATCTTAGAACGAATGTGAGGGTTGCGCACATTGGACTGGAAGGCTGCTATAACAGCTGCCGGATGGATATTTGGAATATTTCTATGAACTTTACCGATTCTCTGTAAATACTTACAGAGGGTTTCTCCTTCCTTCTGCTGGAGAAGCTATGGGTCGCTGGGTCTGCCGAGCTCTTGATGGTCACCGGTGAAGGCACCGATGAACTCGTGGCACAGGTCTGCCCATGACGAGATGGAGTTCTCCGGTAGGTGCATTAGCCAATATCTCACATTGGACTTCAGGGCCAACGGGAAATAGTTGGCAACACCTTCTCGTCTCTTTCCCCGACAGCCTGAACATCGATGGTGTAGATGCTCAGGAACTCTTCCGGGTTCAGCCTCCCATCATATTTCTCAGGTATCTCTGGCTTGAACGTGCGAACGGACGACCAACGGACTTGCCACAGCTCTCGTGTAAAGGCAGGGTAGCCGACCTCGAAGGGTAGGCACCGGCCAACACCGAGCGTAGGCTCGTCGACATTGAGACCACCGCACCCGTTGGTCGGGCAGAGGTCGTCGTGGCGCCGATCCATTATGATGCACGCGTCTCCCTGCCGCCTATCCTCCGGGGCTCGACGTTGGCCTGGACGTGCTCGAGGGTCGAAAGAGGCCATCGAGACGTCGTCGGGGTCTTGATTCAGCTGCGCCCGCGTCGGCTGCCGTGGTGGGGACTGCATGGTGGGGATGGCCCCCTCCATTCGGCCAGCAGTACGGGTGGTTGCTGTCGCTTGGGGAGGTCGTGGCGGGACAGCTCATCGTGAGCCCCTAGCCTTGGTGAAACCGAGTAGGCTCTGGATAGTGGCACACCATTCATCCATCTGCTCGGCCGCTGGTGGAAACCTCTGTAACAACTGAACTCGAGCCATGGCCTCCATGGCAGTGCTCGACATAGATGTTGATGACGTCGACCGCACGGTCGCCCGGCTCCTGATGGTGCCTGTGGCGGCAACGGCGGGGGCGCCGCGTCCACGTAGCTGTGGGATGACCACCTGGGCAACGGGGTCACGCGGCGGTGGTGCTCGAGGGTCAGCGGCTCCATCGAGCGTAGCGGCTTGGTCGACTTGTTCGGGAGGAGGCATGGCCGCGGTCGCTCCCGCAGTGGGGGCGGCCGGAGGGCAATGTTCACCCCGGACCGAGCGCCATTGTTTTCGTTGTGCTCGTCGGTGGGGGAGAGGGTGCAGACAGTTTGTGGAGCATGACCGCCAAGGCGTTGCTGATGTTGTCCTCCTCCGGTGTTTTCAGCCCCCATGTCAGCCGTAGGGGGAGTGGTGATGGCGCAACCTGCTCCGACCACACGCCTAGTAGCGTTCACGTCCTCGCTCGCCCCCGCATCCTCCGAGGCACTAGAGGCCGCGTGCAGCGGAGCCTTCGAGGTGGACAGATGGGCCGAAGGACCGGACGTCTTCTTCTTAGGCACCATGATCGAAGGCGTTGTCGAAGATGAAGATGGCAATGAAGATGACACTCTACGCATGCTTTCAGGTTCGCGCAAGCGCTCCCCCTACCTGGCGCGCCAAAGATGTCGCCGGATATCCTCGACCACGTATGAGACTGGGTGGCCCCTTGCTGGTTGATACGTCTCCAACGTATCTATAATTTTTGATTGTTCCATGTTATTATGTTATCTATTTTGGATGTTTAATGGGCTTTAATATACCTTTTTATATTATCTTCGGGACTAACCTATTAACCGAAGGCCCAGTGCAAATTGCTGTTTTTTTTTGCCTATTTCAGTGTTTCGCAGAAAAGGAATATCAAACGGAATCCAAACGAAATGAAACCTTCGCGAGGATCATTTTTGGAACAAACGCAATTCAGGAGACTTGGAGTGGACGTCAAAGAAGCAACGAGGAGGCTATGAGGCAGGGAGGCGCGCCCCCACCCTTGTGGGCCCCTCTAGCTCCACCGACCTACTTATTTCGCCTATATATACTCTTATACCCTGAAACCATCCAGGAGAGACATAAAACACTTTTTCCACCGCCGCAACCTTATGTACCCGTGAGATCCCATCTTGGGGCCTTTTCCGGCGCTCCGCCGGAGGGGGAATCGTTCATGGAGGGCTTCTACATCAACACCATAGCCTCTCCGATGATGTGTGAGTAGTTTACCACAGACCTTCGGATCCATAGTTATCAGCTAGATGGCTTCTTCTCTCTCTTTGGATCTCAATACAAAGTTCTCCTCGATCTTCTTGGAGATCTATTCGATGTAATACTTTTTGCGGTGTGTTTGTCGAGACCCGATGAATTGTGGGTTTATGATCAAGATTATCTATGAACAATATTAGATTCTTCTCTGGATTCTTATATGCATGATTTGATATCTTTGGAAGTCTCTTTGAATTATCGATTTAGTTTGGCCTACTAGATTGATCTTTCTTGCAATGGGAGAAGTACTTAGCTTTGGGTTCAACCTTGCGGTGTCCTTTCCCAAAGGATGTTAGGGCAGCAAGGCACGTATTGTATTGTTGCCATCGAGGATAAAAAGATGGGGTTTATATCATATTGCTTGAGTTTATCCCTCTACATCATGTTATCTTGCCTAATGTGTTATTCTGTTCTTATGAACTTAATACTCTAGATGCATGTTAGATAGCGGTTGATGTCTGGAGTAATAGTAGTAGATGCAGAATTGTTTCGGTCTACTTGTCACGGACGTGATGCCTATATACATGATCATGCCAAGATATTCTCATAACTATGCGCTTTTCTATCAATTGCTCGACAGTAATTTGTTCACCCACCGTAACATATGCTATCTTGAGAGAAACCACTAGGGAAACCTATGGCCCCCGGGTCTATTTTCCATCATATTAATCTCCCCTCAACTAGCTATTTCTGTCGCCGTTTGTTTTGCAACCTTTAATTTTCAATCTATACAACAAAAATACCAAAAATATTTATCTTATTATCTCTATCAGATCCCACATTTGCAAGTGGCCGTGAAGGGATTGACAACCCCTTTATCGCGTTGGTTGCAAGGTTCTTAATTGTTTGTGCAGGTACTAGGGATTTGCGTGTAGTCTTCTACTGGATTGATACCTTGGTTCTCAAAAACTGAGGGAAATACTTACGCTACTTTGCTGCATCACCCTTTCCTCTTCAAGGGAAAACCAAAGCATTCTCAAGAGGTAGCAAGAAGGATTTCTGGCGCCGTTGCCGGGGAGATCTACGCACAAGTCAAGACATACCAAGTACCCATCAAAAACTCTTATCCCTCACATTACATTATTTGCCATTTGCCTCTCGTTTTCCTCTCCCCCACTTGACACTTGCCATTTTATTCGCCCTTTTCCGTACGTCTCTTTTTGCTTACCTTTTGTGTGCTCGTTCTTTGTGCGATTTGCTGCCATCATGTCTGAAACTGGGGAGGTTATCATTGATAAGGATACTGGTAATAACATGGAAAACTTTGATGCTTTTGATGATCATCATGATGATCCTACTATTTTACACACTAAAAAGTTTCGGATTGGTAGTGGTAATATTATTGGAAAAGGAGTTATCCAAGATTTCTTTACTTGTGCCGGTGCCCTGCCCACTATGGGTGGGTCTATTCTTCATAGAACTAGTAGTCTCGCGGATGCTATATCTTTGCTCGTAGTTGAACTTGAAAGACAAATTATTCATATGCATCCTTGCATACAAAGAATTTTTCTAGAGTTTTCCAAATCGAGCATTCTTCTATTAAGCGCGCAGCTACTATCTTTTTGGCACATGAGTTCAGATTTATAATGAAAGAGGCCAATGAATTTTTTTCGCATTATAGGGTGGACGATGGTCGTCCTCCCATAGAAGCTATCCTTTTTAAACAAGAAGACTTAATGCATTCACGATCTTTAGATCATGTTGCTTATAAAGAAAACCTTAGAAAAAGGTTCCTACCGATGTTCTAGTTGATAGAATCTCTGAACTCAATGATGATTTTGCTATTCAGAACAATGGGTTCGGTTTTTCTCTTGAACAAAGGCTCATAACTTTTTGCCAAAAGAATGCTTATAATGATGAATTGATTGTGCAATATAAGGGGCCAAAGGAGGAACCCATACCTCCCAAGCTTGATCTTGGGGACTTTTGTCACATTAAATTTAGCCCTTTTGATTACTTTTGCTTGCAAAAAATAAAACTTGCTGCTGAACGTAGGGAATATGAGATGAGTTTTCGCGATTTTCCTTACCATTATTATGACAATACCTAGATCTGTTCTTGTTTTTATGCCTAGCTAGGGGCGTTAAACGATAGCGCTTGTTGGGAGGCAACCCAATTTTATTTTTCTTCCCTGCTTTTTGTTCCTGTTTAGTAATAAATATTTCATCTAGCCTCTGTTTATATGTGATTTTATTGTTTAATTTAGTGTTTGTGCCAAGTAGAACCAATAGGATCTTCTTGGGTGCTAAATGTTTGATCTTGAAAAAGACAGAAACTTTACGCTCATGAAAATAATTGTTAAAATTCACCAGAACGTGATAAAATACCAATTCGTTTTGCAGTAGATCAATATACAAATTATCAGGTTGTCCTAGTTTTTCAGAATTTTTGGAGTTCCATAGGTATTCGAACAAATCAGATTGCAACAGACTGTTTTGTTTTTGACAGATTCTGTTTTTCGTGTGTTGTTTGCTTATTTTGATGAATCTATGGCTAGTATCCGGGGGTGTGAACCATAGAGAAGTTGGAATACAGTAGGTTTAACACCAATATAAATAAAGAATGAGTTCATTACAGTACCTTAAAGTGGTGGTTTGTTTTATTTCGTTAACGGAGATCATGAGATTTTCTGTTGAGTTTTTTGTTGTGAAGTTTTCAAGTTTTTGGGTAAAGATTAGATGGATTTTGGAATAAGGAGTGGCTAGAGCCTAAGCTTGGGCATTCCCAAGGCACCCAAGGTAAAATTCAAGGACAACAAAAAGCCTAAGCTTGGGGATGCCCCGGAAGGCATCCCCTCTTTCGTCTTCGTCTATCGGTAACTTTACTTGAGGCTATATTTTTATTCACCACATGATATGTGTTTTGCTTGGAGCATCTTGTATTATTTGAGTCTTTGCTTTTTATTTTACCACAATCATCCTTTCTATACACACCTTTTGGGAGAGACACACATGAATCGGAATTTATTAGAATACTCTATGTGCTTCACTTATATCTTTTGAGCTAGATAATTTTGCTCTAGTACTTCACCTATGTCTTTTGGAGCACGGTGGTGGTTTTATTTTGTAGAAATTATTGATCTCTCATACTTCACTTATATTATTTTGAGAATCTTTTAGAACAGCATGGTTGTTTGCTTTGGCTATAAAATTAGTCCTAATATGACGGGCATCCAAGATGGGTATAATAAAAACTATCATATAGAGTGCATTAAATACTATGATAAATTTGATACTTGATAATGGTTTTGAGATATAAAGGTGGTAATGTTAGAGTTATGCTATTTGGGTAATTGTGAAATTGAGAAATACTTGTGTTAAGGTTGGCAAGTCCCGTAGCATGCACGTATGGTAAACATTGTGTGACAAATTTGAAGCATGGGGTGTTCTTTGATTGCTTTCCTTATGAGTAGCGGTGGGGACGAGCGATGGTCTTTTCCTACCAATCTATCCCCCTAGGGGCATGCGTAGTAGTACTTTGCTTCGAGGGCTAATAAACTTTTGCAATAAGTATATGAGTTATTTATGACTAATGTGAGTCCATGGATTATACACACTCTTACCTTTCCGCAATTTGCTAGCCTCTACGGTACCGTGCATTGCCCTTTCTCACCTTGAGAGTTGGTGCAAACTTCGCCGGTGCATCCAAACCCCGTGATATGATACGCTCTATCACACATAAGACTCCTTATATCTTCCTCAAAACAGCCACCATACCTACCTATTATGGCATTTCCATAGCCATTCCGAGATATATTGTCATGCAACTTTCCACCGTTCCGTTTATTATGACACGCTCCATCATTGTCATATTGCTTTGCATAATCATGTAGTTGGCATCGTATTTGTGGCAAAGCCACCTTTATAATTCTTTCATACATGTCACTCTTGATTCATTGCATATCCCGGTACACCGCCGGAGGCATTCACATAGAGTCATGTTTTGTTCTAAGTATCGAGTTATAATTCTTGAGTTGTAAGTAAATAGAAGTGTGATGATTTTCATCATTAGAGCATTGTCCCATGTGAGGAAAGGACGATGGAGACTATGTTTCCCCCACAAGTCGGGATGAGACTCCGGACTAAAAATAAAAAAATAAAAAAAGGAGGCCAAAGAAGCCCAAATAAAAGAAGAGGCCAAAGAAGCCCAAAATAAAAAATGAGAGAAAAAGAGAGAAGGGACAATGTTACTATCCTTTTTCCACACTTGTGCTTCAAAATAGCACCATGATCTTTATGATAGAGAGTTTCTTATATTGTCACTTTCATATACTAGTGGGAATCTTTCGTTATAGAACTTGGCTTGCATATTCAAATGATGGGCTTCCTCAAAATGCCCTAGGTCTTCGTGAGCAAGCAAGTTGGATGCACACCCACTTAGTTTCTTTTGATGAGCTTTCATACACTTATAGCTCTAGTGCATCCGTTGCATGGCAATCCCTACTCCTCGCATTGACATCTATTGATGGGCATCTCCATATCCCGTTGATTAGCCGCGTCAATGTGAGACTTTCTCCTTTTTTGTCTTCTCACATAACCCCTATCATCATACTCTACTCCACCCATAGTGCTATATCCATGGCTTGTGCTCATGTATTGCGTAAGGGTTGAAAAAGGTCAAGCGTTAAAAAGTATGAACCAATTGCTCGGCTTGTCATCGGGGTTGTGCATGATGGGAGCATTTTGTGTGACGAAAATGAAGCATGGACAAACTATATGATTTTGTAGGGATAAGCTTTCCTTGGCTATGTTATTTTGATAAAACATAATTGCTTGGTTAGTATGCTTGAAGTATTACTATTTTTATGTCAATATTAAACTTTTATCTTGAATTTTTTGGATCTGAACATTCATGCCACAATAAAGAGAATTACATTGAAAATTACGTTAGGTAGCATTCCACTTCAAGAATTCTGTATTTATCATTTACCTACTCAAGGACGAGCAGGAATTAAGCTTGGGGATGCTTGATACGTCTCCAACGTATCTATAATTCTGATTATTCCATGATATTATATTATCTGTTTTGGATGTTTAATGGGCTTTAATATACCTTTTTATATTATTTTTGGGACTAACCTATTAACCGAAGGCGCAGTGCAAATTGCTGTTTTTTTGCCTATTTCAGTGTTTCGCAGAAAAGGAATATCAAACATAATCCAAATGGAATGAAACCTTCACGAGGATCGTTTTTGGAACAAACGCAATCCACGAGACTTGGAGTGGACGTCAAGGAAGCAACGAGGCGGCCACGAGGCAGGGAGGCGCGCCCCCCACCCTTGTGGGCCCCTCGTAGCTCCACCGACCTATTTCTTTCGCCTATATATACTCTTATACCCTGAAACCATCCAGGAGAGCCACGAAACACTTTTTCCACCGCTGCAACCTTCTGTACCCGTGGGATCCCGTCTTGGGGACTTTTCCGGCGCTCCGCCGGAGGGGGAATCGATCACGGAGGGCTTTTACATGAACACCATAGCCTCTCTCATGATGTGTGAGTAGTTTACCACAGACCTTCGGGTCCATAGTTATTAGCTAGATGGCTTCTTCTCTCTCTTTGGATCTCAATACAAAGTTCTCCTCGATCTTCTTGGAGATCTATTCGATGTAATACTTTTGCGGTGTGTTTGTCAAGATCCGATGAATTGTGGGTTTATGATCAAGATTATCTATGAACAATATTTGATTCTTCTCTGAATTCTTGTATGCATGATTTGATATCTTTGCAAGTATCTTCGAATTATCGGTTTAGTTTGGCCTACTAGATTGATCTTTCTTGCAATGGGAGAAGTGCTTAGCTTTGGGTTCAATCTTGCGCTTTCCCAGTGACAGCAGGGGAAGCAAGGCACGTATTGTATTGTTGCCATCGAGGATAGAAAGATGGGGTTTATATCATATTGCTTGATTTTATCCCTCTACATCATGTCATATTGCCTAATGTGTTACTCTGTTCTTATGAACTTAATACACTAGATGCATGCTGGATAGCGGTCGATGTGTGGAGGTAGTAGATGCAGAATCGTTTCGGTCTACTTGTCATGGACGTGATGCCTATATACATGATCGTGCCTATATATTCTCATGACTATGCGCTTTTCTATCAATTGCTCGACATTAATTTGTTCACCCACCATAAAACAGGCTATCTTGAGAGAAGCCACTAGTGAAACCTACGGCTCCTGGTTCTATTTTCCATCATATTAATCTCCCGTCAACTAGCTATTTCTGTCGCTGTTTATTTTGCAATCTTTACAACAAAAATACCAAAAATATTTATCTTATTATCTCTATCAGATCTCACTTTTGCAAGTGGCCGTGAAGGGATTGACAACCTCTTTATCGCGTTGGTTGCAAGGTTCTGAATTGTTTGTGCAGGTACTAGGGATCTGCGTGTAGTCTCCTACTAGATTGATACCTTGGTTCTCAAAAACTGTGGGAAATACTTACGCCACTTTGCTGCATCACGCTTTCCTCTTCAAGGGAAAACCAACGCATACTCAAGAGGTAGCACTGGTTCGGTGGGGGGACGCCGCGCTGCCTCTTCATGAGGCCGAGCTCTCCCTGCGCCTGCTCCAGATCCCGCTTCAGTTCGGTGACTTTCTGCAAGGCGGCAAGAAGCAGCAAGACAAATTGCTTTATGCACACGAATGTTTATTGTTAGACCCTTGCGGATTATAATTGACCATCTGTTTGGTTTTTCTTTCCGAACACCAAATAGAGTATCAGGGGCTACTACCTATCGGGTGGTAATTTTACACATATTTATTACTTACCTCAAAGCCTGTCAAGAGGCTGGTGCAAGCTTCGGTTAGTCCGCTCTTGGCGGACGAAACCTTCCGAATCACCGAACTCATAAGAGTACGGTGCTCCTCATCTATGGAAGCGCCGCAAAGCGCTTCCATCAGACAATTCGGCGCCTCGGGCGCACCGGAAGTCCTTGATGCAGACGGCTTGCTCTCTCTGACGAGGGGCTGCCCGCCTGAGTCCGGAACCATTGAAGGTTCCGAGAAAGTGTTCGGCTGAGAGCCCGGCCTATTGTGGCTCTCACTGACACGATCCGCGAGGACCTTGAACCCTGCGTGTCCGACATCTGGGACACCGCCTTGGGGCATCTCTAGAGTCACCTCCCCCCGCTCGAGGAGCCTTTGGGACAACACTTTCGTGTCGTCCGCGGGTTGAGGAGTAGTGGCTGTCGGAAGCGAATTGATCTCCGAATCACTCAGGGATCCGGAGGAGGACACTTCGGGGTGAGCCCTGGCCGGACTGCAAATATGTTCGGCACTATGAGTATAAAAACCATGAAGTGAAACCATGATAGAATGCGGACACTTACGGTCGCACCGGGGGCTTCCCCCGGGCCAGCCACCCCTCCTCGCTGTAAGCGGCCGTGGCGGAATAGTCCGGAGGGGTTACCTTCCCCTTCTTGGATGCCCCAGCCTCCCCCTCCGGGGCGGCTCTTCTCTTCTTCTCCCCCTAGTGCGGGGAGGTGGAATTTCTTCTTGATTCCCCGCCTCATGGAGAGGAATCTGTCTCGTCGTCATCGCAGCAGTGGGTATAACGACCTTGTGCCAAGGGCCTTTCGCCCCTGGCCCGCCTCTCGGCCCCTCATCCTTTCCGGATGGGCGTCTTCTTCTTCTTCCTCCTCCCTTCATGGGAGGAGTCCGCCTCGTCATCTTGGACGAGGCTTACAAGACCCACGCCGGAGACCCTTTCGGATCCCCGGGGCCTTCTTCTCGGCCTTCTTCTCCGGCACCTTGTACGGTACCGGGACTAGCATCTCCGTCAGGAGAGCATCAGCTGGATCTTCTGGAAATGGAGTCGGACAGTCAATCTGCTCCGCTATCTTCACATAATCCTGAGGCAAATATACACAAATACTTCAAACTAACCCATGAATGTATTGGGAAAAACTAAACCCGGTGGTGGTCCCAAAACTCACCGGACTCGGGGGCCGCGCTGCATGAAGTCCGCGGTCCTCGAATGTGGGAGGAGGTACTTCCGAGGCCTTAAACAACTCCTTCCACATGTCTTTATGCTTCATGCCATAGAGCCTCTGAAGCGTCTGGTGTTCGGCCGGGGCGAACTCCCACAGATTGAATGCCCGCCTTTGACACGGCAGAATCCGGTGAACGAGCATGACCTGGATCACGTTGACAAGCTGGATGTTCTTGTCCTTCATGCTCTTGATGCAGGTTTGGAGTCCAGTCAGCTCTGTAGGTTCGCCCCAAGTCAGGCCCTTCTTTTTCCAGGAGGTGAGCCGCATGGGGGCTCCGGATCGGAACTCGGGTGCCGCCGCCCAGTTGGTGCCGCGTGGCTCGGTGATGTAGAACCACCTCGATTGCCACCCTTTTATGGTCTCCGCAAAAGAGCCGTCCAGCCAGGTGACGTTAGGCATCTTGCCCACCATGGCTCCTCCGCACTCCGCTTGCTGGCCGCGTACAATCTTCGGCTTCACGCAGAAGATTTGCAGCCACAGGCCGAAGTGAGGCCAGATGCGGAGGAAAGCCCCGCATACGACGATGAACACCGAGATGTTGAGGACGAAATTTGGGGCTAGATCGTGGAAATCTAGCACGTAGTAGAACATGAGCCCGCGGACGAAGGGGTGAAGTGGAAACCCCAGTCCACGGACGAAGTGGGCGACGAACATGACCCTCTCGTGGGGTCCCGGGGTCGGGATGACCTGCCCAGCATCCGGTAGCCGGTGCGCTATGTCTGCGGCCAAGTATCCGGCCGCCCGCAGATTTGCTATATGCTTCTCCTTGACGGTGGAAGCCACCCACTTGCCTCCTGCTCCGGGCATGTTTAGCTGTGCGGAGAAGACTTGGGCTTGGGTGCTGGAGCTCGAGGGGGCAAGAGTTGGCGAAGGAGGAAGAAGGCGTGGGTAAAAATGGGGAAATCTTATCCCTTTATAGAGGCGATGAAGGCGGTGCGCCTCCCCACTTGCCCGTTGGAAATCGCTTGCTTCCCAAGCGCCACGATTGATCATGTGGTGGGATTACCCATACCCGTATTGATAAGAATCCCGTGATAAGGGGACACGATCTCTGCTTCGACAAGACGTGTCAAAGAAACCGCTTTGCGATATGCGCTATGGCTAGTTGTGGGAAAACGGTTCGAATAATGACCCGACCATAATGACACGTCGCGTTGCCTAAAAAGCTGTCGGTAGATTGCATTTGTGAAATACCATTCTCTCTACGGTGGCATGTGAAGATCATTTTGTGGATCCGGACACGGTTCAAGTGTTCGCTAATTGCCTTGGAGTATTCAGAGAAGGAACCCGCCCTGCAATGCCGAAGACAAATACTTCGCGCCGGACTCATCGTCATTGAAGCCTGGTTCAGGGGCTACTGAGGGAGTCCTGGATTAGCGGGTATCCGGACAGCCGGACTGTGTATAACGTCCGGACTATTGAAGCGTGAAGATACAAGACTCAAGACCTCCACCCATGTCCGGATGGGACTTTCCTTGGCGTGGAAGGCAAGCTTGGCGATCCGGATATTATATTTCCTTCCTTGTAACCGACTCCATGTAAACCCTAGCCCTCTCCGATGTCTATATAAACCGGAGGGGTTAGTCCTTAGAAGGCCAATCACAATTACAATCATACCATCATAGGCTAGCTCTTAGGGTTTAGCCTCTACGATCTCGTGGTAGATCTACTCTTGTACTACCCATATCATCAATATTAATCAAGCAGGAAGTAGGGTTTTACCTCCATCGAGAGGGCGAACACAGGTAAACATCTGTGTCCCTTGCTTCCTGTTACCATCAGCCTTGACGCATAGATCGGGACCCCCTACCCGAGATCCGCCGGTTTTGACACCGATAACGATCCTTGTCAGTGATAAGTCGCGGCAGAGGCGCGATCTCCTGTGCCCGCTCCCGCGTCGGCACGTTGGGGAAGTTCAATGTTCTACGAGGCCACCGGAGGCGCCACGCCGCCGCGTCGTACGTGCGGGCGGCCTCATTGGCGGTGTCGAAATTGCCGAGGCCAAGGCGCATCCCATGGAACCGGATCTCGGCGGAGAAGCCGCCGGAGGGGCGCACTCGGACGCCGCGGTATCCCCAAGTTTCCCGGTGATGCGGCGGCATGGTGGCGTGGCAGCGGCGAGGCGATAAAGTGCGGGGAGAGAGCAGTGGCGAGGCACAGAGCGGGGAGAGAGCGGTGGCAAGGCACAGAGTGGTGGGAGGGCGTTGGATTTTATAAAGCGCGCCGGACGCCGCATAAAAACTAAGCATACGCCTTGGCCGCTTTTTTTCAGCAGCAATCCTTTCCTGACGTCTCTGCTATCTCTACTCTCTTCTCTACTGTTATATTTATTTTATATTTAATATTCATCTCTACTCTCTATTTTTTTCTCTACTCTTTCCCTACTCTTATAAAAAACAGAGTTGGTGATGATCATGTTCCTGCCATCCTGCAATATAGGCTATCCGATTTATATCCGACGGATAGGAAGGAAACTATGGCAATTTTGCAAAAAGATACCCACACCCCTCTCCGCATTTGCAAATAAGGCATTCCCTTGTTCATCCTTTTCTCCCACAAGATAAACTACTCATACAAATGCATCTTGATGCGTGCAACGCATGGGCATCTTGCTAGTTCTAAAAAACTATCCATCATTTGCCACACTATTGGTTGCAGATGAAATACCTACCCAAGCACAGCGCGATACAGGAGTGACGCACAATTACAAGCTGATATTCTGTTGGACAATGGAGTCTATAACCAATTACTTTTACGGGAACAATAGCACCCAGGAAATTTGAAGGGTAGGTATGAACAAAATTGGAACTGCACATGTACTGCTAAGTGATTCAATACACACATTACCAATCGAGGAGGAGAACGATGGTCGCGGCAGCCTCTGTGAGTCATGGTCGGCAACGGGAGTTAGTTCATTGTCCACGACGGTGGTGCTTCTGCGCTTGGCGTCGGCTTCCGGGAAGCAGATCCGAGACCGTGGAAGACGGTGCCGGGGAAGAGGCTCTGTGTACGACGACGACGGTGGACCGGCTCTAGTGCGACGTACCAGGTCATCGATGAGGCAGATGCGCTGTGGTGGACGAGTGCGCCGATGTAGAAGGGGAGGAGCATAAAGGCTGCGGTGCCGTGGAGAAGTTTATTTTGCAGTGGGGATAGAAAATGGGGAGTATTCAGGTGTACTACTCCGGGTGCCGGGGTGGGGTTGGCTGGGTAGGGTGAACCTGAAGTTACGAAAACAGCCCCCTACCAACCGTCATCCTTAGGCCTATTCTGAAGGCTATGATGGTAACTTCCCACTGCTCGAATCAGGGTCGCGGGAGATTTTCCCGCCGACCTCAAATTTTTGTGACACTCAACTCCCCGTGTGGCGTGTTGGGTGATTCGGCTAAGCAACTAGCGAGTAGTACTAGTGAACTTTGCATATTAGGTTTGACCGAAGTCAAACTTCCTAAAGTTTGACCAAGTTTATAGAAAAATATAAACATTTACCATAACAGATATGTATGATGTGAAAGTACATTCAGTAATGAATCTAATGGTATTTATTTGTTATTGTATATGTTAATATTTTTGTTATAAATTTCTGAGAGTTTACAAAACTTGACTTTGACCAATGCTAATACGCAGACTTAAATAAAAACGGAGGGTGTACACATTTGTTTTCTTAGTATGTAGTGAATTAATCATTTGTTGAAATTGTGAAATAAATATATTAGGCTACTGACTTCGAATGTAATGGTCTATACAATTCAATAGTTACAATCATTGTCGAATTCCAAGATGTATACGAGCTCTATAGTACTTCACAACATGCTCAAACTCCCATAATCCCAGTCAAATGACAATCAAAATGCATTTCATAGTTATTACTTTGTAGGATGCAACAAAACCAACAATAACTCTACATCAGCCATTATAAAAGCAACATTTTGAACATATCCCAATGTGTGAATGAAACATGCAGAGAGAGCTTGCGAAGATGGAGCAGATAGGGCGGGAAATATTGTATGTATGTGGACGAGAGAGTAGGAGACAAACCTAACGAAACAGAAAGAGGGAGATAGAGAGAGAAAGAGAGAGGAAGAAGTTAGGTCTGTGAGAAAGATATGTAATATACGTGAGATGCGTGTGCATCCGGATTCTATACACGTGGAAGGAGAAGAGACAACAGGTTTGATGAGAGAGCTGGAAAAACATGGACGAGAGGGGAAGGATCTCGTGGGTTGAGGGATTGATAAATTTGTGCGGGGGAGAGAGGGATTGGTAATTTTGTGCAAGAGAGAGATGGTGGGGGAGGAGTTAGTCAGCCATCGTCACATCATCCTGCTTCCAAATAGCCCCGCATTCTCTTGCGTAGTGTGGTCGCCGTCTTCGATCTCCTTGATGCCCTCTTTGAAGATTGAGGTGTTGTGCATGCTGGGGTGCGAAGAAGCACAAGCGAGAGTGGCCACCATATAACCTTGGATGGGGATGAATTGTGTGCTCGGGGGAGAGGTGTGTGTGTGATGTGTGTTGTATGTGTGAGTGTGTGTGTGTGTCAGATATTGAGAGAAAACAAACCTAAGGAGAGAAATGTGTGTGTATGTGACGGAAAGCTACTTGCTAAACAGGGTATTCACGAAGAGATTGTGCGTGCGAGATAGAGAGCGATGTGCGGGCCTTGAGGTGGGCAGGGGCCGGGTGAGGGTGTCAACATGTGCGCGTCAATGCATGTGTTACATGCGATCGTGCGAGGGACGGACGAATCGAGAGAGATGGTTGTTGTGTTACGGATGCTCCTCTCTCTCTCTCTCTCACACACACACACACACAAGTAAAATAGAAGACCGTTCTCTCATGTATAAACAACATATCGGCATCTGTCTATGTCTCACTCATGCATGATCATTTGCACATTCACACCTCTCTATGTCTCTATCACACGCACACCGTCTCCACATTGCCCTTCCGCCACAACACACATATGGACACATACACACGTTCTCTCTCAGTCACACACAAGGGGTTTTTGGTTTGAGACTAAGTTTGCCTAACGTTGCCACACCTAAGGTTAGGCAAGTTTGACAAACTTAGGTGGGTGTTTGGTTCAAGCCACACCTTAGGCAAGCCACATTAGGGTCCCACATTACATACACTCAAAAAGTGTGGCAAGATTCCCTTAGGCTTGCCAACTTGTGGCTCTCATTTTGAAGAACTACCTTAGGCAAGTGTGGCAACATTGTCTCTATGACAAGTGGGCCATAGGGGAAATAAAGTGTGGCAAGCCAACGTGTGGCAAAAACCAAACACATGCCAACTAAACTGTGGCTGCCAAATTTTGGCTTGGCAAACGATGGCTGGGAACCAAACAGCCCCAAAATCAGTATAAAAAACTAGGACGCACCTAAAACGTCCAAATCCAAATAAACACGAACTGGAGATAAATTCAAATATATGGAAATATTGTAGCATCAAGAACTTTTCTCGGAAAAAATTGAGTAATATTCGGGGATTGTTTTCACACACACAAAATGATTCGGTGGATGTCCTTCGAGCACGACACGGTGATGCACCGTTCGATGGACCGCGTGGCCGCGGTTCACGTGCTTGCATAGGATTCCGTATCGTGGCTGTGGTAACTAATAAAAGCACTGCATAAGTCTAATGTTTACGTGTACTAGTACAGTTTTCTTTTAAGTTTGACCAACCCTATATAAAACTAAACTAAGCTCCCATACGCGCACTCATCAATATGCCGCCGCCGCCGTTGCGCATGTCGGTGCCCGCCTGCTCCGGCCAACAATTTCTCGCCCATCACCGCCATGTCACCGCCAAGCCGAAGGCTCGCCCGCTCACGTCGTGTGCAGTCCCTCCTCACGATGCCGCCACGCTGCCAAGCCAGCGAGCAGCTGGTGGAGCCGCTGTTGGATTTCGGGTTCTGGCTGACCCTTAAGGTTCGAACTCTGGGGTGCGCACGGAGATCCAACCCTCCACCATCTCGTACCTCGCCGAATCGCAGGGACCTAAACTACTAAGAAGAACAGCACAAGAGACACGAGATTTATACTAGTTCGGGCCACCGTTGTGGTGTAATACCCTACTCTAGTTTGTGGTGTGGTGGATTGCCTCTTGGGCTGATGAGGAACAGTACAGGGAAGAACAGCCTCGCGAGGGTCTGCTCTTGGTGGGTGTGATGAACTGCTAGGTGGTGTCCCGTCGCTCTAGCTTGAGGATCGGTCCCTATCTCTGAGTGTGGCCACTCCTATTTATAGGCGCAGGCCCTGGGCCTCTTCCCAAATATTGAGCGGGAAGGGCGCCAACAATTGGCCATTTTGAAGGGGAATAGTGGGGTACACTTATCCTGACTAAAGTTGGTCCTCGCCTGCCAAAGGCTCTGGTGATGATGCCTGCTTGGGCTCCACGATGACTCCCTCCCTTCCAGCCGTTGGGGCTAGTCTTGGTCTTGTTGCACCGAAATGGGTGCCTTTGCTTGATGCTCTTGCCTGCGCTTGCTCCCTTTGCACCAAAGGGGAAAGGTGGGCGTTCTTGTGGCCGGGCGCCTGATCGCGCCCTTGGTCGTCATGGCTTGCGTCATGGGCACCTCGCGAGGTACCCTGCCTTGAACTCTCCGCCTCCTCATGAGCCAGCCTGACGAGGCCGTGCCCGAGGAAGCTCCTGGTCGTCCGCCCCGCGAGGCTTGGCCCCTCGCGAGGGTCTTGAGCTTGTGTTGATGAAGATGGGCTGTCCTGGGCCTCCTTTGAGCCACGCCGCAGGCCGCAGTCAGGCAAGTCTAGGGACCCCCGTTCCCAGAACGCCGACAGTACCCCCGGGCCCATGGCGCGCCCGAACTTTGCCGGGCAGAGAGGCGAAAGGGCAAGTCGAAGCATCGCGGGCCCTAACATCCTATGACCTTGGGCGGCGTGGCGGTTGATTGGGCGTGGGCACTTTGTTCCCCACGCCTCCTTATTTCGTGCCTTGCTAGGTGGACACGCTGCTGTACACATCTGTTCTCCTCTCTGCTGTCTGTGCGCTCCAGTCTTTCCCCCTCTCGAACTCCAGCTTCCGTTTCCAATCCAATCTCGAATCTCCCCCTCCTCTTTTCGATCGCCATGGCTCCGACGAAGAAGGGGAAAGGGAAGAAACATGTGCCTCCACCTCGCCGCATGCTGCCGGGCGGCCTCATTGCCGTCGAATTCGTCAATCATACTCAATCTAGAGGGCTTGGGAAAGGTTAGTTCGGCTCGCTACCTCCTTCAACGAATGCGGAGGGCGACGGCACCGACCCGTCCCCACTTCACCATCGACAGGATAGTCATCGAGGTCAGGTATTTTGCTGATGCCCTGTGGGCGGGGCTGGTTCCCCCCTTCTTCGATTTCTTCAATGTCGTGCTTTCCCACTATCATATCCACATGATGCATCTGGGTCCTGAGTCCATTACTCTCCTCTCGGTCTTCGCCTTCGTTTGCGAGGCAATGATGGGCATCCTTCCCTCGGTTGCCTTGCTGCGCCACTTCTTTTCTCTGCGCCTTTGTCGACCCCACTCAATGCTCGGCGTGCGTGAGCTTCGCCGCTACCGAGATAGCGGCCTCGAGGATCGACTTCAGCCTGCCTCCGCCAGCTGAGTTCCGCGAGAGGTGGATGTACGTGGATGTGGGGTGCCCAGCCCCGCTATCGGAGCCGACCTACTGCTGTCCCCAATTCAGCCGGGCCAGAGACGCTTTCAAGCCCTCGGCTCATCTTTGTCCGGCGCCGCTTCACGCTCCTCGAGGTCGCTGTCGTAATAACGCCCAAGGTGGTGAAGGAGTTCCTGACGCGCCGCATTGCTCCTCTCCAACGCCATTCCCACCGGATGTGGGCCTTCAGCGGGCCTGGTGATCGTATGAGGCTCCAGGAAGAAGACCTGGCGCCTGAAGCGCTAAGGAAAGTGCTCCTGGTCCTGACTGGCGACCCTAACCCCGGCGGCATCCGGCATGAAGGGGCCTTGCTATATCTCTGCTGGAACAGGGGTGATTTAGTGAACCAGATGCCTATCTTCGACGAATGGGGGCCGCGCCCCGCTGGTCTCCAGGGGCCTCGCGAGAATCCGGTGATGGTGACAGCCCTTCCAGTCGGCCAAGGCGGCTCCTCCTCGAGTGGCGAAGCAGGGAGGCACGAGCCGCCAGAGGTCAAGGGACCCGCCCGGGGTGACAGCGCCGGCGTTGCTCATGAGGGGCAGCTCGAGGCTCATGCCGCTGGCCGAGGGCGGCATCCACCGCCAGGCGCTTATGGTGGAGCCCCGAGGCCCCTGCTGCTTCTCTTGGTGAGGCGATCAGCAGGCGTCGGCGGACACCCTCGACGCTGGCTGCCTTGATGCTCCTCCTCGCCGCAGTGACCCCTCGCCAGATCTTGGGTCTTCAACCTGCGTGAACTTTGAGGCCCTCCGGAAGAGAAGGGAGGCCCTGGGCGATGATTACCCTTGTCGCCTGCTGAAGCGCAGGAAGTACTTCGCCACTGATGAGTAAGCCTTCTCCTTCTCCAGCTCCTGATTCTTCTGCTGCTTGTACTGACCCTTGCCTTGCAGGCCCCTTCCTGCCGAGCTCACGGAGACGGGAGAGGAGCCGTCCTCCCCGGCTTCACGCCCTCCCCCGTCCTTGAGTGCTCCATGCAGTGGAGCCCTTGTGGTGAGGGAGATCGGGGAGGTGAACCGTCCCGAGGCGCGTCGTGGCCCCGCGCGCCTTGCGATCCTTCCTCGCGAGCCTTCCCGTGGCATAGCTAGCCTGCCAGGGCTTCTCGCCTAGTCACGGACGGCGATTGGCTGAGGCGCTTCATCGCGCCTCGTCTGGGATGGGCTGGCCCTGTGCGGGCTTCTGGCGCGGGCGTGCTGGCCGTCCGCGAGGGTGCCAGCCCCTGCCCGGGAGGGGGAGTGCTGATTCAGGTTCTGGCTCCGGCGCCCGTCTAGGGCGGTTGATGGTGTGGAGGACGTGCTCGAGCGTGCCCGGGAGCGCCGCGCCCTTCGCCAAGGATTTCTTCGAAGGTCGGCTGACGCGGTGAGCCTTCTTGGTGAAGAGCTTGCCGATGAAGATGCGCGCCTTGAGGCCGAGGGCCTGCGCCTGGCCGCAGAGAGGAGTGAGCTGGAGGGCGCTGCGCCGCCTTTGCGCGCCACCGGGCCGCGATCTTGTTGATGAAGAGGCCAAGGCTTCGCTGGCAACCTCTCGGGAGGCCTGTTCTCGGGCCGTCGAGGAGGCCCGGGCAGCTAACAGGCGGCGAGAGGCGGCGGAGGAGCGGGCACGGGAACTCCTGGCTCGGTGCCACTCACTGGAGGAGCAAGTGGAGCTACGCGAGGCAGCCCTTGCATCGATGAAGGTGGCCTCCTGCGACCCGGTGGAGCTCCAGAAGCGTGAGGAGGCGCTGATGCTTGAAGCCGCCGAACGCGCGCGCGAGTACGAGCGCTTGGAGACGAGGTAGCGCTTGGCGGCGCAGGCAGAGGATGAGGTCGCGGCACGGGAAGCCCGCGTCCTGGAGGAGGTCGGACGCCGAGTGGCGGCGGCGCGCTCGAACCTCGAGCGCGAGTTTGAGGAGCGGCTGGGGTTGATCAAGGCCGAGGCTGAGGGCAGGACTGCTGCCTTGAGGGCCAAGCTGGAGGAGGCGACGCGGCGGGCCGATGCTCTTCGGGCCGCCCTCGAGGTGGCGCAGAGGGAGTCCACCACCTCTCAGGCCGAGGCGCTCCTCCTTCGCCAACGGGTGGAGGAGGCCGAGGCTGTCGCGCGCCAGAACATAGACGAGATGCGTCAGCGGAGAATCCTGGAGCATGAGCACCATCCCATGCTCGCCACTCTCCGGGAAAGAGCTAACGCAGCCTTGGGTAATATCTGCGAGGTGGCAGTAGGTGAGCCGCACGCGGTTAACTACGCCGGCAACCTTCAGTTCTTCACCGACGTGGTGGCGCGGCTGGAGGCGCGGTCGGTCAGGGCCAACAGGTTGGTGGAGGAGAGGAGCCGCGCGCTGCTCGGGCGCCTTTTTCGTGTCTTCAGCCATCTCGGTACATGGACCCCACTTTGATTTTGACGCAGCCATCGCCCCGATTCCCCAGGCCGTCCGGGCGAAGGCGACCTTGGGTGGAAGACAACATGGATTCCCTCGTCCGGCCTTCGCCCGGACGACGACGGCGTGGTCGTGGCCGCTGATGAGGGCGGCGTGGTGAACGGCCCAGACGCCACCGACGATCACGCAGACAGCGACGGCGAGGCCAGCGATGCCAGCAACGGCTCGGTAGGTGCTTCTGAGGACGCATTGGGGGATTTATCCGACTAATCATGTGTTGTCCCTGTTCTGTTACCCTGCATGAATAGAACTCAGGTTTTGGCCTGATGGCTGTGAGAGCTTTTGGGAGGGGGAGCCCCTCATGTAAAACTTGTGTTCATCGTATTAGCAGGTGTTACATCGCCCATACGCCCGCGCCAAGTGGTTGGCTGAGCGACGTGCTGGTTGACTGGTTTACCTTTGTTTCGTATGAGCCCTGAGATAGCCTGTGGGAGGCTGAGGTGATCTGAGTGCCTCCTGATCGAATCTGTAGGACCTGCAGTAAAAACCCTCCGGAGAGGATGCGGCGGCGACAGGCTGGGCTGCGCGCAAGCTAGGCCTGGCCCGGCTCGCGAGGGGCTCGCGAGGGGAGGCAGCTGAGGCGGAGTTGTAACCGAAACACGAGAGATTTGCTCGAACAAGACTAAGCACCCCTTCCCCGAACACACGCAACTCTCAAATTCGAATCCAACTTAAATCCAGCGGGGGAAAGCGACAATCAAATGGAAGGGCGAAGAAAGCAGAAGAAAAGCCGCGTCCGGCACCTAGTCTAGTCTTGGACGTCTTCTCACCAAATAAGGAGCTAAGTGCTGCCACTGGGCATGGGAGGGAGCCCAGGGCTCGAGGCCGGCACCTCGAGACTCGGGCGTGTACAGCCCCACTCATTATTACGTGAGAGTGTCAACGGGGCGGCGAGCTTCACAGGCACTGGGCCTTCTTCATAGGTACCGGCCTTGCTTCATATCACCAGACGAGGGCCCCGCCTTGCGCCACACTTTAGTGCCACCAACGACGACTGGAAACCAGGACGTCGCCGGTGGGGTAGAGCGGTCGCCAGCGGTTCCCCCGACGACCACGGGTCCTCCGCCAGGGGCAGGCCCTGAGGCACCTCCCCAGCAGAGGGCCTACGTCCTGAGAACGCCTTGCTCCGAACACCGCGGTGGTGATGTCGGATCTCTGCCCCTCTCCGGCAGCCCCCTGCGCCCCCTCCCAAAGGGGTAGGAGACTGCGGGAGCGGGGCAGCCGCTCGTCGTGGCGACCTGTACCTCCTGCGACCTATGGTTAGCGTATGTTTTCTCTTGAGGAAGTAGCGGTACCCGATAATCGTCGCCCCCGGCGTGACCAGTGAGACCGTCTCGAGGCTCCTGGAAGAGCGCGGCTTCTGGCGCCTCATCCCCAGCTTGGGCTGAGGAGGCGAGTCTTGTTCTCCCTCATGCGGGTGCCCTTGGTCCATCATGTGGGGCACGATTCTTCGGCGCCATCATCCCGAAGGCCACGCCAGAGTCTTGGCGTGCCTTGCTGCTCGCTTGTGCGCCCCGTGGGGTGGTGGCGGCGCGTCCACCAGGCGTGAGTTACGCCGAGCCCTTCTTCTCCGCGGGCCGGGGCGGGGCAACTCGCCGCGGCCCGGCTACCGACAGCTTCGCCGGTGTTGGAGTAGCTTTGGAGCCTGCGGGCGCGCGTGGAGCCCCCGTGCGGGCCGCCCTCGGCCTGAGATGGAAGCTGGGTGCAGAAGGGGTAAGCCCCCGAGGCGGCGAAGCCCAGGAGCTCTGCCACCCGCTCCATTAGCACGTCGCGGCCGCTCTCCAGCAGCCTGCACTGCAGCAGCTCTCGGGCCACCGTGAGCGCGGCCCTCGAGTTCGCTTTGCTCGGCGGGTGTACGGTGATGTGGTCGTGGCGTGATTGGAGGCCCTTCTTGCCGATCAGCGCCGCCACGGGCGTGAGAGCCGCGAAGCCTGTCGCGTCGCCCGCTGCCATGACGCCCTGCGGACCGCGAGCTGCCTAGGGCACGGGTCGCCCGAGGCGAAGCGGCTCTGCATGGGCGGGCCACGCCGCCTAAGGATCTGGGTTGCCCGCAGGTCGCCGGGACATGGTGGTGGCGCTGACGGGACACGAGGTGGCAGAAGGTGGATTCCGGCGCACCCCTACCTGGCGCGCCAAATGTCGAATTTTGGGTTCCGGCTGACCCTTAAGGTTTGAACTCTGGGGTGCGCGCGGAGATCCAACCCTCCACCGTCTCGTACCTCGCCAAATCGCAGGGACCTAAACTACTAAGAAGAACAGCACAAGAGACACGAGATTTATACTAGTTCGGGCCACCGTTGTGGTGTAATACCCTACTCTAGTTTGTGGTGTCTTTGGATTGCCTCTTGGGCTGATGAGGAACAAGTCAGGAAGAACAACCTCGCGAGTGCTCTTGGTGGGTGTGATGAACTACTAGGTGGTGTCCCGTTGCTCTAACTTGAGGATCGGTCCCTATCTTTGAGTGTGGCCACTCCTATTTATAGGCGCAGGCCCTGGGCCTCATCCCAAATATTGAGCGGGAAGGGCGCCAACAATTGGCCATTTTGAAGGGGAACAACGGGTGCACTTATCCTGACTAAAGTTGGTCCTCGCCTGCCAAAGGCTCTGGTGATGATGCCTGCTTGGGCTCCACGATGACTCCCTCCCTTCCAGCCGTTGGGGCTGGTCTTGGTCTTGTTGCACCGAAACGGGTGCCTTTGCTTGATGCTCTTGCCTGCGCTTGCTCCCTTTGCACCAAAGGGGAAAGGTGGACGCTGCACGGGCTGGCGCCCGACTGGCGTCCTTGGTCGTCATGGCTTGCGTCATGGGCACCTTGCGAGGTACCTTGCCTTGAACTCTCCGCCTCCTCATGAGCCAGCCTGACGAGGCCGTGTGCTCGAGGAAGCCTCTGGTCGTCCGCCTCATGAGGCTGGGCCCCTCGCGAGGGTCTTGAGCTTGTGTTGATGAAGATGGGCTGTCCTGGGCCTCCTTTGAGCCACGCCGCAGGCCGCAGGCAGGCAAGTCTGGGGACCCCCGTTCCCAGAACGCCGACAGCCGCGTCTATGCACACAACGTACGAAGAGGAGGACGAGCGCGTGCTCCAGCACACCGGCGAGGAGGAACTAGCGTGTCATTGTCGTCTCCACCCGCACGGAGGAGACGCGCATGGTGGCTGTCGCGGCGGAAGCCGGTCGCGCGCGTCGAGCCTGCAAACCGGGTGCGGACGCGGAATCTACCTTCGAGACCTTGAATGCCACGTGGATCCTGCAATCTGAAGGAGCAATTTGAGTCAGTCGACTCTTTTGAGCCGTTTGATGCAACATGGATGGCTAGAAGGACTTCTTCAACCTCCAAAATAGATGCATGGTTCATCTTCTCCGCCCGCCACACGCCTAACCGCCTGCCGCCGCCGCCACGCCCTCCCCTGAACCGTCTGCCACCGCCATGCTCCCCCCACCCCCGCCATCCTTTTAACCCCGGGCACGATCCATTTTTTCCGGCAAACTGCATTCCACACCCAACACTCATAAGATAGATCATGGGCACCCTGCCGTCTTCTTCCTTCACTCCGTCAAACTTCTTTCATAAACGACTGACCCAAATTATACTACTAGTACGAACGTATTAACTACAGTAGGAACATGAAGATATGAGCAGTAGTACCAACTGCAAGAAGAACAGTAGTAAGACATAGTACTAGTACTCATCATGCGTACTAAAGAGTTCAAATAACGAGAAAGAACATAAACATAGTTACATTGGGGCCTCAAAGACAACACACCCTTGAAAATAAACTAAGCAACTAGTCCGCTTGACACTGAAGTAGAACCAGCATGAGCGACGGCACTGCCACCTACTCGGAGTCTGAGTCCACGTCATCGACTTTGTCCTCGTCCCTCTTCCTCTTCGCTGATGCTTCTTTGCTTGAACCGGACACTAGGCTCTGCTTCTTCATCCAACCCTTGTAGATATTTAAACAAAGGTAGGCATCCATTGCTGCGTACATGATGTGATCTTCATCTAATGTCTTCGACTCCCATGCATGATGAAACTCGTGATGAGGTTTCTTCAGTTTAGCGTACGAACGATCAATCATGGCTGCTGCCAGGGTCAACATTGAACGCTGAGAGGAGGACACCAGCCCTTCCTTCTAGAGGTCGAAGGGGTCGCCTACAACGAGGCCTATCCGACCCAGGATTTCCTTGTCATTCCTAAAGTCTACCGTAATGAATTTGACTCGGCCGCCCTTGAGGAACTTCTTAAATTCCTCGCACTCAACGTCAGCATGGCATATGTGGTAGACCAATCATAAGTCATGCACGCAAACCTGGATCATGGCGGGCTTCTTCTTCTCTGCCTCCTTTAGTTTCTTCTCGCTTCCCAAGACTGTGGTGTACTCAACATCTAGCCTAGCGACCCACTCATCATTTGAGTTTTCGAACATGCGTTTGAAGCGAGTAAGGCATTCTTTCACTGTTGCGGAAGAACGGGTGTAGATGACGTCGAACTCATCGCTGGTGATGGTTCTAACGTTGTACTCACCGCCGATCATGGAAAAATATCAATATCTACAATACTGATTATAATGAGTACTCCCTCCGTCTAGGTGTGTAAGTCATCTTACGAAAACCAAATAATCCCAAAACACTTAGGCGTGGTGCATTAACTTATATCTCGTTTCTTGTTTATTGACATATCAGCCAATAAGATATGTGGGTTGTGCATGATTTTAATGACTTGAGACTACCAAACATGACATGCAGTGGTTAGTTCATTGCATGCACGTCGATGAGTTTGTTCTCTCGTTTTCCCCTCCTCCTTGGTCACGGTGCACAATCTAAGATGACTTACTCACCTAGACGGAGGGAGTATAAAGCACCTCTTGGGTGGGTTAGATTTTTTTGGGTTAGTTGAGTTCAAACTAACCCAAACTAACTCTAACACATGGATCCAAATAGGGCCAAGGTTAGCTATTAGAGTACTACTACCTCCCTTCTAGTTTAAAGGGCTCGATTCAAAATTTTGACCTACTCTTAGAAAGATAGAGCCGGTGGAATAGTTTTTGTAGTTCTTCACAAAAAATGCGTTTACCAATGCATGCATGAACACTAGTTACTCTAACCCCCCTCTCTTCTTCAATTCTTTGCCACATCAGCATGTTTGCTATTCCCGTGTGTATGATACCAGCTAAGATACCACCATTATAGCTAGCCTTAATCATCGCATGCAATAATTTAGTGCACCTTGAAATATGAACATGTGTGGGGCGTGTATGTTTTTAATGACTTGAGACTATACCTAGCCCGGCATGCAAGATGAGATTTATTATGCACCGTTCCCCAAACCCGCAGGAACCCCATTCGTCTCCAAATCTTTTCCTCTCCATGTGTGGAAACAATATGCCTGCCAGACTCTCCTTCTCCCTCCGACGGTCCCACCACTCCACCCCGTGTGGAAAAAAAATCTGCATGCATGACTCTCCTCCCCCGCGCTCGTCCAATCCGTTGTGACCAGCAATATTTCCACCCCTTCCCTCCCCCGTAATTTACTCCAACAAATATGCCCACGTAGCTGTTACTTAACTGCAGGTGCATTGGGTCACTGACATATGGGCCCCAGCGAGTGCAGCCCACATGTCGGTGGCAAGCTGAACCTGATTAAATCGATGCAACTTCGATCCATATCTTACGTAGGTGTGCCATTGCTCGCTATAAATACTGCACCTCCCATGACATCGCTATCTCCTCCCCCTCATGTTCACGTTCACATTCATCGCTATCTCCTCCCCCTCCTTGGCTCCCTCTCACGTCGACCACCATGGCATCGCCCCTCCCAAGCCCTAGGCACCCCTCGCTGCACCGCGCGGACGGTCACGCGTCGCTGTTCCGTTCCTCGCCGCCACTAGTCGAGGAGGACGCGTTGGTGTTCCGCTCCTCATCGCGACGCGATGCGTCGCCGTTCCGTTCCTCGCCACCACTAGTCGAGGAGGACGCGTCGGCATTCCGCTCGTTGCCACGACGTGACGCGTCGCCGTTCCGTTCCTCGCCGCCACTAGTCGAGGAGGACGCGTCGGCGTTCCGCTCCTTGCAGCGATGCGTCGAGGTGGATGCGTTGGCGTTCCCAATCTCGCCAGCATGCGCGTCGGAGGACACGTCGGCTCCCCGCTACGAGGAGAACGCCGTGCCGCCTGCCGAGCCCCCCAACCTTGAGGAGCTTTGGAAAGAAATGGATGTCGCCTTGTGGGAGGCTTTGCCTCCAGCAGAGCGCGCCAAAATAGAGGCGGAGAAGAAGGCCGAGGAAGAGAAGCGCACCGTGGAACAAGCTTCCTGGGAGGCCTATGTCGCGTCCGAGACAGTCAGGCAATTGGCTCTTTGGCAGAAGGCTCATGTGAGGGCCGTGAGGGTGGCGGAGGACGCCTGTGCCGACGCCCTGAGTGCAGTTGGGCCCAAGCGCCTCATCTACGCTTGGCGGTACGTGGACCGGGTGCTTGCTTCTAGCAAGGAGGAGTACCTGTTGGCGCCGGATCACCACACCGGTGAGATTGCGC
The DNA here is from genome assembly GCA_021605145.1 of Aegilops bicornis. Lineage (NCBI taxonomy): Eukaryota > Viridiplantae > Streptophyta > Magnoliopsida > Poales > Poaceae > Aegilops > Aegilops bicornis. Next base: position 192,317,842 of record CM038673.1, on the reverse strand, counting down.
TCGCCCGCTGGCAAGCCGCCAATCAGCAGCTCACGAGTTGCGAGGCTGAGGAAGAGGCGTTGTGTCGGCGCGCTGGGAAACGGCCGCGCACCAGGGTACTCGTGGCGCGCCGCAAGCGCTCGTGCGAGCGCCGTGGCTTTTAGGAGGAGTATAATTTTTGTTTTGTAAGGCGGTCTCATTAGTTTTGGGACGCAAATGATAAATCCCGGACGTTCAGGAATTATTAGCGTCCTTAATTAAGTATGTAAAAGGGAAAGTTTGGAAACCTTGTGTATTCGTACACATTTTGCAAATACGTGCATATAGCACAAACTTTACTATATACTATCGCACTACACATCTCTCTCAATATATGCTTGCAGATTGTGCTACTCCCTCCGTCCAGGTCAATAAGTCATCTTTGGTTGTGCACCGTGACCAAGAAGGAGGGAAGACTTATACACCTAGACGGGGGAGTACTACTATTACTTATGTACGTGCAAATGCACGTTTTAACATTACGATGCGTTTTTTGTAAAAGTAGAAAAAACAGCACTGGTCAAGCTTGTGAAACGATTCAATGCAAAAACAAATGCAAAAATGCTCGTTTGATTGTTTACTTTTAGCTTCCTTCTCTGTTGGTTCTGTCGTACTTTGTACGGAGTATCTCACTGGTTGGAAAGGCATGCAAATTCCCAAACCGCTTGCTACACCCTGTATCGAATTTTTTGCCTAACAAGTTGTGCCGTGCAACTGGAATTATAACTTGAGTACTACTACTAGTAGGAGTACCAGGGGCCAGTTCTTTTAGGCTTCTAGATTAGTAATCCCATAACTACTACCTCCGTCCTGGTTTATTGGTCCCCATTGTGTACATGTCAAATCTTGATTATAAATTTAACTAATGAAATGTTAGTGCATGTCACATGCACTAACATTTTATCAGTTGAATCTTTGGTCAAAATTTAGCACAAATTACAATGGTGAGGAATAAACCAGGACGGAGGTACTACTAGTAGTAGTTTAGAAGCCCAAATAAATGAGTGAGGCGCCTTAATGTTACTCTCCACTGTGACTAGTATTATGGGAAAAGTTGGGGAAGCCGCCAAAAGAACTGGCCCTAGGGGTAGTAGCTAGGGATACTAGGAGTAATAGCTTGGGATCGAGTGTGCGAGATGAACCGGAGAAAGTAAATGCAGAGAGATGAAATGCAAAAAATACGGAGGGATGTGATGGTTGCTTGTCCGTTTATTTTACCAGGCCACTTATTACTGGGAGTGGTTGGGTTTTGTGATATGACGGCTTTACTACCGCGCCACGAGCAGAGTGAGACTCCTGTGCAGCGCCACCCTCTACACTAGTACTACTACATCGGTCGTGGTTTATCCCCCATTGAATTTGACTGAAGATTTAGCTGACAAAATGTTAGTGCATGTCAACAAAAACAATATCGTTGGATTCGTATTTGAACATAGTTTTCAATGATATAATTTTAGGTGACATGCATCATCATTTATCGTACTATATATAATGTTAGTTCAATTTTTGGTCGCACTAATCTATAGTAAGGTGCCCGTGCATTGCACGGAAGAGTGAAATGCAATGATCGGGGAGTTGTTTATTTTGACAAAGGATGTGGGGGTCATCTCATGTGTAACGGGTATCGATAGGTTTGTTCGGATATTATTTCATTTCTAGAGCTCACACACATCCGGGTGAAATAGATAAAAAAAGTATCTTTTGCAAACAAAAGCGTTTAACTGTTCAACCTGCATCCAAAACTTGTGAAGAAATAACTCTTATTGTGCTTTGCAGGAAATGATCTTCAAGAATTAGTTTTTGAGTATCCATTGTTATACATGTTGGCTATAGATGACACGGCACTTTCTTATAGTCAACAGTTGGCTATACTATTTAAGTATTAACCATGCCCTTATACACCTAGACGGAGACAGATGACTTGGACGGGGGTAGAGGATATGTAAGAAATGGTTCATCATAAGTCTTTCACCAGTACTGTAGTAAAAATTCATACATGGAAGATTCTAGACTAAACCATAAATGGATACACTTTTATTCATGCGCGATACTCCAATAGAGCAAGATCATGCATGGAAGTCTCCACATGCTTAGACAACAGATTACATTGAGCGAAGACTAATGATCAACATTTAACTGGATAATGCAGATGTCAAGGTGAACCTCCTTGGAGTCCCCGTGCACATTGTTGGGGGTCAAATAATACCGTGCGTCTTCCATGTCCACATCGGCGGGAAAGTCCCAGCTCGGCAGAGTCCAAGTCAGCTTGGCGTAGCCAGTGTCGCCTGTCGGCGTTCTGGGAACGGGGGTCCCATACTTGCTTGCCTGCGGCCCACGGCGTGGCTAAGCAGCAGGTCGTACGACCCATCTTCATCAACAAGGCATCCAAGACCCTCGCAAGGGGCCAAGCCTCGTGAGGTGGATGAAACAAGACTTCCTCTGGAGTGGCCTAGCTAGGCAGGCTCACGAGGAGCGGAGATATCAAGGCAGGGCAAACCTCACGAGGCTCTCGTGACGTGAGCCATGACGAACGGTGCCAGGCGGGTGCCAGGCGGGCGCCAGCGTGCGCAGCATCCTCATTTCCTCTTTGGTGCTAAGGAGGCAAGCGCGGACGAAGAGTACTGAGGCATCAGGCAAAAGTTGCCATATTGGTGCAACAAGACCAAGACCAGGAGGGCAGCAAGGTGGAAGTCATCGTGGAGCCCAAGACGGCGTCACCACACAGAGATTTTCGCAGGCGAAGACCGCTTTTGTGAGGATAGCTTATACTAGCTGTCCCCCTTCAAATTTGCCCTCCATCGTTGGCTCCCTTCCCGCTCAACATTTGGGAAGAGGACCAGGGCCTATATAAGTAGAGCTAGCCACCACAGTAGAGGCATCTCATCTTAGCTTGATCCATTCCGATCGAGAGCCTAGCCACAAGAACACCTCAACCTCAGGAGGCTATTCTTCCCTTGTACTACTCATCATCAGCCCAAGAGGCAATCCACCACCACCACACCGGAGTAGGGTATTACACCTGGCGGTGGCCCAACCCAAGATAAACCCTGTGTCTCTTTGTATTGTGAGTTCGACGAGTTTGCCTGCAAGATCTTAGCGAGCTAGAGCATAGATCGGTAGGAGGGATAGACTTCGTGCGCACCCTGGTGTTTGAACCTTAAGGGTTTGCCGGAACCCCAAATCCAACAATTGGCGTGCCAGGTAGGGGTGCGCCGTAGTTTCCCTTCCGTCGGTTCGTTTCTCCATCGCTCTGTCGTTTCCATGGCGGACGCTCGCCGTGCTCGAGCTGAGCGTCAGGCTGCCCTCTCCGCCCGCGTCGCTCAGACGGCTCCCGTAGGCGGGCCACCTCGTCGTTCTTCGTATCCAGTCGCCAACGCTGCCATCGGCCCAGTGGGGAACGAGCAGCAGGCGTCCTTGCTGCATCCTTTGGTGCGGCAGGATGGCCGCACCGCTACTCCGTCGCTCACCCCTGCTGGTTCTTCGTCTCACGCACACCGCGCTCCCATGGAGGCACGGGCTGCACTCCTCGCGGCGAACGAGCTCCTACGTTACCGCCCCATCGATGACCTCTACAAGGAGTGGCTCGACCGCATCACCGAGCTCGTCCACACCGCAGGGGGCTCTCCGGCGCCGTCCCACTCTCTGCCTCCCCCTCAACCAGCCGCGGGCGACGGGGCTCGTGGCATGCCTCCACCGCCTCAACCCCAAGATGGTGCCTTGGCACCTGTGCACGCACCTCATGGGCGTGATCCACCACGCCCGGCGCCAGCGTGAAGAAAGAAGCTGCCAAGAAATCCCGGCCTTGAGAAGCTGCACGGCGCTCCCGCGCCACCTCATCAAGAGCGCTACGCCCGCAGCGGCGCAGCCGCGAACCCGCCAAGACCAAGCTCCACCCCGAAGCGGGCCCGGCAACCACAGCGGCTGCCGCGCTTCACCCCGAAGCTACGTGGCGTCGCTGGCTGTGCAAGTTCAAGCCAGATCTGCCTCCTCGCTACGACAAAGACCGCCGACCCGTGGAGTTCCTGCAACTCTACGAGCTGAGCATCGAAGCAGCCAACGGCGACGAAAAAGTCATGGCGAACTGGTTTCCCATGGCTCTCAAGGATGGGGCCCGCTCTTGGCTCCTGAACCTGCAGCACGGCTCGATCTCCTCCTGGGACGAGATGCGCGACCGCTTCGTCGCCAACTTCCAGGGCACTCGCGACCGCCCACCGGCCGCGGGCGATCTACGCCGCATCAAGCAACAGCTAGGAGAAACCCTCCAGAAGTACATCCAGCGCTTCAATAACATCCGCCTCAAGATCCCCAAGGTCACGGACGAGGCCATCATCTCCATGTTCTCTGACGGTGCCCGTGACGTCAAGATGAAGGAAGAGCTTGCTATCCACGAGGAGCTCTGCACCTCTCAGGAGCTGTTCAACCTGGCGACCAAGGCCAAGGACGTGAAGCGCAAAGAGGCAGTGGTGGTCGTACCGGAGCCCGACACCAAGGGAGGCAGAGATCAGCCTGAGTCATTTAAGAACGGCCGATCGTTCTGCGCCTTCCACAACCTGAAAACCCATAACACCAGCGACTGCCAAGAGCTCAGAGCCATACAAGAAGGACGCTACGGTCGACGCCCCAAGCGCAACGACTGGGGCTACGGCCGCGGAGGAGGACGTGGAGGCGGACGCTGGGATGACCGTGGCTCGTGCCAGGACTAGCGCGACCGGCCTCGTGAGGACCGCTGGCAGGACCAACCTCGCGAGGGCACCTGGAGGGACCCGCCTCGTGAGGATCGCTCTCAGGGCAACACCGGTCTTCCCCCACTGCTGCCACCAAGAAGGAACGACGACCACCACCAGGACGAGGGGGTTGGGGGCTTCCAGGAGCCGCGTGCGATCGCTTGCATCTTGGGTGGTTCTAAGGCCCCAGCCTCTCAGCGCATCTTCAAACAGTTTGCTCACGAAGTGAATGCGGCGCTCCCCAAGCTCGAGGCCACGCGCCCGCTCAGGTGGTCTCAATGCGCCATCACCTTCAACTCAGCGAACCAGCTCAAGTGTGCAGCCACCGCAGGCGCACTCACTATGCTGTGCTCCCCAGTCATCAGCAATGTGTAAGTCACCAAGACTCTCATTGACGGCGGCGCAGGGATCAATGTCCTATCCGTCGACACGTTCGACAATCTCCAAGTGCCCTATGAGTAGCTCCTGCCAACCAGGCCTATCTCAGGAGTGACCGACGGTTCCACCACACCGATAGGGCAGGTACGCCTGCCCGTCACCTTCGGCAAGCGTGACAACTACCGCACCGAGCTCATCGACTTCGACGTCGCACACATCCGCCTGCCGTACAATGCCATCCTCGGGTATCCGGCCCTGGCCAAGTTCATGGCAGTCATTCATCATGGCTACAACGTTCTCAAGATGCCAGGAAGAGGAGGAATCAGCACGGTCCCGTGTGAAGAGAGGGATGCGGTGCTCTCTCTTGAGCGCGCCTTTCAAGCCACAGCAATCGACGACCCCGACAGCAGAAGTGAAGGCCCTCCGGAGATCATCCCCAAGAAGAAGTTGCCGCGCCACACAGGACCCCAAGGAGATGGCGCCGCGTCAGGATCAGCGCCCGCTCCAGGGGCACCTCCCTCTGTCGCATAGGAAGGCGCACCCGACGCCCTCCTCAGGCAGGGCTCGAGGGCTCTATCCTGGAGGGCCTCAGACCTTGCCAACCTCACGAGGGAGGCGCTTGGGCACCACTTGGAGGCGTGCTTCGCGGCACATTTCCCTTAGGAGAACACAGGGCAAGGAGTGCCCACCACCCAGGAGTTCATCAGCAAGACCACCCAGGAACTGCAAGAAGCAAGAGCCATGCGCGGCCACAGCCGCCCACAAGGCGCAGCTCCCCACCCAGGCGAGAATGTCGGGCTGCGTGTCTGCGTCGATGTCCCAGGGCTCAACAGGGCCGCATCTCAGGAGCGCTTCTGGCCATCACGTGCGGGCCGCTGTGAGGTCCCACCACACAGCTACGTTCGCATGCCCTTTGGCTTGCCGAGCGTGGCGTCGGCCTATCGGTGCAACTTGCGGCAGGTCCTGGCGTCTCAGGAGGCCGGGATCCACGCCGTTCAGAAGGAGATGGAGATGGTCTTCAGGGAACCTCCTGAGCCCCTAGAGCCTCCCGAGGCTCAGGGTCCCGGTGGCTCATGAGGAGTCATTCCTTCAACGCGTGGCTTCAGCTACATCAACTCTACTTCGTCTACAGAACCAGGTGACATCTTCCAAGTTCGTTTAGGCTGGGAGCGCCCCTCGGGCTGCATTGTTCCCAGGACACACGGGTCCGTCCCTGTGGCATGTATCCCTTTTGCTTAAGTCTTTAGCTTACCTTGCTGGGGGCGCCCCTCGGGCTGCATCATCCCCAAGCCGCTCGGGCCAGACCCAGTGGCATGTATCTTCTGCATTTATCCAATTCGATCTGCTCTCTGTGCTTAACTTTTGCAATTGGCATATCGCACCTTTCGATTGCCGCCCGCACTTGTGAGCCTGTTCACCCTATGCAATCTGCTTGCACGTTAAAGGGGGCTCTGAGCATCGCGACTCAGAGCTCTTCTGCAGCTCTCTAGCCCTCACCCCCGGCCTTGACCACTGCATCGCGACCGGCATACCAGTGGCGGCTGCGTTAGCTCAAGGGCCAGGACTGAGGACGAGAGTGGCCGTGATTCTAACCGCCTTGCAGGAACATACAGTCACCAAGACTCAAGACCAGGCGCAACCTGCCTTGAGGTAGGGCCTCGTGAGTCTCGCGCTGGCTCACGAGTGCCCAAATACACCTCGCAGCCCTGCCGTGCAAGCCACGTGTTAGGGCGGGGCTGTACACGCCCCGGGGGCTCCTCCCGGAGGGGGGCCCCATCCCACGCCCAAGTGGAAGCACCATGCTTCGCTGGGCAGCGACCTTGCCGAGGCGGCTATTCGGCGTGCTGGCGAAGCACTATGCTCTGCGCTGGTGATAAACAACTGAGGGCGACCGCATGGTCGTGCCAACCTCAAGGAGCCCAGAGCTCAGCGCCCAGCCTGACCGCAATGCCTCCCCTCGGGAAAGCCGCGCATGGGGGCTAGGCACAGGGGCTACGCACGGATCACGCCCAAGCGCACGCCACCTAACCAGGTCCCCCAGACCTGGGTATCGCGCGCCCCTCCCGAGGCCTCGGCGAGGGTAGGTATGGGAATTGTTTGAACGTCAAGGGGGACTCCTGAGCATCGCGACTCAGGAGCCTAACTGGTGACATAGCCCCTCGCTCCTTGGTCCGTCCTGGTCTCCGGTCGGCCCAATGGCGGTTGAGGTATGCGCTGGGCCAGGCTCTGCCGACGTAGAACAATAATATATCCTCGTGAACTCTCCCTATATGTTGTTTGTGCGTCAATGGGGACTCCTGAGCATCGCAACTCAGGAGTCTAACTGGTCACGTAGCCCCTCACTCCTTGGTCCGTCCTGGTCTCCGGTCGGCCCAATGGCGGTTGAGGTATCTTGTGAGGGCGGGACTCTGCACCGTCAATCTGAGCATAAAGCAAATAGGAAGGAAATCGCAAAATCTCAAAGAAAATATTACAAGCATATTGTCCTCACAATACCAAATAAAAGTCTAAACGCCTCCACGAGGCCTGCTACATGTCGCAGGAACGGAACGGGAAGAATGGACGCGGGTCACCTCTAGACATCGCCAACGCCTGCGGAAGGAGCTCACTCGTGATCGGCTTTGTCTTCACCACCAGCCGCAAGGTCGACGATGCCGACAGAGCAGCGGAGACAAAGCCACGGAACCTCCTCAGCAAGGCCCCCACTTGATCCCGCACAGCCGCGACAGCTGCCTTGTATTGATCTTTAGCCACAGGCTCTAGCAGCTCATCGAGGCGAGCGTTGGGGTCGCGGAGGTGCAGATGACTGCAGACCCGAGTCAGTGCAGCTGAAGACAGGACGCGAGTTTCTGCCTCTGCCATGGGAGCAAGGTCGTCGACGACCTCCTCAAGCGCCTTCACCACGACAGGAAGCAGCTGGGCGGGGCCGTCCTCGTCGGTGTCCAGAGGCTTCTCCAGGGCGTGCTCGTAGAGCATCTTCAGCGCCGTGCGAGACCTCTTCTCGAGATCAGCAAAGGCCGCGCGGTCTTCGGCCAGGACTCGCGCCTTGGCATCAAGATCGGCCTCCCTCGCCCCCATCTTCTGCTCCAACTCTTTCAACCGGTTGCGCTCGGTAGCCTGCTTCTTCCCCAGCTCCGCCAGCTCAGCATCATGGTTCTTGACGGCTTCCTCCTGGGCCTTCATCTCCTCCTCCTTCGCCTGGCGACAGGGCACCTCTTCAGCGTGCTTGTCGCGTAGGCTCTGCAACTCGCCCTCTAGCTCTTGGCAGCGGTCATGGGCGGCCTTGGCGTCTTTCAGCCCTGCCTCACGATCGGCTGCAGCGCTGGCGGCGCCTTGCTTCGCCCTCTCGGATGCCGCTGCAGCTTGGCCCAGCGCCGCACGAACTTCCAGGTCAGAGTGAAGCCAGCCAGAGGCTAGTTCCAGATACCCGGCCATCAGGCACGGGTCCGCGCTCAGGAGATCCGCCTGCAGCTGGGTCATCTCCTAAAGGGCACACTCCAAGACAGCTGCAGGAGCAGAAGGACAAGGAGGTGGAGATGCAGTAGTAGGAGGAAATGACATCATCACCAGGGCTTGGGAGACTGTGGGTTCTGGGGCAGCTGGGACCTCATTAGCCGCGCCAAGTACCGGTGCCTCTGGAGCCAGCGGGGCCATGGGGGCTGACTCCACGCGGCAGCGCTCTTCTTGGCCTCGCGAGGATGATCGGGCCAGGGAGATGCGGGCGCTGTTGCCTCCCTTCTCCGCGGGAGGCACGACCGCTGCGTCTTCTTTCCTCTTCTTCATCGAGGATGTCGGCCTGATCAACCAAGGGCAAGCATCAGGAAGCGACGAGTACAAGCAAGGACAAAGCAAAGCTTAAGACACTTACCGATCCACTGCGACATATTCCACTAACCGCTTGAGAAGCTTGAGGCCTGACAGCTTCGGGACCTGAGGGGCAGGCGTTCTGACACCGGCAGCGCCGTGTGGGCTGGAGGAAGAACCGGATCCAGCCCCAGGAGGAATCGGGTCGGAGGCGGCACCCCGGGTCACTAGCGACGACCTACCCCTCGTCGGGACGGGAGGTTGCTCCCTTCCCCTTGGTGGGCGATGGCATCGGCGTCATCAGGAAGGGCGCAGAGAATCTTGGCCTTGCTCAGGGGGGAAGTCTCCCCCACCTCTTCCAGGGTCTTCTCCGAGTCCTCCTCCCCTTCTCCCTCTCCGTGGGACTCACCAGAAGACACCTCCACCGGGTTATGCGCCATGGGGGCTTCCGGAAGCGCCGGAGGCACCAGCCCACGCGCATCAAAAGTCGGCCTGGAGGCGACGAATTCCTCCCAATCCATGCGCTTGAACAGGGGAAGGAAGGCGCTAGCCGGGTACTCCTGGTTGTCCCCGACTATGAGGCGCAAGACGGCGTCCAATTCATCGCCAGGCAAGTCCCCCGGCCTCAGGCGGGTCTTGGTTTCCTTTTCGTCAAGCTCCCAGAGGGGGCGCGCGCGCCTGGAGCGGGGCAACCCGCAGCATCAAGAACTCCCTCAGGAGCATCGCCCCCGTCACCTTGGCCGTCCTCGCGTTGCCTGGCCTCAGGTCGGTCATCATCTGCCCCAACACCAGCGATGCCCGCTCGTCAACAAGCTCCGCCTTGGGCCACCCCCCGTTGGGAGGAGGCGCCGCTATGGGCAACTCCAGACGCGGGTCAGCGTGCTGAGCATCCATCATGACCCATTTGGATCGGATGTTGTCGGCCCTCTTCCCGATGCTCGAGATCGAGTTGGCCTTGCCGCAGGCGACGAAATTAGCGCATCCGGTTATATGCCCGCCAGTGACACGAAGGAAGAAGAAATGGCGCAAGAGCGCCACGGACGGCATGACGCCCAGGTACGCCTCGCAGTAGTAGGCAAAGATGGACAGGAGGAGGACAGAGTTGGGATGGAGATGCAATGCCTGCAGGCCGTAGTGATCGAGGACTTCATAAAAGAAATCAGAGAAGGGAGGAACCAACCCGACGGCGACGCAGCTTGAGAAGAAGGGGAAGAAGGTGCTTCCCTCAGGCTTCGGCTCGTCAGAGGCGAGCCGAAGCTCCGTCTTCCCCCACTCATTGCCTTCGCCCCATCGCCAGGCAAGACGGAGGCGAGGCTCTTCTCCGTGACGGTGGGCGCCTCGAGGGCCGGCTCATACCAAGCCGGTGTCGAGGAGGCCCTGACCTTGCGCGACGCCATGGGCGGCAGAAGCGTGGAGTAGATCTCGAGATAGCAGCGACGAAGGAAGAGAAAGGTGATCTGGAGCAAGGCAAGGAAAGAGCAATGAAGGCGAGAACTGTTCGTGCCGGCCTTTTGTCAGGTCAAGCAGTTGCCGAGGCAGCCCGAGCGCACCTTGGGCCCGGGGTCTACTATCGGTGTTCTGGGAACGGGGGTCCCCAGACTTGCTTGCCTGTGGCCCACGGCGTGGCTAAGCAGCAGGCCGTACAGCCCATATTCATCAACAAGGCATCCAAGACCCTCGCGAGGGGCCAAGCCTCGCGCGGCGGACGACACAAGACCTCCTCTGGAATGGCCTAGCTAGGCAGGCTCACGAGGAGCGGAGATATCAAGGCAGGGCAAACCTCACGAGGCTCTCATGACGTGAGCCATGAAAAACGGTGCCACGCGGGTGCCAGGCAGGCGCCAGCGCACGCAACATCCTCATTTCCTCTTTGGTGCTAAGGAGGCAAGCGCAGGCGAAGAGTACCGAGGCATCAGGCAAAAGTTGCCATATTGGTGCAACAAGACCAAGACCAGTAGGACGGCAAGGTGGAAGTCATCATGGATCCCAAGATGGCGTCACCACACAGAGCGTTTCGCAGGTGAAGACCGCTTTTGTCAGGATAGCTTGTACTAGTTGTCCCCCTTCATATTTGCCCACCATTGTTTGCTCCCTTCCCGCTCAACATTTGGGAAGAGGACCAGGGCCTATATAAGTAGAGCTAGCCACCACAGTAGAGGCATCTCATCTTAGCTTGATCCATTCCGATCGAGAGCCTAGCCACAAGAACACCTCAACCTCAGGAGGCTATTCTTCCCTTGTACCACTCATCATCAGCCCAAGAGGCAATCCACCACCACCACACTGGAGTAGGGTATTACACCACAACGGTGGCCCGAACCAGTATAAACCCTGTGTCTCTTTGTATTGTGAGTTCGACGAGTTCGTCCGCAAGATCTTAGCGAGCTAGAGCGTAGATCGGTAGGAGGGATAGACTTCGCGTGCACCCCAGTGTTCGAAGCTTAAGGGTTTGCCGGAACCCCACATCCGACATTGCCGCCCACGGACCTGTGAGGGGTAGTAATAGTGAGCACACACCCGTACATCGGCCTCGTGTTAGTGTCAGCATGAGCGGCGTCGCCCCTGACGCACACTACAGAGATGTGGCGGCGGCATGCGCGGGCCTCGCCGGTGGCCACGATCAAGAGGAAGACGCTACCGTCCTCCTCTGAGACTAGCAGGCGGCGCTTATCCTCCAGCAACTCCGGCACGGTGAATGAGCAGCATGTCTCGTACTTGATGTTCTTCCCCAAGGGCCAATAGTGATTGCCGCACGCTTGCGTCAGGTGATGCACGATGTCCACCGGCGAGCCCCAAAACGGCACCGGGCACTCATAGCAGTAGACGAAGGGCTCCTTGGAGGCATCGACCAGGCCGTCCATGAAACAGGAGTGGCTATAGGGGATGTTCCGCCAGTTGAATATATGAGCAAGCTACTACGAGATTTAGTTCAAATAAGCACAAAATAAATCATGACAGCTATAACAGAGATTAAACTAATCATGCGGACTAGCATAGTAGATGAACAGATCGAATCTAGGACATAGACTAGAAACATGAATTCTACCATGATTTCTAACAGGAAGGACAGAAACACATACGATGCAATTGGAGCAGCACCATTGGTGTTGAGGTTTGTCGCCCATGTCGTTGAGGAAGAGGTTGCCGAGGTCGGGGAAGAAGTCGTCGTCGGTGAATTCGTCGCTGCTAGAATTCGCGAGAGTGCGCTCCCCAAATTTCAACAGCGCCCGCCGAATGGAGCGCAGGAGGGAGTGGCTGTAGGGGACGTTGCGGCCGCCGAATGGAGCACAGGAGTAGCCCACGAAGCAGTAGATGGTGCTCCTCCCTAGTCTCTATTCTTATCTCTATCTCTACTACTCTTCTTTGTTTTTTATAATATACTAGTTGTAGTTGTCAAATCGAATAGTATTGCGCCGTCCACTGCACGCCCAGCTGAACACGCCTCCTCGCCTCCATCAAACCCCTCGGTTAAACCCGCATGCAAATTGAGAAACCTACTCCGGCCCGCGGGAGGAAATTTGCCGGTTGCCATTGGAGAATAATAGAGTCACGTCCAATCCATTTGAGTTAATTGCGTGTATGATTCTCCCTCTATAAAAAGTTAATTGCATCCTTAATCATGTATTCTGAGTACTTTGTGGGTTCCACTTGTCAAGACAGTGTACATGACTTGTGCTGGCTACAGATTCGTACAGAAAGTTAAAAAGAAACAAATCCATGACTTGCAGGATTGGAGTTAGCACCAATGGCGGTTCGTAGTCGTTCCACGCTCAGGCATTGAAGTTTGTAACTATTTTAGATTAGAACATACTACTCCTCCGGTGCTAGTAGTAGAGTAGAGTCCTACTCCACTACTCCCTCCGTTCGGAATTACTTGTCACAAAAATAGATGTATCTACAACTAAAATACATCTAGATACATTGATTTCTTGGACGAGTAATTCCGAACGGAAGGAGTACTATTCTACTCAAGAAAGTTAGGGCATAGTAGCAGGTACTGTAGGGAGTACCAATAATGTGATCACTCAAGCAAGTTGTCTGACTTTGATATGACCCTATGCTGCTGGTATGTGTCTCGTAAGTCAAGCAGCATGCTGTAGTCATCATCACCTGTCCACTTCCCGCAGCACATATTCGCTTATCCATCTTTGTCCACTCTTCCATCCCCGCTAAGGTGCCTCCCCCCTCGTCCAATCTTCCATCCCCGCTAAGGGGCCTCCCCCCTTGTCCGAAACCCAATCACTAACAATGGCAGAACCGAGGAGCGTCAGCTGAAAGAGTGGCTGGAATTCGCTCCCCACAGAGGTAATCAAGCTCATTGTTACGCGTGTGGACAATCTCAGTACCATGTCGTTCACCACGTGCTCGTCGGGGATGTACCGTTTACTCAAAGCCCTCAGGCCGGAGCTTTTTAAGCAAGCTCCTTGCTTGTTGATGCCGCCTGATCTTCAGAAACGGCGTGTCACGCAGCATAAAGATCGTAGGGTGGCGAGCATTGCTACGTCTTGAGATTGCGTTGGTTTTCCTCGAAGAGGAGAGGGTGATGCAGGAAAGTGTAGCGTAAGTATTTCCCTCAGTTTTGAGAACCAAGGTATCAATCCAGTAGGAGGCTCCTCAAAAGTCCCACGCACATACACAAACAAACTGAGAACTCGCAACCAACGCAATAAAGGGGTTGTCAATCCCTTCACGGGCACTTGCGAAAGTGAGATCTAATAAAGATTATAATATAGATGCAAAAAGTAAAGATGCAAATAAAAGTAGATTGAAAGCAAATATGATAAGAGATAGACCCTGGGGCCATAGGTTTCACTAGTGGCTTCTCTCAAGATAGCATAAGTATTACGGTGGGTGAACAAATTCTTGTCGAGCAATTGATAGAAAAGTGCATAGTTATGAGATTATCTAGGCATGATCATGTATATAGGCATCACGTCCATAACAAGTAGACCGACTCCTGCCTGCATCTACTACTATTACTCCACACATCAACCGCTATCCAGCATGCATCTAGAGTATTAAGTTCATAAGAACAGAGTAACGCATTAAGCAAGATGACATGATGTAGAGGGATAAACTCATGCAATATGATATAAACCACATCTTGTTATCCTCGATGGAAACAATACAATACGTGCCTTGCAACCCTTTCTATCACTGGGTAAGGACACCGCAAGATTGAACCCAAAGCTAAGCACTTCTCCCATGGCAAGAAACATCAATCTAGTAGGCCAAACTAAACCGATAATTCGAAGAGACTTGCAAAGATAACTTAATCATACATAAAATAATTCAGAGAAGATTCAAGTATTATTCATAGATAAACTTGATCATAAACCCACAATTCATCGGATCTCGACAAACACACCGCAAAAAGAGATTACATCGAATAGATCTCCACAAGAGAGGGGGAGAACATTGTATTGAGATCCAAAAAGAGAGAAGAAGCCATCTAGCTAATAACTATGGACCCGTAGGTCTGTGGTAAACTACTCACAACTCATCGGAGGGGCAAGGATGTTGATGTAGAGGCCCCACGTGCTTGATTCCCCCTCCGGCAGAGTGCCGGCGATAGTTCCAAGATGGGATCTTGCGGATACAGAAGGTTACGGTGGTGGAAATTGTGTTTCGTGGTGCCCCTGGATGTTTTCGGGGTACGTAGGTATATATAGGAAGAAGAAGTACGTCGGTGGCCGCCCGAGGGGCCCACGAGACAGGGGGCGCACCCTATAGGGGGGGCGCGCTCTCCTATCTCGTGGAGGCTCCGGTTGCTTCTTGACTTGCACTCCAAGTTCTCTGGATTACGTTCGGTGAGAAAATCACGTTCCCGAAGGTTTCATTCCGTTTGGACTCCGTTTGTTATTCTTTTTCTTCGAAATACTGAAATAGGCAAAAAAAACAACAATTCTGGGCTGGGCCTCCGGTTAGTAGGTTAGTCCCAAAAATGATATAAAAGTGGAAAATAAAGCCCAATATGGTCCAAAACAGTAGATAAAGTAGCATGGAGCAATCAAAATTATAGATACGTTGGAGACGCATCAGGCATCCCCAAGCTTAATTCCTGCTCGTCCTCGAATAGGTAAATGATAAAAAGAGAATTTTTGATGCGAGTGATACTTTGGCATAATTTCAATGTAAATCTTCTTAATTGTGGTATGAATATTCAGATCTGAAAGATTCAAGACAAAAGTTCATGTTGACATAAAAATAATAATACTTCAAGCATACTAACTAAGCAATTATGTCTTCTCAAAATAACATGGCCAAAGAAAGTTATCCCTACAAAATCATATAGTGCGGCTATGCTCCATCTTCCCCACACAAAATATTTAAATCACGCAAAACCCGATGACAAGCCAAGCAATTGTTTCATACTTTAACATTTTCAAAAAAAATCAATCTTCACGCAATACATGAGCGTGAGCCATGGATATAGCACTATATGTGGAATAGAATGGTGGTTGTGGAGAAGACAAAAAGGGAGAAGATAGTCTCACATCAACTAGGCGTATCAACGGGCTATGAAGATGCCCATCAATAGATATCAATATGAGTGAGTAGGGATTGCCATGCAACGGATGCACTAGAGCTATAAGTATATGAAAGCTCAACAAAAGAAACTAAGTGGGTGTGCATCCAACTCGCTTGCTCACGAAGACCTAGGGCATTTGAGGAAGCCCATCATTGGAATATACAAGCCAAGTTCTATAATGAAAATTCCCACTAGTATAAGAAAGTGACAAAATGAGAGACTCTCTATCATGAAGATCTTGGTGCTACTTTGAAGCACAAGTGTGATAAAAGGATAGTAACATTGCCCCTTCTCTCTTTTTCTCTCATTTTTTTGTTGGGCCTTTTATCTTTTTTTATGGCCTCTTTTTTTCTCTTTTTTTAATTTTTTTCGTCCGGAGTCTCATCCCGACTTGTGGGGGAATCATAGTCTCCATCATACTTTCCTCACTTGGGACAATGCTCTAAAGAATGATGATCATCACACTTTTATTTTTCTTACAACTCAAGAATTACAACTCGATACTTAGAACAAAATACGACTCTATATGAATGCCTCGTGATGTGCGGGATATGCAATGAATCAAGAGTGACATGTATGAAAGAATTATGAGCGGTGGCTTTGCCGTAAATACGATGTCAACTACATGATCATGCTAGCAATATGACAATGATGGAGCGTGTCATAATAAACGGAACGGTGGAAAGTTGCATGGCAATATATCTTGGAATGGCTATGGAAATGCCATAATAGGTAGGTCTGGTGGCTGTTTTGAGGAAGATATATGGTGGGTGTATGATACCGGCGAAAAGTGTGCGGCAATAGAGAGGCTAGCAATGATGGAATGATGGGAAAAAGTGCGTATAATCCATGGACTCAACATTAGTCTTAACGAACTTATATACTTATTGCAAAAATCTAGAAGTTATCAAAGAAAAGTATTACGCGCATGCTCCTAGGGGGATAGATTGGTAGGAAAAGACCATCGCTCGTCCCCGACCGCCACTCATAAGAAAGACAATCAATAAATAAATCATGCTCCGAGTTCATCACATAAAGGTTCACCATACGTGCATGATACGGGAATCACAAACTTCAACACAAGTATTCTTTAAATGCACAACTACTCAACTAGCGTGACTCTAATATAACCATCTTCATATCTCAAAACAATTATCAAGCATCAAACTTTTCTTAGTATTCAACGCACTTAAAAGAAAGTTTTACATATCTTGAATACCAAGTATATTAATATTTAAGAAAATTACCATGCTATTAACGACTCTCAAAATAATCTAAGTGAAGCATGAGAGATCAATAGTTTCTTTAAAACAAATATACCACAGTGCTCTAAAAGATCTAAGTGAAGCACTAGAGCAAAATTTATCACGCTCAAAAGATATAAGTGAAGCACTATGAGCAAAACTATCAAGCTCCAATTTGTGTATGGCTCTCTCAAAAGGTGTGTACAGCAAGGATGATTGTGGTAAACTAAAAAGCAAAGACTAATATAACACACGATGCTCCAAGCAAAACACTTATCATGTGGTGAATAAAAATATAGCCCCAAGTAAAGTTACCAATGAGCGAAGGCGAAAAGAGGATGCCTTCCCGGGGCATCCCCAAGCTTAGGCTTTTGGCTATTCCTGAATATATTGGGGTGCCATGGGCATCCCCAAGCTTAGGCTCTTGCCACCCTTTATTCCATAGTCCATAAAAGCTTTACCCAAAACTTGAAAACTTCACAACACAAAACTCAATAGAAATCTCGTGAGCTCCGTTAGAGAAAGAAAACAAAAGACTACTTTAAGGTACTGTAATGAACTCATTCTTTATTTATATTGGTGTTAAACCTACTGTATTCCAACTTCTATATGAATTATAAACTATTTTACTAGCCATAGATTCATCAAAATAAGCAAACAACACACGATAAACAGAATCTGTGAAAAACAGAACAGTCTGTAGTAATCTGTAACTAACGCAAACTTCTGGAACTCCAAAAAAATCTACCAAAATTATACGACTTAGAAAATTTGTTTATTGATCAGCAGCAATTAGAATCACTATTTTATCACGTTCTGGTGATTTTTAACAATTCGGGCACTGAGTGCAAAGTTTCTGGAAATTACAGCAAGATCAAATAACTATCATCCAAGAAGATCCAATAGGTTTAACTTGGCACAAACACAAATTAAAACATAAAACCACATCTAAACAGAGGCTAGATAGATTATTTATTCCTAAACAGAAGCAAAAACAAAAACTAAAAATAAAATTGGGTTGCCTCCCAACTAGCGCTATCGTTTAACGCCCCTAGCTAGGCATAAAAGCGAAGATAGATCTAAGTAGTGCCGTCTTTGGTACTAAACTCATAAGTAGCATGCATGATAGATTCATAAGGTAATTTAACTTTCTTTCGTGGAAAGTGCTCCATGCATTTCTTTAATGGAAATTAGAATCTAATATTCCCTTCCTTCATATCAATAATCGCACCAATCGTTCTAAGGAAAGGTCTACCAAGAATAATAGGACAAGAAAGATTGCAATCTATGTCAAGAACGATAAAATCTACTGGCACCAAATTTCTATTTGCAACAATAAGAACATAATTGATCCTTCCCATAGGCTTTTTAATGGTGGAATCTTCAAGGTGCAAATTTAAAGAACAATCATCAAGATCATGGAAACCTAGAATATCACATAAAGTTTTCGGAATCGTGGAAACACTAGCACCCAAATCACACAAAGCAAAACACTCATAATCTTTAATTCTAATCTTTATAGTAGGTTCCCACTAATCATTAAGTTTTCTAGTTATAGAAACTTCCAAATTAAGTTTTTCATCATAAGATTGCATCAAGGCGTCAACGATATGTTTGGTAAAAGCTTTATTTTGACTATAAGCATGAGGAGAATTAACAACGGCTTGCAACAAGGAAATATAACCTTTTAATGAGCAATTATCATAATTAAATTCCTTGAAGTCTGATATAGTGGGTTCAACATTATTAGAAGTTGAGGATTCTCCAATCTCACTTTTACCAAATTTAACATTAAGATCCAAAGATCCCGAATTCTTGGGACGCCTTCTAGGCAAAGTTGATTCATCATCAGTCCCATAATCATCAAAGTTCATATTGCAAAACATAGATCTAATCGGAGACACATCAATAACTTTAAGATCCTCATCATTATTTTCATGTAATTTTTCTGGTTTAGCGGCCATCTTATTGACTAAGGTGGCTTGCTTGTCGAAATTTTGGCTATAACATTTTCAAGGCGGGTTATGTGAGGGTTAACACCATAGAATTCTTTATTCATATGATCAAGCTCTTTGTTCATAAACCCCAGAAGACTTTTTTGTTCCTTAAGCTCTTTTCTAAAGAAATTATTATGCTCAAATTGCAAATTCATAAAGCTTCTAATATTCGATGCAATCTCATCCATCCTTCTGAGAAGGTGGTCAGGACCCTTAGGCGCAGCCATAAGGTCAAACAAGCAAACAAGCACACAAAAGAAAGCAAGCGAAAAGAGAGGAGGAGATTGGGAAAGAGAGGGCGAATAGAATGGCAAGGCTGAAGTGGGGGAGAAGAAAACGAGAGGCAAATGGCAAACAATGTAAATGCGAGGGAGGTAGGTTTGTGATGGGTACTTGGTATGACTTGACTTGAGCGAAGACCTCCCCGGCAACGGCGCCAGAAATCGCACGTTGGCGGGAGGTTGAATCTTTACTTGACTTGGTGGAAGCCTCCCCGGCAACGGCGCCAGAAATCTTTCTTGCTACATCTTGAGCTTGCGTTGGTTTTCCACGAATAGGAGAGGGTGATGCAGCAAAGTGTAGCGTAAGTATTTTCCTCAGTTTTGAGAACCAAGGTATCAATCCAGTAGGAGGCTCCTCAAAAGTCCCACGCACCTACACAAACAAACTAAGAACTCGCAACCAACGCAATAAAGGGGTTGTCAATCCCTTCACGGGCACTTGCGAAAGTAAGATCTAATAAAGATAGTATGATAAGATAGATATATTTTTGGTATTTTATAATATAGATGCAAAAAGTAAAGATGCAAATAAAAGTAGATTAAAAGCAAATATGATAAGAGATAGACCCGGGGGCCATAGGTTTCACTAGTGGCTTTTCTCAAGATAGCATAAGTATTACGGTGGCTGAACAAATTACTGTCGAGCAATTGATAGAAAAGCGCATAGTTATGAGATTATCTAGGCATGATCATGTATATAGGCATCACGTCCATAAAAAGTAGACCGACTCCTGCCGCATCTACTACTATTACTCCACACATCGACCGCTATCCAGCATGCATCTAGAGTATTAAGTTCATAAGAACAGAGTAACGCATTAAGCAAGATGACATGATGTAGAGGGATAAACTCATGCAATATGATATAAACCCCATCTTGTTATCCTCGATGGCAACAATACAATACGTGCCTTGCAACCCTTTACATCCTTTGGGTAAGGACACCGCAAGATTGAACCAAAAGCTAAGCACTTCTCCCATGGCAAGAAAGATCAATCTAGCAGGCCAAACTAAACCGATAATTCGAAGAGACTTGCAAAGGTAACTTAATCATACATAAAAGAATTCAGAGAAGATTCAAGTATTATTCATAGATAAACTTGATCATAAACCCACAATTCATCGGATCTCGATAAACACACCGCAAAAGGAGATTACATCGAATAGATCTCCATAAGAGAGGGGGAGAACATTGTATTGAGATCCAAAAAGAGAGAAGAAGCCATCTATCTAATAACTATGGACCCGTAGGTCTGTGGTAAACTACTCACAACTCATCGGAGGGGCAAGGATGTTGATGTAGAGGCCCCGTGCTTGATTCCCCTCCGTGAAAGTGCCGAGAAGGCTCCAAGATGGGATCTTGCGGATACAGAAGGTTATCGTGGTGAAAATTGTGTTTCATGGTGCCCCTGGATGTTTTCGGGGTACGTAGGTATATATAGGAAGAAGAAGTACGTCGGTGGCCGCCCGAGGGGCCCACGAGATAGGGGCGCGCCCTATAGGGGGGGGGGCGCCCTCCTATCTCGTGGAGGCTCCGGTTGCTTCTTGACTTGCACTCCAAGTTCTCTGGATTACGTTCGGTGAGAAAATCACGTTCCCGGAGGTTTCATTCCATTTGGACTCCGTTTGATATTCCTTTTCTTCGAAATACTGAAATAGGCAAAAAAACAGCAATTCTGGGATGGGCCTCCGGTTAGTAGGTTAGTCCCAAAAATGATATAAGTGGAAAATAAAGCCCAATATGGTCCAAAACAGTAGATAAAGTAGCATGGAGCAATAAAAAATTATAGATACGTTGGAGACGTATCAAGCATCAACCCCCTTGACTGCGATAAGATCCCCGTCACCCTCAACTACATTAACGATATGTACTGGGTCGGCATGAACACGTCTTGGATGGTGCTCGTCGACGGTCGCGGCAGATGGATGCTCGTGGAGGTCTACACCCGATGATTGATCCCCCTCCCTTCGATTAACACTGCACTTCTTTGGCACCGCGACCCAGAATACTTGGAATCTTACAGTAGCCGACATGATACCAAGTTTGATTTGCTCAAGGCTGTAATCTGCCAAGTGCCCACAAGATCTGCGAATTATAAAGACTTCAGGCTAATTGCGTTCTTCAACCGCGGTCTCGCCTATCTGACAGGTCACTGCGGTAAGTGGATAAATCTGCACGTCCATCACAGGATCATACATCCTCCATGGTTCTTTGATGCCATTGAACACAAGGGCTTCATTTACTCTGTCGACTCCTTCTATGGTTGGACGTATTGCTGGCCTACTCCAGTCATTGCTACAAACGGCTGTTACAACAGTATGTTACTTTCCTATGATATCATGATGGCTTGCTTATATTACTGTCAACATTCTTGAAAAAATATTCATGCTCATAACATGTTGTTCTTAAGATTGACTACATCAAGAGCCCTTTTTATTTGACTCAACTTTTTTAGGGTTATTTGACTCCAACTTGATATGATGTTGTAGGCCGCCTGGTGTCCCTACCCTTCCTAATCCCAGAACCTTCCAAAGAAAAGCGGCATGGCAGTTTTAGGTGGTTCCTGGCTCGATCAGACGATGGCAAACGATTGATGATCGTTCGCATGTACCGGACATGTTGTTTCGCGGAATACAATCACAGTCACTGCAAGGTCTTTGAGCAGGATCCTAGCTTCTCTGGGCCTTCAGGAATTTTTGACTGGAGGTTGGTAAGTAGCCTTGGTACACGCTCTTTGTTTGTCGGACTGAATTATCCGATTAACCAGGAGATAACCGACGGCAAGGATCATGATGGCAGCGTGGTTTCGTTCATCAGGCAAAACTGTGTGTACACAACATACCATGCGTCTCTGCATGCACCATACCCTGATATGTGCCGCCATGCTCTGCAACCCAAAGTAGGAGAGAGGGTCGCAAGTATCATACTTGGACCTACTGGCTAGAGTTTACCCCGTCAGGCACCCATCTGGTTCAAGCCGTCAGCCAATCTCCACAGCTTAATAAATAGTAACATCTAACTGAGCCGGTTAGTTAGATGCGTACACTTAGTGTAGTAGGATCTTTATTTAGTTTGATGCATACACTTGTTCTTTTTTGGTAGCCCTTTTGTAATGATGGCTGATGTTTGGTTTGGAAGAGAGCTGCATCTTCACTCTTCTGGCCTGCTTCTTTGCTACATTGCACCCCAACACCGGTTCTTCTGCTGCTGTTTTCAATGTACAATCAGTAGTATATTTCGTCTATTGGTTGGATAAATGTGTTGTTAGAACGACAAACACAATTTTTTGGAAGTCGTTGCACGGTTCGATCCTTAAGTGCCCCGTACCATACGTAGCGCATACTATTTTCATACGGAACACATTTTCCACTTGTTGATAACATGCAGCTAACTGATGAAGGCCCAATAGAGAAGCCCATAATTAACTGGAAGGGAGGCTCTCACATGAATCCAGCCCAGGTACATGCTCATGGTCCCCTAAACATAAATAAGTAAATAAATAAATCTAAATGCTCATGCACCAGTTCTTTAAATTCACGATTTAACAGGAGGATATTATTTCCTATGATAGTGTCGTTACATTCAATCGATATTATTCTTCGGCAAAGATAGCAACCAGTCTTCTTTCTCCCAGGATTTTCTTCCTGCAACCAGACCCATGCAAATCGTATTCAACATCGTAAATAGATCCGGTCCATTTTTATTTTCCAATAAGAATGTCCAACCCAGCCCAGCACATTGGCGACAGCACTATCCTCCGCCTTGGTGCGCCCGCCGCGGTGCCGCCATCCGGCCCTGTCAACATAGTTGGATTTAACATTACATAGTACTAATTTATGTTTAAATATGTTTTAGTATGGCTACTGATTTTTGGATTAAGAATATTTTGTTCCCCAGCAAAAATTTGCGAATTTTCAAAATTTCCCACATATTTAGTTAATTTTTAACCACAGTGCTTGACCCGGAAAATGGGCAGCAATTCTAAAAATGGAAAATGGGCTGCAATAAATTCTATATGAATTAGAAAATGAGTAAGAATTATAAAAATAATAGCAAATGGTCTATACACGCCACAAATTTTGAGGCTGACTTGTTTACGCAAGGCTTTGTCAGTCAACACACGATTCTAGCAGCAGTGACTGTTGGATGTCCATCCAACGGCCGACGTGCTTCTTCAATCTCTAATCTTCTTGCTCCAGCCGCCTAATCTAGCGTCGGCGGGACTGCCTGCTCCCTCCTCTTGTGGCCCGCTGTGATGCCGCGCAGGCTTCCCCGGCCCACCCTACTCCCTCCGCTGGCCTGGCCGCACGCAATCAACTGCCTCCTTATTACGTGAAAAAATGATTCCTCCCACTGACATCTAGGGCGCACGGTTGGGAGGCTGACACATCAGGCCTACTAAGTTGACGCAGCGTCTGTGAGGCTTGTCAACTTAGTAAAGAAATGATTCTAGCAGCAGTAACCGTTGCATTTGAATCGAACGGTTCTGCTGTTTCTTCAATTGCTGCTCTTCTTGCACAGGCCACCCAAACCAGCGCCGGCGAGACCGCCTGCTCCTGCCTCTAGTGGTCGGCTGTACGCTGCCATTGAGGCCTCATCGCCCCCTACTACTTCCACCGCTAGCCAGGCCCTGCCGCGACGCCAGCCTCACACCGTAGCCGAACCAGTGAACCCTCGTAATCCTCTCTACATGGGCATCCACTGCCGCGTCTTCCCCGGCTCCGCGTGGTCCCCTTCCTAGGCCTCGCCGTCGTCCACCGCTTTGGTTCTCTCAGCACAGCGTGGTCAATGTGGTCAACGACCGACTTCCATCGGAAGAAATCTTGTCACGATGGAGAGGCTGACAGCTGGGTCCACGGCCACAACCCAGTTTTTTTGTGATTTGCCAAGTAAGTCACTTTGTCAGGCCTGTTGAGCTGCAAATCTTTCAAGACGAGAAGAGCTTTCATTCGGCTGGCCGAGAAAATGACCTATCAGTAATGAGAAATGGGCTATACATTTTTAAAACACATCAAACCGGCAATTAGTTTCAAATTTCTTTTTTTCATTTCGAGATTTTAAATTACGTTAATATTTATGCGTGGACAATTTGTTGGATTTTATATTAATATACATTTATTTTTAAAATCTGTTTGAATGTGACTCAAAATTTCGAGATTAAAAACAGTTCGGACCGCACTAAAATATGCAAAATTTCGTATAATTTTTTAACAGTGGCCACAATATGGGCTGTAATGCTAACAAAAAGAATATGGGCTGCAAAAAAAAACTTAAGAATTAGCAAATGGGTTGTAAATTATTAGAAATAATGGCAGATGGGCTGTATGCTATTTTCCACAGATTTGAGGCTTTCCTAAAAAGGTTGGCCTTTACAAGCATTGATCGTTGGATGTTCATCCAGCAGTCGTCCGTCTTTCTTCAATCTCTGCTCTTCCTGCTCCGGCCGCTCAAACAAGCGCCCGGGACTGCTGCTCCCTCCTCCCATGGCCGGCTGTCTTTGCCTTGAAGCCTCACCGCCCACCGTACTCCCATCGCTCGCCTAGCCATCCCTCTACTCACCCACACCCGCCGTTATTCTTGGCGACGGCAGATGAACCAAGAACCTCAGATGCAGTCATACTCCCCTCCGCGTGGGAAACAACTGCCGAGTCTTCCCTGCCTCTATATCGTTCCCTTCCTAGGCCTCACCGTCGTCCACCGCCCTAGTGCTCTCGACGCAGCCTGGTCAACGTGGTCAACGACCGACTTGCATCTAAAGTGGACTGTATGTGGAGAGGCTGACAGCTGGGTCCATGGCTGCACGCAAGGAAATGCCTCCGTATTACGTGCAAAATAATGATTCCTCCACCTGACATCAGGGACCCACCGAAAGGGTCTCTGTATTTCAAGAAAAAATCGTTACCGCCGCTAACAGCTCGGACCCACCAGCTATATCTTCGCACGCAAGGAAGTGCCTCCTTATTATGCACAAAAAATGAATACCCCCCCTGTTAGTTGGGACCCAGTATAGTGGCAGGCTGACTTGTGGGCCTACTAAGTTCACGGGACGGAGGGCTTTGTCAACTTAGTTAATATGCACGATTCTAGCTCCAGTGACCGTACGATGTCCATCCAATGGCCATAGTGCTTCTTCAACCTCTGGTCTTCTTGCTCCAGCCGCCCAAACTAGCGTCGGTCATGCCTCGTGCTCCTGCCTCCCGTGGCCGGCTGTGATGCGGCGGAGGCCTCACCACCCCCTACTACTCCCACCCCTGGCCAGGCCATCCCTCTACTCACCCACACCCCCTGTTATTCTGCGGCGACGGCAGCCTCACACCGCGGCGAACCAGTGAACCCTCATACTCCTCTACGCGTGGGAATCCACTGCCGCGTCTTCCCCGGCTCCGCGTCGTCCCCTTCCTAGGCCTCTCCGTCATCCACCACCCTAGTGCTCTCTGCGCGGCGTGGTCAACGTGGTCAAGGAACGACTTCTATCGGACGTGGGTATGCGTGAAGAGGTGACAGTGGGTCCTGACCGCAGCAAGGAAGTGCCTCCTTATTACGCGCAAAATAATTATTCCTCCACCTGACAGCGGGGACCCACCGGACGGGCCACCGTATTTCGCAAAAAAAACGTTTCCCCCTGACTGCTGGGACCCACCAGCTACATCTTCGCATGCAAGGAAGTGCGTCCGGGCAAAAAAACGATTCGCCCCCCTGACTGCTGGGACCCACCAGCTACATCTTCACAGGTAAGGAAGTGCCTGACAGTCGGGACCCACTTGGTCGAAGCGTACGTAGCATTGTCATTCTGGTCGTGAACGTATACGTACATACTGGTCGATGTAGAGGCGTGCACGTGTCGTAGTATAGGCGCACACGTAGCATGTACATGTACGTACAGCAGGCAGTGTGCAAGAAAGAAAATACGGCTGTCGGTGTACTAGAGTAGGGGTACCCTAGTATCCCGTACTCGTGCACGGACAGTTGCAGCACCCCGCGGCAGGGTTTGCCTCGTCACCGCCAACATCCTCCGTGGCTCCTTTGGAGCCATTCAAGAACAAAGTATTTGATTAAGAAGACAAGGCCCCGACAAGAGGAGCTTGTCGGGAAGGCCACCTCGTGCATGCAGAAGACAAGGCCCCAAGAAGAGGAGCTTGCCGGAAGGCCCGGAGCGACAAGCCTCCGGACGCGACGAGATTCGGCGCGGCAAGCAACCTCTCGCATCTCCGCTCCAGCTCATCCAGCGACGTGTCGCCATAGGAGCGTTCCATGCGCAGCGTGTCGAGAGGTCAGGCACCAATGGAGAGCAGCGATAAGCGGCAAAAAGCTTGCATCGTGGCGGCGGAGGCGCACCGACGGTCTCTGTAATCGTTTGGGCGATAATCGACGGGCATTTATTGCTTTTGTCCCTTGCCGTCGAGTTAGGTATTTTGCAATGCATAATCGCTCGAGTAGGTGTACCAACTCCTGTTTTTACATTTGTACCCTCGTCTATGTTGCCACCTGTCGGAGACCCCTTGAGCATATAAAAGGAGGCCCATGTGCAACGTAGAAGGGGTTCGGTTCGTTCGACTCACTCGAGACCAGATACACTCACGCTAGGTTTTGTAGCTCTCATCGCTCCCTAGCAAGAACACAATACATCAAACAAGCAGCAGTAGGAGTTTTATCTCTCCGGAGAGCTCGAAGCTGGGTAAACTGCTCGTGTGCCTCGCCTCGATCCGCTCTTCAGGCGATCTCCGCCCTCCGAACCACAAAGGGGCCTGGTCCGCCCGGCCCCATAGGTGTCCGCGGGTGCGATCAGCCTCCCCGACATCTTTGGCGCGCCCGGGTAAAGGCGTCGAGGCCGTGTGAATCTGATCCGGCGTTCACACGAGCAGCGTCATCAACATCTTCCTCAACATGCCATCGAAGAAGAAGGCTTCGGCGGCAGCAGAGCCGTCCGCTGCGTACCCACCCTCACCGCAGCAAGCGGGTGGTGGGGCGGGCGCTGGGCGGAGGAACGGGCGCCCGATGAAGGTGCTCGCGACGTTTCCAAGTCCAAGGACAAGGCCCGCAAACCTCGGCGTCGCGCATCCCCGCGCCCATTTCAGGAGACGGGACCAACAACGTCATGGCGTTCACAATGCCATACGCTCGTTGGATCGAGACCCTCAAGACCAGCATGCGGCGCCAACATGTTGGCACGAGTGAGATACGGTCGCCGGACGGGTGCTGCTCCTTCTAACGTGGTTAGAAGTCCGAGCATATCCCGCCTCGCACCATTCGCCAATGCCACCCACTACTCCAGCGAAGCTTTCTGGCGAGAGCTCAGCTGCTCTCGACTACCCTCCAACGGCCGACAAGGTCGACGAGTGGAGGGCCACTATCCGTGAGCCTCATCGGCTTTGCCAACGGCGACGCCCGCGGCAACCAACGCCATCATTGCCGCGGCGAGACGACAAGGCACGAGCCGGTGGCGACGAGACTGTCGGAGGTGCAACCACCGTGCACTCTCCGCCACGTAGGCCAAGATCGCCGACTCACCGGATCCACCTCGACAGCGACTCCACCGCGTCGCCGGATCTGCGAGCTCGCCGCGATCAGCGCCAAGTTCTTCATGAGCGACAACAAGAGGACGCTCGAACCGCATCGAGCGCCAGAGAGAAGCGCGACGTCGATCCGGCTGCCGCTACTGGGCCTTCTGTTGAGATGCGCGCGCCGGAGGAGCCAGCGACTTGCCATACGCTGTAGGTTGCCCTGCGTTCACTCGTGAGCTGCGGCAAGTCCATGGGCCCAGCCAGAAAAACTTCAAACCAGACGCGTGCGGAGAAGTATGATGGCAGGGCGCATCCGTCGGAGTTCCTCGGCATCTACACCATCGCGGTGCGAGCTGCGGGGACGGAGACGACAAGATCCTCGCCAACTACTTCCGCCGTGCTCAAGCCCAACGCCGATCTTGGCTCATGCACTTGCCGGATAGCTCCATATCCTCTTGGGCAGATCTGTGCCATCGGTTTGTTGGCGCCTTCACAGGTGGCCACAAACCTCATGGCCAAGAGAGTGACCTTCATCTCGCCGCCGGAAGGAAGGAGAGTCCCTGCGCAAGTTCATTCAGAGATTCAGCCGTGTGCACTACAACATCCCAGACGTCCACCCTGCCGCGGTGATCAGCGCATTTCATCAGAATGTGCGGAACCGCAGGATGAGGGAGGAGATGGCAATGTGCAAAGTCAAGGACGTCAGTGAGCTGTACGCCTTGGCCGACAAGTGTGCACGCGCTGAAGAAGGGAGGAGACTCCCAGGAGAGAATGCGGAAGCAGGATCTGACAGTGAGGACATCGCCCCGGCAAAGAAAGGCCGGCGGCGAGGCAACAGGAATAAGAAAGGTAGAGAAGTGCTAGCTGTTGAGCAGTCCGGCAACGAAGGTGGCGACAAGAACGCCAAGGCTGGTGGCTCCGGCAAGGAGGTTGCCGCTGACGCCAACCACCGGGTCGGTGGCAGCCGCCGACAAGCGTGACAGCTCCGCAAGCGATCTTGCAAGATCCACCGCACCAAGGGCCACGACCTCCGTGAGCTGCAAGAAGGTCGAGCAGCTTGTCGAACAGCAGAGAGCTGAGTACGGCGGCGCGACAAGGAGAAGGCCTGTGAAGGTCTTTGGGGAAGCAAGCAAGAAACGTCCCGGCCGGGGGGGACGCCGCGGCAAGGCCAAGCAGCGGCAAGGAGACATACCTCCCCGCGGCCGCGACAAGGATGAAGATGATGACGACGACGAAGACTTGGAAGACGACGACGCTGATGAGCAGGAGTTTCAGAAAGCCACAGAGGTCCTCTGCGTTGACGGAGGTGCTTCCCTGCATACCTCCCACCGCCAACTCAAGCAATGGATGCGGGAGGTCAATGCAGCGGAACCATCCGTAGAGTCACGCAAGCCTACGAAGTGGTCCAAAGACGCCTATCATTTTGATATTGAGTACCACCACGATCACATAACTGCGGTCGGGTGCTTGCCGATGTTGGTCTCACCAACCATCCGCAACCTCAAGGTCACCAAAATGCTAGTTGACGGCGGGGCCGGCTTGAATCTGATCTCCTCCGCGGTGCTCCAGAAGCTTCAAATCCCTGACAGCGAGCTCTAAGAGACCGGCACTTTCCTAGGAATCAATCCGAGAAGGAGCAAGCCGAAGGGGAAGATTACGTTGCCGGTAACATTTGGCAGTGAGCTGAACTTTAGGACTGAGAGGGTTACATTCGACGTTGCCGATTTCCCATTGCCTTACAATGGAATACTTGGCCGTCCAGCACTCGCCAAGTTCATGGCAGCCTCTCACTACGGCTACAACTTACTCAAGATGCCAGGCCCGATAAGCGTCGTCTCTGTCCATGGCGACAAGAAGGATGCCCCTATCTGTGCCGACAAGATATACCGGGATGCAGCAGCCGTGACAGATTGCCAAACACTTGCCGCTGAAGCTCCCGGGGGGAAGAAGATGAAGTCCAAGTCCGGCAAGGGCTCTGATGCTCACTCTGACAAGCGCACCTCTTCGGAGTGCTGCGCTACCGTCGAGGACGCACCATCGAGCTCCACCGGCAAGTGCAAGAAGATGGTGGCTCCGCCAAAGACCAAGAAGGTGCCCGCCAAGGAGGACGGCACTGGTGGTACCTTCACCATCAGTGCCTCTCTCGACCCTAAATAGGAAGGCGCGCTCGTTGCTTTCATGCGGGCGAATGTCGACGTGTTTGCATGGCAACCGTCTGACATCCCCGGTGTTCCCAGGAAAGTGATTGAGCACCGCCTGGCCGTTTGTCCTCATGCGCGGCCCGTCAAGCAAAAAGTCAGGAAGCAAGCAGTGGAGCGCCAAGAATTCATAGCGAAGAGATCAAGAACCGGAAGCGGCAGGCCTTGTCGAGGAGGTGATCCATCCTACGTGGTTGGCCAATCACGTAGTCGATGCGCCAAAGCAAATGGAAAATGGAGACTTTGTATTGACTTCACGGATGTTAATAAAGCTTGTCCCAAAGATCCATTTCCCTTGCCGCGCATTGACCAGATTGTTGACTCCACGGCTGGATGTGATTTGCTTCGCTTCTTGATGCATACTCGAGGATACCATCAGATCTTCATGGCTGAAGAAGATGAGGAGAAGACCGCATTCATCACACCATGTGGCACATACTGTTTCATACGGATGCCTTCCGGTTTGAAGAATGCTGGTTCAACATTGCAAGGGTAGTCCATGACGCTTTTGAGCCGCAAATGCACGTAAATGTAGAAGCCTACATGGATGACATAGTGGTCAAAAGCAAGGACAAAGCAACTCTAGTTCAAGATTTGGACGAGACCTTTGCAAATCTGCAAGATCAACCTCAAGCTCAACCCCGAGAAGTGCGTGTTTGGAGTCCCTTCCGGCAAGCTTCTCGGGTTCTTCGTGTCTCAATGAGGGATTGAAGCTAATCCCGACAAGATCAAGGCCATTGAGCAGATTGAAGCACCAAAGGGCGTCAAGGATGTACGAAGACTTGCACATTGCGTGGCTGCTCAAAGAGGTTTATTTCTAGGTTCTGCTGAGCGCCTCGCCATTTTTCAAGATTTTGAAAAAGGCAGGTCCAATGAAATGGACTCGAAGCGGAGGCTGCGCTGCAGGACTTGAAGAGATACCTGTCCTCCACTCCAACACTTGTCGCACCTAAGCCACAAGAGAAGTTGCTGCTATATATAGCGACAACCAATCAAGTGGTTAGTGCTGCATTAGTAGCGGATAGGGAGGCAGACGACGAGCCAGCAACCACGGCAAGCACATCCAGCGACAAGCAGGGGGCTTCGCCGACAAGCTCTGGTCCCGACAAGGACGAATCCACGCAGATGCATGACGAGATCACGAGAAAAGGATGGTGCAGCGCCCGATCTACTTTGTCGATTCCCTCCTGCAGGGGGCTAGGTCAAGGTACTACGGTGTGCAGAAATTGCTTTTCGGCCTCCTCATGGCCTCGAGAAAGCTGCGCCATTACTTCCAAGCACATGAGATCACAGTTGTCACTCGCTTTCGGCTGAAGAGGATCTGCAGAATCCGAAGCAGCAGGCGGGATTGTCGAGTGGGCATTGGAACTATCAAGCTTTGGTCTTAAGTTTGAAAGCACATCAACTATCCAAAGCGAGGCGTTGGCAGAATTCATAGCAGAATGGACGCCAACACGGATGATGAGATTCCGGAGACGAGCATTCCCGTCAAGGAAGCAAGCAAAGAGTGGCTGATGTACTTTGATGGTGCCTTCTCGCTGCAAGGCTCCGGTGCCGGCGTGCTGCTTATCGCACCCACCGGAGAGCACGTCAAGTACGTAGTCCAGATGCACTTTCCCAAGGAGCAATCGACAAACAATACTGCAGAGTATGAAGGTTTGCTTGCCGGTCTCAGGATCGCGGTGGACCTTGGGATCAAAAAGCTTATTGTCAGGGGTGACTCGCAACTTGTCGTCCGCCAAGTGAACAAAGATTATCAGAGTCCGTTGATGGAAGCCTACGTCGATGAAGTGAGGAAGCTAGAAGAGCACTTTGACGGCCTGCAAATGGAACATGTTCCAAGAGCTCAGAATGATATCGCTGACGGCCTGTCAAAGTGCGCCGCACTTAAGTTGCATGTGGAACCAGGGATTTTCATGCTCAAGCTGACTCAGCCAACCGTCACACCATCAACTGGACAAAGCAAGAAGAGGAAGTTGACCTCTGGTGACTACTTTCTGATAGAGCTTCCCGAAGCCGTCGTTGCAAGGTCCCCAAGATCAACACCAACAGTCTTTGAGGAAGCGATCTGCTCAAGCGGCCCAGATTTGTTTCGTTGAAGCAGACGCTCCCGACAAGTCTTGCTCCGGCAAGCTTGTCGGGGAGCATCAAGCTCCGGCAGGGCCGCAGGTTCTTGCCGTGGAAGTTGATGTTCCCGCAGCAGCAGATGTGCCTTTAGTCCTTGTTGTCGAGCCGCAAGCTCCAGCATGGGCGGCCAGATTGTCCATTTCCTTGAGACGGAGAACTTCGAAGAGCAAGAAGAAGCGGAAAGAGTAGCCCGG
This sequence comes from Aegilops bicornis, assembly GCA_021605145.1. Classification (NCBI taxonomy): domain Eukaryota; kingdom Viridiplantae; phylum Streptophyta; class Magnoliopsida; order Poales; family Poaceae; genus Aegilops; species Aegilops bicornis. The sequence goes on along the minus strand of CM038673.1, from coordinate 192,285,843 downwards.
CAATCGGTATGTACCAGGTTTGTCGATAGCATATCGTATGTAAGAAGACTCAACGGTGTGAAATTGAAGTGTATTCCGGGGAAGATGGGCGAAGCTATTGGCAGAGATACACGGAGGCATATGTGGTCACTACATTGGCGCAAGAGCACTTCTTGGCAAAGCTTTCCGCAAGGTTTCTTACGGCCGACAGCCCTCGAGGATGCAACTGCACAAGTAACCAAGTGTGAAGCGTGCGGTTCCATTCCAAACAGATACACCAGCCAGCTCAAGCTCTCGGGACGATCCCTTTATCACGGCCATTTTCGATGCAGGGCTCGACATCCTCGGCCCCTTCCCCGAGCTGTCGGGGCTTTGAGTACTTATGCGTCGCCATCGACAAGTTCACAAAGTGGCGAAAGTGGAAGCGATGAGGAAGGTGACGGCCACGGTCGGCGATCAAGTTCTTGGTCGATTGTTTGTCGTTTGGAATCCCTAACAGGATCATCACCGACAACGGCACACAATTCTGAGTCGCACCTTCATGCGATGCGTCCAAGATCGTGGCGCCAAGGTCTGCTTTGCTTCCGTTGCTCACCCGAGAAGCAACGGTCAAGCGAAGAGGGCAAATCTTTGAAGTCTTGGCGGGCTCAAGACGAGAACTTTCGGCTGTGCTGCACAAGTGCGGAAGAAAGCTGGATCGAGGAGCTGCCGGTGGTTCTTTGGTCGATCGAGGATGACGCCAAATCGAGCCACCGGCGGACACCTTTGCTCTAGTCTATGGAGCGAGGCAGTTCTCCCCAAGGAACTCGTATACGGATCGCCTCAAGTGCTCGCTTATGATGAGCTTGAGCAAGAGCAGCTGCGACAAGATGACGCGCTGCTCCTTGAGGAGGATCGATCTTGAGTCATATGCGAGCTGCTCGCTTCTGACAAGCTTTGCGGCGCTACCATAGCCACAGAGTTAGTGCCGAAGTCTCGAGGAAGGCGACCTTGTTCTTGGTAGCGTTCAGTCCGCCAAGAATTCAAACAAGTTGATGCTGAAGTGGGAAGGCCCTTATCGGGTGAAGCGAGTCACTAGGCTGGCGCTGTCCACCTTGAGACCGAAGATGGCATTCGGTGAGCAACTCACGGAACATAGAGCATCTTCGTAAGTTTTACCCATAGGGTGCGGTTGCCGGAACCCTTTCCGGCAACCACCTTTTGTACAAGTCTTGCTGCTGTTGCATGTAATCCTTTGTACAAAGCCGGGCGCAGACCCCGTGCATCAGTAAAGCTCATGTGTTGCGCACAACTTGTCAAATTCATGCTTTCATCATTTTATTGCATGTTTTGGCTAACACTTTGTGCAGCAACCCGGACCCGATAAGCAGAATCGAGCCGCTGGGCTCCATAACGTTATTTCCTCTTCTTTTTCTTTTCTCAAGAAAGGAAGGCTCCCTCGCGCACAAGTTAACCAGGGGGGGAGGAGGAGATAATACTATGGACCAGGCACCGCTCGAGCAAGTTTCACCTCATCGGGAAGCAAAAGACAGAAAAGCTAAGTTGCCAAAGTTTGAGCAATCAATTTTTAAATTTTTAAGTTATCTTCCTCGAACGATAGTACTTTGTATGGAAAACACATGCGCAGAGGAACCAACTTCGCGGCTAGTCGCGCCCTTACTTTGTTTCGAGTCCGCTCAACAACTTAAGTGAGTCATGCTAGTCGCATAACAAGGTTGCTTGTCGGGCGGCTTGCCACGAAGGCGGCGTTCCGCACTTTTCGGCGCTCGCGGCAAAGGTGCCCGCACCGACAAGTCCCCCAAATGCGTAAGGCAGAAACGTACAAAGGAAGGAATCAAGTAGAGGAAATAACGTTGCATTGATCGCCTAAGAGTATATTACAAAATAACTCGTCGCTGATCTAACAAAGTGTTCTAAACATGATCGACAGCGACAAGGGGAAGATAAAATTGGCGGTCTAGTCTACGCGGTCGCCATCGATCCGCTTGATCTTGTTCACCTTGTCCATAATGGGTGCGACAAGGGCTTTGAGCTCCTCCACGTTGGTGTCTGGCGGCAAGGATCTGAGGACGCCGTTAAGGTTGAGGCCCGGATTGCGGAAGGCCACCTTTATCAACACCTTCTCGAGGGCTCCTGCACAGATCTGGCGCGATTCCTCGGCCAGCTGCTTCGGAGCTCTTCTCGGAGTCGCTAGAGACCCGTCACCACGCCTTTGAAGAATAAGCTGAGTTTGGCGCTGGGTTGGAGATGCTCGTCGGAGGAGTATGCAAGGTCCGCCATCCCCAGCTCCATCAGCTCGTTGTGGATGTCGGCGGCGGTGTCCACAAGACCTTGATCGATGCTCCACGCTCTCCCTCAAGGTGCTACGGGCGGAGGCAGCATTCGCTAGCAGCTCCTCCTTGGCCTTGATCGCCTCCAACAAGCCCACCTCCCGCTCTCTGGCGCCGTCCAACGTCTGCGTCAGGGTGGTCAGCTTCAGCTCAAGATCCGCCTTGGAATCCTTGGCGGTGTCGAGCTCCTTGCTTCTATCAGCGAGACGACTCTGCATCTCGCCAAGAGTGTAGGCGTCCTTCTCGCGTTCACGCTTGAGCGTGGCAAGCTCTTCGCCGCTCTTCTTGAGGCTGGCCTCCAGCTGTGCCACCTTCGCCTTCAGCTCTTCCTTGGCGGCCTCGGCGGCATCGCCCGCTTCTTGAAGCGCCCGTAAGTGACTCCTCGCGGCAAGGTCTTCTTCGTGGCTGTCCAAGTTGACCTTCCGCTGCGCCAACTTCGCTTTCTGCGCGGAGAGCTCCTCGGCAGCCGGCCGCTGCTCCTCCTCAGCGGCCTTCTCAAGGATGAAGGCCATGCGCTCTTCGCAAGTTGCCCAGCGCTTACGCTTTCGTCGCGGAGGGCTTCTTGGTTGGCGCTCGGAGCTCTGCGGCGCTTCTCCATGTCCGCTCCTGCCCTCGCGACAAGTGCTTCCCGGGTCTCCAACTTGGCCTGCGGGCGGTAGAGCGACAGCTTCTTCAATGTTGCTCCTCCTCAGACTCGCCGCTGCTGCTGCTTGGCGCGTCCACCAGCGTCAGCCTAGCGGAGGCGAGTAGCTCGCCGTCGAAGGTCTCTCCCTCGACCGGCGCCCTGGAGCTCGGTTCCCAGGGGAGCTTGATGAAGACGCCCTCGCCGGCCTTGGTGTAGGCGCTGGGGCTCCTCGGAACCTGCCGCCGCAGCAGCGGCGGGGGAGTCGGCTGTCGGTGTAGCACTTGGCGCTCCTGCAGCCTCAGGGCCATCAGTGCGATCGCCCGACCCCTCGCCGGCCCCTGCGTCGGTAGCCTCGGTGGCCTCCTCGCCAACAGGCTCGTCGGCGACGGCCTCTTCTTCCACAACAACGACCTCTTCTTCCTCGGCGGCGGCCTCGTCGGTGTTGCCTTGCGCTTCCTCCTCGCCCGGCGGCCTCGACCTCCATCGGCTCTGCGTCGACGAAGAAAGAGCAGTCAAGCAAATGTTCAAAAGAGAATCAAAAGAAAGCAAGCCCAAGGGAAATTTTCGTGTAAGGAAATTACATGGAGCGTGATCAGCAGCCATGGCCTCGAACACTTGAGGGTCACTGGAGCTGTCCCTTGCAGGGGTAGCCTCCCTTGACGGAGTGGCCTCCCTTGTCGGAGGACGGCTCCTTGCCGAGATTCCTCCCTTGGCGGGCGTAGTGGCGTGAGCGAGATTTGAGGCGGCTTCCGAGCCCTCTGATGAGGCTGCTCTGCTCCTACACAAGCAAGCAGTCGGTATCAACGAAGAAAGGGCACCCTTGCGCACCTAATAGTAAGGAGAAAACTGCACACTTACCTGGGGGCTGTCTTTGGGGGTTGCTACGAGGAAGGGTCGCTGGTCCGGCAAGGGGGTCTCGGACGCGTCCCCTGTTGCCCGCAGGAGAATCGTCCTCAACGGCGACCGTCGGGATCTTGGCCCTCTTCGACGCTCTGGGCCAGCGTCACGAAAAGGAAAGAGTCGAGCGAAGCAAATCAGATTCAAGGCGAAGCAATAAAATTGAAGAAATACAAGCACAAATCTCAAGAGCTTACTCTTCGCCTTCCTCCTCGGAGCTGGCGCGGAGAAGTCAAACTCCGGCTCGCCTCCCGGTGTGACGAGGCGGGAGTGGGCTCTCTTGGCCGCTTGGCGGAGGCGTCGGCGGTGGCACGAGAAGATCCCGCCCGGTTGTCGCAGCGGTGTGGGCGCTCGCTGCAACCTCGCTTGCAGCGGTGGGCGTCATGTCAGCAGCGCTTCTTCTGTGGGCGATCTGCCGCCCGACTTCGTCTCGGCCTTGCGGAGACGCCTCTTGGCGGAGCTGGGGGCTCATTGGCGGCAAGTCGCTGGGTGGTGGAGAAAAGCGCCCTCGGCGGGTCCACTCGACCCGGCCTCGGGCTCGACAAGCCCGTCCTCGCCGACGACCTCCCTCGCTCGGCAAGGCTTGCCGCCTTCGCGTCCGCCTCCTCCACGGTGAACCCGAAGGCTCCGGTGGCGGCCTGCCGCCTCCTCCACCTGGTGGCAATCCGCGCCATCTCCTCGTCGGTGGTGTCGCGGGTGAGCCTTTACGCTCGTCGGGCGGATCGACACTTCTTCAAAGTCGTCGAAGAATCGCTGCACGACCTCGTCGGGGCTCCTGCCAGTTGGAGCGATCCCATGGGAATCGCTGCGCGGCATCATGGCGCGGATGCGGTCGAGCGCCGAAGTTGTTGCACAATGGGGCGACCCCAGCGGCAACCTAAACCACTCGAGGGTGGTCGGGTCGTTCTTGAACAACTTGAGCGACATCGGGTCCAGCTCCAAGGCGGTGAAGTTCCGATTCAGGCCGGCGCAGCCTCATAATGTCTGCCGCATTTTGGAACTCCCAAGTAGGCCTCCTCCTTTCCTGCAAGGGAAGCGTCTGGCGGCGAAGGAAGTCTGCGCCAACCGCGCCTACGGTTAACCGGCAAGCTGAGGCGCAATATCCGGTCTGACTATCTTCAACCGCATCCTCCGGCGCCAAGTTACTCCAATCTCTGCGCGCACTATTGGGGTTTGGCGACCTGGCGGTGAAGGGCTGCGGGTTCTCCTCTCGACCCAACACCAATTGGCTCTCCACTCCTCCCACTTGTTGCGGAACTCTCCTTCCGGTAGGCCTCTTTCTTGCCGATCCTAGAGACCCGAGCTATCCCTCCGGCAAGTGGCTCTCCTCTCTCGGCGGGGCACAAAGAAATGGCGGAAGAGTGCCACATTTGGGTGGACTCCGACAAAGTTTTCGCAAAGATGCGCGAAAACTGCCATGGTCAAGACGGCGTTGGGGGTGAAATCAAGGAGGCGGAGGCTAAGCGTGTTCATGATGTCGCAGAAGAACTTCCGGAAAAGGGCGGGCAAAGCACGCAATAGAAAAAAAGGCGAAAAAGGGGTACCCTGTTGGGGCCAAATCAGCGGCGGAGGCGGGGAGTACCCTCGTGCGCGGATGCGCACACGTCTCCATCGACCAGAAGAGGTAGAAGACGTCCCGCAGCTCCCTTGCGCCGAGCTGCGGGGGGAAGATGGCCCGCTCCTTGCGCAGCACCGCGAGCCGCTGCGCCTCGGCCGACTTGACTCCCTTCTCCTTGTCGGCTTTCGAAGCCATGGCGAGGGCGGCGGAGGAGGCCGACGGCGGTGAGCGTGCTTGTGGCGAAAGGGGGCGGGGCGCTGCTCTCTTCGCACCGGAGAAGAAGAGGCGGCGGTGGTTTTCTTGACAAGACGGCGATGGCGAGTGGACGGCCTGCCCCTGTTTCCTCCGCTTATAAAGAGGGGAGGGGCGGGCGTTCCACTTTTCCTAATAAAGAAACCCCACGACCACGCCCACGATCTTCGCCTGACGCCACGTCCGGTGCGTGCCGTTAGTGGGGATCGTGGTGGGTCGAAGCGATTGCGGCGTGGTAGAGGCGGCGTGTGACGATGCACTGTTTTGGGCCTGGCCCGACAAGCGCTTCGGCACCAGATATCGGCCCAGGCCGGGGCTCCTGCCGGTGTACTAGAGTAGGGGTACCCTAGTATCCCATACTGCGTGCACGGACGATTCTGACACCAGCGGCGAGGTTTGCCTCGTCACCGCCAAGATCCTCCGTGGCTCCTTTGGAGCCATTCAAGAACAAAGTATTTGATTAAGAAGACAAGGCCCCGACAAGAGGAGCTTGTCGGGAAGGCCACTCCAGGCATGCAGAAGACAAGGCCCCGGCAAGAGGAGCTTGCCGGGAAGGCCCGTAGCGCGACAAGCCTCCGGACGCGACAAGGATTCGGCCGCGGCAAGCAACCTCTCTCCATCTCCGCTCCAGCTCATCCAGCGACGTGTCGCCATAGGAGCGTTCCATGCGCGCGTGTCGAGAGGCTGTGCAGCCAGCGGAGAGCAGCGATAAGCGGCGCTGAAAAGCTTGCATCGTGGCGAGCGGAGGCGCACCTGACGGTCTCTGTTGCACTGTTTGGGCGACAGCAGCGGGCATTTATTGCTTTTGTCCCTTGCCGTCGAGTTAGGTATTTTGCACTGCATAATCGCTCGAGTAGGTGTACCAACTCCTGTTTTTACATTTGTACCCTCGTCTATGTTGCCACCTGTCGGAGACCCCTTGAGCATATAAAAGGAGGCCCATGTGCAACGTAGAGGGGGTTCGGTTCGTTCGACTCACTCGAGACCAGATACACTCACGCTAGGTTTTGTAGCTCTCATCGCTCCCTAGCAAGAACACAATACATCAAACAAGCAGCGAGGAGTTTTATCTCTCCGGAGAGCTCCGAAGCTGGGTAAACTGCTCGTGTGCCTCGCCTCGATCCGCTCTTCGTGCGATCTCCGCCCCCCTCCGAACCACAAAGGGGCCTGGTCCGCCGGCCCCGTAGGTGTCCGCGGGTACGATCAGCCTCCCCGACAACGGCCACGTACGTACATACGTCCAGGGTCTCGAACGCCTACTCGCGCATACGTACGGCCAGGGCTCGTGTACATGGTTGGGTCGAAACGGAGAAACAGCGTCGTCATCGTGTTCATGGGGAGCCAACCGGCTGGGTCGGAACGGAATGCGTCGTCATGTTCATCGGGAGGGCTTGGACAAAATAGCCGATGGAAACAAGGCCTGGCGTACCGCAGAACGGAGGAAGCAGCCTTGTGTTCGACCGGCCACGTTCGAAACGGGATCCTGTTCATTGGGAGGGTGCGGCGTCTTTGCCAAAGCGGAGGAAACGGACCTCCTACGGTCGAAACGGGGGTCCTGTTGATCGGGAGGGGTGTGGCGTACCGCAAAACAGAGGAAACGGACTTGTGTTGGAGTGCTATGGTCGAAATGGGGGTCCTGTTCATCGGGAAGGGTGTGGCATACTACAAAACGGGACTCCACGGGATATTGTTCATCTCCACTATCGGCCCCCTCCAGCCTCCACGAGCTACTGTTTATCCACCGTCGACCTCCTCAAGCCTCCACCCGCGACTGTTCATCCACGGGCTCCAGTTCATCCAGCCTCCACTGCGCGCTACTCCACCGGCTACTTTTCAACCAGCCCTTGATACGTCCATTTTGCATCATGCTTTTATATCGATATTTATCGCATTATGGGCTGTTATTTTACGTCATGTCACAATACTTATGGCTATTCTCTCTTATTTTACAAGGTTTACCATAAAGAGGGGGAATGCTTGGCGTGGGAATTCAGGCCGAAAAGGAGCAAATATTGGAGACCTATTCTGTGCAACTCCAAAAGTCCTGAAACTCCACGGAATATCTTAAAATAAATAAAGAAAAATCGTCGCCAAAGATGAAGGCCAGGGGGCCCACACCCTGCTCACGAGGGTGGGGGGCGCGCCCTCCCCCTGGTCGCGCCCCCCTACCTCGTGGGCCCCCTGGTGGCTCTCTGACGCCCATCTTCTCCTATATGAGCTCTTTCGATGAGAAAAAAATCATAAGCAACCTTTCGGGACGAGACTCCGCCGCCTGCAGTGAACTTTGGCGGAACCAATCTAGGGCTCCGTGAGCTGCTAGGAAACTTCCCTCAGGAGGAAATCATCGCCATCATCATCACCAACGCTCCTCTCATCGGAGAGGGCAATCTCCATCAACATCTTCACCAGCACCATCTCATCTCCAAACCCTAGTTCATCTCTTGTATCCAATTCTTCTCTCCAAGTCCGGGATTGGTGCTAGTAGGTTGCTAGTAGTGTTGATTACTCCTTGTAGTTGATGCTAGTTGGTTTATTTGGTGGATGATTATATGTTCAGATCCTTTATGCACATTATTACCCCTCTGATTATGAACATGAATATGCTTTGTGAGTAGTTACGTTTGTTCCCGAGGACACGGGAGAAGTCTTGCTATTAGTAGTCATGTGAATTTGGTATTAGATTCGATATTTTGATGAGATGTATGTTGTCTAACCTCTAGTGGTGTTATGTGAACATCGACTACATGACACTTCACCATTATTTGGGCCTAGAGGAAGGCATTGGGAAGTAATAAGTAGATGATGGGTTGCTAGAGTGATGAAGCTTAAACCCTAGTTTATGCCTTGCTTTGTAAGGGGCTGATTTGGATCCATATGTTTCATGCTATGGTTAGGTTTACCTTAATACTTTTGTTGTAGTTGCGGATGCTTGCAATAGAGGTTAATCATAAGTGGGATGTTTGTTCAAGTAAGAACAGCACCCAAGCACCGGTCCACCCACATATCAAATTATAAAAGTACCGAACGCGAATCATATGAGGGTGATGAAAACTAGCTTGAGCGATATTCCCATGTGTCCTCGGGGGCGCTTTTCCTATTATAAGAGTTTGTCCAGGCTTGTCCTTTGCTACAAAAAGGATTGGGCCACCTTGCTGCACTTTATTTACTCTTGTTACTTGTTGCTCGTTACAATTTATCTTATCACAAAACTATCTGTTACCACTTATTTGATTACTTACGAGAGAATACCTTGCTTTGAAAACCGCTTATCATTTCCTTCTGCTCCTCGTTGGGTTCGACACTCTTACTTATCGAAAGGACTATGATAGATCCCCTATACTTGTGGGTCATCAAGACTCTTTTTTGGCGCCGTTGCCGGGGAGTGTGGTGCCTTTGGTTTGTGGAATTTGGTAAGGAAAAATTTATATAGTGTGCTGAAATTTTCTGTCACTTGTTACTATGGATAGTAATTCTCTGAGGGTCTTGTTCGGGGTATCTTCACCCCGTCCAGTAGAGCAAAGAGTTGCTCCTCAACCTACTGAACCTGTTTAAAATGAAACTCCTTTTGAATTTCCTTCGGGTATGATGGAAAAACTGCTAGCTAACACTTTTGCAGGAGATGGAACAAAGCATCCTGACGAGCATCTACGCTATGTGGATGATATTTGTGGACTATTTAAGCTTGCAGGTATACCCTATGATGTTTTTAAGAAGAAGGCTTTCCCTTTATCTTTGGAGGAGGCAGCGTTGACATGGTATAGGCTATGTGATGATACGAGATCATGGAACTATAAAAGAGTGAAATTGGAATTTCATCAAAAGTATTACCCTATGCATCTTGTTCACCGTGATCGCAATTATATATATAATTTGTGGCCTCGCGAAGGAGAAAGCATCACTCGAGCTTGGGGGAGGCTTAAATCAATGTTATATTCATGCCTCAATCATGAGCTCTCAAGAGTGACAATTCTTCAGAATTTTTATGCTCGGCTTTCTGATAACAATCGCACCATGCTCGATACTTCTTGTCTTTGGCTCTTTTATGATGAAGACTATTGAATTTAAATGGAATTTATTGGATATAATTAAATGCAACTCTTAAGATTGGGACCTCGACGAAGGTAAGGAGTCAGGTATGACACCTAAGTTTGATTGTGTTAAATCTTTTATGGATACCGATATTTTCCGTAAGTTTAGCACTAAATATGGACTTGACTCAGAGATAGTAGCTTCTTTCTATGAATCTTTTGCTACTTATGTTGATATCCCCAAGGAGAAGTGGTTTAAGTATCATCCTCCAATAGAAGTAAAAGTAGTTGCACCTATTAAAGTTGAAGAAAAGACCGTCACTTATAATGATCCTATTGTTCCCACCTCTTATGTTGAGAAACCACCTTTCCCTATTAGAGTAAAGGATCATGCTAAAGCTTCAACTGTTGTTCGTAAAAGCAATGCTAGAACTTATACACCTCCTGAGCAAGTCAAAGTAGAACCTAATATTGCTACTGTTAAAGATCTCTTGTCTGATAATATTGATGGGCATGCCATTCAATTCTCTGGTGAAACTGCTAGAATTGCTAAACCCTGTGATAGAGATAAACATAGAACTATGGTAGGCGTGCCTATTATTTCTGTTAAAATAGGAGATCATTGTTATCATGGCTTATGTGATATGGGTGCTAGTGCTAGTGTTATACCCATTGACTTATATAAAGAAATTATGCATGATATTGCACCTGCTGAGTTAGAAGATATTGATGTTACAATTAAACTTGCCAATAGAGATACTATATCTGCAATGGGAATTGTTAGAGATGTTTAAGTATTGTGTGGTAAAACCAAATATCCCGCTGATTTCCTTGTTCTTGGTTCTCCACAAGATAGCTTTTGTCCCATTATTTTTGGTAGACCCTTCTTGAATACTGTTAATGCTACGATAGACTGCAAAAAGAATGTTGTTACGGTTGGCTTGGATGATATGGTTCATGAGTTTAATTTGTCTAAATTTAGTAAACAACATCGTGAGGAAGAATTGCCTAGTAAGGATGAAATTATTGGTCTTGCTTCTATTGCCGTACCTCCTAGTGATCCTTTGGAACACTATTTGCTAGACCATGAAAATGAGATGTTCATGAATGAAAGAAGGGAAATAGATGAAGTATTCTTTAAACAGGAACCTATTACGCAACATAATTTGCTGTTGAAATCCTAGGGATCGTCCTCCACCCAAGGGTGATCCCGTGTTTGAGCTTAAACCGTTGCTGATAATCTTAAATATGCTTATCTTGATGAAAAGAAAATATATCCTGTTATTATTAGTGCTAACCTTTGAGGCGGGGAGGAAGAAAGATTATTGAAAACTACGAAAAAGCACCATGCCGCTATTGGATATACTACGGATGACCTTAAGGGAATTAGTACCACTCTATGTCAGCATAAAATATATTTGGAAGCTGACGCCAAACCAGTTCGTGATCCTCAACGACTTTTGAATCCTAAAATGAAAGAAGTGGTAAGGAAAGAAATACTCAAGCTTACGGAGGCGGGTATAATTTATCCACATTGGCGATAGTCGATGGGTAAGCCACATCCATTGTGTCCCTAATGATAAAGATGAATTGATTCATAAAGAATTATTACAGGTTATAGGATGGTAATTGATTTCCATAAATTAAATAAAGCTACTAAGAAAGATCATTACCCTTACCTTTTATTGATCAAATGCTAGAAAGATTATGCAAACATACACATTATTTCTTTCTAGATGGTTATTCTGGTTTCTCTCAAATACGTGGTCGGCTAAAGATCAATCAAAGACTACTTTTACATGCCCTTTTGGTACTTTTGCTTATAGGCGTATGCCTTTTGGTTTATGTAATGCACCTGCTACCTTTCAAAGATGCATGATGGCTATATTCTCTGATTTTTGTGAAAAGATTTGTGATGTTTTCATGGGCGACTTTTCCGTCTATGGTTCCTCTTTTGATGATTGCTTGAGCAATCTTGATCGAAGTTTCTTGAGAGATGTGAAGAAACTAATCTCGTCTTGAATTGGGAAAAGTGCCACTTTATGGTTAATGAAGGTATTGTCTTGGGGCACAAAGTTTACGAAAGAGGTATTGAAGTTGATAAAGCCAAGGTTGATGCTATTGAAAAGATGCCATGTCCCAAGGACATCAAAGGTATAAGAAGTTTCCTTGGTCACGCCGGATTTTATAGGAGGTTCATTAAGGACTTCCCAAAAATTTCTCGGCCTCTAACTAATTTATTACAAAAAGATGTACCATTTGTCTTTGATGATGATTGTGTAGAAGCATTTGAAATACTTAAGAAAGCATTAGTCTCTGCACTTGTTGTTCAGCCACCTGATTGGAATTTACCCTTTGAAATTATGTGTGATGCTAGTGATTATGCTGTAGGTGTTGTCCTAGGGCAAAGAGTTGATAAGAAATTAAATGTTATCCATTATTCTAGTAAGACTCTAGAAAATGCTCAAATAAATTATGCTACCACCAAAAAGGAACTTTCAGCAGTTGTGTTTGCTTGTGATAAATTTAGACCCTATATTGTTGATTCTAAAGTAACTATTCACACTGATCATGCTGCTATTAAATATCTTATGGAAAAGAAAGATGCTAAACCTAGACTTATTAGATGGGTTCTCTTGCTGCAAGAATTTGATTTGCATATTGTTGATAGAAAAGGAGCTGAGAACCCGTTGCAGATAACTTATCTAGGTTAGAGAATGTTCTTGATGACCCACTACCTATTGATCATAGCTTTCCTGATGAACAACTAAATGTCATAAGCACTTCTCGTAGCACTCCATGGTATGCTGATTATGCTAATTATATTGTTGCTAAATTTATATCCCCTAGCTTCACATACCAACAAAAGAAAAAGTTCTTTTATGATTTGAGACATTACTTTTGGGATGATCCACATCTTTATAAAGAAGGAGTAGATGGTGTTATTAGACGTTGTGTACACGAGCATGAACAGGAGCAGATCCTACACAAGTGTCACTCCGAAGCTTATGGAGGACACCATATTTGGAGATAGAACAGCACATAAGGTATTGCAATCTGGTTTTTATTGGCCTACTCTCTTCAAGGATGCCCGTAAGTTTGTTTTGTCTTGTGATGAATGTCAAAGAATTGGTAATATCGATGAGACGTCAAGAAATGCCTATGAATTATTCACTTGTTATTGAACCATTTGATGTTTGGGGCTTTGATTATATGGGACCTTTTCCTGCCTCTAATGGATATACACATATTTTAGTTCTTGTTGATTACGTTACTAAGTGGGTAGAAGCTATTCCAACTAGTAGTGCTGATCATAATACTTCTATTAAAATGCTTAAGGAAGTTATTTTTCCGAGGTTTGGAGTCCCTAGATATTTAATGACTGATGGTGGTTCCCATTTTATTCATGGTGATTTCCGTAAAATGCTTGCTAAATATGACGTTAATCATAGAATTGCATCTCCTTATCACCCACAGTCTAGTGGTCAAGTAGAACTGAGTAATATAGATCTCAAATTAATTTTGCAAAAGACTGTTAATAGGTTTAGAAAGAATTGGTCCAAGAAACTTGATGATGCATTATGGGCCTATAGAACTGCATATAAGAATCCTATGGGTATGTCTCCGTATAAAATGGTTTATGGAAAAGCATGTCACTTACCTCTCGAACTAGAACATAAGGCATATTGGGCTATTAAAGAGCTCAACTATGATTTCAAACTTGACGGTGAGAAGAGGTTATTTGATATTAGCTCACTTGATGAATGGAGAACCCAATCCTATGAAAATGCCAAGTTGTTTAAAGAAAAAGTTAAAAGATGGCATGACAAAAGGATACAAAAGCGTGAGTTTAATGTAGGTGATTATGTATTGCTATACAACTCTCGTTTAAGATTTTTGCAGGAAAACTTCTCTCTAAATGGGAAGGTCCCTACGTTATCGAGGAGGTCTATCGTTCCGGTGCCATAAAAATCAACAACTTCGCAGGCACAAATCCGAAGGTGGTAAACGGTCAAAGGATCAAAAATTATATCTCAGGTAATCCTATAGATGTTGAAACTAATATTATTGAAACCGTAACCCCGGAGGAATACATAAGGGACACTTTCCAGAACGTTCCAGACTCCGAAAAGGAATAGGTATGTGTTACGGTAAGTAAACCGACTCCAAAACAATTTTTAAGGCAATATTTCTCTGTTTTGGAATATTTAGAAAAATAGAAAAATAAGTGGAAGTACGGGAAGGACACGAGGCCTTCACGAGGGTGGAGGGCGTGCCCTACCCCCCTAGGCGCGCCCCTCTACCTCGTGAGCACCTCGTGTGCCCTCCGGACTCTGTTTTCTTGCGCGATACGTATTTTGGTCGGTAAAATTTCATTATATATACTCCCGAAGGTTTTGACTCCCGTATCACGCAAATATCCTCTGTTCTTGTTTCGAGCTATTTTTCTGACAGGTCTAGATCATCATGATGACCCCAAGTGCTTCCAAGAATAAGTTCTTCTATGATGGTGATCCTATGCCATGGAAGGTGGACGACAAGCTTGCATCATCAACAACACCACCACCTTCTTCACCAACAACAAAGGAGACATAATCACATATGTATGGGCACTCCCCTTGGCAACTGCCAAGCTTGGGGGAGGTGCCCCGGTATCGTATCACCATCACAACTCTTATCTTTACCGTTTTTCTTAGTTCGATCCTATTAGTAGTATCTTGATTTAGTAGAATAAAGTCATGGCATGATCTAGTTTTGAAGTTTTGCTTTATGATTCCTCTATGCAATCGAGTCCGTGAGCCATATTTATATAATAAAGATTAGTGTTGAGTCAAGGGCTTGATTACTTTTCCATGATCTTGGGTGAATAAAGAAGAAAATAAAAGGAAACAAAGAGTTCATATTGATCTCATTGAAAGTAATAACTTCACATAGAAAGAGTATGATGATTAAAAATTGTTGGGAGTTGGCAAATATGGCTCCGGTCATCGTTGCAATTAATAGGAAGTAATAAGGAGAGAGAGGTCTCACATATAGATATATTATCATTGACATCTTTTTATGATTGGGAGCACTCATTAAAATATGACATGCTAAAGAGTTGATGTTGGACAAGGAAGACAACATAATGAGTTATGTTTTCTTGTATCTAAGATAAAGTATGTTGTCATGGTTCCTCTAACATGTTGAGCTTGCCTTTCCCCTCATGCTAGCCAAATTCTCAGCACCAAGTAGAGATACTACTTGTGCTTCCAAATACCCTATAAACCAGTTTAGCCATGAGAGTCCACCATATCTACCTATGGATTGAGTAAGATCCTTCAAGTAAGTTGTCATCGGTGCAAGCAATAAAAATTGCTCTTTAAATATGCATGACTTATTAGTGCAGAGAAATAAGCTTTGTACGAACTTGTTCTGGAAGTAATAAAAGCGACGGACTGCATAATAAAGTTCCACATACAAGGGGCAATATAAAGTGACGTTCTTTTGCATTAAGATTTTGCGCATCCAACCATGAAAGCGCATGGCAACCTCTGCTTCCCTCTGCGAAGGGCCTATCTTTTATTATTATCCTCTATGTTATGCAAGAGTCACGGTGATCTTCACCTTTCCTTTTTCATTTTATCCTTTGGCAAGCCCAGCATGTTGGAAAGAACATGATATATATATCTAATTGGATGTGGGGGAGCATGAATTATTATTTTTGACATTACCCTTGAGGTAAAAGGTTGTGGGGCAAAACTATAAGCCCCTATCTTTCTACGTGTCCGATTAAAACTCCGTAACCACAAGTATTGCGTGAGTGCTAGCAATTATGAAGGACTAAGTGATAGTTGAGTATGTGGACTTGCTTTTAAGCTCGACATAGACTCTTTCCGATGTTATGATAAATTGCAATTGCTTCAATGATCGAGGTTATAATTTGTTGGTGCCCAATAAAGTTTCTGATTCATACTTTTGCATTGTGAGAAGATCATCACTTGAACATAAGTAATCATATGACAAATCTATATATGTTGCTGTTATGAGAATAATCATGATGCCTTCATGTCCGTATTTTGTTTTTATCGACGCCTCTACCTCTAAACATGAGGATATATTTATTGTTATCGGCTTTTCGCTTGAGGACAAGCAAGGTCTAAGCTTGGGGGAGTTGATACGTCCATTTTGCATCATGCTTTTATATCGATATTTATCGCATCATGGGCTGTTATTTTACGTTATGTCACAATACTTATGGCTATTCTCTCTTATTTTACAAGGTTTACCATGAAGAGGGGGAATGCCGACAGCTGGAATTCTGGCTGGAAAAGGAGCAGATATTGGAGACCTATTCTGTGCAACTCCAAAAGTCCTGAAACTCCAAGGAATATCTTAAAATAAATAAAGAAAAATCATCGCCAAAGATGAAGGCAGGCGCACACCACGCTCACGAGGGTGGGGCGCGCCTCCCCACGGGCACGCCCCCTACCTCGTGGCCCCACGGTGGCTCTCCGACGCCCATCTTCTCCTATATGAGCTCTTCGATGAGAAAAAAATCATAATCAACCTTTGGGGACGAGACTCCGCCGCCACGAGGCGGAACCTTGGCGGAACCAATCTAGGGCTCGTGGAGCTATTCTGCTTGGGACACTTCCCTCAGGGGGGAACTCATCGCCATCATCATCACCAACGCTCCTCTCATCGGGAGAGGGCAATCTCCATCAACATCTTCACGGCACCATCTCATCTCCAAACCCTAGTTCATCTCTTGTATCCAATTCTTGTCTCCAAGTCCGGGATTGGTGCTAGGAGGTTGCTAGTAGTGTTGATTACTCCTTGTAGTTGATGCTAGTTGGTTTATTTGGTGGAAGATTATACGTTCAGATCCTTTATGCACATTATTACCCCTACGATTATGAACATGAATATGCTTTGTGAGTAGTTACATTTGTTCCACGAGGACATGGGAGAAGTCTTGCTATTAGTAGTCATGTGAATTTGGTATTCGTTTGATATTTTGATGAGATGTATGTTGTCTAACCTCTAGTGGTGTTATGTGAACGTCGACTACATGACACTTCACCATTATTTGGGCCTAGAGGAAGGCATTGGGAAGTAATAAGTAGATGATGGGTTGCTAGAGTGACGAAGCTTAAACCCTAGTTTATCGTTGCTTGAAGGGGCTGATTTGGATCCATATGTTTCATGCTATGGTTAGGTTTACCTTAATACTTTTGTTGTAGTTGCGGATGCTTGCAATAGAGGTTAATCATAAGTGGGATGTTTGTTCAAGTAAGAACATCACCCAAGCACCGGTCCACCCACATATCAAATTATCAAAGTACCGAACGCGAATCATATGAGCGTGATGAAAACTAGCTTAACGATATTCCCATGTGTCCTCGGGAGCGCTTTTCCTATTATATGAGTTTGTCCAGGCTTGTCCTTTGCTACAAAAAGGATTGGGCCACCTTGCTGCACTTTATTTACTCTTGTTACTTGTTGCTCGTTACAATTTATCTTATCACAAAACTATCTGTTACCACTTATTTCAATACTTGCAAAGAATACCTTGCTCAAAACCACTTATCATTTCCTTCTGCTCCTTGTTGGGTTTGACACTCTTACTTATCGAAAGGACTACGATAGATGCCAAATACTTGTGGGTCATCAGCCCTCTCCACGGGCTCCTGTTCAACCACCCCTCCACGGGCTACTGTTCATCCAGCCCTCCACCGTCTACTGTTCATCCTGCCCTCCACGGGGTGGTCCTGTTCATCATGCCCTCCACGGGGTCTTGTTCATCCAGCCCCAACCGGCTCGATCGATCGGGGTCCTGTTCATCGAGAGGCAACACCATGGGGTCCTGTTCATCCACCCCCACCGGGAACTGTTCATCCAAACCCCCCCCCAGCAACGCTCACTGTTCATCCAGAGGCAACATCGATTGGCTTCAGTTAGCAGCAGTAGCGAAGGAATCGCTCGATCGGGTTCAGTTAGAGCGCAACACCTCACACCCACGCGCGTGCATGTACGAGAGAAACACGCATCGCTCGGCCCCGACCACCCACCGTAACCGGGAACACCCCAATATTTTCCTCACCCTCGCTTCTACCACAGTTTTTTCCGTCATGGACGGCCCAAAGAATGTCATGCAGCTGCGTCTCCGGCCCGCCTAGGACGAAAAGCCCATTTTCTGTCATGATTTTTTGTCATAGAAGTAGGACCCCACCACATCTATGACGATACTGTGTTTTGTCACAATTATTGTCAAAGAAGTGTCATAAGTATGACAGAAAAATTCGTTCGGCCCAAAATGTCACGGATGTGTCTTTTTTTGTAGTGTTTGTGCTCTGTAAGTCGTCCCGGCAAGGATCTTGCCGGGGTCTCGCAAGACGTCCCGGCAAGGATCTTGCTAGCGGTCCAGCTCGTCCTCTGTCTTCTTGTGTCTGGTTTGGCTGCTTCTTCTCGCCTTGTATCTTGTTTTCGGTCGCCCCCCTTCAAGACTCGCCGAGGGTGTGGCTACAACTGCCCGTGCACAAGTATGGGGTGCTAAAGAGCCAAAATTTAGTACATTGACAAGAGCCCCCGGGCCTGGGCCATACTAGGTGCGAAGCGTCGTTGGCCTAGGCCCAAACAGTGCGCGGGCACGCGTGGCAGGGGAATAACCGCTATAATCTTCTCGTCTGTCGTGCTCGCAGTGGCCCATGAATAGCCTTTATTCACGTGGTGGTAATCGTCGTTCCACGCTTCCCAGTACGCTCGCCTTTTTCGCCATGTACGCCGCATGCATGGCGCGGGGTAGGTGGCGGATGCATGGGATACGGGAAGGCCTGCCATGGTAGATACCCATGCGCCTTTAATTGGCGCGGGGAGGGCGGTCAACGACCCCGCTCGTTGCCAATGGCTTTAATGAGCCAGATTCAAAAGGGCCCTTCTGGGAAGGCATAGCGCCAGCCTCCGGCTCTTCATGCCTAGCTATAAAAGGGCAGTTGGGAGGAGGAAGGAGGGGCATCCCCTTGCGTCTTCTCTTCTTCTCTATCCTCCCTCCACCATCATGCCGAGAGGGCACGGTCGCGGCCATCCCTCTATGGAGGTGACTAGTTCTTCCTCTCGGCAGAGAGCTGCGGCAATTAAGGAAGAGCCAGATGCTCAAGATGGAGGCGTTGGATGGGGACGCGATCGGCGAGGTGGTCGAGCCAGAAGAGGGCGCGGAAGGGGAGCACCTGCGGCGCCGCCATCTCCTCCCGCTTCGTCAAGCGGCCATGTCAGAGACACGGTGCTGGAGTTCATCCTGCAGCTACACGAGCCGCCGTGTAGACGTTTTCGCCTTCCCGAGGCGTTCGCGAGGGTGCTGGAGGTCGACCGGCCATCGAGGTTGAGGCTTCACATGAAGGGATGTTGCAATGGCGACATGTGGGTGAACGTAAAGTTCCCCGTCCCTCATGTAATGCTCCTTCGCTGTGGTTGGAAAACCTTCGCACGCGCCCACTGCCTGATGAAGGGGCACGCCCTCCACTTAAAATTGGTGGAAGCTGACCTGCTGTCCATCAAGGTTTTTGGGCGCTCGAGAATCTGGCTAGGGTGCTGACGGAGAGCTCGACTGACGACGAGATCTCCTCGAGGGATAGTGATGAGGAGGAGACCAGTGGGGAGGACGACGAGGACGGGTCCGACTAGACGTCGGAAGCACCGTCCCCGGGCGACGCCGGCAGCACCATCATCTGCACCTAGTCTTCTCCCCGGCAAAGTGATTTCCCCGGGGATGGTTCTTGGTGGTGGCTTCTCAAGCCAGCTCCTTGAACTTCTCGGGGCTGCCGCTTCTAGCCGCCGGCGCTGGAAGGCTGGAGAAGACGAAGAAGGCGGGTGGCCGGCCATCCAGTCGGAGTACGATCGCATCAACACCTTCATCATGTATTGCCGGCCTGTTGTCTGATGACCCACAAGTGTAGGGGATCTATCATAGTCCTTTCGATAAGTAAGAGTGTCGAACCCAACGAGGAGCAGAAGGAAATGATAAGCGGTTTTCAGCAAGGTATTCTCTGCAAGTACTGAAATAAGTGGTAACATATAGTTTTGTGATAGGATAATATGTAACGAGCAACAAGTAACAAAAGTAAATAAAGTTCAGCAAGGTGGCCCAATCCTTTTTGTAGCAAAGGACAAGCTTGGACAAACTCTTATATGAGGAAAAGCGCTCCCGAGGACACATGGGAATATCGTCAAGCTAGTTTTCATCACGTTCATATGATTCGCTCGTACATTGATAATTTGATATGTGGTGGACCGGTGCTTGGGTGCTGTTCTTACTTGAACAAGCATCCCACTAATGATTAACCTCTATTGCAAGCATCCGCAACTACAACAAAAGTATTAAGGTAAACCTAACCATAGCATGAAACATATGGATCCAAATCAGCCCCTTACGGCAACGCATAAACCACGCTTTTAAGCTTCGTCACTCTAGCAACCCATCATCTACTTATTCCTTCCCAATGCCTTCCTCTAGGCCCAAGTAATGGTGAAGTGTTATGTAGTCGACGTTCACATAACACCACTAGAGGCTAGACAACATACATCTCATCAAAATATCGAACGAATACCAAATTCACATGACTACTAATAGCAAGACTTCTCCCATGTCCTCGTGGAACAAACGAACTACTCACAAAGCATATTCATGTTCATAATCGTAGGGGTAATAATATGCATATAGGATCTGAAGATATGATCTTCCACCAAATAAACCCACTAGCATCAACTACAAGGAGTAATCAACACTACTAGCAACCTACTAGTACCAATCCCGGACTTGGAGACAAGAATTGGATATAAGAGATGAACTAGGGTTTTGAGATGAGATGGTGCTGGTGAAGATGTTGATGGAGATTGCCCTCTCCCGATGAGAGGAGCGTTGGTGCTGACGATGGCGATGATTTCCCCCTCCTGGAGGGAAGTGTCCTCGGCAGAACAGCTCTGCGGAAGCCCTAGATTGGTTCCGCCAAGGTTCCGCCTCGTGGCGGCGGAGTTTCGTCCCGAAAGGTTGCTTATGATTTTTTCCTCGACGAAAGACCTCATATAGCAGAAGATGGCCATCGGAGAGCCAACAGGGGCCCACGAGGTAGGGGGCGCGCCCTGGGGGGTAGGGCGCGCCCCCCACCCTCGTGGACAGGTGGGCCCCCCTCTGGTGAACTTCTTCCGCTGGATATTCTTTATTATTTCCCTAAATGACTTTCGTGGAGTTTCAGGACTTTTGGAGTTGTGCAGAATAGGTCTCTAATATTTGCTCCTTTTCCAGCCCAGAATTCCAGCTGCCGGCATTCTCCCTCCTTATGTAAACCTTGTAAATTAAGAGAGAATACTCATAAGAATTGTGACATAACGTGCAGTAACAGACCATAATGCAATAAATATCGATATAAAAGCATGATGCAGAATGGACGTATCACTGCCTCATCTTTCGGCTTCTCTCCCAACACCGTCATCACCAGCCTTCCTTTGGACGGCTGCCGGGGTGTTCTCTTGGTGTCTTCTGCCGCGTGTACCTCGCCTAGGCACTCCTTTTGCCCTCCTGCTATCTTGATCCACTTCCTGAGGAGAGGGACAGGAAAGGGATTATGGGCACCTTACCTTCTTTTTTTCCTAAGCCTGCGGACACTTGTCAAATTTAAACTTTGTAACCCCTTGCTCGAGCATATATTTCGTATGAATTGTACTTATTAATCAACGTATTAATGAATAAAAAGGGTGGTTCCCTGGTTCTTTTGTGCGTGAGCGAGGCCCACACCAAGGAGCGAGTCGTTGTCATGTTTTAATAAACAACGTCACTCGGCAACAAGCCTCGCCGTCTTCCCGCTTCATACCACGACTACGCTTACACCCTTGGCGGAGGTAGGGGAAAAGTAGGATTAGGCCCTTCGCCCATTCCCCTTCCATTGCAACTACAACCCAATTCCAGCCCAAAAAGGGGTTTTGGGCGTAGGAAGGAGGGAGCACGGTGGCATGGGGTCGAGCGAGGTTTCATACATTCAAGTTTCATACGGAAGTACGCAACGGGGGAAAAGAAAAGACTTATCTGAATCTGTTGCCCCCCGGTAGCCTTGGCTTGCTGGGGTCAGGGTGTTAGTTCATCTTCTTTCTTTCAAAAATCTCCGCTGAAGCACCCGTGCAGCCTGCGAGCCAAAGAGGACTGGAAGGGACGAAAAGACACGCACACTCGACCTCTATGCTAGGGGTTCGTTGCCGCTAAGCACTATCAACCCTACCAGAGAGTGTCGGTGTACTAGAGTAGGGGTACCCTAATATCCCGAACTTGTGCACGGGTAGTTGCAGCCCTCCGCGGCAAGGCTTACCAGGTGACCGCCAAGGTCCTCCGTGGTTCCTTTGGAGCCATTCAAGAACAAAGTATTCAATCCAAGGAGACAAGGCCCCGGCAAGAGGAGCTTGCCGGGAAGGCCACCTGAGGCACCTAGGAGACAAGGCCCCGACAAGAGGAGCTTGCCGGGAAGGCCCGGTGAGCGACAAGCTTCCGGACGCGACAAGACAACAACCGCGGCAAGGCGCTTGCCGCGGCGAACCACCACTATGTACCTGCGCTCCAGCACATCAACTAACGTGTAGCCCTGGGACCTTTCCAGGCGCGCGTGGCGAGAGGCCGTGCAGCCAGCGGTGCGAGGTGGCAAGCGACGCTGACAAGATTGCCATCGTGGCAAGCGGTGGCGCCCCTGACGGTCACTGTTTCACTGTTAGGGCGACTTAGACGGGCATTTAATGCCTTTGTCCCCTGCCGTCAGGGTTAGGTATGATACATCAGACAACATACCTTTATGCAGGTAGCTGTACCAACCACTACTTTTCCATTTGTACCCTTGTCTACGTTGCCACCAGTCGGATACCCCATGAGCAAAAAAAAGGAGGCCCATGCGCAACGAAGAGGGGGTCGGTTCCCCCACGCCAGTCCTCGTTAGCAGCTTGTGTGTATCAGTAGCACTCAGCGCTCTGAGCAAGAACACAATACACCTAGACATGCAGCAGTAGGAGTGTTATCTCTCCGGAGAGCTCCGAAGCTGGGTAAACCTCTCGTGTGCTTCGCCTCGATCTGCTCTTCGTGCGACCTCCGCCTGCCGCCGAACCAAAAGGGGCTCGGTCCGCCGGTCCCATAGGTGTTCGTGGGTCAGATCAGCCTGCCCCGACATCTTTGGCGCGCCAGGTAGGGGGGGCGTCGAGATTGTGTGAACCTGATCCGGCGTCCACACGAGATAGATCTTCGTCATCACCTTCATCGACATGCCACCGAAGAAGAAGGCTTCGGCGGCAGAAGCTCGGTCCGCGTCGAACCCACCACAACCGGAGCAAACAGGTGGTGGGGTAGACGCCGGCGGAAGAATGGACGGCGACGGGGGAGCTCACGGTGCTGCCAAGTCCAAGGACAAAGCTGCGCAGACCTCGGCGTCCGTACATGCACCGCGCCCGCCTCAGGAGGCGCGGGACCGACAGCGTCATGGTATTCACAATGCCATACGCTCGTTGGACCAAGATCGAGCTGGTGGATCTCGGGATGCTCAAGACCAGCATGCACGCCAACATGCCGGGCGCGGCGAGGCATGGTCGCTCGACGGGATACTGCTCCTTCTAACATAGTTAGAAGTCCGAGCATATCCGCTCCTCGCGTCGTTCGCCATCGCCACCCACCACTCCAGCAGAAGCTTTGGCGAGCACAATCGCTTCCCGGATTACCCTCCAACGGCCGACAAGGTCGATGAATGGAGGGCCACCATTCAGAGTCTCATCGGCTTCGCCAACGGCGACGCTCCACGGCAACCGAGCACATCGCTGCTGCGGCAGGACTGCCAAACACGAGCCGGTGGCGGAGACCGGTGGGGGTGCAACCACCATGCACTCTCCGCCCCGAAGGCCAAGATCGCCGACTCGCCGGATCCACCTTGACAGCGACTCCACCGCGTCATCGGATCCACGAGCTAGTCGCGATCAGCGCCAAGTTCTTCACGAACGACAGTAAGAAGACGCTCGAACTCGCATCGAGCGCCGAAGAGAAGCGCGGCGTCAATCCGACAAGCGCGCTGGGCCCTTTGTCGACATGCATGCGCCAGAGGAACCGGGCGACTTGCCGTACGCGGTAGGTTGCCCTGCGTTCACTCGTGAGCTGCGGCAAGTCCAAAGGGCCCAGCAAGAAGAATTTCAAGCCAGATGTACGAGAAGCACGACGGCAAGACGCATCCGTCGGAGTTCCTTAGCATCTACACCATCGCGGTGCAGGCTGCCAGGGGGCGAGACGACAAGATCCTAGCTAACTACTTCCCGCTGGTGCTCAAGCCCAATGTCAGATCCTGGCTCATGCACTTGCCGGACAACTTCATATCCTCTTGGACAGATCTATGCCATCAGTTTGTCGGCGCCTTTAAGGGCGGCCACAAGCCTCATGGCCAATAAAGCGATCTTCATCTCGCCGCCCGGAAGGAAGGAGAGCCCTGCGCAAGTACATTCAGAGATTCAGCCCGCGTACAACACAACATCTCAGATGTCCACCGCCGCATGTAATTAGCGCGTTCCATCAGAACGTGCGGAACCGCAGGATGCGGGAGGAGATGGCGATGTGCAAGATCAGAGACGTCAGTGAGCTTTATGCCCTGGCCGACAAGTGTGCACGTGCTGAGGAAGGGAGGAGACTCCCCGGAGAGAATACTGAAGCAGGAGGATCTGATAGTGAGGAGGCCGCCCCGGCAAGGAAAAACCGGCGGCGGAACAACGGGAAGAAGAAATGCAGAGATGTACTAGTTGATGAGTAGTCCGGCAACGGAGGCGGCGCCAAGAAAGCCAAGGCTGGCAGCTCCGGTAAGGAGGTTGCCGCTGGCACCAACTGCCAGGTTGTGGCGATCGCCGACAAGCAGGACGGCTCCAACAAACAGTACTGCAAGATCCACCGCGCCAAGGGTCATGACCTCCAGAGCTGCAAGAAGGTCGAGCAGCTTGTCGAGCAGCAGAAGGCTGAATACGAACGACGCGACAAGGAGAAGGCCCAGGAAGGTGCTTTGGAGGAGCTAGCAAGAAACGCCCCGCCGGGAGGACGCCGCGGCAAGGCCAAGCAGCGGCAAGGAGACAGGTCTCCCCGCGGCCGCGACAAGGATGAAGACGACGACGACGATGAAGACATGGATGACGATGAGACCGATGAGCAGGAGTTCCAGAAAGCCATAGAGGTCCTGTGCGTTGACGGCGGTGCTTCTCTATATACTTCACACCGCCAGCTCAAGTAGTGGATGCGGGAAGTCAATGCGGCAGAACCATCCGTCGAGTCATGCAGGCCTCTGAAATGGTCAAGCACGCCTATCATCTTTGATATTGAGGACCACCCTGATCGCATAACTGCGGTCGGATGCTTGCCGATGTTGGTTTCACCAACTATCCGCAACCTCAAGGTCACTAAGATGCTAGTTGACGGCGGGGCCGGCTTGAACCTGATCTCCTCCGCGGTGCTCCGAAACTCTAGATCCTCGATGGCGAGCTCGAAGAGGCGGCACATTCCAAGGAATCAATTCGGGAAGGAGCAAGTCAAGGGAAAGATCACGTTGCCGGTGACATTTGGCAGCGAAGTTGAACTTTAGGACTGAGAGGGTCACTTTTGACGTTCTTGACTTTCCATTGCCTTACAATGGGATACTTGGTCCGCCCAAAGAC
The DNA here is from genome assembly GCA_021605145.1 of Aegilops bicornis. Taxonomy (NCBI): domain Eukaryota; kingdom Viridiplantae; phylum Streptophyta; class Magnoliopsida; order Poales; family Poaceae; genus Aegilops; species Aegilops bicornis. The sequence continues at coordinate 192,260,496 of CM038673.1, read as the reverse complement.
TTGCCAAATTCATGGCAGCCTCTCACTATGCATACAACATGCTGAAGATGCCAGGCCCGATAAGTGTCATTTCAGTCCCTGGTGACAAGAAGGATGCTCTCATCTGCGCCGACAAGATCTACCGGGAAGCAGCAGCTGCAACAGATTGCAAGCCACTTGCCGCTGAAGCTCCCGGGGGGAAGAAGAAGACCAAGTCCGGCAAGAGCTCTGTTTCCCACTCCGGCAAGCGCACCTTTTCGAGTGCTGCGCTACCATCGAGGACGCACCATCGAGCTCCACCGGCAAGTGTAAGAAGACGATGGCAGCTCCGCCAGAAGACCAAGAAGGTGTCCGCCAAGGAGGACGGCAGACCGGTGGTACCTTCACCATCGGTGCCTTTCTCGACCCTAAATAGGAAAGCGCTCGTTGCTTTCCTGCGGGCGAACGTCGACGTGTTTGCGTGGCAACCGTCGACATCCCCGTGTTCCTGTGAAAGTAATTGAGCACCATCTTGCCGCTTTGTCCTCATGCGCGGCCCGTCAGCGAAGAAAGTCGAAGCGAGCAGTTGAGCGCCAAGAGTTCATCGCAGAAGAAATCAAGAAATTGGAAGCAGCAGGCCTTGTCGAGGAGTGCTCCATCCTACGTGGTTGGCCAATCCTGTAGTTGTATCAAGAAGGCAAATGGGAAATGGAGACTTTGTATCGACTTTACCGATGTCAATAAAGCTTGTCCCAAAGACCCATTTCCCTTGCCGCGCATCGACCAGATTGTTGACTACACGGCCGGATGTGATTTGCTTTCATTTTTGGATGCATACTCAGGATATCATCAGATCTTCATGGCAGAAGAGGATGAGGAGAAAACCGCATTCATCACCCCATGTGGCACATACTGTTTTGTACGGATGCCCTTCGGATTAAAGAATGCTGGTTCAACATTTGCAAGAGTAGTCCATGACGCTTTTGAGCCGCAAATGCACAGAAATGTGGAAGCCTACATGGATGACATAGTGGTCAAAAGCAAGGACAAGGCGACTCTGATTCAAGATTTAGACGAAACCTTTGCAAATCTGCGCAAGATCAAGGCCATTGAGCAGATTGAAGCACCAAAGCGCGTCAAGGATGTACGAAGGCTTGCCGGTTGCGTAGCTGCTCTCAGCAGGTTTATCTCTAGGTCTGCTGAGCGCGCCCTGCCATTTTTCAAAATTTTGAAAAAGGCAGGTCCGACGCAATGGACTCCGGAAGCGGAGGCTGCGCTGCAGGACTTGAAGAGATACATCCTCCACTCCAACACTTGTCGCACCTAGGCCGCAAGAGAAGTTGCTGCTGTATATAGCGGCAACCAATCAAGTGGTTAGTGCTGCGTTAGTAGCGGAGAGGGAGGCGGATGATGAGCTAGCAACCATGGCGAGATGCATCCAAATGGCTGCTGTGGGGCTTCACCGGCAAGTTCTGGTCCCGACAAGGATGGATCTGCGCAGACACATGAGAAGATACAGAAAAGAATGGTGCAGCGCCAAGTTTACTTTGTCAGTTCCCTTCTACAGGGGGCTAGGTCAAGGTACTCTGGTGTGCAGAAATTGCTTTTCGGCCTCCTCATGGCCTCAAGAAAGCTGCGCCATTACTTCCAGGCACATGAGATCACAAATCGCCACTGCTTTTCCGCTGAAAAGGATCTTGCAAAATCCAGAGGCAACAGGCAGGATTGTCGAGTGGGCACTGGAACTGTCAAGCTTTGGCCTCAAGTTTGAGAGCACTTCAACTATCCAAAGCAGAGCATTGGCGGAGTTCATAGCAGAATGGACGCCAACACAAGACGAAAAAATTCCAGAAACGAGCATCCCCGTAAAGGAGGCAAGCAAAGAGTGGCTGATGTACTTTGATGGTGCCTTCTCGCTGCAAGGCGCCGGTGCAGGCGTGCTACTTGTTGCACCCACCGGAGAGCACCTCAAGCACGTAGTCCGAATGCACTTTCCCAAGGAGCAAGCAACAAACAATACTGCAGAGTATGAAGGTTTGCTTGCCGGCCTCAGGATTGCAGTAGACCTTGGGATCAAGAAGCTCATTGTCAGGGGTGACTCACAACTTGTCATCCACCAAGTGAACAAGAATTATCAGAGTCCGTTGATGGAGGCATATGTTGATGAAGTGAGGAAGCTGGAAGAACACTTTGACGACCTACAGATGGAATATATTCCAAGGGCTCGTAACGACATTCTTGATGGCTGTCAAAGTCGCGCCAGACTTAAGTTACCTCGTGGAACCAGGAATTTTTGTGCTCAAGTCGACTCAACCGTCTGTGACGCCATCAACCGGACAGAGCAAGAAGAGGAAGTTGATCTCTGGTGACTACTTTCCGCAGAGCTTCCCAAGCCGCCGCCAAGAAGGTCCCCAAGATCGACACCAACAAAGGCCGAGGAGCAGTCTGCTCCGACAAGCCCTGTGGTTTGTTTCGTTGAAGCGCACGCCCCGACAAGTTTTGCTCGCAAGATTGCCGGGAACGCTAAGCTCCTACCGAGCCGCAGTTCCCGCCGTAGAAGCGGATGTTCCCGCAGCAGCAGATGTGCCTTTAGTCCTTGTTGTCGAGCCGCAAGCTCCAGCATGGGCACAACAGATTGTCCATTTCCTTCAGACATGAGAGCTTCCTGAAGATCAAGAAGAAGCGGAAAGAGTAGCCCGGCAGTCAAGTATGTACCAGTTTGTCGACAGCACATTGTACAGAAGAAGACTCAACGGTGTGAAATTGAAGTGTATTCACCGGGAAGACGGACAAAAGCTGTTGGCAGAGATACATGGAGGCATATGTGGTCACCACATTGGCGCCAGGGCACTTGCCGGCAAAGCGTTCCGGCAAGGTTTCTTTTGGCCGATCGCCTCCGTGATGCAACTGCACAAGTAACCAAGTGTGAAGCGTGCCAGTTCCATTCCAAGCAAATACACCAGCCAGCTCAAGCTCTCCGGACGATCCCTTTATCCTGGCCATTTTCGGTCTGGGGGCTCGACATCCTCGGCCCCTTTCCCCGAGATGTCGGGGGCTTTGAGTACTTGTTACGTTGCAATCGACAAGTTCACAAAGTGGCCGGAAGTGGAAGCAGTGAGGAAGGTGACAAAGACCGGTCGTGATCAAGTTCTTCAGTCGATTGTTTGCCGCTTTGAGTCCCTAGCAGGATCATCACCGACAACGGCACGCAATTCACAAGCCGCACCTTCATGCAGTACGTCCAAGATCTTGGCGCCAAGGTCTGCTTCGCTTCTGTTGCTCATTCGAGAAGCAACGGTCAAGCGGAGAGGGCAAACGCTGAAGTGCTGCTCGGGCTCAAGACCAGAACTTTCGACAGGCTGCACAAGTGCGGAAGAAAGCTGGATTGAGGAGCTGCCGGTGGTTCTTTGGTCGATCAGACGATGCCAAATCGAGCCACCGCCGTACACCTTTCGCTCGAGTCTACGGAGCAGAGGCAGTTCTCCCCACGGAACTCGGAACCGGATCACCTCGAGTGCTCGCTTCTGATGAGCTTGAGCAAGAGCAGCTGCGACAAGATGACGCGCTGCTCCTTGAGGAGGATCGTCTTCGATCTGTCAGACGAGCTGCTCGATACCAGCAAGCTTTGCGCCGCTACCATAGCCGCAAAGTTAATGCCAAAAGTCTCGAGGAAGGCAACCTTGTTCTTCGGCGCGTTCAGTCTGCCAAGAATTCCAACAAGTTGACGCCAAAGTGGGAAGGCCCTTACTGGGTGAAACGAGTCACTAGGCCTGGCGCTGTCCGCCTTGAGACCGAAGATGGCATTCCGGTGAGCAACTCCTGGAACATTGAGCATCTTCGTAAGTTTTACTCAGAAGCGCGGTTGCCGGAACCTGTTCGACAACCACCTTTTGTACAAGTCTTGCCGCTGTTGCATGTAATCCTTTGTACAAAGCCGGGCGCAGACCCCGTGCATAAGTAAAGCTAGCATGCTTCGCACATCTTGTCAATTTCATGCTTTCTACTTCTATTTTGCATGCATTATCTGACACTTTGTGCAGCACCTACCACCTGTAAGCAATAACGAGCCATAAGGCTCCATATCTTTATTTTCTCTTCTTTCTCTTTCTCAAAGAAAGGAAGGTTCCCTCGCCCACAAGTTTGCCGGGGGGGAAGGAGAAGATAATGGTGTGGACCAAGCATCGCTCAAGGAAGTTTAGCCTTACCGGGAAGCAAACGACAGAAAAGCTAAGTTGCCAAAGTTTGAGCAATCAGTTTTAAAATTTTTAAGTTATCTTCCTCGAACGACCGTACTTTGTATGGAAAACCTGCGCGTGGAGGAACCAACTCGTAGCTAGTTGCGCCCTTACTTTGTTTCGAGTCCGCTCAACAACTTAAGTGAGCTGCGACTAGTTGCGACAAGGTTGCTTGTCGGAAGCGGTATCGCCAAAGGTCGACGTCTCAAGACTGGCCATGACCCAGTGCTGCGCCGACAAGTTCCCTAAAAGCGTAGGGCAAAAACATATAAAGGAAGGAATCAAGTAAAGGAAATAACATAGCAGTTGATACCCAAAATAGAGTTATATTACAAGATAGCTTGCCGCAGCTCTAATGGATTGTTCTTATGACATGACCAGCAGCAGCAAGAAAAAGAAAAAGCGGGCGGCCTAATCTACGCGGTCGCCCTCAACCCTCTTGATCCCGCTCACCCTGTCCACGATGGGTGCGACAAGGGTCTTGAGCGCCTCCACAACAGCATCCGGCGGCAAGGACTTGAGGACGCGTTGGTGAGGTTGAGGCCTGGATTGCGGAAGGCCACCTTCATCAAGACCTTTTGAAGAGCTCCAGCAGCAGATTTGGCGCGACTCCTCGGCCAGCTGCTTTGGGACTTCTTCCCGGAGTCGCTGGAGGGCCGTCACCACGCCCTTGAAGAACAAGCTGAGGTTGGCACTGGGTTGGAGGTGCTCGTCGGAGGAATATCCAAGGTCCACCATCCCAAGCTGCGCCAGCTCCTCGTCGATGGCTGCTGCAACATTCATGAGACCCTCGGTCCAGTGCTCCACATTCTCCCTCAGGGTGCAGGCGGCGGCAAGACTTCGCCAGCCAGGCGCCTCGTCGGCCTTGATCTTCTCCTTCAAGGCCACCTCCTGCTCCCCGGCCAGATAGTGTCCCCGAGTCAAAGTAGTTAGCTTCAATTCAAGATCTGCGTTGGAGTCCTTGGTGGCGCTGAGCTCCTTGCTCCTCTCGGCGAGACGGCCCCGCAGCTCGCCAAGAGTGCTGGCGTCCTTCTCGGCTCGTGCTTGAGTGCAGCAAGCTCCTCGCCGCTCTCCTTGAGACTGGCCTCCAAGCTGCGCCACCTTCGTCTCCAGGCTCCTTCTTGGCGGCCTCGGCAGTGCGGCAGCATCCTTTGCTTCCTTGAGAGCCCCGGCCAAATGTTTGCTCGCGCATGGCAAGATCCTCCTCGTGGCTGTCAAGATTAACCTTCGCTGCGCCAACTCGCCTTCCTGCGTGAAGCGGCTTCTCGGTGGCAAGCTGTCGTTTCCTCCTCGGCAAGCCTTCTCGAGGAGGAAGGCCTTGCGCCTCGGCAAGTTGCTCCCGCTCCTTCTGCCAAGGCCGGAGAGCTTCTGGTTGAGGCCGGAGCTCCTCCAGCGCTTCTCGATGTCTGCTCCCGCCTTGGGACAAGCGCTTCCCGGGATTCCAGCTTGGCTTGTCGGGCGCGGTAGAATGACAGCAGCTTCCGCAGCACCGCTTCCTCCTCGAGGGCCACCGCCGCCGCTTGGCCGACCAACGTCGATCCAAATGGAGGCGAGCAGCTCTTCATCGAAGGTTTCTCCTTCGGCCGACGCCCTGGAGCTCGACGCCCATGGGAGCTTGATGAAGACGCCATCGCCGACCTTCAAATAGGCGCCGGGCTGGGGCTCTTGAACCGAGCCGACGCTGGCAGCGGCGGAGGGATCGGCGGTCGGCGTGGCGCTGGCGCTCCTGCGGCCTCGTGGTCGTCGGTGTGATCGCGAACCCCTCGCCCGGCTTCTGCGGCGGCAGCGCCAACCTCTTCGCGGCGGGCTCGTCGGCGCCACTCCTTCTTCGGTGGCAGCGGGCGTCGTCAATATTGCCAAGGCCCTCCTCGCCGGGCGGCCTCGGTCTCCATTGGCTCTATGGCGGATGGATTTGACGAAAATGAAGAAAAGTCAAGCAAATATTCAAAAACAAAATCAGAAGAAGAAGAACACAAGGGAAGTTTTCAGGCAAGAGGATTACCTGTGCTAGGGTTCGCAGTCATGGTCTCCGCCGCCAGGGGATCGCTGGTGCTGTCCCTTGCCGGAGAGTTGCCCTTGTCGGGAAATCTCCCTTGCCGGAGAAATCTCCCTTGGGAGAACGCCCCTTGCCGGGAATCCTCCCTTGGCGGGCGTAGTCGAAGCGGAAGGAGGCTGCTCTGCTCCTACACAAATCAACGAATGATATCGGCAAGAAAGAAAGAGCACCCATGCATGCCGAACAGCAAGAAGTAGACCATATACGTACTCTGGGGCTGCGCTGTGGGCTGCTTTGAAGAAGAGTTGCCGCATCCGGCAAGGTGGTCTCGGACGCGCCTCCTGCTGTCGCAGTGGGTTCGTCCTCGACGACAATCACCGGGGTCTTGGCCCTCTTCGACACCCTCTGGGCCAGCGTCCTAAAAAGGAATGGGTTCAGAATGAAGCAAGTCAGATACAAGACAAAGCAACAAATCGAAGAATTACAAGTATAGCAAATAATCTTACTCTTCTTCTTCCTCATCAGAGTTAAGCACGGAGAGGTCAAATTCTGGCCCGCCTCCAGTACGACGAGGCGGAGGAGTGGGTTCCCTTGGACGCTTGGCGGGAGCGGAACCGGTGGTCTGTGAAGGCCCCGCTCCGGTTGCCGCAGCGGCGTGAGGTGCTCCCGCGGCAACAATGCTTGCCGCGGTGGAGCGCGTCGTCTTGGCCTTCTGACTGTTGGCCCGTCTGCTGCCCCGCTACGTCTCCGGCCTTGCGAAGACGCCTTCTTGGTGGAGCCGGGGGCTCCGCTCGCGGCAAGCTGCTTGAAGGTGGAGAGGATGCGCCCTCGGCGGGCTCTCTCGACTCAGCTTCAGGCTCAGCAAGCTCCTCCTCGCCGGCAAACTCCTTTCGCTCGACAAGGCTTGCCGCCTCTGCTGCCTCTGCCTCCTCCACGGTGAAGCCGAACTCGCCTGCGGCAGGAGCTGCTGCCGCCTCTTCGGCTGGTGGCGTCGCTGCATCTCATCATCGGTGGTGTCATGGTGAGGCCCCTCTGTTCATCAGGGCGGACCGGCATTTCTACCAGATTGTCAAAGAACTGCCGCACGACGTCATCTGCCGGCTCTTGCCAAGTTGGGACAATTCCATGCGAGTCGCACAACGGCATCATTGCACGGATGCGGTCAAGCGCGGAATTGTTGCACAGCGGAACGACGCCCCTCGGCAACCTAAACATCTCTGGATGATCAGGATCGGGCTTGAACAGCTCCAAGAGCATAGCGTCAAGCTCCAAGACGGTGAAGTTGAAGTTGAGGCCTGGGCGCAGCCTCATGATATCTGCCGCGTTCTGAAACTCCCAGGCAGGCCTCCTCCTCTCCTGCAAGGGGCGTCTGGCGGCAAAGAAAGTCTGCATCAACGGTGCCTCTGATAAGCCCGGCAAGTCTAAGGCGAAGGATTGGTGACTGCAATCTTCAGCCTTAGCGTCTTCGGGGCGATTGCTCCAATCGTTGCCGCGCACTCTTGGGGTTTGCTGGGCGGTAAATGGCTGCGGGTTCTCCTCAACAATACAGCACCAATCCGCCATCAACTCCTCCCATGTGCTACAGAGCTCTCCCTCCAGATTAGATTCCTTATTGACGACCCTGGTGTTCCAAGCGATTCCTCCGGCAAGAAGAGGCTCTCCTCTCTCAACTCGGGTATAAAGAAGTGGCGGAAAAGGGCTACATTTGGGTGGACTCCGACAAATTTTTCGCAGAGATGTGCGAAAACTGCCATGGTCAGAACGACATTGGGGGTGAAATCAAGGAGGCGGAACCCATAGGTGTTCATGATGTCACAGAAGAATTCAGAGAAAGGCGGGCAGAGCCCGCAGTAGAAGAAGAGCGCGAAGAAGGGATATCCGTTCAGGGCTAGTTCCGAAGCAGCAGCTGGAAGTACCTTCGTGCACGGATGCACTCGCGTCTCCGTCGACCAGAAGAGGTAGTAGTTCTCCCTCAGCTCCCTCGCGGCGAGCTGGGGGGGGGGGAAGATGGCCCGCTCCTTCCGCAACACCGCAAGCCGCTGCGCCTCGGCCGACTTCACGCCCTTCCCCTTGTCGGCTTTCGGATCCATGGCGGAGGCGGTGGAGGAGATCGACGGCGTTTGTGATGCTTTGGTGGCGATGAAGTGAGCGCTGCTCTTCACCTTAGGGAAGAAGGGGAGCAGCGGAGGTTTTCTCGAGATGGGACAGCAACTGGCAAGGTGGGCGGACTGCCCCTGTTTCCCCTGCTTATAAAGAGGGAGGGGGCGGACGATCCGTTTTTCCGAATAAAGAAACCCCCACGATCTCGCCCACGATCTCTCACACGACGCCGCACTCGACGCTGCGGCTGCCTGTGGGAGGGCGTGGTGGGTCCGGGTGAGTTCTGGCGTGACCTGTGCCAAGGCGTGCCCGTGCCTGCTTTTGGGCCTAGCCCAACAGCGCTTCGGCACTGCCGTGTGTGGCCCAGGCCCGGGGCTCTGTCGGTGTACTAGAGTAGGGGTACCCTAGTATCCCGAACTTGTGCACGGGCGATTGCAGCCCTCCGCGGCAAGGCTTACCGGGTGACCGCCAAGGTCCTCCGTGGTTCCTTTGGAGCCATTCAAGAACAAAGTATTCAAGCCAAGGAGACAAGGCCCGGCAAGAGGAGCTTGCCGGGAAGGCCACCCAAGGCACCTAGGAGACAAGGCCCCGGCAAGAGGAGCTTGCCGGGAAGGCCCGGTGAGCGACGAGCTTCCGGACGCGACAAGACAACAACCGCGGCAAGGCGCTTGCCGTGGCGAACCACCACTCTGTACCTGCGCTCCAGCAGATCCACTAACATGTCGCCCTGGGATCTTTCCAGGCGCGCGTGGCGAGAGGCTGTGCAGCCAGCGGTGCGAGGTGGCAAGAGACGCTGACAAGATTGCCATCGTGGCAAGCGGTGGCGCCCCTGACGGTCTCTGTTTGCACTGTTAGGGCGACGTAGACGGGCATTTAATGCCTTTGTCCCCTACCGTCAGGGTTAGGTATGATACATCAGACATCGTGACACCGCATGTAGCTGTACCAACCACTACTTTTCCATTTGTACCCTTGTCTCACGTTGCCACCTGTCTGAGACCCCTTGAGCATATAAAAGGAGGCCCATGCGCATAGCGTGGGGGGTCGGTTCCCCCACGCTCGGTCTCGTTAGCAGCTTGTGTGTATCAGTAGCACTCAGCGCCCCGAGCAAGAACACAATACACCTAGACATGCAAAGGTAGGAGTGTTATCTCTCCGGAGAGCTCAAGCTTCGGTAAACCTCTCGTGGTGCTTCACTCGACCGCTCTTCGTGCGACCTCCGCCTCTCGCCGAACCAAAAGGGGCTTGGTCCGCCGGTCCCATAGGTGTTCGTGGGTCAGATCAGCCTGCCCCGACAGAGAGAAACACAATCTAACATGCATGCTAATTCTTAGGGTGCTAGGGCTTCGTTTATTCATCTATTGCTCAGGGTCTGCGCCTGGCTTTGTACAAAGGGTCAGATGCCTTGCCGGCAAGGCTCGTACAAAAGGTGGTCTGCAGGGGGGGCGGCAACCGCGCCTCACGGGTAAAACTTGCGAAGATGTTCGATGTTCCAGGAGTTGCTCACTGGAATACCATCTTCGGTCTCCAGGCGGACTGCGCCAGGCCTAGTGACTCATATTACCCGGTGAGGGCCTTCCCACTTTGGCGTCAACTTGTTGGAATTCTTGGCCGACTGAACGCGCCGAAGAACAAGGTCGCCTTCCTCAAAGCTTCAGGCATGAACCTTGTGGCTATGGTAGCGGCGCAAGGCTTGCCGGTAGCACGCAGCTCGGGCAGCAACCCGAAGACGATCTTCCTCAAGGAGCGTAGCATCATCTTGCCGCAACTTCTCTTTCTCAAGCTCATCATAAGCGAGCACCTGAGGTGACCCGTATGTGAGTTCCGTGGGGAGAACTGCTTCTACCCCATACACGAGGGAGAAGGGTGTCTGGCCGGTGGCTCGATTTGGCATTGTTCTGATTGACCAAAGAACAGCCAGTAACTCATCAATCCAGCGCCTTCCGCACTTGTGCAGCCAGTCAAAAGTCCTCGTCTTGAGGCCCCATAAAAATTCAGCATTTTCCCTTTCCGCCTGGCCGTTGCTTTGTGGATGTGCAATAGAAGCAAAACATATCTTGCTGCCAAGGTCTTGGACGTGTTGCATGAAGGTGCGGCTTGTGAACTGCGTGCCGTTATCGGTGACGACTCTGTTTGGCACACCAAAACGGCAAACTAGTCCCTTGAAGAACTTGAAGGCTGATTGTGTTGTCACCTTTCTCACTGCTTCCACTTCTGGCCACTTTGTGAACTTGTCAATCGCAACATGCAATTACTCAAAGCCCTTGGCAGCACGGGGAAAGGGGCCCACTATGTCGAGCCCCCAGACCGAAAATGGCCAGGAAAGAGGGATTGTCTGAAAAGCTTGAGCTGGTTGATGGAGTTTCTTCGAATGGAACTGACACGCTTTACACTTGGTTACTAGTGCAGTTGCATCCTGGAGAGCAGTGGGCCAAAAGAAACCTTGCCGGAATGCCTCGCCGTCAAGTGCTCGTGATCCTGTGTGAGAGCCACATACGCCCTCATGTATCTCTGCCAACAGCTCCAGTCCGTCCTCCCGGGGAATGCACTTCAATTTCACACCATTCGGTATTTTCCTGTACAGGACGTCGTCCACAAACTGGTACATGGCAGACCGATGGGCTACTTTCTCCGCTTCTTCCTATTCCTCAGGGAATTCCCTGTTTGGAGGAACTGAACGGTGTGCCACGCTGATGCTGGATCCTGAGGCTCGACGGCAAGGACTAGAGGCGAGTCTTCTGCCGTGGGAGCGGTTGTCTCTACGGCAAGGGCTTGAGGCCCTGCCGGAGCCTGTTGCTCCCCGGCAAGCTTGGTGTCCCGGGCAACATCCTTGCTGGCAGCTCTTGGGAGCTCGGCGGGAAAGTACTTGCCGGGGCCTGATTTCCTTCGCTTATTTTGTCCTACTGATGGTTCCATGGATGGCTGAGTCAATTGGAGCACAAAGGTCCCTGGTTCCACAGGTAACTTGAGGGAGCACATTTTGACATGTCGTCAGCAATGTTGTTCTCTGCTTGGGGAACATGCTCTGCTTGTAGACTGTCAAAACGCTCTTCCAACTTCCTCACTTCATCTACATAAGCTTCCGTCAACGGGCTATGATAATCCTTGTTCACTTGCTTCACCACGAGTTGCGAATCCCCACGGGCGATCAGCTTTCTGATCCCAAGGTCTGCTGCGATCCTGAGACCGGCAAACAGCCCCTCATACTCCACGGTGTTGTTCATTGATCTCTCTCGGGGAAAACGCATTTGGACTACATACTTGAGGTGCTCTCTGGTGGGCACGACAAGCAGCACACCGGCACCGGCGCCTTGCAGTGAGAAAGCCCCATCAAAGTACATAGTCCAGTTGCGGCTTGTTTCCTTGCCAGGGAGAGTGGTCTCTTGAACTTCTTCGTCAGGCGTTGAGGTCCATTCGGCAATGAACTCCGCCAAAGCCCTGCTCTGGATTGTCGAAGTGCTTTCAAACCCGAGGCCAAAGCTTGACAGTTCCAACGCCCATTCCATAATCCTTCTGGTTGCATCTAGGTTGTGCAAGATCCGTTGCAAGGGGAAGCGAGTGACGACGATGATCTCATGTGCTTGAAAGTAAGGATGCAACTTCCTCGAGGCCATAAGGAGGCTGAAAAGCAACTTCTGCACACCAGAGTACCTTGATCTAGCCCCCTGCAAGAGCGAGTTGACGAAGTAAACTGGGTGCTGCATCATCTTCTTCCTCTGTACCACTTTGTTTGCTTGTGCAGATCCTGCCTTGCCGGCGCCAGACTCTGCCAGGGATCCTATCTTGCCGATGCCAGAATCTGCCGGGGGTCCTGCCTTGCCAGCACCAGAGCCTACCGGGGGGAACTCTGGCTCGTCGTCTGACAGTCTTGCCACTGCTACCGCTTCTTCATCAACTCCCCTCTGCACCACTAGCGCAGCACTGACCACTTGATTCGTTGCCGCTAGATATAGCAGCAACGGCTCTTGCGGTTTGGGCGCAACTAGTATTGGCATAAAGGAGAGGTACCTCTTCAAATCCTGCAGCGCTGCCTCGGCCTATGAGGTCCATTTCATGGGCCCTAGCTTCTTCAAAATCTTGAAGAAGGGGAGGGCGCGCTCAGGAGATTTGGAGATGAATCAACTTTAAGCAGCAACGCAGCCGGCAAGCCGACGCATATCTTTGACTCGCCTTGGTGCTTCAATCTGCTCAATTGCCTTGATCTTGTCGGGGTTCGCTTCGATCCTACGCTGAGACACAAAGAACCCGAGAAGTTTGCCGAATGGAACACTGAACACACACTTCTCAGGGTTGAGCTTGAGATTGATCTTGCGCAAATTCGCAAATGTTTCTTCCAAATCTTGCACAAGTGTTGCCCTGTCCTTGGTTTTGACCACTATGTCATCCATGTAAGCCTCCATATTTCTACGGAGCTGGGGAACAAAACCAATCTGAACTGCTCTTGCAAATGTCGAACCAGCACTTTTCAATCCAAAAGGCATTTGTATAAAACAATACGTACCACATGGGATGATGAAGGCGGTCTTGTGTTCGTCTTCCTTCGTCATAAAGATTTGATGGTATCCATAATAGGCGTCAAGGAACGACAGCAGGTCGCACTCGGTAGTGGAGTCCACGATCTAGTCAATGCGCGGCAAAGGGAAAGGATCCTTTGGGCAGGCTTTATTGATATCTGTATAATCGATGCACAGCCTCCATTTCCCATTTGCCTTGCGCACCACCACCGGGTTGGCCAACCATTTTGGGTGGAGCACCCTTCTGACCAAGCCTGCCGCCTCCAACTTCCTAATCTCCTCGATGATGAACTCTTGCCGCTCCAAAGCTTGCTTCCTGACCTTCTGCTTGACGGGCCGCGCATGAGGACTGACAGCAAGGTGGTGCTCAATCACCTCCTTGGGAATGCAGGGGATGTCGGATGCTTGCCATGCAAACACATCGCCCGCAGGAAGGCGACGAGCGCGCTTTCCTATTTGCTATCGAGGGTGGAGCTTATAGTAAAAGCTCCGCCCGTGCCGTCCTCCTTGATGGACACCTTCTTGGTTTCCAGTGGTGCAGCCTTGGATTTCTTGTTCTTGCTGGTGGAGCTCTCTGGCACGTCCTCAATGGAAACGCAGCACCCCGAGGAGGCGCACTTGCCGGAGTGGGTGCAAGAGGCTTGGCCAAGGCCAGAAGCCTTGCCGGCGACTGAGGTCTTGCCGGTCTTCTTCCCCTCGGGGGCTCCAGTGGAAGGAGTAGGTGCCTTGGCTGCAAGCACCACCACCGCCTCCCGGTAGAGCTGGTCGGCACAGAGGAGTGCATCCTTCTTGTCGGAGCCAACAGTGATGATGCTCATCGGGTCGGGCATCTTCAGCGAGTTGTAAGCGTAGTGTGATGCTGCCATAAACTTGGCCAGCGCTGGACGGCCAAGGATCCCATTATATGGCAACAGGATCTTGGCTACATCAAAAACGATCATCTCTGTCCTGTAATTCAGCTCACCACCAAATGTAACTGGTAGTGTGATCTTACCCTTGGGCTGGCTTCTCCCGGGATGGATGTCTCATAAACGTCCCCGTCTCCTTGAGATCTCCTTTCAGGATTTGCATCCTTTTAATCACCTGGGGTGAGATCAAATTCAGACCGGCCCCACCGTCCACTAACATTTTTTCGTCACCTTGAGGTCGCGAATTGTTGGCGAAACCAACAACAGCAAGCACCCGACCGCGGTTGTGCAGATCCTCAGCGTCGAAAAATGATAGGCGTGCTAGACCATTTCAGTGGCTTCTGGGCATCGATTGATGGCCCTGTTGCATTTATCTTGCGCGCCTACTACTTAAGTTGGCGGTGAGAAGAATGTAGTGAGGCACCACCATCGATGCACATGGCTTCAGTGTCCTTTTGAAATTCTTGGTCACTGGACTCGTCGTCCTCTTCGTGGTCATCATCTCCCTCTTTCTTGTCGCGGCCTCGAGCAGGCCTCTCTTGTTGCTTTTCCTTGCCACGGCGCCCCCCTCGGCCGCGGAGCTTCTTGCCGGACCCCTCAACACCATCATGGCCCTTCTCCTTGTCCTGTATTTCATACTCAGCTTTCTGCCTCTCCACAAGCTGCTCAACTTGCCGGAAGTTTTCGAGTTCATGGCCCTTGGTGCGATGGATCTTGCAATATTGCTTGTCGGAGCCCTCGGGCTTGTCGGCGGCCGCCAAGGCCTCGCAGGCTGCGCACCCGACAACTTCTTTGCCGGGGTTGTCGACCTTGGCCTTCTTGGCGGTGTCGGGGTTGCCGGATTCCTCGACGGCAAGCATGGTCTTCCCCCTGCGCTTTCTATTGCGTCGTCGGCCCTTCCTTGCCGGGGCGACGGCGTCTTTGTCCCCAAAATCGCTTCCCGTGCCGACGTCTTCGCCGGGGTACTTCCTTCCTTCTTCAGCACGAGCACATCTCTCGGCCAGAACGTACAGTTCGACAACATCCCTAACCTTGTTCATGGCCAGCCCTTCACGCATGCTGCGGTTACGCATGTTCTGATGAACGCGCTGATGACAGTGGCAGGATGAACATCTAGGATGTTGTACTGCACACGACTGAATCTTTGTATGTACTTACGCAAGGATTCGCCATCCTTCTAGGGGATGAGGTGCAAATCACTTGCTTGGCCAGGAGCTTGATGGCCTCCCGTAAAGGCGCGAACAAACTCGTGGCACAGGTCCGACCAAGAGGAGATGATCCACTGGCAGGTGCATCAACCACGACCTGAAGTTGGGTTTAAGCACCAACGGGAAGTAGTTGGCGAGCACCTTGCCGTCCCGAGCCCCGGCAGCTTGCATCGCAATGGTGTATACGCTCAGGAAGTCCGACGGATGGGTCTTACCATCGTACTTCTCCGGGACCTCAGGTTTGAACGTGCGGGTAGTGGGCCAGTGGAACAGCTGCAACTCACGGGTAAAAGCTGGACAACCTACCTCGTAAGGCAGATCACCAGTCAGACTGATGGCATGCTTCCCGTCGCCACTCGATGGTGGTTCGAGCGTCCTCTTCAACCCGCTCCTGAAGAACTTGACGTTGGTAGCGGCGAGCTCATGGATCAGACGAGGCCGTGGATCCATCATCAGGGGCGTCGATCCGCCAAACTAGCGATCGCTGATGTCGTCGTGGACGGGAGTGCACCGTGGTTGCGGCGCCTCTGGCCCCTCAGCCGTTGGCACGCGTCGGCTCAGTGGACCGGGGCTGCGAGGGGCCTGCCTCCTCGTGCTGATCGTTATTGGCATGGCCAATAAGGCTCTGGATAACAGCCCTACACTCTTCTTGCTTCTCCGTAGCAGGAGGGAAGTCGAGGAGTAGCTATACTCACGCCAATACTTCCGCTGACATAGTTGGCAGCGACAAGCGCGAGGAACGGGAGGTTCTCGGACTTCTAACCATGTTAGAAGGAGCGCCGTCACGGTTCCGCGGTCATGCGCCATCTTGACCAGCATCTTGGCGTGCATGTCGGCCCTGTGCATCTCGGGAATGATGCAGAGGGCTCTTCCCGCGATGACGCCTAGGGTCACCAATGTCGCGGCGCTGCTCGTCGCACATGACCTGAGAGGATCGCCATGCGGGCACCGGCGAGGGAGCCTTGGAGGTTGCCGCGCCGTTCGTAGGCAGTACGGCTCCACCCTTGGAGGTCCCCGCGCCGCCCGTAAGCAGCATGGCTCTATTCTTGGAGGCGGCAGCGTGCAGCTCATCGTCTCGGGCACGAACGACGCTGCTCGCCTGGCTTCGGTTGCCGGATTGTCGTGGATGGTCGTGATCCGCACCTCCGGCACCATCCGCGACTACCCCATTGCCCGTCTGCGTTGGCACGGGTAGTTCGGCTCCAGAAGAACCGATCGCCGTGATCCCCTTTTTCTTGGGAGCCATGGTGATCGAGGAAACGATGCGCTAACCCCTAGATCGGGTTTGCAGAACTCCTTGCCCCTGCCTGGCGGCCCAAACATGTCGGCGTGGACGAAACCTATGGGATCACGTGGATCCCTTCTACGGTTCGGCAGGGAAGAGGGGTGGTGCAAAGAGCGGATCTAATGATCAACACGACGGGTTTTTACCCAGGTTCGGGCCGCTGAGGAGCGTAAGAACCTAGTCCTGCTTCATTGTGTATTATGTGTTCTTGAGCTTCGGCTAGCTGCTCGCATGCATGCTGGGCCGAGAGGTTCAAAAGTCTGAATCCTCCTCCAGTACGCCATGGGCCTCCTTTTATATGTCCAAGGAGCTGCCATAGTGGCACATAGGAGGTGTAAAGTTACTATAGTGTCCATGTTTATCACCGGCGTCTTAGGACAAATGCCATAAATGTGCTGCTTACGTGCCCTCTAGCTTTATCGGGGATGGTAGGAGAGCACGTCCCATCCGTTGCCTCCTCACCCCGTCTCGACATGCATCCACGCCGACGAGGCATGCAGTGCCAAGTTGGCTGGCCAGCTGCTGCACTGGAGAGGTGGTAGGGTCTTCACGAAGACCTGCATGCCACCACGCACGTGCTTGCTAGGCTGGCGCGCCGGCCACTACACTGGAGCGGTGACGGGGTGGCAGAGTCTTGCTGCGGTCTTGCTGATGTCCCCGGCAAGGATCCTGCCGGGGCTTTGCGGACGTCCCCGGCAAGGATCTTTCCGGAACCTCGTCTTCATGCCTTCACAATAATCTACACGCCACTACACGCGCGCCCCAGGATCTTGGCTTTAACATTGTCGATGGTGTCAGAGCTCTCAACCTCAAGGGTGCCGCTCTTGTTAGTGCTCTGTAAGTCGTCCCGGTAAGGATCTTGCCGGGGTCTCGCAAGCCGTCCCGGCAAGGATCTTGCCAGGGGTACAACTCGTCCTCTGTCATCTAGTCTCTAGTTTGGCTGCTTCTTCTTGCCTTGTATCTTGTTTTCTGTCGCCCCCCTTCAGGCCTCGCCGTGGGTGTGGCTATGACTGCCCGTGCAAAAGAATGGGGTGCTAAAGAGCCCAAACTTTAGTACACCAACAGGGCATGTTGCTATGACTTTGCTATGCTTAATGCTTGTCACTAGGGCCCGAGTGCCATGATTTCAGATCAGAACCGTTTATATTTTCACCAATATATTTGTGTCCTTGATCCCATCTTACAAGTTTTATGCACCTATTACGTGTTATGATATGCATACCCCAAGGTGACAATAATTGGAATTCTTTCCGGTGATTACCGTAGTTTGAGGAGTTCATGTATTCACTATGTTTTAATGCTTAGTTCCAGTTCTCTATTAATAGGAGGCCTTAATATCCCTTAGTTTCCTTATGGACCCCGCTGCCATGGGAGGGTAGGACAAAATATGTCATGCAAATTCTTATCATAAGCACGTATGACTATATACAGAATACATGCCTACATTACATTGATGAATTGGAGCTACTTATTTGTCGCCCTAGGTTATAACTCTTACATGATGAATGTCATCCAACATAATTATCCATCACCGATCCAGTGCCTACAAGCTTTTCAAATATTGATCTTGCTAAGTTACTACTGCTGTTGTTGCAAGTGTTTCAATTGCTACTAAATTGTTACTACTATTGTTACCGTTACTGTTGCTATCGTTACTACCGCTATCAAACTATCATACTAGTGTGCTCACTACAAAAAAAGACACATCCATGACATTTTGGGTTAAACGAATTTTTTTCTGTCATACATATGACACTTCTATGACGATAATTGTGACAAAACCCGGTATCATCATAGATGTGGTGGGCTCCTACTTCTATGACAAAAAATCATTACAGAAAATGGGCTTTTCGTCCTGGGCGGGCCGGAGACGCAGCTGCATGACATTCTTTGGGCCGTCCATGACGGAAAAAACCGTGGTAGAAGCGAGGGCGAGGAAACTTTCGGGGAGTTCCCGGTTACGGTGGGAGGTCGGGGCCGAGCGATGCGCGTTTCTCTCGTACACGTAGAGGCGTTGGCTCTAACTAAACCCGAGCAAGGCGTTGAGTTCTAACTGAACCCGAGCGATTGCACTATAGGCTACGCGTTACTGAACCCGAGCGATCGATCGATGGCTGTTAACTGAACCCGATCGAGCGATTCCTTCGCTACTGCTGCTAACTGAAGCCGATCGATTGGATGAACAGTGAGCGTTGCAGGGGGGTTTGGATGAACAGTGAGCGGTGGCGTTGCCTCTGGATGAACAGGACCCCGTGGTGTGGTGGAGGGCTGGATGAGCGATGAAGCGGTGGAGGGGTGCCCGTGGAGGGGTGGTTGAACAGGACCCCGTGGTGTGGAGGGCTGGATGAGCGATGAGACGATGGAGGGGTGCCCGTGGAGGGGTGGTTGAACAGACCCCGTGGTGTGGAGGGCTGGATGAGCGATGAAGCGGTGGAGGGTGGTTGAGCGATGGCGGTGGAGTAGCACGCGGTGGAGGCTGGATGAACAGGAGCCCGTGGAGGCTAGATGAAGAGGAGCCCGTGGAGGCTGGATGAACAGGAGCCCGTGGATGCTGGAGGAGGTCGACGGTGGAGATGAACAGTATCCCGTGGAGTCCCGTCTTGCGGTACGTCACACCCCTCCCGATGAGCAGGAACCCCATTTCGACCGTAGCGCTCCAACACAAGTCTGTTTCCTCCGTTTTGTGGTACGCCACACCCCTCCCGATCAACAGGACCCCCGTTTTGACCGTAGGAGGTCCACTTCATCCGTTTTGCGGTACGCCACACCCCTCCCGATCTACAGGACCCTCGTTTCGACCGTAGGAGGTCCGTTTCCTCTGTTTTGCGGTACGCTAGACCCCTCCCGATCAACAGGACCCCGTTCCGAACGTAGGAGGTCCCTTTCCTCCGTTGTGCGGCACGCCAGGCCTCGTTTCCATCGCCTGTTCTGTCCAAGCCCTCCCGATGAACACGACCACGCATTCCGTTCCGACCCAGCCGGTTGGCTCCCACGCGTTCTGTTGCCTCCCGATGAACACGACGCATTCCGTTGCCTCCTGATGAACACGATGCATTCCGTTGCCTCCCCATTAACACGAGCATTCCGTTGCCTCCCCATGAACACGACGCATTCTGTTGCCTCCCCATGAACACGACGACGATGTTGTTTCTCCGTTCCGACCCAGCCATGTACACGAGCCCTGGTCGTACGTATGCGTGAGTAGGCGTTCGAGACCCTGCCCATATGTACGTACGTGTACATGCTACGTGCGCGCCTCTACTACGACACGTACGCTCCTCTACTACAACACGTGCGCACCTCTACATCGACCAGTATATATGTACGTACACGTTCGCGACCAGAATGACAACGCTACGTACGCTTCGACCAGGTGGGTCCCGACTGTCAGGCACTTCCTTGCCTGCGAAGATGTAGCTGGTGGGTCCCAGCAGTCAGGGGGGCGAATCGTTTTGGGTTTTTTTGTTGCTTGGACGCACTTCCTTGCGTGCGAAGATGTAGCTGGTGGGTCCCAGCAGTCAGGGGGGCGAATCATTTTTTTTGCCCGGACGCACTTCCTTGCGTGCGAAGGTGTAGCTGGTGGGTCCCAGCAGTCAGGGGGGAAACGTTTTTTTCGTGAAATACGGTGGCCCGTCTGGTGGGTCCCTGCTGTCAGGTGGAGGAATCAATATTTTCTGCATAATAAGGAGGCACTTCCTTGCTGCCGCCGTAGACCCAGCTGTCAGCCTCTCCACGTACAGTCCACGTCCGACGGAAGTCGTTCCTTGACCACGTTGACCACGCCGCGCCGAGAGCACCAGGGCGGTGGACGACGGCGAGGCCTGGGAAGGGGACGACACGGAGCCGGTGAAGACGCGGCAGTGGATGCCCATGCAGAGAGGAGTATGAGGGTTCACTCGTTTGGCTGTGGTGCGAGGCTGCCGTCGCTGCAGGGCCTGGCCAGCGGTGGGAATAGTAGGGGGCGGTGAGGCCTCCGCGGGCAAAGACAACCGCCACGGAGGCGAGGTGTGGCACGACCGGGCGCTGCTTTGGGCGGCCGGAGCAAGAAGACCATAGGTTGAAGAAGCACTTCTGACGTGGATGGACATCGTCACGGTCCGCTGCGGCTAGAATCGTTTATATTGACTAAGTTGACAAAGCCGTTGGTACGTCAACTTAGTAGGCCCACAGGTCAGCTTCCAAAATGGTGCGCCCCAGATGTCAGGGGGAGGAATCATTTTTTGAGCGGGTGAAGCTAGAATATCCGAGATTGAAGAAGAAGCACGGCATCCGTTGGATGGACATCCAACGGCCACTTCTGCTAGAACCGTGTGCTGACTATAAGTTGACAAAGCCTTGCATACGCATCAACTCTGTTTTTTTAGGGGACGCGTCAACTCAGTAAGGCCAAAAGTGTGTGGCAGAGAACTTATAGCCCATTTGAGATTTGTAAGAATGTGTAGCCCATTTTTGAATTCTGATGGAATTTACTACAGCCCATTTACAGTTTGTTAAAAGTACAACCCCTTTCAACCAACCGTTCAAAACAGAATTCAATAAAATTTCCCACATTTTGATGGGATCCGAAATATTTTTATCCCGAAATTTCTAGTTAGATTAAATACAATTTCAATATAAATTTATATTACGTAGAAATCCAACGAAACATTGCGCTCGCAACAATTAATGAAATTAAAATTTTCAATATCCCAAAATAATATTTTATAAAGTAATCACGTGTTTGGTGCATTTTTTTATAGTTACTGCCCAGTTTATATAATTACATCCCATTTATTATTTATTAAAGCCCATTTTCTTGTTAAGCCTAATGCATCCCTCCTAGGAAAGATTTGCAGCCCAGCGGGGCGGAGAATAACAACTTGACCTTGCGTGGGTATTCCTAAAAAAAGAATAGCTGGGCTAGCCATTTTCAGCTTGAAAAAATGAATATCTGGGCTGGATATCTGGCCTGGGCTAGACGGGCCACAACCCGCCCAGTTAATACCTGCAGCGATGTTTTCTTTGTTGTTCAGAGGAGAAAAATTAATATCTGGGCTAAACATCGAAAAACTCTGCAGTGCTCACACCTCAAAAACACAAATACTGCTCGAGCTGCTTGGTCCCAGCTGCCGGCCGCTTCTTGTGCAATTCTCTCATGTATTGACTACTACATAGGTTGAACATGGTGTGGGACCGTGATGTCAGGAAACCAGGAGGAAGCAAAATAAATTACTCCACTGAGCGCTTCCACCTCTGCCTCGTTGTCTCCCGTGGAAACCCCTTTCCTCCCTTTTTTTTGCTCGGGCAAGGACCAATGCATGCAGCACGTCCATGCAGTTATTAGGCAAGAAATAAAAGTGCTTTGCATGCTATGAATTACGATGGCCTGCATGTGTATCTAATAAGGCATCCTCTTAACTGCTATGATTAAATGTTGTGTTTAGAAGAGAGAAATATTCTTCTTTTCCACCAATATGCTTGCACCTAGGTCGTGATGCACCTTCTAATACGACTTATTCACCTAGACGGAGGGAGTATAGTTTTATACATACATATATATGTATACATATATATATATATATATATATATATATATATAATAAGGAGGCACTTGCGTACGTGAGGCTATGGACCTGGTGGGTCCCCATTGTCATCCTCTCCAAGTAAAGTCATCTCCTCGCTCGCGCGCGCTTTTTGCCCAAAACAGTCAGCGCCGCCCGCCTCGCTTCCCGGTGCAGGCGATTCTCCGCCTTCAAACGACACAAGTGCTGGTCCCGTCATCCCATCTGCCGCCCACATTAATGATACGCGGTTGCCGAGGCGGCTACTACGGTGCCTCACGTCCGTCCCTCCGCCCGCCCACCTTTGCTATATAATCTGCTGCGCCGGCCATAGCCGCAGTCATCCGCATATGTTCCCTTTCTTCGCCCACACCACTACTGCCCACCATGGCTTCCTCGCGCCCGGCGCTCTTGGACGGGCGGGCGACGGACCACAAGGAGATGGAAGCCATTTACGCCGATCGGTGGCCGGCGAGCAGCAGAGGACGATGACGTCCCAATGGAGAACATGGTAGTCGGCGATTCCGCCAACCCTCCTCCGCGCCATCCTCGCCGGTGCATTGCACCATGACCACCGGCGAGGCCCGTGCTCAATATATGGATGTGAGGCGAGATCGTCAGAGCAGCGATTCCGGAGGCGCAGAGCCGACACCGCCTACAACCACCATCTCCTTCAGAGCACCTACAGCGGAGGATCAGATCACCGCGAGCGGGCGGAGCAGGAGGCGCTGCTTTCGACTGCATACGCTCCGCCCGCAAGGGCGGCCGAAGGCCGGGCGGTGCCGCATGCGGGTGGCGGAGGCTGCGGCCGCCTACAAAGAGGCTAGCAAAGAGGGCGATGAAGCGGCCGAGGCGCTGTTTGGCGAGACCGAGGACGAGGCATAGGACAATGCCGGCTCCGACGAGTCCCCGCTCCGCTGGCGTCGACGAGGCCCTGCTCCGCCGAGGCCGCGGGCGCCAACAACGGCAGAGGACTATGCCGGCTCCGACGAGTCCTCGCTCACCGGCGTCCGACGAGGCCTGCTCCGCCGAGGCCTCATGGGCGCCAACAACGAGGCAGAGGACACCGCCGGCTCCCCCGAGGCCCCGCCCCGCCAACAACGAGGCAGAGGTCATCGTCGGCTCAGCCGAGGCCCCACCCTGCCGGCAACGTGGGGGAGGATTTCCACTGCTCCGCTGAGGCGCCGCCCACCGGCAACAAGACAGAGGACATCGCCGGCTCCGCCCCGCCGCCAACGAGGTCGTGCCACACAGAAAACGAGGAAGAGTAGAACAAGGTAGGTCGCCGCCGCTCGGGTCCAAGTAAGGCCACCGCTGCTACCCTCCGGTTGAAGCCAAGCTAGGCGGGTTAACCATTGACGGCCGGTTAGCTCCTTGGTGGCGACGTGGAGTCGGAAAGCCGCGCTGGAGAAGGACGCTGCTTCTACTTAACTGCTGGTGCAGTTGGCTGACTGACACGTGGGCCCAACATGCCACATGTTAGTTACGCAACTGCACCTGCAGTTTAGTCACTGAAGCTTCTGTTCGGCTCAGCGGGACACAGGTGGGTAGCTTCGGTTAATTAATTATACCTCCAGTGCACTCCTTTTTAGTTGTATAATGTATGAAATGTAATGAAATCTGGGATGTTTATATGAAATCCGACCGTGTATGAATGAATTTATTTCAATTAGTTCGAATTCCTATATCACTGGCATTGGATGAACATGCAAAACAATACGTACTAGCATTATTCCTGTGGTGATCACCTCGCTTGCAGTAGTTCACATGTACTCCCTCCGGTCCTTTCTAGTCTGCATACAAGTTTTGTCTGCGGTCAAAGTATCTCTACTTTGACCAATCTTATACAAAAGAGTATGCACTTTCACAATGTGTGAAGTAAAAAGGAAATGTATGAGTACAAAGAGTTTGAGCAGCTTTTTAGCGTTTCTGTACATTGCAATCAAACACACAGGCCTGACAATTCATAGAGAACATTCAAAACAATCGATGATTATGCATCTCAGTGACTCACATGTCAGAGGCAATATTTACTTCACAACTAAAGAATAAAGAAAAAATTGATCGACCCTGCTTACAGCAAAGGGCGTCCCATTCGAAAATATCAAACGCATGTCTTGATAAAATCAATGAGCAAAATGCCTACGATTGTGGAATGGGCAGGGTTTGCCATCAGTTCGGACATTGACATGGCACCTCGTGCTAAATAAACCAGCTGTTCTTTTTGTGCAGTTCCACCAAAATCAACCAAATTCGCGCGTAGCTTGTATGATTTCGCCCTTATATGTTGCTACGCCTTGAACTTATTGGCACCTCTTTTCTTGTGGTGGAAATGAATGATTCGATGTACTCATGAACATTTTGTCCAGTTCCCATTGAAATCAAGCTGAGCACCCCTGTTTGC
This sequence comes from Aegilops bicornis, assembly GCA_021605145.1. Lineage (NCBI taxonomy): Eukaryota > Viridiplantae > Streptophyta > Magnoliopsida > Poales > Poaceae > Aegilops > Aegilops bicornis. The sequence goes on along the minus strand of CM038673.1, from coordinate 192,236,348 downwards.
ACAAATACAAAAAAAGTGATTAGTAAAAAGCAAATTGTACTATGAATTGACAGTTTCAACAGGCACATACATGGTCCATGTAGAGCACACTTTTAGAAAAATGGAACTCACCAGAAATAATCCTAGAACAACATTGTACTCGCACATCACAAAGAAAAAATGGAGATTTTGTCGGTCCTTCCGAGCTGAAGTTAGTTTGGTCTTGTGGGGAGTAATGTAACCATCCTTCAACCGCTCCTTCCGATGATAAGACAGACAGGGCTTCTTCATCTGGCATAATCGGAACTAGTCACTTCACGTACTCCATATTCTTCTTCAGAGGAAGATGATCCTGTTGTGCAAAGACAAGAGGACTACTAAATGCTAGCATCACTGTATGCTCGAAAAAAAAGGAAAGGAAATATTTAAACAACACAGATGAAGCACTTCTCAAGGACAATACCACTTTTTCATGACAGTATCTAAACAGAAGCACAACACCAAGAGATGACAAAGCTCAATCATATGGATGAAATCAGTGGGAGAGTACCAACCTTTGTCAGGAGGCTTATTGTGTAGAGCATACAGATGAAGCAATTCTCCGGAACCATCTATTGCTATCTACGGTGGTGGCCATGCTTACTATATACTCCTCGATTAGTTTAATGTTTCCAACATCTTCTTGTGCAGTTCCACTAAAATATATGGTGTCTTCAAAGAAGATCCCTGTTCGCACAAGTAGAGATAATTACATATTACATTAAGAGCGGCATCAAATCAGTGGCAAAACAATTGCTCGTTCCAGCCATAGCAATAAATTAAGATGCAAAACTATATCATTACTTGTGTCATCACAGCCCAAAGGTTTCATTACAGCACCGGAGTTGATTTTGTTTTTCTTCCGCTTGTTCTTCCCCTTCATCACTTGGTTCAATAATGTACAAGCTTCGCCTTCAACGTAAGATTTGGCATGTCAATTAGGGAGCACAAGTATAGTACTAAACTTAATTTTCTGATGAAAGTGGAAAAATACAGGCCAGCAGTTGTGAAATATCCTTATCTTACCTCGATGGGATATTACGGTGCACATACAGATTGGAAGTCTTGTCTCCATTTGTGCAGTTCACTAAAATCAAGCAACATTATCGTACAAGTAGCACAACATATGAATGCACACTGCAAAATCATGTGAAAGAGGGCTAGTACTAACCTCTCATGATGCGGAATTCAAACAACTCAAAAGAAGAAGATCTGAACCAAATTCGCATTAACGGATAGGAAGTAAGATCTCCTCTTGTGCAGTTCCAGTAAGATCAAGCAATCAAGCAACGTTGTCGGTGTGACATTTTGGTTGAACTGCACAAAACACACTTAAAACAAAAGTGTTTTGTGCAGTGCAACAAAAGGTCACAATGCCAATGAGGTGAAGCAGATAACCATGTTTACACAGAGGTGCAAAGGAAACAATTAGTGGTCAATAACGGTGGATGACACAGAAGCCAACAAAAAGAAGCATCTACCTTATCTAAATGGGAAAGAAAGCAAGACAGTAGCATTTCTCAAACGGTGGCATTGAATAATATTAACATAGAGATTATATTAACAATAAAATTCGTTAAACATGTAATTTGCTTTTAACTGTGGCATTGCATCAATTTTCTAGCGGCATTATTAGAGGGTGTTTGTTTACAGGGACATTTTGGTGTAGGGACTAAAAAAACTCCGTGTCAGTCCCATCTAAACCAAACAGGAGGGACTTTTAGGGACTAAAAGTGGGCATTTGGGACTAAAGAAAGAAGACCCCGAGGGAGTCTTTTTGGGACTTTTTTCCAACAGTTGCCCCTGCCACGGATCGCACCTTGTCTCTATTAGTTCATTTCTAGGGGTAACATGGTCTTTTAGCATGTCATTTAATAACCTCTAGTCCATGTTTAGTACCTGGAACCCAGCAGGTAGGGACTAGGGAGTTTTTAACCAAACAGGGCCTTAGATTAACAACACCTAATGAGTTGCACAGGATAGTGGACGCACCAGCACCATGTGCATCTGCCGATGTACTGTGGTCATGCACAGTCTGTTGCAACAAAGAACAAACAACCAAGGAGCATATTTGTGTTGGTCCCAGTTTTGTTATCTTTAGACACCTTTCCCTACGTGAGCGCAACAAATCTAGTCCTGCTCAAACTCTACAGCCTTGTCCATTCCTTTCCTTTTTGAACTAGTACCTTCGCCCCTTCCTTTCCAATTTGAACCACGTCCTAGATTTATGCGATACAACTTTCTCCACTACTTTCCCCCATTCCTTTCCTCTTTGAACCACGTCCTAGATTAATGCTATACAACTTTCCCCCTTCATTTCCTCTTTGAACCACGTCCTAGATTCATGCTATTTACAACTTTTCCCACTACTTTCCCCCACTCCTTTCCTCTTTGAACCACGTCCTAGATTCATGGTATACATGCAGCTAGAGCAATGCATGTGGAGTAAGTAAATTATACCTTAAGTTTCTTGGGGCGTGGTTCGGTGGGCGACGGGACGGCGGCGAAGAAGAAGGTGTCGGAGGCCCTCTCGCGCTGCCGCTGGGTGGAAAGTGAACAACTGCGCCAGTAGTCCCTCACCGACGGCGACAGCGTTAAGCCTCCTTCCCTTCCCGGCAGACGAATCCTGCCGGCTCTTTGAGCAGCAGTGAGGGGAGAGAGAGGCCAACGAAGTCTTGTTTAGATCTGGAGAGGGCGAGAGAGTGTGAGGAGAGCAACTACAAGCGCTGAGGCTCCAGCGGAGAGGGCGAGAGGGTGTGAAGAGAGCAACTACAAGCGCTGAGGCTCGAGCGTGTATATATATACTGGAGAGAGAGTGTGAATCATGCAAACCCTAGAAAACATTTTGACCAGTCAAAGAATCCTCCTGGCACAAATTATGCTCAAGTGTAGTTATCGAACCCGAGACCTCAAGTTTGATGAGCTTAACAGGCTAACTAGTTACACAACCCTCCCGTTATGTTCAACGAGAGGGAAATAACCTTTATACATTCCTGCATTCGTGTGACAAGCATGCCGTGTTTTTTGTGTGTGTGTGGGAGTCATTGGGATTTCAATCATAATCGTGTCATGTGGCTTTGGTGGTTAGACTATCCACAGTGGTGCAGAAATAATGCAACCTTAGTCACCTTACCTCTCTCCACGTAGTATGTTGGGTCCCACCAGTCAGAGGGTGAAACAAACAAGTTAATAAGAAAAATTAAAAGCGCCAGCGGTGTATCTTACCTCACACATCTCGCTACTGCTGGGAACACCGTCCAATTGATCCCTCTGCTCGCTCACGTACTATTTTAAGTGAATCCTTATTATAACATGCACACAAATTTTGGGCACTTGTATTCGACTTAAGTCAGTATGCCACCTTATCTCGTATACTTACTACTCCCTCCGTTTAGGTGTAATAAGTCATGTTAGAATGTGCAACGGGACCAAGGTGCATGCGTGTGTGTGCGGGTGTGTGTGTGTGTGTGTGTGTGTGTGTGTGTGTGTGTGTGTTTAATAGCATGTGTGTGTTAGAGAGAGCGACAGATCGACCTACTCCTACAGAGAGATATTGTGTAGTGTACAATTTTAGCCGCGAGAGTCGGTGCATCCTCCCGTTTCCGGGCGTGTCCGGTAGGGACATGCGGACAGCTGCCACGCCCGCTCCTGACCAGCCTGGCCCACCCAAAGCCCCTCCACCGCCCGCGCGCGCTTCCCACCCGAAACGGTCAGCGCCACTCCAAAGAATCGGTGCCGCATTCATGCCCGGGCAGAGCGGACGCGACCTCTCACTAGCGCAAGAGTGATGGTTGCTTCGTCCGTCCAACTTACTGCTGGGTCTATGTGATTTGACGGCTCATTGGTCTTTATTACTGAGGTGGTAGGACTGCTGGATGTCCCACGCTTTCGGCGAAAGGAGGTATACTACTACTAGATTACAAGTTTCTCCATTCTTACAGCGGAGGCGTGCAAGAGCGGTGAAAACACGCAGGCTCAGTGATTACATGGCCCACCTCGCAATATCACCGTGCGACACCTAACTCTTTACATAGTACTCCCTCCGTTCCTAAATATTACTTGACGAGTCCCCGCGCGTTGGCACGGGACAACGGTATATCTCTCTGTGCAAAATTATCGATTTCATAGAACTAAAAAACTCTATAACCGCATGACAAATGTGGTAGCCAAATTAAATAAACTCCCATCATCATTTAGATCATCCCATGTAAGGAAAAAAGATCAGCCAACTCCTACTGCATAATGGGATTATATTTTTCTTTTTGACATGTTAATGGGACTTCAAAGCTCACTTACATGCATGCTACTGGTGCATGCTTGCATGCAGACATGTTGATGTGATTTAAAACCCACTCACATGCATGTGCCACAGTATTTCTGCATGCTTGCATGTGGCTTAGTGCGGAGCCTCTCAACGTCTAGATCAGACGGCTATTATGGACTGATTTACTTCATCTAACGGCTACATCAATTTTGATGACGTGGCTCAAGGAGAGGATAGAGAATTCCTAGTAGTGGGGGCTAGCTATTACTAGTAGATAAGTCTTTTTAGAGATTCCACTACATACGGAACAAAATGAATGAATCTACACTTAAAATGCATCTATATACATCCGCATGTGGTTCATGGTGAAATCTCTACAAAGACTTATATTTAGGAACGGAGGAAGTACTAGTATAGTACGTACTGTAATTTATCAGTGAGATAAATTTGTACAATGCTATGAAGCTTCCAGCTTCTGTTACATGTATCTTGCGTCCAAGGTTTCCCGTTGCAACATTTCATCAAATACAAAGGAGACTAACATGCATGCTATTGCATCTCAATGATTGTTAGATCATAGCAAATATGTACTCCTCTGTTCCAAAATAAGTGTCTCAACTTTGTGCAAACTTTAGTACAAAGCTGTACTACTACTAAAGTTGACACTTATTTTGGAACAAAGGCAGCTAAAGAAAAAAAAACGATCCATGCAGTCCCTAGCCCTTGAACCGTGAACCCTGACCAGGCTTCAATTTGCTGGCAGCGTTCGAGCTTCCTAATAAATGAAGTTTGCAACCTTTTGACCATCGGATCATTTTGTGCAGGTTCACCAAAATGGAAATGAGCATCCCTGTGGCAAAGAAATTGATCAAGCGTGATTAGAATAAGATTACTGGGACTAGTTGATGAGACATAAACTCATCACAAATACAGTACGTAGAAGCCAGTAGAGGTATGTGCGGGGCAAAGAAGTAGAGAAATATCTACAGGGAGTGATGGGGGCAGCTGGAGCAGTGGTGCAAGCCGTCTGTAAAGGGAGTTGTACCAGAGGGATGTAGCTCAACCTTGAGGAGGGCGGCGGGAGGCGGCAACTGCCCACGTCACGACAGTGAGCAAGGGACGAAGGCAACCTCACCGGCTTTGTGAGAGAGAACGGCGGGGACCCCTGATCGGGACGTGCCAACAGTGGGTTTTCGCCGTCGGCGACGGCCACCGCATCTACACTAAGCATCGACCCCTTCCCCAAGCGGACTTGATCCGCGGGGATGTTAGAGATGTGGCCAAAGTCGTTTTGTGCAAGAGAGTGTGAAGAGAACAACCCCAGCAAGCAACCATGTAGGCTGGCCCGTCCTGACTATGTATATAGTGGAGCGGTTTCCTTTTGTCTCCATATGAACCTATCATATTGCGTACGTGCATCAAGAAAAAACTTTATTTATAAATGACGCGGCACCTACTACTCGTTCTCCTATAACCTTGTGCTTGGCATCTCCAAAATATTAACCTTGCGATTGGCTCTTCGCGTCTTCGGGAAGTCGAGCAATAATGGTAGTGCAGTATATATTGCTCTGGCTATATGAGACCGAATGAATTGCTGCACGTCCACCACGTGGGTGAGGGTCGAGGGGCGAGGGAGAGTTCTACATACTGAGCAAAATGACTGAATCTACACTAAAATACGTCTATATACATTAGTGTTTGGAGTATGTACTAGTAGTTCATATTGAAATCTACTGAAGGACATATATATTCGAGACAATATGATATAATCTCTATAACCAAGGTAGTAGGGACGAGGAGTAAACGGAGGGAGTAGTAAATTTTTCTCCTTGTCCTGCGAGCCACCAAGGCAGCATGGGCGAGGGAGCGGGCGAAGGCGTAGTAAGCAAGCTTCACCTCATCCTGCGAGCCACCACGCACTTGCGTGGCGGGGAGACGGCGTGCTAAGCAAGCTTCTCCTCGCTCATGAGTTGACGGGACACATCAAAAGTACTCCAGTGTATAAAGCCTTGCCTCTAAGGTAGGCCCCACATGGTTTGCCTCTTTTTTTAACATAACACGTCAAGTCGCAATTTGTTTGTTCACCCGTGGTAGACGATCCTCCCTCCACCAAGTGGACAACCAGTACACGTGCCAAATTACCACGTGGGCTGCCTTTTTCATAAAAAAATGAGCTCCACCGTGTACCCGCACGGGTGTGGTTGGGAAAGAGACGGGAGTACGTGCGTCGTGCATGCACCTCTTCTCTTCTTGCACGTCCCCCACCTACGTGGGTGTGTGTGAGAGATACAAACCGCGTTCGTGAGTGTTTTTTGTTCTGGGGTGGGGGTGGGGTGGGGGTTCATTTCGTGAATTATTTGTGGGAATATGTGTCGATGACATCTCAAACAAAATTTTGCATGCAATGTGTGTGAAATGGAGGCCTATCCGTATCATACATAGAGGGTCAGGCAATCCATGAGAAGAGAGGAAGGGGTCATGGCTATCGATAGAGTCGAAGAGAGGATCAAGTGGGTGGTGCGAGAACGATGAAGAGAGCCATCGAAATTGTGTGTGTGTACAAGTCAAAGATATAGGGCGACTGGCCTACCGGAACGTTAGAGGGCACATGTCAAGTTTGTGTGTGCCAGGGAGACATGACTAGAGTGCTCGATGTATCGTGTGTGTGTGTGGAGGGGGTGGGGGAGGGTAGGCAGAGTCCTAACTATAGAGGTAGAACGACTCGTATATGTGTTGACAAGGAGAGACCCAGCTATGTCTTGAGGGAGATCGGTCGACATCCATACATAACTAAAGGACGGGAAATATGATGGGACGAGAGAGAGAGGAGAGAGAGAGGGAGGGAGAGGGGTAGAGTGTTGGATGGGTGATGGAGTTGCTTCTCGAAGATGGTGGGAGAGGCCTACTAGACAAACTGAGGGTGGAACTGCAATGTTATCAATAAGAGGAGGGATGTGTTTCTGTGTGTGCATGTGCGTGATAGATCTGTCGGGACGCATCCATGGATGATGAAGGGGAACCATGTGTTTGGTAAGCAAATCTAACTAGATCGGTAGATCAATTGTTGTTTGTCGGAGGAAGGGAGAGACACAACTAATGAGGTAGATCGATTGACGTGTGGGTAAAAACGAGTTATAAGGACCTAGCTAGCTATATGTATAGCGAGAGATCGGTCGGTGTACGTCCATTTGTTAGAGGCAAATAAGGCCCAGTGAGACGGATAGACAGAGAGAATGGAGCTAGGAGGTGGTGCGAGAGGCCCAACTACTAGCTAGATAGGGGAGGAGTGTGAAGTTGTGAGATCGATGAAAAGAGGCGAGAGTTTACACGTGTGTTCAACCGTATGAGAGACACGAGGCAAGGACACATAAAGGAGGAGATTGAAGGTGTGTGTGTGTATGTTGTAGGCAGGCATCACTGGAGAGGTTTATCGATCGGTGTGTGTCGGAAAGGAGTTGTGGAGACTCTGGGAGAACGACCTAAAGAAAAAAATGAATGTGCCCGTGGATAGAATGCCAAGGGAGGGGGGGGGGCGAGGAGGGCGTGTGCATGCACGAGAGAAAGTTAGTGGTAGCTACAAAGGTTACAGGATTGTGTGGGTGTAAGAGACTAACAAAGATCATAATTTGATATGAAAGCGTATTCATATATTTGAATAGGATATCATAGTGTTTTAAACATTGCATGCATGAATATAGCGGTGATACACGTGCTGTGCACATGTTATACCATAGTGTGATAATGCATGGCGTTTGCAACTCACAGCTAAATGCCGAACAATCTAGACCATACTATACATCAAACAATCTCACATTTTATTTGAATTTGTGATAATGTGTATGCGTTTGCAGCTTACAACTAAATATCGAACAATCTAAACAATACTATATATCGAACATTCTCACATTTTATTTGAATTTGTGGTAATGTGTGGTGTTTGCAACTCCATCTAAATACTTGTAGGCGTAGGGGGCGGGGCACCATACATAATGTAATAAACACATTATACATACGAGACATGGTTTAGATTATGAAGATCTAGCGAGAGCTAGAAATGTAATGTGATTCGAAATCAAAATAAAGTGGATTCAAAAAATCTAGTTCGAGTTCATATAGTACACATAGTTCATATGTAACTCGAGACTAATCATGTGGTGTGCTGTGAAGATAATACACAAACGATGGTTTAACTTGACAATAATGACGATTGTAGATCTTATTCAAACAGAGAAATGAATTCAAATGCTTTGAATTCACAACGATCATTATTGTAGATCTTATTAAAATAGAGAAACGAATTCAAATTTAGTTCATATTGAAGCGGTAGTATATACGTTTGGAATTCACTAAAACGTTCATTTGAGTAGTAGGTTGCATGCATTATACACGTAGCGAAATATTTTAATTGAACATAACATGAATTCAAAGTTTTGAATGACATTTGTAGGGCGCATTGATTTGGTACAGTACACGTTAGGCTTGTCCAGAAATTTCAACCCGCGCCTTGTTAGCCCGAAATATTTAAGATATATCTTTGTCTCGTTGTGCTCCGACAACTCCCTCCATCTCAACCCACGGCTTGTTATTCCGAAATTAGAACGCGCACGAAAACTCCCACCTCCTATGAAATCCCGACACGCAAAATGCCCGTGGTACCCCTGAACAGAAAGAACCGCCTCAAATCGGTGGGGGTACTTTCATAACTTACCCCACATTTCGGACAAGCGCATCTCTAAGCCAGGGTTCCCCACTGCCATCCCATCCGCCCACCCATTCGTACATCGAGGCCGCGAAAACCTGTGACGAAACCCCACACCCTGCTCCGTCCGCCGCCCAGCCAGAGCCTCTTCCCCGACAACGTCGTCCACAGCAACACCTCGACGTTCCTCATCCACCGTACCAGATGTGGATCCGTCGCCGATCTCATCGTCCCGCCGGTTCAGCCACCCCGTCCTCCACCTCCAAGGAGTTACCCCGATGTTCCCCTCGTCTTTCGCGCCACCTCCATTCCCACACTGCTGTCGTCACCTGCACCACCGGAAGAGCATCATCATCACCGTTTCCTCGGATGAAGCTGCGGCCTAATCGGCGCCACCAAAGAGGTTGTACACTAATCGCTGCATTTTCTACTTGATTCGATCTCTCGGTGCTGCCGGCGCTCGGTCTCGAGCCAACACGGTGCGGCTCCATCCACGGCGGCGTCTCCGGCCACATCCTCCACGGCGTCGCTCCCTCGGTGGCGACGTCCACATCAGTAGGAGCTGCTGCTGCTTTAGCTCTCGCTCGCGCTGCTGCTCTACACTTGCTCCCGATCCCCTGCCTGGTCTGCTCTTGCTATTGCTCTTGCTCGCGCTGCTGCTCTCGCTCTTGGTCTTGCTTGCGATGCTGCTCCGATTTAGCTACACTTGATCAGTGAATCGACTTTTGGGTCGATCGATTTTAGGGGTGGGGGGGCTCGCTGGGTGAAGGAAGAACCAGCCAGAAGCGGGGAGGGGGGCTCACGGAGAGGTACCCCACTATCTATCTTAGGGTTTAGGATGGGGGCGGTGGTCGCCGCCGGTGGCGTGGGGATCGCCGGAGAAAAAGCTCGGCCCGGGGGGGGGGGGGCCTAGAGGGATAGCGGGGGCGGTGGGGAGTGTTTTCAGGGCGGGCGGGGCGACGCACCACCGGCCGCGGGCGGAGGGGGCTGTTGTTTGGCCGGCTCAAGGGGGTGGAGGTTGAAGATGAACCGCAGGCCCTTGATTTCGTATCCAACGGCTGCAAAATCGACTGACCAGAGATGAAAAAGTCGGTCGATCGACGTGTAGCCTCACCTTGCTAGTGCGTTTAGTTTTGACAGCAAAATTCAGTTTCAACAGCAAAATTCAGTTTTGACAGTTAAGTTCAGTTTCGATAGTTAAGTTTAGTTTCGACAGTTAAATTCAGTTTCGACAGTTGTTCAGAGATGAGCGGCTGATGTATTTTACATCTAGCACTTTGTGGTTATGTATTTTACGTCATGTATTGGAGATGCTATTAGAATTCCACTCAGGTTAACGTTTTTTGTTGTCTCTCTTGTCCTGCTTCAGCCTCGGCGTCGTACAACTCACCGGAGCTGCTCCAACGACGAAACCCTCCATCACAGCGGAGCAGTACCTCGGGCTTCATCTCCAGACGCCTAAGATCTTCTTACCCTCCTCCGACAGCCAAGTCAGCCGGAGCATCCTCATCGGCCAACCCAATCACGCTGAGATCGACATGGCTTCGCCAAAGAGGTTGTACACTTGTTGCATCTCTTTTTTACTCTACATGTTATATATATTGTCCACTGAGCACACATATTTGTTCCTTTAGTGTCTCCTTGAAAGAAAAAACGTAGGAATTTTAATTTTCACTTGTACTCCTTTTCAAATTCCTATTCATGAAGCACAAGACTAAGAGATAGTAGCATAATAGCATTATAACCGTACATTTTCTTGTGATTTGACTTAATCTCACCATGCTTCTTTGCATCCTATGATCTTCCAATTGTTGTGAATCAAACACCCAGATTGGCAGAAATCCCGTGTTTTTAAATTCTCTGTTTTGCACGTGCATTCCTATCCTATTCCTGTCTATTTCCTATCCCTGCATTGTTGGAATCCTCCAATTCAAACGAGCCCTTACAGAATTACTTCTCTTACAGGTAGTTGTCAAAGAAAACCTTGCGTGGTTTGTCCCGCTCCTGTTGCACCGTCGTCCACCCCAGCTCAGCTGCTCCAAGGACAGAAGGGTCCAAAGACAGCAGAGGATCCCGCCTCCAGATCGCCTTTTCGCCGCCTAGATCTTCTTCTCCGCCGCTGGCAGCCATGAAAACTGCATTGCCATCATCAACCGAGCAGACGACCTCGAGGACTACACGGGTCCGCAAGAGAGGTCGCACTCTTTCATGTCTGCTTACGTTATGCATCGCTTAATATTACATGCTACTTTATCATCCTGTTCACCGATTAGACTCGAGTCACTCAAAACTAATGGTCAAACTTGAGCTTTTAAATGGTTGTGGGGTACATATCGGGGCCGCTATCAATTGTATCTATCTACTATCCGGTTAATCTCCGGTGTCTACTATGAGTTTCATGTTGGGTGGGAAACAAACAGTAAAGAAGCCATTATCTGTATTTTTTAACTGAAGCCATTATACGCCTACTATTATTGGTTTTGTGTCTATCCACAGGTTGCTACCATCACTTGGATTTCGCATGCACTCCTTACATAATCTCACTATGTTTTATTCCTATGCATGACAGTTATTGTAAACAATGGAACTGAACATGTAGAGCAAAAGAGACGAGCCTTGCGTGGCAATAAAATTTCATGCAGGCGTCTCTCCATGGTAGGCGAAAGGCAGCCCCCCCTCCATGCATTTCGGATTGTAATCGAGAGGAAGATATCTGTTCTGAGGGGGATTCAGAAGGAGAAGACAACTCCTATTTACCCCCTGAGGTATTCGCTCTAACTTGGCATGCTGATGTTGGTTATATCATGCATATGGTGTCTTGCATTGCTTACTTTATACATCAAATATGTCATCTGCTTAGTTTAGACATCCTTTGTGCGAATGCCATCTGTTTAGTTTATTCATCGTTTATGTGAATTAAGCAGCACCATCTTGTTTAGCCAGGCATCATATATGTGAATTTCTCAATGCCATCCTGCTTAGCCAGTCATCTTATATGTAAATTATATCAGGCCATCCATTTTTTTCCGTTACATATTACATTTGTCAACAATGTTATTACATTCAACTGCTCTTCGTGTGCATCAGCCATTTGACATGGTGATGGCAAATTCTGGAGTGAAAACAAGGTCTTCAGAGCAGACTATGCTATCTAACGAAGTGCATATCTCGTTGGTTACGGATAGCTCCTCAGAGGAGGATCCAGAGACAGATGACCAGTCCTATTCCCCCCCCCCCCGAGGTGTATCCTCTAACTTGGCACGGTTATGTTGCTCATATCGTGAGTATGGTGTCTCGCATTGCTATGTCATTTGATTAGTTTAGACATGCTTTGTGTGAATGCCACCTGTTCAGTGTCTAATTACCATATATGTGAATTATGCATTGTCATCTTGTTGCAAGACATTATATATGTGAATTATACAATGCTATCTTGTTGCAAAGGCATTATATATGTGAATTATGCAATGCCATGCTGTTTAGCCAATCATCATGCATGTGAATTATATCATGCTATCATTTTTTTGTATTACGTGTTCCATTTGTTGACAACGTTTGTATATTCAACTACTCTTCCTGTGCATCAGCCATTTGAAGCGGTGATGGAAGTATCTAGAGTGAAAACAAGGTATTCAGAGCGCATAATGCTACATCTTTGAAGCACACATCTTCTTGGTTACAGAGAGCTCCTCAGAGGAGGATTCGAGACCCGATGACCAGTCCTATTTTCCCCGAGGTCTATGCTCAAACTTGGCAGGTTATATTACCCTTGTCATGCATGTTGTCTTGCATTGCTTAGTTTTTACATCATATATGGATTGCCATTTGCTTACTTGCTTACTATATAAATCATATATTTGAATTATATCATGCCATCATCTTTACATAGTACATACACATCATCTATCTAAATTATGGCATGGCAACCCATTTAATAAAGACATCATATAGTTATATCATCTCATCCTATTTAGTGTTCTGGTCATCATATTTTTAATTATGGCATTTTATCCGTGAATGTATGTGAATTATGGCATGCCAACCTATTTAATAAACACGTTATATAGTTATGTCATGTCATCCCTGCTTATTACGTAGTCTCATATTTTGAACTATGTCTTTCCATCTTTTTAGTTAGCCATCATAATGTGAAATTGTGTCATGCTATCCTGTTTAGTTAGCCATCATATATGTGAAATTGTGTCATGCTATCCTGTTTGGTTAGACAACATAAATATGAATTATTTCATGCCCTCTTTTATTCCCCACTATCCATTGCACTGTCTATCATACAATGTCTATACTTTCGCCATTACTTTTCTTGTTTATCAGCCATTTGAATTGGAGAGCATGATGGCAGTATCTAAGGGAGTAACAACACTGTCTTCAGAAAAGATAGTGCTACTAGTTGATGCAGATAGAACCACGGTTGTACTTGCCCAAGGACCAGATCCACCACACATAACCCAGACTCTCGCAGTTTGTACCCCTACCCAGCTTGGACAGAGAACCAGCTACACCCCTTCTAACGCCAACTCCGGCACATAGTAACCAGTTCCCAGTTGACACAAAGACCGTCTCCACCACAAAGCACCCAAACACGAGCAGTTAGTAAGGGAACTGCAGTGCCCAAAGCACGAGGACCACCACTCTGAATCCCAACTCAACGCTTAAAGGAGAAGAAGATTTGTTCTCAGGTCGGGTTCTGTAGCTATGGTTCATACTCCTTTGCTCTTGCATGACCTGTATTTACTCATACCAACTATTTTCAAATTTGAAGGATGGAATTGAAACTCCAATGGCGCATAGCAGTATGTTTTAAACCTGCTTTCTTTAACTGGTTTGCTGTTGTAACCTGCTCTATGTTGATTTCAGTTTCAATTGAATAAACAGTTATGTTCTCATGTCATGCACATTACAAGTGTTGGTATTGCTCTATAGTTACCCACACTTATATTCTGTCTATTCTGCTTTGTCTTGAACAAATATTATTTGAACTGTGTCTCTATCTTGATTTGGCAACAAAAACTAGAATGATATAGACCATAAAGTGACCATGGTACATAGATATATGTTTGTTTCATGATGTTATCCTGTCCACTTTACTACTGAACTCATTTACCAAAATGAGTTTCATATACAACATGGTAAACATGTGATGTGTCTGCTTGTTTCTCTTTTAGAATGGGGACAAAATATTGGAGAGCGACGTTATCCAAAGTGGTAAAGGAAGTAACGCAGATAAGGTTCAAGATAGTGAGACATCCCTGTTGGTCTCCAAGAAAGGCGATAAAACTATCTTGACGATAGTGAGGGAACCCAAAAGTCCTGTCTTGATGTAGTGTTCGAGTTATCGTTACTACTTACGGCACAAGCTCTTGAACTTGCTGCCGTAATCAGTTCGTCTTCTTGAGTCTCAACTTCAAGTTGAAATACATCGATCGAGATGTGCTGCGACAGTGAAGTCAAGGATCGAGGAAGTCCTGCAGAATTCAGATGCATATTTTCTGGTGCAACAACAAACCTTTGGAGGATTTAAGCGCCAAACAAGAGAAAGTTAATAAGCTTGCTAAGCATCTTGCCAAAGATTATGGGTACCTGTGGATATTGTTTCTTGAGATCTTGAAGTGGTTTCAGTTCTGGATTTGTTTTGCTGCGGCGTTTATTTGCGCTGGTCGCCAACTTTGACAACCAGTGTATATCATATGCTGCTTTGTTCCCTATATTTGCACTGGTGGTGAACTTTGATGCGGCCATGATAGCCTAGCGTTAGTTGCTTGCTTATATATTTCCTTGTTGACTTGTTTATTTGTTTGCTTGTAGTCATTGTAGTTCTTTTTCCGCGGTTAGCTAGTGGCTGCAATAACCTATTTTTTAAAACTAGGCCACAATAACCATGGGCTAATATTTCATCAGAGTGACACTGGGCCTCCCATCGTCAGAGAACAAGTGGGCCTTCTACGGGCCGTAGAAACAATGGGCCTTCTACGGGTCAGAGAAACAATGGGCCTTCAAGGGCCATTTCATCAATGGGCCTTATACGGGCCGTATGATTGATTGGCCAAACATGGGCCAAACAAACCGCATTATGGCCGTAAACGGGCTAGAGTTGGAATCGTCCGTTCATGGGCCGACCAGAACGGGCCATCGTTAATAGATCGTATTTGATGACGCTATGAAAATGGCCCAACGTATTAACAGACCACAAACGGGCTGACTATAACCACTGGCTGAATTTGGCCCACAAGCAGAAAATGATAGTAACGGGCCGTAAGTAAACGAATGCTGGAAATGAGCCCAAGAATAAATGGGTTCTGAGAAGGCCGAAAGATAACATGGGCTGGAACGCCCAACGGAATAACGGCCGTTAATGGGTATAAAGTGATACATTTGTTCATTACGGGCCATTTCCACCACGGGCCGTTAATGGGTGTAAAGTGATACATCGTTTCATTACGGGCCATTTTCACCACGGCGATTAGTAGGCCAAGAGTTACATAGGGCCTCATATGGGCCGAAAGACGTCATGGGCCATACATGGGCCAGAAGTGAAAATGGTCTGGAATCATATTGGATGGCCCAGATGACGCTACTGGGCCTAATTCGAATAGGGCATAACGGGCCTTGGGTTAGCGGCTGTAAATGGGCTATATGCAAACAGGCAGTTAACAGGCTTTCCATGGGTCGGCCCGCCACCTTTTGACCAGGTCAAACGGGCCGGCCTTTTCACAGGAATGGGCCTCTATTGGGCCGTGCCACGTGTCGACGTATCATAGGCGCCTATCGGACCCACTGACGAGCTGACATGTGTTTCATCGGGCCAATAAGAATTTTACACGTGGAAATATCCCATTGGTCGGGGTTGTTAACGGGTTATCGGATCCAAAACCCGACCCGATAGCTTAACGGCATTCCGTTATGGTGGATGCCACGTGTCTGTCACCCTTGACAAAAGAACTTCTGCAACGCGCGATTTATCGTCATGGAAGTGGACACTTCCGTGATGATAATTTTGGCAATGTCATGGAGCACTTCTACGACAGCACAGGTATGACTATCTTGATTCTGTCATAAATTTGTCATGGATGTACATGCATGATAGAAAACGCGACCTACTATGACAAACATGTATCATCACGGAAGTGTATTTTTTTGTAGTGGCTACTGATCACTCTGCTACAAATAACTACTCTCTAGGTGTGGTTGAATTAACAACTCAACTTCTAATACTTGCAAATATTTTTTGGCTCCCCTTGTGTCGAATTAATAAATTTGGGTTGAATACTCTACCCTCGAAAATAGTTGTGATCCCCTATACTTGCGGGTTATCAGTTGGTACCCGGAGTATGCATCCAGAAACGAGAGTCGCTCACACCCGACAGTAGAATCTACTATATGGTCTATGTTGGGGAGAGGAAAATGGTCTTTCAGGCAGGCCAGATTGATGTGCTTGAAGTCGATGGACCTCTGGAGAGATTTATTCTTCTTTGGCTCCATGGCAATGTTGGCGAGCCACTCGGAGTGGTACACGTCTCGGATGAACTCGATGGCCAAGAGCCATGTGATCTCCTCGCCAGTCGCCTTGCGCTTCTTAGTGGAGGATCGTCGGAGGTGCTCCTTGACAGGCTTCATCTTCGAGTCGACACGGAGTCTGTGCTCAGCCAGTTCCCTAGGCACACCTGGCATGTCTGAAGGCTTCCATGCGAAGATGTCCCAGTTCTAACGGAGGAACTGGATGAGCTTGCCTTCCTATTTGCTGTCAAGCGTGGTTGAGATGTTTGTCAGGGCGGCATTCGAATCCTCAAGATGCACTGGCTTCGTTTATCCGAACGACTGGAAGGCGGATTCCACAGTCGGCTTCTTAGACTTCAGTAGATCACTCGAATCCACTGCCTTCTAGTACTCAGCCAACTCAACCAGCGCCATCTGCTCATCAACAATCTAGGAGCCCTTCTAGAGGCACTCTTCGGCTAGCTTCCGGTTGCCTGTGACGGTGATCACACCATTCGGCCCTGGCACCTTAAGTTTAAGATACATGTAACATGGTTTGGCCATGAAACGTGCATAGGCAGGCCTACCCAGGATGGCATGGTAAGCACTCCAAAATCCACGACCTCGAAGGTCAATCGCTCCTTATTGAAGTTCTTCTCTCCACCGAACACGACATCAAGGGAGATCTGCCTGAGTGATTTGGCCTTCTTCCCAGGGATAACCCCGTGGAACTACATGCTACTCTTGCTAAGTTGGGACATCAAGATGCTCATCGCCTCCAGGGTGTCTGCGTGGATGATGTTGAGTCCGTTGCCGCTGTCCATCAGGACCTTGCACAGTCGGTCTTCTCCCACGGTTGGATCGACCACCAAAGCCTGCCGCCCGGGGTGTCGGTATGTGGGCAGGGTGATCTAACTGATCGAAGGTGACGGTCGTCTTAGCCCAGTCGAGATACTTTGTCATAGTCGGTATTGCCATGTTGACCTCTCAATTTATAACCTTGAGGCGGCTCTTGCTTTCGACGTCGGCAAAGATCATTAGGACTTTCTCGACGTTGGGATACCCAGAAGTACCCTTGGCTCCTCGTCCTTGTCCCTGGAGGGATCCTGCCACATCTCTTGCTTGAGGAGCCGACACTCCCGAGTGGTATGCTTGGGAAAAACGAAGTTTCCTTCTTCGTCTTTCTTCGTATGGATCTGGTGAGGCTGATCAAGGATGTCACTCTTTGGAGCAACTTGCTTCTTGCCTTTCCATTCCTTCTTTTGCTTCGGCTAGCCTTTGCCTTTGCTTTGGACGGCCAGAGCCGCAGCCTTAGCATCTCCGGCCGCCTCGTCTTTTTGCTTGTGCTTCTTGGCCTTGTTGTCCGACTGGTTCGCATCGCCTGCTCAATTCTTGCCACTTCTCAGTCGATCTTCCTTCTCACCATTGGCGTACTGATTGGTTGTCTCCATAGCCTGCTGAGAGTTGGGATCTTAGTACGGACGAACTTCATTTAAGCCCTCGGTATCTGACCCCGGCCTTGAAGGCACAGACTGCCTGGTGCTTGGTGATGTTCTCCACCGTATTGTGCAGGGTGTTCCATCGCTGGATATACTCTCGGAGAGTCTCATTTTGCCTCTGGACGCAGTGTTGCAGCTCGACCAATCCACCCGCCCGCTTGTATGTGCCTCTGAAGGTGTTGACGAAGACTCGGGCGTGGTCATCCCAGGAGAAAATACTGCCGGGTGGAAGCTGAGTGAGCCAAGATCGAATAGATCCTTCAAGCATCAACGACGGATGCTTCACGGCCACATTGTCATTGCTGCCACTGATCTGAAAAGCCACTAGGTAATCTTCTAACCAGATCTCTAGCTTAGATTCGCCAGTTAACTTGTTGACCCCCGTAGCCAACCTGAAGTTGTTGGGAATCTCCGCGGGGTGAATTTATTGACTGAAGCACTCAGGGCCAGAGGGTGCAGAACCACTCGACGCGTCAAAATCAAGGCCTTCTCTCAGGGCACGCTGCATGTCGACCAAATTCTGAGCGAGAATAGATCTCGCGTTGGGTCTCGGGGGTCCCTTGTATGGCGTGGCAGACTCTGCCTCCGATCAACGTCGTGTGTCTGTCTGTCGTCGTAGGGCTGCTGCCCGTATGAGACGTCTCATGGCGGAGGCATCATAGTGCAATCATAATCGTCATGTCACCGGGGCAAAGCGACTCGATCACACCTCCGATCTTCGTATTGATCCCTTGAAGAGGATGATGCCCGACGCCTCCCAGAGGCGAGTGGGCTGTGGGCCGACTGGACAATCTTTGCGTGCACCGACGCGCTGTGAATGCAATCTCTGGACTGGGACACCGCCACATTCTACGACAGTCGCGTCTTCAGGAGCGCCTGGATCTAACGGATCCCCTCCCCAGCCGTGGAGCCAAAGAGCAGGACGGAATCAGCTATCCGAGTAGATGCTGCAAATTTTTCTAGTGGAGTGTTGAGGACCTGGTACTTTCAAGGCTGATCACTCGGGAAAATTTGGCGCTTGTGTCGACTGGGGCTAGGATGATGGCAGGCACAGTCATCCATCTCCTTCTGCAGCCGCTCAAGGTAGTCTCTCTCAACCAAGGTGGCCAAGCGTGCGACTCCATGGCCAGAGCCTCAGTAGTCGTCCCAGTGATGGGGGTCTTCAGGAACCGCTCGTTCCTCTGACGGAGCTCCTCGCGCTCCTCCCGAGTGAGAGCCTGAGGGACATATGGCTCATGATCGGGGGAGAGGTTGTTCTTGCTGCCGCCATTAATGTTCCCGTGCGAAGTGCCCCAACGGTTGTCCCGGGGGCCCGTGAATCCCAGGGGCGCGTGATGCTCCGCATTGTCTGCCATGAGGACCTCTGCCGTCGACTCGACCTCTCGCACTCGGACTCATCGGAGGAGTCATCGTGAAACCCATCAGAGAGGCCGAGGGCGGACTTGTCAGACTCGAGAGCCGCCACATTTTTTCTGCCGCCTGTAGGGCCATGGCGTGCGTAATCCAACGCTGCAGCTGTGAGCGTCCGGAGCCCTTGAGACGGCGTGCAGCAGGGAAGAGAGGAGCCACTCGGTATGGAACCGAGGGCTGTCGGAGAAGGACTCCAAACGGGGATGCATAGAAGTGTGCGGCGCCATGGACGGGCAGTGCCTCCACATCTAGCGGGGCCTCGCGAAGCCATGCTGAGTCGTTGCTAATGAAGCTGAGTGCTCCAAAACAGATCACGCCACCGACTAACATGATGATGACGATGATGAAAATCCACCTGCGCCATAAAAATGCCGAACGTTGTGCCCCACAATGGGCGCCAACTGTCGGGGTTATGATCCTGACAATGAGTACCAGGGATACGAAAGAAGGACAAAGCCTAGCTACAGTGCAGGTGCAACAATCGGTATTTTACGAGTTCAGGCCACTCTTGGAGGAGGTAATTGAGGGAGTCCCGGATTAAGGGGTCCTCGGGCGTCCGGCCTGTTATCCATGGGCCGGACTGACGGACTTTGAAGACATGAAGACCAAAGACCGTACTCGTGTCCGGATTGGACTCTCCTTGGCATGGAAGGCAAGCTTGGCGACCAACTATGAAGATTCCTTCGTATATAACCGACTCCATGTATACCCTAGATCCCCCCAGTGTCTATATAAACCGGAGGGGTTAGTCCGGAAAGCATATGCTCATTGCCATATTCATATAGGCTAGACTTCTAGGGTTTAGCCATTACGATCTCGTGGTAGATCAACTCTTGTAATACTCATATTAATCAAGATCAATCAAGCAGGAAGTAGGGTATTACCTCCATAGAGAGGGCCCGAACCTGGGTAAACATCGTGTCCCCTGTCTCCTGTTACCATCGATCCTAGACGCATAGTTCGGGACCCCCTACCCGAGATCTGCCGGTTTTGACACCGACATTGGTGCTTTCATTGAGAGTACAACTGTGTCGTCGATGAAAGGCTCGATGGCTCGCCTTGTCATTAAAGACAACGTTAACGCCGGGGTAGTTCTAGCCCCAGGCCAAACCTTCCGGCTGGGCGACTTTACTATGATTACCCGTTCGGCCGCGGAGCCGACGATGACCTCTCGGGCCATCGAAAATCCCCTTCACATCAACTCCGAGCACTCCAAGCAGATGGATCTGGTTGAGTTTTCGTCCTTCAACGAGCTCCTAGATCGCATCGCCGCTTTGGGAATCACCACCGATTATGATCAGATCGGGCCTAAAACCGATCAGGGAGAAACCGAAACTCCACCGGTCACCCACCAGATCACGGTAGTCGCGGAGCAGGACGGCGAGTCTTCTTCTATATCGAAGACGGACTATGTTTGGATCGCCGTTCATGAAGAGCTGGATACTCACCCGCGAAAGGATGCAACCAGCCCTCCGAACATAGCATCGGACAGCGGTCCCAAACAATCAAAAGATATTCCGGAACCCGGACTGTCCAGTCCGGAAGGTAGTCAGACTCCGGACAATCGGTTAGGTCGGGGTTCGGATTTAATTCAACCCACCCACCCGGACATAGAGGCTCTCATGAGCATAAAACAACAGTCTCAGGAAAAGGTCCACCACTTCTGGGCCAGATTCCTCCTTGTCAAGGACAAGGTAAAAGATTGTCGTGACGAGGACGCAATATCAGCATTCTTTAAAAATTGCACGGACGAAGAAATCCTCAACGCCATCAATCACCTCCGCATACTGAAATTTGCTGACTTAGCAACCATCGTACAAAAGTACTGTGCGATGGAGAGCGCCTGGGAAACTCGGGCAGCTTGCTGGGAACCACCAGCCCCAACCCAACTCATCTTACAGGCGAAAAGGACGCACCCCCGCGGTACGCCCAGCCGAACAGTCAAAAAACATAAACCCATCATGCTGCATGGCACCATTTTGGAGGGATGGCTCAATGGCCCATGCAAAATACATACAACAACAGATACCATGGCAACCCACAGCCTTAGAGCATGTTGGATACTACGGCAGCTAGCCAAGAGCGGCGAGGACATCCTTATCAAGGACGCCCCGGAACAGCACCCCCCCCAGAAGACGACAACCCAAGAGTATTGACAGTCTTTGAAACATTCGCTTCAAATAACAAGCGCAAAAGGGCACTTCACGAGCTCGGCGAAGTCTGCCAAATTGCTGTAATAAACCCATGGAACGACACGGCTATAACATTCAACACCGGTGACGAACCAAAGTACAGAACAGTACGCGCTCCAGCCGCGTTAGTCCTCAGCCCCATCGTGGATGGGTTTCGACTCACCAAGGTCCTCATGGACGGCGGCAGGGGACGAAATCTCATTTATGAGGACACACTCCATAAAATGGAAATAGACAGGAGCCACATCAAACAAAGTAACACAACCTTCCGGGGAATTATTCCTAGTCGGGAGGCGTGGTGCGCGTGCAAAATCATACTTGACGTGGTATTCGGCATGCCAGAGAACTATCGGTCCGAAGAAATAACCTTCCAAGTGGCCCCTTTCATCAGCGGATATCACGCCTTGTTGGGGCGGGATGCTTTTACACGCTTCCAAGCTATACCTCACTACGGGTATATGAAGCTCAAAATGCCTGGACCAAACGGTATAATCACTCTCCTCAGTGATCCGCACATAGCACTCCACGCTGAAAACAAAACCACATCCCTGGCCCTGGAAGCGCTATCTGAAGCCCACGCGGCCGAAGAATTAACTGCACTACACTCCACAGTGGACAGGGACGATGTGATCCTCGACAAACGCCCCAAATCCACCTCATTAAACCCGCAGAAGAAATAGTTAAATTCCAGGTCCACCCAACGGACCCCAAGAAGACAATCAGAGCTCAACTGACACCAATAAATGACGCCAAGACTACGAGAGTTCCCGTATGTAAAATCGGGACATATTTGCCTGGCACCCTTCAGATATGCCAGGGATCCCATGCAAGTTGGCCGAACATAGCCTCAACATATTAAAGGGATTTAAACCAGTCAAGCAAACACTGCGGCGCTTTTCCGAACCCAAGCGACAAGCCATGGGGGAGGAGCTGGCCAAGCTCATCGAGGCCGGATTCATTAGAGAAATCAAGCATCCGGACTGGCTGGCAAACCTGGTGATAGTACCAAAGAAAGATAAATCCTGGCGCCTATGTGTCGATTTCAAGGATCTCAACAAGGCTTGCCCTAAGGATCCTTTTCCCCTTCCCCGCATTGATCAAATCATTGACGCCACCGCAGGACACGACTCAAAGTGTTTCCTCGATGCATATTCCGGATACCATCAAATCAAAATGAAGGAATCCGATCAAGCTGCAACAGCATTTATTACCCCATATGGGCCATTCTACTTCAATACTATGCCCTTCGGGCTCAAGAACGCCGGCGCGACATACCAACGCATGATCCAAACATACCTGGAGAAACAGATCGGTAAAATGGTAGAAGCTTACGTTGATGACGTCGTCATTAAGACTAGGCATGTCGAAACACTAATAGACGACTTACATCTTACGTTTGACAACGTCCGGGCATATGACATTAAGCTCAACCCGGAGAAGTGTGTCTTAGGCGTCCTCGCTGGAAAACTGCTGGGCTTCATAGTTTCCAATAGAGGAATCGAAGCAAATCTGGCTAAAACCCGAGCTCTGTCAAAGTTGGCTACACCAACAGATCTCAAATAGGTCCAAAAACTGGCAGGATGCATGGCAGCACTAAGCCGCTTTATCTCCAGACTAGGAGAAAAGGCACTGCCACTCTATCGCCTCTTACGGTGCACAGATAACTTTGAATGGACAGCCGCGGCGACTGCCGGACTGGAGGAAATAAAGACCCTCCTAGCAAGCAATCCAATCCTGGCTGCACCAAATGCAGGTGAACCCATGTTGCCATACATATCGGCAACACATCAAGTGGTGAGCGCCGTGCTCGTCATCTAACGAGAACAGGACGGACAGAAATTCCCACTTCAAAAGCCAGTATACTACGTATCCACTGTCCTCACACCATGCAAATCTCGGTACCACCACTACCAAAAGATAGCATACGCGGTTTTCATGGCATCCCGCAAGCTACGACACTACTTCCAGGAGTGTTCAATCACGGTGGCTTCCGAGGTCCCACTCAATGACATAATAAACAACTGTGGTGCCACGATACGTATCGCCAAATGGGCCATAGAGCTACTTCCATTCGACATAACATACAAGCCGCGTCGAGACATCAAATCCCAAGTGCTGGCCGACTTCGTCGCCGAATGGACATAGACCGAACTCCCTAAAGAGTACGGCACATACTCAAATTGGGTCATGTATTTTGATGGCTCCAAAATGTTGGCAGGACTAGGAGCGGGAGTCGTATTAACATCCCCTACTAGAGACGTCGTCCAGTATGTACTCCAAATATTATATACACACTCCAACAACGCAGCCGAATACGAGGCCTTGCTACATGGCCTTCGGATGGCCGTATCAATGGGCATACAACGCCTGGAGGTGCGCGGGGATTCAAACCTCGCAATATCCCAAATTAATGGAGACTTTGATGCCAAAGATCCAAAGATGGCAGCTTATCGCAATGTCGTCTTAAAGATGTCGGCTCAGTTCGAGGGGCTCGAATTTCATCATGTCGCCCGCGAAAGTAATCAGGCAGCAGACGTCCTTTGTAACACCCCGGATGTAACTTTCCATATTTGTATCTCCAACTCTTGCCATTTTCGGCATTGTGATATGATATTCCCTCCGTGGTTGGGTTTTGTCTTTCGTTTTGCATTTTGTTCATGTCATGCATCTCATATCATGTCATCATGTGCATCTCATTTACATACGTGTTCGTCTCATGATTCCGAGCATTTTCCCCGTTGTCCGTTTTGCAATCCGACACTCCAATGTCCCCCGGCGTCCCCTTTTACATTTTTCCGTGAGCGGGTACTAAACTTTCAGGAATGGACCGAGGTTTTTCAAGTGGCCTTGGTACACCACCGGTAGACCACCTGTCAAGTTTCGGGTCATTTGGAGCTCGTTTGGTACTCCAACGGTTAACCACACTCTCGCAAAGGCCTCTTTTAAGTTGCAGCCCAACACCCCTCCAAAACAGCCCAATAACCCATCTAAGTCACTTCCATGCTCTCCGTCGTCGGATCACGATCGTGTGGGCGAAAACTACACTCCATTTGGAGTCTCCTAGCTCCCTCTACATATAAATATGTGCACTCCCCCGAATTTTCCGGATCCCCAAACCCTAGCCCGCTCCTCCGCGGCCGACACGCCCGGGCGAGCTGACACGCCCGCCGCCGGCCAATCAGGGCGCGCCACGCGTGGCGCGCCGCCACCGCTGGCCTGAGGCTGCTGGAGGCCCACCTGCCAGCGTCGCCCGCCTCACCGCCAAGGCTGTTGCCTCAAGGCCCGACCGGCCGGCCAGCCGGTCACGTCGCCGGCCGCCTCGGCCACCGCCGCCGCGCCAGCCCGCCTCGGCCACGGGCCCCGTCGGCCACCGCCGCCTCCGGCCTCGGCCCCCGCGCCGACCTCTCCTCCCTCCGGCCCGAGCTCCCGCTCCGGCGACGGATCCGATCTAGATCCGCCTCAGCCTCCAAGTCATTATTCTGTGATTATTTTGTTGCATTTGCATCATGCCATAACTTTGCACCCGTGGCTCCGCTTTGGGCGTGTAGCATACCGAAATGTTCGCCTCAATGATTAATCATTTCGTCTCATTGAATCATTTTCATTTGAGCTCATGTTGATGCCAGACATGCTGTTGGAAGAGGGCTATGTGATGTTAGTTTCAGATTCTTATCAGAACATGCACTTTTGTCATTTTTGCCATGATTGATGTGTGCACCCTATGATCTTGAGTCCTACATGTGTTTTGTAATATGCCATGCCAATTTTACAGGGGTGTATGCCATGTATTTTTGTGATCTCTGTGGTGACTAGCACAAGCATGCAAACTAGGCTTCATGATGTTGCTGATTTCAGCTTCGCTTTTCTTGATAATTTTATGCCATGTTAACCTGATGCTACCGAGAGATCCATGCTTATTTTGAGATACTTCATTAAGGATGTTTTGAACATATGGTTATGCTATATCCATCCATACCCTTGTTTGCAATTATGGAGTGGCATAGCTTGAGTCAATCGAGCTCTACTTTTGCTATAAAATGTTTCCTGGCAGATTGTTTACATGTTATTCAATTTGGCCAAGGTTGTTGTAGTTGATCCGTGTATGCTATGATGTTGTTCTTGCCATGTATATCTTCTATGCCATGTCTTCTTGATGTATATATGCTTAGTTTATCATGAAATGCTCTGTAGTGAGTGCATCGAGCTCGCGAAGATGCCTTCATAATTCTGTCAATGTCATGCCCTGCTTCTTTGAATCATAACGAAAGTTGCTATGTTTACGTGGGTGCCATCATATCTTCTGATCCTTTTTGGCTCTTGGTCAGTAAGGGACTTTTGTTCTGTGCTTTGAGTAGATTCATGCCATGCCTTGTTTTGCTATTATAAGTTCCTGTAGCATGTTGTTTGCTTCCTGATGCTGTTTCTGCCATGTTCAGTATTTTCAGTGTGTAAAGCTGATATATTTTGCACTTTTGCCATGCTTGTTTGGACCTGTTATGATGTGATTTAGCCGTAGCTCAGTGTTCATCTTTTGTCAAGCATCGTCAGTAGATCACTGCCATATGCTTTGTTGGTACGTTTGGGTGCAGTAGCTTAATTTCTTGTTGCTTGCGATGTGGCATCATGCTGTTAATGGCAGATTTGTGCCATTCTTGTTTTGCTTGTCATTTGCAAACCGTGAATCCGATTCCGGTGATCTTTATATCGATTTCAACCGAAATCATCTCACCTTTCCAGCGGCATACTTGGTTTGCCAAGTTGATGCCTGGTTCATCATTTTCCTTTTGGAGCATGCATACGCATTGCATATCACATCTCGCATATCATGCCATGTATTGCATCATGTTGCTTGTGCATTGCACCGTGATTTATTGTGGTTCCATTGTTTGTGTTATTGCTTTGGGTAGAGCCGGGAGACGAGTACGTGAACGAGGAACCTGTTGAGAACGCTTACGAGGATCAAGCTTTCGACAACTCTGAGAACCTTGCAGGCAAGATGACCATACCCTCGAAATCACTTCTATCTTTGCTTGCTAGATGCTCGCTCTTTTGAGATGCCTATGCTACGATGCCTATGCCACCCATATTGCCATGTCAAACCTCTAACCATCCTTTCCTAGCAAACCGTTGTTTGGCTATGTTACCGCTTTGCTCAGCCCCTCTTATAGCGTTGCTAGTTGCAGGAGAAGATGAAGTTTGTTCCTTGTTGGAACATGGAGATGTTGTTCCTTGTTGGAACATGTTTACTTGTGGGGATATCACAATATCTATTGTTTAATTAATGCATCTATATACTTGGTAAAGGGTGGAAGACTCGGCCTTATGCCTGGTGTTTTGTTCCACTCTTGCCGCCTTTAGTTTCCGTCATACCGGTGTTATGTTCCTTGATTTCGCGTTCCTTACACGGTTGGGTGATTTATGCGACCCCTTGACGATTCGCTTTGAATAAGACTCCTCCAAAGAAGGCCCAACATTGGTTTTACCATTTGCCACCTAAGCCTTTTCCCCGGGTTTTCGCGAGCCCGAGGGTCATCTTTATTTACACCCCGGGCGGTGCTCCTTCGAGTGTTGGTCCGAACTGAAACTACTGCGGGCCACCTCGGGAAACTTCAGGGTTGGTTTACTCGTAGCTAGTCTCATCCGGATGTGCCACGAGAACGAGATATGTGCAGCTCCTATCGGGATTTGTCGGCTGTCGGGCGGCTTTGCTGGTCTTGTTTTATTGCTGTCGAAATGTCTTGTAGTCCGGGATTCCGAGACCGATCGGGTCTTCCCGGTAGAAGGAATATCCTTCGTTGACCGTGAGAGCTTATAATGGGCTAAGTTGGGACACCCCTGCAGGGTATTATCTTTCGAAAGCCGTGCCCGCGGTTATGAGGCAGATGGGAATTTGTTGATGTCCGGTTGTAGAAAACCCGAAGTTGACCTTAATTAATACACATCAACCGTGTGTGTAACCGTGATGGTCTCTTCTCGGCGGAGTCCGGGAAGTGAACACGGTGTTGGAGTAATGTTTGATGTAAGTAGTTCAGGATCACTTCTTGATCGCTACTAGCTTCACGACCGTGCCTTGCTTCTCTTCTCGCTCTCTTTTGCGAATATAGCCACCATATATGCTAGTCGCTTGCTGCAGCTCCACCTCACAACTCTGTCCTTCCTATAAGCTTAAATAGTCTTGATCTCGCGGGTGTGAGATTGCTGAGTCCCCGTGACTCACAGATTCTACCAAAACAGTTGCAGGTGCCGACGATGCGGTCTGCAGATGACGCAACCGAGCTCAAGTGGGAGTTCGACGAGGAACGTGGTCGTTACTATGTGTCTTTTTCCTCGATGATCGTGAGTGGAGCTCAGCTTGGGACGATCGGGGATCTGTAGCATTTGGGGTAGTCTTCTTTATTTTGGTTCAAAGAGTCGGACCTTGAGTGTAATCTGAATGATGGATGTTTATTTATGTATTGTGTGAAGTGGCGACTATAAGCCAACTATGTATCTCTTTCCCTTATGTATTACATGGATTGTGTGAAGATTACCTCACTTGCGACATTGCTTTCAATGCGGTTATGCCTCTAAGTCGTGCTTCGACACGTGGGAGATATAGCCGCATCGAGGGCGTTCAAGTTGGTAATCGAGCCATCCCGACTTAGGAGCCCTCGCTGATTGTTTGTTTGGCGTTGTTGAGTCTAGAACAAAAATGTTTTGAGTCTTAGGATTATATATATCGGAGTAGGATTCTTTTTACTCCCCGGTCCTTCGTCGCTCTGGTGAGGTCTTCTGACGTAGAAGTTTTGTCTCTCCTCTCCTCAAATTTCACTAAAAAAAATTTAGGATCACGCGGGTATCTTGGAATCGTTCCGATGGTTTTGTGACGAGAACATTGTTCTTGGTGCCTCCTGGCATTTAGGGGTTGTGGCAGTGTCCCGGGGAGTTGAGCTCCGAGGTGTTGTCGTCACAATTTTATCGTTGCAGTTCTGGAATACTTGAGCTTTGCCGACATCGAAAATCTCTTTTATGCAGTTGTTGGTGAGATAACCCCGATAACCCAAAGATCGGGCGAGCTCGGGAGTATTGCCATGACTCAGTATAACGGATGCTTTTCAAGGTCGAGGTACCACGATTTCCGAAGGTTTCTTGGTTATGTGTTGACGGATGGATACAATTTGGATCTAGGTATTGTTAGTTTGGGTGATATATTTTGTGTCCCCTCAGATCCCCAACACCAGATTGCATAACCAGAAAGTTTCGGGAGTTTATAGGTGGGATTCAAGTAGCTCTTAGCATTTCTTCCCGCAGATATTTGGTTTGTGATTGGGTAATCCTTACCACTTATTTGTTCCAGTCGTACCTTGTTTTTTTTTCATCAACCCTTATTCAAGTGGCTTCTCACCTTAATGGACGTGTGATGTTAGCTTTTGGAATTCATTCGTTCATCCTTGTTCGTATGTTTATTGTGAAGACTAGATGTTGCAATTTCTATCCGTTGATTCAACTTGTCTATCATCTATCAAAGTGCTAACGGATGTCACCCTCTTCAGGATGGCTCCGCCAACGCCGTCTAAATCCGAACGCAATGATGGGAGTCGATCAGACCCTCCACCTCCACCTCCGCCTCCGGAGGCATGGCAAGCTATCATGGCAGCCACCAACGCAAATGCTCAGATGATTTTGCAACTCTTGCAAGAGCGTACCCAAGGGCAAGGCAATCAAGGAAATCAAGGTCAAGGCAACAACCAGCCGCACTTTGCTACCCTCAATCAGTTCCTCGCTAATCAGCCGAAGTCTTTCAGCTTCTGTGTCGAGGCCACAGACGCCGACGATTGGCTTGTGGACATCTGCAAACATTTTGAATGTAGCAATGTCAGACCTGAGGACTTTGTCAAGTTTGCTTCGTTTCAACTCAAGGACCAAGCTGCTGAGTGGTACCAAAGAATACAAAGATTCCAGAGGAGGTCGTGTCATTACAGGATGAGTTCCGCCGAGACTTCAAAGCTCACCAC
The DNA here is from genome assembly GCA_021605145.1 of Aegilops bicornis. Taxonomy (NCBI): domain Eukaryota; kingdom Viridiplantae; phylum Streptophyta; class Magnoliopsida; order Poales; family Poaceae; genus Aegilops; species Aegilops bicornis. Next base: position 192,206,781 of record CM038673.1, on the reverse strand, counting down.
ATTCGAAAAGTGTTGTTGAGAGCAAGCGTGAGGAGTTCCGCAATCTCAAGCAAGGCAACATGTCCGTGTATCAATACAATATCCAGTTCGAAACTTGCTCGCTTTGCTAAGCAAGACGTCCACGATGAAAAGAGTATGATCTATCAATTCAGAGGTGGTCTCAGAGAAGATCTGCAATTAGCTCTCGTGCTTTTTGAGCCAGGAAAGTATGATGAATTCTACAACATGGCGCTGAAGCAAGAAGCTGCCCAGCTCAAATGTGAGGCTTCTAAGAAGAGAATCAGGGTATGCAGTTCAGTCTTCTTCTTCCTCTCAAGTGGCAGGTAAGCAGCAGAAGTTCTACCTTCCTCCTCCTCCGTTCCGTCAGCCTTACCAGAAGAAGAACTCAGGTGGTCGTGGATCTTCCCACCCACCCAACCTGTGCTATCGTAACAAGTCTAATTCTCAAGCTCCAAGGTCAAATGCTCCTTATCACCGTCCGCTCTCAGAGGTGACTTGCAACAAATGTCAGCAGAAAGGTCACTATGCGAACAAGTGCTTCAACCAAAGGCGCCTTCCGCCTCCTCCTCCTGTGAGATCTTCCAGCAATGCAGTGGTCAAGCATAATCCAAAGCATGCCAAGGTGAATATGATGAATGCATCGCAAGCGAAGGAATCTACTGACGTGATAATGGGTAATCTTCCAGTTAATGATATTCCTGCAAAAGTCTTATTTGATACTGGTGCATCGCATTCTTTCATGTCATATCCTTTTGCATCGAAGCACAATTTTGACAAAGAGGAATTACCTAAAGCTATGCAACTTATTTCTCCGGCTAAGCGTTTGAGCTCTAGCATGATGGTTCCGAATGTCGGTATCAAGATGGGCGACTATAAATTTCTCGCTAAACCAATTGTCCTTGGTGACTCGGATATTGATCTTATTCTTGGGATGGACTGGCTTTCTCAAAGACAAAGCTCAGCTTGATTGTGCTGCCAGAAATTCAATTAACTCACTCTTCTAATGATGTGATCATCTATGCCGCTCGTGATGAAACCATTCGGTTGTTTTCTCTCAATGAGAAGGGCGAGTTGGATGCTATCTCTCAGATTTCAGTCGTTTGTGAGTACCAATATGTCTTTCTAGAAGAGCTTCCAAGACTGCCTCCTCACCGGCCAGTTGAGTTTGTTATCGATCTTGAGCCCGCATCGAACTCCGCTTTGCAAGCCGCCCATACAAGCTTGGACCTAATGAGCTGAAGGAATTGAAGAAGCAGCTCGATGAACAAGAGCGTCTGGGTTTGATCAGACCGAGTTCATCTCCTTGGGGTTGTGGTGTTCTTTTTGTCCAGAAGAAGGATGGCACGGACCGACTTTGTGTCGATTACCGTCCATTGAATAAGAAGACTATCAAGAACAAGTATCCACTTCCCAACATCAATGAGCTTTTCGAGCAACTCAAAGGTGCTAAAGTGTTCTCCAAGCTTGACCTTCGTATGGGTTATCATCAAATTCGCATTCGTGAACAAGATATTCCCAAGACAAAGCATTCGTAACAAGCTTTGGTTCTTATGAATATACTTTCATGTCTTTCGGCCTTGTCAATGCTCCTCCAACATTCTCTCGAATGATGAACTTCATTTTCAACCCCTACACCAATGAATTCGTCTTGGTCTATCTAGATGATATTTTGGTCTTCTCCAAGAATAAGAAGGATCATGCCAAACATTTGCGATTGGTGCTAGACAAGCTCAGAGAGCATCAATTCTATGCTGAAGTTTTCCAAATGTGAATTTTGGCTTGATGAAGTGCTTTATCTTGGTCACATCATCTCCGCCAAGGGCATCGCTGTTAATCCCGAGAAGGTGTCTGCAGTTGTGAATTGGGAACCTCCTCAGAATGTCAAGCGGCTTAGCGATTTTCTTGGACTCGCAAGCTATTGCCGAAGATTCGTTGAGAACTTCTCTAAGATTGCAAAGCCTCTTTCCAACCTCCTGCAGAAGCATGTGAAGTATGTCTGGTCTCCTGAGTGTGACGTTGCTTTCAACACCCTCAAAGAGAAGCTCGTCACAGCTCCTGTCTTGACTCCTCCTGATGAATCCAAGCCATTCGAAGTTTTACGTGATGCTTCTCTTCAAGGTCTCGGTCTTTGAGTTAATGCAAGAGAAGAGAGTTGTGGCCTATACCTCTCGTCAGCTGAAGCCCAACGAGAAGAACTACCCCACTCACGATCTTGAGTTGGCGGTAGTTGTCCATGCATTAATAACTTGGAGACATCTCTTGTTGGGAAGGAAAATGGACATATTCACCGATCACAAGAGCCTCAAGTATATCTTCACTCAACCCAACCTCAACCTCAGGCAAACTCGGTGGGTCGAAATGATTCAAGAGTACAACCCAAGTATTGAATATACTCGGGCAAGGCCAATGTGATTGCAGATGCTTTGAGCAGGAAGGCTTATTGCAACAGCTTAATTCTCAAGCCCTTCCAACCGGATCTCTGTGAAGCTTTCCATGGCTGAATCTTCAAGTTGTTCCTCAAGGTTTTCTTGCCAACCTCATAGTCTCTCCTACTTTGGAAGACCAAATTTGTGAGGCTCAACTCCTGGATACCATGGTGAAAAAGGTGAAACGTGGTATCGACAAGGGCATTCAAGTACAAGTGCTTCCACATTGATGACAAAGATACTCTTTTCTTCGAGGACGGATTGTGGTTCCAAAGGGTGATCTACGTAAAGTCATTATGAACGAGGCGCACAATTCCCTTCTATCCATTCATCCCGAAGTACGAAGATGTACCATGACCTCAAGCAGTCATATTGGTGGACCCGAATGAAGCGAGAAATTGCTCAATTCGTGAATGAGTGTGATGTCTGCAGAAGGGTGAAAGCGAACACCAACGACCAGCTGGTCTCCTCCAACCTCTTGCTATTCGTAATGGAAGTTTGATCATATCAAAATGGACTTCGTGACTGGATTTCCAAAGTCCAAGCGTGGAAATGATGCTATCTTCATTGTCATTGACAAGCTTACTAAAGTGGCTCATTTTCTTCCAATCAAAGAATCTATCACAGCAGTTCAGTTGGCAGAGCTATACACATCCAGGATTGTCTCCTTGCACGACATTCCACAAGTGATCTCTTCAGACCGTGGCAGCATCTTTACCTCCAAGTTTTGGGATTCTTTTCAGAAGGCCATGGGCACCAACATTCGTTTCAAAGACAGCTTTCCACCCTCAAACAAGTGGCCAAGTCGAGCGAGTCAATCAAATCCTTGAAGACATGCTCAGGGCTTGTGTCATTTCCTTCGGTATGAAGTGGGAAGATTGTCTTCCATATGCCGAGTTCTCCTACAACAACAGCTTCCAAGCGAGTTCGGGCAAGGCCCCATTCGAAATTCTCTATGGCAGGAAGTGTCGTACTCCTCTCAATTGGTCCGAGACAGGTGAACGCCAACTTCTTGGCAACGACTTGATCACGTGAAGTCAAGAAATGTGCAAAGTCATTCATGAGAATCTCAAAGCCGCCGCAATCGCGCCCGGAAGAGCTATTATGATGACAAGCACCGTGATGTGGCTTTTGAAATCGGAGACCATGTCTACCTCGCGTCTCTCCAATGAAATGCATTCGCCGACGGTATCAAAGGGAAGCTTGCCCCTAGATACGTGGGTCCTTTCAAGATCATTGGCAAAGAGGCGATCTCGCCTATCAACTTGAGCTCCGTCCAACTTTGCGAACGTGCACGATGTGTTTCACGTGTCACAGCTTCGCAAGTGCTTCAAGACTCTGAGCGCACTATCAACTTCAAGAAATTGACCATCAAGAAGAACACTATTATCATGAGCACCCCGTTTAGAGTCTAGAAGAAACCGATCGCAAGACTCGCAACAAGTCAATCAAATTCATGAAAGTGAAGTGGTCACACCATTCCGACCGAGAAGCCACCTGGGAGCGCGAGGATCACCTCCGTTCCGAATATCCGGAGTTCTTTCAGTCCTAGATCTCGGGACGAGATCCTCTTGTAGTGGTGGAGTGTTGTAACACCCCGGATGTAACTTTCCATACTTGTATCTCCAACTCTTGCCATTTTCGGCATTGTGATATGATATTCCCTCCGTGGTTGGGTTTTGTCTTTCGTTTTGCATTTTGTTCATGTCATGCATCTCATATCATGTCATCATGTGCATCTCATTTGCATACGTGTTCGTCTCATGATTCCGAGCATTTTCCCCGTTGTCCGTTTTGCAATCTGACACTCCTTTGTCCCGCGGCGTCCCCTTTTACATTTTTCCGTGAGCGGGTACTAAACTTTCTCGGAATGGACCGAGGTTTGTCAAGTGGCCTTGGTACACCACCGGTAGACCACTTGTCAAGTTTCGGGTCATTTGGAGCTCGTTTGGTACTCCAACGGTTAACCGCACTCTCGCAAAGGCCTCTTTTAAGTTGCAGCCCAACACCCCTCCAAAACAGCCCAATAACCCATCTAAGTCACTTACATGCTCTCCGTCGTCGGATCACGATCGTGTGGGCGAAAACTACACTCCATTTGGAGTCTCCTAGCTCCCTCTACCTATAAATATGTGCACTCCCCCGAATTTTCCGGATCCCCAAACCCTAGCCCGCTCCTCACTTGCGCCGACACGTCACGCCGCCGCCAATTGACAAGGCGCCACGTGGCGCGCTTGGCCGCCGCCGCCCGGCCTGCAGGAGCCATGGAGGCCCTCTGGCTCACCGCCCGCCCGCTCACCGCCAGACTGTCGCCTCCGCGGCCAACTGCCATGGCCCGCCTCGGCCGGGCCGACCGCCTCCGGCCACCGCGCCGCCCGCATCGGCCACCGGCCCCGTCGGCCACCGCCGCCTCCGGCCTCGGCCCCCGCGCCGGCCTCTCCTCCCTCCGGCCCGAGCTCCCGCTCCGGCGACGGATCCGATCTAGATCCAAACGAGGGTTGACTTCTTCTCCCCCGAAATTTCCTCTAAGTCATTATTCTGTGATTATTTTGTTGCAATTGTATCATGCCATAACTTTGCAGACGTGGCTCCGATTTTGGCGTGTAGCACACCGAAATGTTCGTGTCAATGAGTACTTAATTTCTTCTCATTGAATCATTTTCATTTAAGCTCATCATGATGCCCGAAATGTTGTTGGAACAGGGCTATGTGATGTTAGTTTCAGATTCTTATCAGAACATGCACTTTTGCCATTTTTGCCATGATTGATGTGTGCACCCTATGATCTTGAGTCCTACATGTGTTTTGTAATATGCCATGCCATATTTACAGGGGTGTATGCCATGTATTTTTGTGATCTCTGTGGTGACTAGCACAAGCATGCAAACTAGGCTTCATGATGTTGCTGATTTCAGCCCCTGTTTTGCTGATATTTTTATGCCATGTTAACCTGATGCTACCGAGAGATCCATGCTTATTTTGAGATACTTCAGTAAGGATGTTTTGAACATATGGTTATGGTCTATCCATCCATGCCCTTGTTTGCAATTATGGAGTGCCATAGCTTGAGTCAATCGAGCTCTACTTTTGCTATAAAATGTTTCCTGGCAGATTGTTTACATGTTATTCAATTTTGCCAAGGTTATTGTAGTTGATCCGTGTATGCTATGATGTTGTTCTTGCCCTGTATCTCTTCTATGCCATGTCTTCTTGATGTATGTATGCTTAGTTTATAATGAAATGCTCTGTAGTGAGTGCATCGAGCTCGCGAAGATGCCTTCATAATTCTGTCAATGTCATGCCCTGTTTGCTGAATCTGTTAACGAAACTTGCTATGTTTACGTGGGTGCCATCATATCTTCTGATCCTTTTTGGCTCTTGGTAAGTAAGGGACTTTTGTTCTGTGCTTTGAGTAGATTCATTCCAAGCCTTGTTTTGCTATTATAAGTTCCTGTAGCATGTTGTTTGCTTGCTCTGAACATTGCTTCCTGATGCTGTTTCTGCCATGTTCAGTATTTTCACCAAGTCTGTAAAGCTGATATATTTTTCACTTTTGCCATGCTTGTTTGGACCTGTTATGATGTGATTTTGCCGTAGCTCAATGTTCATCTTTTGTCAAGCATCGTGAGTAAATCACTTCCATATGCTTTGTTGGTACGTTTGGGTGCAGTAGCTTAATGTCTTATTGCTTGCTATGTGGCATCATGCTGTTAATGACAGATTTGTGCCATTCTTGTTTTGCTTGTCATTTGCAAACCGTGCATCCGATTCCGGTGATCTTTATATCGATTTCAACCGAAATCATCTCACCTTTCCAGCGGCATACTTGGTTTTCCAAGTTGATGCCTGGTTCATCATTTTCCTTCCGGAGCACGCATACGCATTGCATATCACATCTCGCATATCATGCCATGTATTGCATCATGTTGCTTCTGCATTGCACCGTGATTTATTGTGGTTACATTGTTTGTGTTCTTGCTTTGGGTAGAGCCGGGAGACGAGTACATGAACAAGGAACCTGTTGAGAACGCTTACGAGGATCAAGCTTTCGACAACTCTGAGAACCTTGCAGGCAAGATGACCATACCCTCGAAATCACTTATATCTTTGCTTGCTAGATGCTCGCTCTTTTGCTATGCCTATGCTACAATGCCTATCATTTGCTTATCATGCCACCCATATTGCCATGTCAAACCTCTAACCATCCTTTCCTAGCAAACCGTTGTTTGGCTATGTTACCGCTTTGCTCAGCCCCTCTTATAGCGTTGCTAGTTGCAGGAGAAGATGAAGTTTGTTCCTTGTTGGAACATCTCTAGATGTTGTTCCTTGTTGGAACATGTTTACTTGTTGGGATATCACAATATCTATTGTTTAATTAATGCATCTATATACTTGGTAAAGGGTGGAAGACTCGGCCTTATGCCTGGTGTTTTGTTCCACTCTTGCCGCCTTTAGTTTCCGCCATACCGGTGTTATGTTCCTTGATTTCGTGTTCCTTACATGGTTGGGTGATTTATGGGACCCCCTTGACGATTCGCTTTGAATAAGACTCCTCCAAAGAAGGCCCAACAATGGTTTTACCATTTGCCACCTAAGCCTTTTTCCCCGGGTTTTCGCGAGCCCGAGGGTCATCTTTATTTACACCCCGGGCAGTGCTCCTTCGAGTGTTGGTCCGAATCGAGCTCAAGCGGGCCACCTCGGGGAAACTTCAGGGTTGGTTTTACTCGTAGCTAGTCTCATCCGGATGTGCCCTGAGAACGAGATATGTGCAGCTCCTATCGGGATTTGTCGGCACCATCGGGCGGCTTTGCTGGCCTTGTTTTATTGCTGTCGAAATGTCTTGTAGTCCTGGATTCCGAGACTGATCGGGTCTTCCCGGTAGAAGGAATATCCTTCGTTGACCGTGAGAGCTTATAATGGGCTAAGTTGAGACACCCCTGCAGGGTATTATATTTCGAAAGCCGTGCCTGCGGTTATGAGGCAGATGGGAATTTGTTAATGTCCGGTTGTAGAAAACCCGAAGTTGACCTTAATTAATACACATCAACCGCGTGTGTAACCGTGATGGTCTCTTCTCGGCGGAGTCCGGGAAGTGAAAACGGTGTTGGAGTTATGTTTGACGTAAGTAGTTCAGGATCACTTCTTGGTCGCTACTAGCTTCACGACCGTGCCTTGCTTCTCTTCTCGCTCTCTTTTGCGAATGTAGCCACCATATATGCTAGTCGCTTGCTGCAGCTCCACCTCACAACTCTGTCCTTCCTATAAGCTTAAATAGTCTTGATCTTGCGGGTGTGAGATTGCTTTGAGTCCCGTGACTCACAGATTCTACCAAAACAGTTGCATGTGCCGGCGATGCGGTGCAGATGACGCAACCGAGCTCAAGTGGGAGTTCGACGAGGAACGTGGTCGTTACTATGTGTCTTTTCCTCGATGATCGATGAGTGGAGCTCAGTTGGGACGATCGGGGATCTGTGTAGCATTTGGGGTAGTCTTCTTTATTTTGGTTCCGTAGTCGGACCTTGAATGTAATCTGAATGATGCATGTTTATTTATGTATTGTGTGAAGTGGCATCGTAAGCCAACTATGTATCTCTTTCCCTTATGTATTACATGGGTTGTGTGAATATTACCTCACTTGCGACATTGCTTTCAATGCGGTTATGCCTCTAAGTCGTGCTTCGACACGTGGGAGATATAGCCGCATCGAGGGCGTTACATCCTTGCTCGCATCGGTGCTAAGCGCGACCCCGTCCCACCTAACATCTTCCTCGAAAGGCTCTTTAAGCCATCCGTGGTGTGGCAGGGGGGATAGCAATGACGGTCCTATTCCGAACACAAACATAGATAGCAAACACGCCGATATCATCGGAGGCTCTGCCACTGAAATAACACCATTGGCCCACCTCATCATGGCAGTAATTGCCCCGTGGACCGAACCTTTCTGGGCCTACTTTCATAGGAAGAAGCTCCCAGAAGACCAGAACAAGGCTTGCCACATTGTCCGGCATTCGAAGGCCTATAAAGTTTACGAAGGAGAGCTCTACAAGAAAAGCACTACCGGAGTCCTTCAAAGGTGCATCTCTGAGGAGGAGGGGCGGCAACTCTTGGCAGAAATTCACGCCGGTCTCGGTGGGCACCATGCCGCAGCCCGGGCACTTGTCAGCAAGGCCTTCCAGACAGGATTTTATTGGCCTACGGCTCGAGCAGACGCGCAGGACCTCGTCCAGCGCTGCGTTGGATGCCAACTCTTCGCCAACCAAAGCCATATGCCCCCAACCGCCCTACAAACAATCCCCATTACATGGCCCTTTGCGGTCTGGGGCTTGGACATGGTTGGACCCCTTAAAGGGGGAAGCCATATGAAAAAATATCTGCTGGTCATGGTGGACAAATTCACCAAGTGGATAGAGGCTAGACTAGTTAAAACGGCCGAGTCCGGACCGGTGATTCTATTTATATCCGATGTGGTGCACCGTTATGGTGTCCCGCACAGCATCAGCACTAATAACGGTTCCAATTTCACTGCCGATGAGGTGAAAACCTGGTGTGCCAATCTGGGCATTAAGCTAGATTACGCCTCTGTCTACCACCCGCAAACAAACGTTCAAGTCGAGCGAGCCAATGGTCTTATTATGAGCCGCATCAAACCCAGGCTAGTGCAGTCTTTGAAAGAATGAGACAAGCACTGGGTCGAGGAGCTCGACTCCATACTCTGGGGGCTGCAGACCACACCCAACCGTACTACCGGATACACACCTTTCTTCATGGTGTATGGTACAGAGGCCGTATTGCCCTGCGATATTATAAATGACTCACCTCGAGTGCGTATGTACGAAGAGAAAGAGGCCGAGTTGGATCGTCAGTACAGCCTAGACGCCCTGGAGGAGGAGCGCGACGTTGCCAAAGCCTGTTCACCATTTTATCAACAACAGGCTCGACGATATCAAAGCAGAGAAGTACGGGCCAAGACTTACAACGTTGGCGAACTTGTTCTACGCTTGCATGAGAAGAAAAAGGACAAACTCAAGCCCAAATGGGAGGGTCCCTTCATAATCGACGAAGTTCTTTCTGGCGGAGCGTACCGTCTTCGTGATGCATCAGATAATCGCCTAGAGCCGAACCCCTGGAACGCTGCTAAACTCCGAAGGTTTTATGCCTAACGCTGAATTCTTTGTTCGTCCCCTTCTCCCCTGTAGTTTCCATTACTCTTTCTCTCTTTTCCACCTTTATTTTTTCGCTTTAAAGCTCTCATACGGCTCGACCGAACACCGCTGACGTACACATCTTTACATATGTACGTCCACTATACCTGGGGGCTTCTTGAACAGAAGCTTGTTAACATTATTTGCCGAGCGTCAAGCTCATCATACATACGCGTTTTTCCCGTGTGTCTTTTCTTCACCATTATATGCATCGATATGACTTAAGTTTTGGCCAAGCTGGGTTGCCTGGCTCCTGTGCTTACCCCTACGTTCCCGATTGTTCGGCTAGGTGGTAAAGGGAGCACCTCTGCGATTGTTACTGTCGGGTCATCCGGATGTGTACCTCAGACTGGGTGAAGCCAAAAGCTAGCATTCTTAAGGGAATATTCGGTCGGTGGATGAAAAATATTCTTTGCACTCACTCTATTGTGAACCCCCAGAAGCTATACACAGTGTGATTTTTACATCACAATTCGGACATGTCTACTAATGCATGCACACCCAGGGAAAGGAACCCTTAACGGAACTATTCTCCCTGGAAGATGTTTCTTACAATCTCAATGTAATATAACATAACTAGCCGGATACGACTTGTCTGTTCAAGCAACTATGACCCCTACACTTAGTTTTCCATGCATACCCGGCTTGTTCGACCGTGACGGTATTCGGAAACACTCCGCACCTTCGGGTCCGGAGGTTGAAGCGAAAAGGTCTGCCATGACAAATGATATACAATTCACCTAGAATTCCACATGGTGAGGAAAGTACATAGTCACTTGGACTCAAACACTTCCTCCTCTATACCATCTAACAGGCAGTCCAACTTACAATCATGTTGGGAATATTTGGCGGCCACCTCTACTTGGTCATATACTAAACTAACGAGAATTTGTTCCCCATTTGTCCCTAACGGTCCAACCCGGGCCATGTGATTAGGATTCAGCTTGGTATATCGCGTTTTCACCATGGCCCAGGCCTCTCGCGCACCCTCTCGGCAGGCCGATATCTTCCATAATCGGATGCGCCGCCGTGCTCCCTTGAACAGCTCTACAAGCTCCTCCATACTTCTTGGAGGGGAGTCGGACGGCCATAAGGCCTTAGCCACACTCCGCATGGCTAGCCGAGCATGCTCGTGCACTTCTGACAGCCTCTGCAGCAGATCACTTGATGATCCGGACGCCTCCTCTTCAGGACGGCCCATCAGTACACCTGCAAACATGACTATATCAGACCCATTTATCTCTGAGCTAATTCACAAAAAGTTCAGACACATATTGAAGATACCGCCCCACAGTTATTTGTTCTCCTTCATGGAAGCGGCTAGCTAGGCTCCAACATCTTTCAACTCTTCAACCAATGCAGTGTTGGAATCCTGTAGCTTGTTTTCTCATCTCTGACGCGGGTCAGCACATGCTCGCCTGTGGCGTGTTGCCTTTTCGCCTCTTTCTCTCCCTCTTGGGAGACCTTCAGCTTCTCTTCAAGTTGACCAGACGGCCCGCTTCTCTTCAAGTTGATCAGACGGCCCTATTATGCGAAATCAGCAGCAACATTAGTGCAGTGGGTACACAATTATTGTTCCTTGGTGGAAGGGAACAATACCAGAGGACGACTTCTTCAAGTCTCCCAGTTCGGCGGTAGCAGCTTTTAGCTGCGCCCGACACTGCTCCAGCTCTTGGGCTAGCAGACCATTCTTCTCTGCGAGGACCTGGTTGTTCAATGATCCTTAAATCAGTTGTGCCAACTGCTTTCAGTCTCGGGGGCTACGGGTATATGGCTATCCTTTTTTTGACAAAACTTACCTGCATATCTGTCAGATATTGCCTCGTGGCTTTTCTAAGCCCGTCTCGAGCAGCTCGGATGTATAGGTCGCCCGAGCTAAAGGCATTAAATGCCTCGTCCGAGAACTTCGGGTCTCATAAAACAGCCCTGCAGCACCGATGATTCATGGCGCTCTCTACTTCCTAGTTGGTAACAGACATATTGTCCGAACCCTCGTCTGAAGGGCAGTCCGGCTTTGTTCCTACATCGGCCCTCGTCTCCCCGACTGGATATAAATCCCGGTTGTTGGAAGCGCGGCCGGCCGGACCCCCGGACACAGTTCGGCGAACCTTTTTCCTGTAATCAAACAGGCGCATAGGTCACAGTCGGATACGGCCATTGAAAAATATACTTATCCGTACCTCCTCGATGAAGGCCCGGCGGTGCCTTCACCGGCCCTCCTCTTTGAAGACCTGCCCGGCGCAGGAACCGATTTCCTCGGTATCGTCGAACGCCTCCCCTGTAGAACGCACGACCATGCGGTGGGTGAGCCAGAGTAAGAGCACCCTTTTAGAGAAGGTGTTTCTTGATTAGTTACCTGTGAAGCAGGAAGAAGACCAGGGTAGTCGGCGATGATGGCCACTTCTGTGCCATCATAGCTCGTCTGGTAAAACACCCCCTCCGCGAGCACCAGAAATATATCCGGATCCTCTTCAAACCCGGGATCAAGCTCCCGGTTGTGGTCCTCCGGCTGTGGGGCGGGACTATGAAATCCCTCGGTGACCTTTCGCCAGTCCTGTCATTAGCAAACAAACTAGAAATTTATCAAAGGCAATTCGGAGATGGAAGGAGTAAAAACAGAGGGGTTGGGCCTTACCCAACTGGGAGGGTTATACATAGAGTACCCTTCTCTGAGTTTGATGCGAAGAAATTCCTTTTCCTCCCCTTTGAGCAGTTCGGCTAATATCTTAGCTAAAGCGGCAGGGGTATCCGGACCATTCCAGCCACAGCGAGAGGCGTCATCCTCCCCATTGTAGTGCCACATCGGAAGCCCTCTGTATTGGAGCGGCTGAACCGCTCGCGCTATGGAGATCGACATAACCTCGATTACTGTGAGCCAGGACCGAGCGAGCTCTTTTATCTTGCTCATCAACTGACGAGCCTCCGCGTCGTCTTCTTCTTCAAGGCTCTGACGACGCCAACTGTAGCGTTTCTTCAGCGGGACGCCCACAAATTCAGGAAGACCCTTTCGAGACAGGTCGGGAAGCAGGACGTCCTCAATATAGAACCACTCAGAGGGCCATTCATCAGGTGCCTTCTTTGGTGTGCCGGATGGATATCCGGTATCAGCGACGCGCCATACTTCGGCTCCGCCCACATCAAATTTTGACCCTTCATGATTGCGTGGGACGAGACAGAACAACTTCCTGCACAACTCGAAATGAGCCTCGAGGCCCAGGAATAGTTCACACAAAGCGACGTAACCCGCAATGTGCAGAATATAGGCCGGAGTGAAGTTGTGCAGCTGGAGGCCGTAGTACTCCAAAAGCCCTTGAAGGAATGGATGGATTGGAAATCCAACGCCTCTTATCAGGTAGGGGACAAAACACACTCGCTCTCCCCCAGACTGATTGGGGAAGTCCTCTGCCTGAGTCCCCTCATTGAAGGAAGCTAGCGCCGTTCGAACAGGGACTAGATCTGCAGGGGGAAGGAATCCCTGCGTTTGCAACTTCATCAACTGGCTATGAGACACAGAACACCTCTCCCACTCGCCTTTCTCTGGGCCGGGACGAGCGGAGGAGTTGGGAACACTGGCCATGCTAGAATGGTTTCTCCTAAGAAGTCTCTGGGGATTTCTTCAGCGTAGCGCTGAATGGATCTAGGATCCAATCTCTTTAAATAGGCGCTCTTCCTTGCGTAGACGGGGTGTTATTCGCAAAAATACCCTGACTTTCCACATTCGCTCGACACGTGGAGGATGAAGATCATTAAAACATGCAGAAGCCACGGAGGCGACATTGGATCAATGGCCGAATACATTACTTGGAAATCATTGAAGGAGGAACCTGCCTTGCAATGCCGAAGAAAACATGTGTGCCGAACACCTTGCTATTGAAGACGGGTTCGGGGGCTACTGTCGGATGTGGGGTTTCGGCAAACCCTTAAGGTTCGAACACTAGGGTGCGCGCGAAGTCTTTCCCTCCTACCGATCTACACCCTAGCTCGCTAAGATCTCACGGATGAACTCGACGAACTCGCAACACAGAAAGGTATGGGGTTTATACTGGTTCGGGCCACCGTTGTGGTGTAATACCCTACTCTAGTGTAGTGGTGGTGGATTGCCTCTGGGGCCGATGATGAACAGTACAAGGGAAGAACAGCCTCCTGAGGTTGAGGTTTTCTTGTGGCTAGGCTCTCGATCGGGTTGGATCAAGCTAAGATGAGATGCCTCTACTATGGTGGTTAGCTCTACTTATATAGGCCCTGGTCCTCTTCCCAAATATCGAGCGGGAAGGGAGCCAACAACGGCGGGAAAATTTGAAGGGGGACAGCTAGTACAAGCTATCCTGACAAAAGAGGTCTTCGCCTGTGAAAAGCTCTGGTGGTGACGCCGCCTTGGGCTCCATGATGACCTCCGCCTTGCCGTCCTCCTAGCCTTGGCATCGTTGCACCAATATGGCAACCTTTGCCTGATGCCTCGGTACTCTTCGCCTGCGCTGGCCTCCTTAGCACCAAAGAGGAAATAAGGACACTGCGCGCGCTGGCGCCCGCCTGGTGCCGTTCGTCATGGCTCACGTCACGAGAGCCTCGTGAGGTTCACCCTGCCTTGATATCTCCGCTCCTCATGAGCCTGCCTGACTAGGCCACTCCAAAGGAGGTCTTGCGTCGTCCGCCTCGCGAGGCTCGGACCCTCGCGAGGGTCTTGGATGCCTTGTTGATGAAGATGGGCCGTACGACCTGCTTGATTAGCCACGCTGTGGACTGCAGGCACGCAAGTCTGGGGACCCCCGTTCCCAGAACGCCGACAGTAGCCCCCGGGCCCAAGGTGCGCTCGGGCTTGGCTTCGCGGCAAAGCCAAGGGTCAAGTTTGGAGCACCGCGGGACCCAAAAGCCTGCGGCCTCGGTCGACGCGTGGCGGTTGATTGGACGTGGGCGTCTCCACTTCCCCATGCCGCCTTTGAATCCGCCTGGCTATGCGGCCCCTGCGGCCTACACAGTTATTCCTTCGTCGCATGTGCCTTGCTTCCCCAATTCCCCTGCTTCCTCGAGACTCTGTTTCTCTTCTCCAATCTGACTTGCGCTCCGACTGCTCCATCGTCATGGCGCCGAAACAAGCTGAGAAGGGGAAGAGACCTCTGTCTCTGCCAGCTGCACCTCTGTCCTTTGCGTCGGCGCTCGGCCGATCTCGGGTGCTCAACGATGAGGCCATGGACAAGGTGCGCCCGATGCTTCCTTCCGGCTTCAATGAGTGGGGGGAGACGGTGGCTTGGCCTGCGTCTCGCACTCGCACGGCTCAGGTGGCCACCGAGGTCCCAATCTTCATAGACGCAATCTGGGCTGGCCTGATTCCTCCCTTCTCCACCTTCTTCAATGCGGTGCTTGAGCATTATCAGATCCGCATGCTGCATCTCGACCCTCAGTCTGTGACTCTTCTTGTTGTCTTCGCCTTCGTGTGCGAAGCCATGGTGGGCATCGCTCCTTCGGTGGCCCTCCTCCGTCACTTCTTCTCATTGCATCTGGCCGACCCTCAACAATGCTCGGGGTGCGTGAGCTTCCAGGCCGTGGCTGCGACGGCGGGCGAGGGGATCGACTTCGAGCTTCCTCCATCCACGAGCGAATTCCGGATACGATGGGTGTTAAATCGGCGCCGTGTGCTCGATCCTCTGCCCAGGCTCCGTCGGGGCCCATGTTCTTAACTCCGGCTGGAGCCATCGGTGACTCATGAGCCCTCGCCTTGCCAATGTCTGGTTCAGGTTGAGGTTGCTGAAAGATCGCGGCGTAACTGCGCCGATGGTGGTGAAGGAATTCGTCCAACGCCGGGTCGCTCCGCTTCAGCGCCACCCTCGCCCAATGTGGACCTTGCTCAGCAGCCAGGACCACATGAGGTTTCAGGAGTCCGGGCTCCTCCTCGGGACGCGGCGAACAATGCTCAAGGTCCTGACGGGTGTCTTTCTGCCGGCCGAACTGCCTGGGAAGAACTATTTGTTGTACCGCTGCAAGAACAAGGAGGAATTCGTAGAGAACATGCCTTCCTTTGATGAATGGGGGCCACGGCCGATCGGCCTGGAGGGGCCTCATGAGAACCCCGTCATCGTGGTTCCCTTCCTTGCCGCTGGTGCCGAGCTCGCCCCAAGCGACGGTGTAGGTGGGCGAGCTCCGAAGGAGGCCGGTGGCTCTAGTCCTGAGGAACGCCTGCCGAATGATGATCCTTGGGCGTCGTCTTCGGGGGCCTGCGACCCCCCTCCGGAGGCGCCGATTATTGAGGAGGCGCAACGCGCGGCTCCCAAGGCGAAGGCTCCAGGGGCCTCACGAGGTTATGGTGAAACGGTTCTTGGTTGTTCACCGCAACCGGGCACCCTTGAAGACATCCCTCCGCGCTCTTCTTCGTCTCCGCCGCGCACCGGCCGTCATGTCCAGCGCTTTGGTCGGCTTTGTGTGGACTTCAGTGAGCTCCGCAAGAGGAAAAGATCCCCTAGTGGTAGCAGCATCTTCGGGCCGCTGAAGCGACGAAAGTACATCGCCATTGACGCGTAAGTACCTTGTTGTCACGGCTTCCTACGTGTTGCCTTCTTGTCCTGACGTTGGTTCTCCAGGGCTCCTTCCGCTGAAGCTAATGCATCTCCCGAGAAGCGGCCTCCTCCTTCATCAACTCCCCCATCCGCCTTGAGTGTTCCTGGTCTTTCTACCACCCTTGGAGTCGGGTCGGTCGGGGGAGCATCTCTGCTTTCGCGGCGTGCTGAGCCCATAGTTTGGCCATCCCTCCTCCACGGTCTGGCGTGGAGCTTGGCGGGCGTGCTCAAGGCTCCCCCATCGCTTTCGGGTAGTGGCTGGCTGGCTTCGATCTTCGGTTCCTCCTCAGGCAGCGAGCCTCAGCCGGCTTGGGCTTCTCGCGAGGACGGGCTGGTGTCGGGTGCGGCGCCAGCCCCCAACCCACTGCCGGGGGGTGGCGCGCCGCTTGGCGCCCCGCCCGCAGCCCCCGAGGTGGTGGACGAAGAGGGTCGGGCGTTCGAGCTTGAGCGCGGGCGGAGCATGGTTCATCATGAGCTCTTCCAGGAGGCGATGAACGCGATGAGCCGACTTGGTGAAGAGCTCAAGGGTGTTGGCTCGCGCCTTGGGGCCGAAGGTCTCCGGCTGGTGGAGGAGCGGCGCAAGCTGAGGGTGGCCATCAACCTCGGTCGCTACCATCGCGACCTTGAGAATGCGAAGGCCGAGGCATCCCTCAAGATCGCCCATGAAGCCCACTCGCGAGCCTTGGAAGAGGCTCACGAGGCTGACCACCGTCGCGAGGCTGTGGAGGAACGCGCGAGGGAGCTCCAGGCCTAGAGCGCATCCCTTGAGCAGCAGGTGGAGGCGGGCAGGGCCGCTCTTGCATCGCTGAGGGGGACACCGACGGAGGACGAGGAGGTCCGAAAGCGCAGTGAGGCGCTGGCCCTGGAAACTGTGGAGCGCAGCCTTGAGCTCGAGCGACTAGAGACGAGGGAACGTCAAGTCGCTAAAGCAGAAGATGTCGTCGAGGCTTGCGAGGCTGCAGTTGAGGAGCAGGTGAACCGCCGGGTGGCTGAGGTTCGCGCGGACCTGGAGGGTAGGTACGACCTGAAGCTGAAGCTCGCGGGCGTGGAGGACGAGGGCAGGGCCGCTGCCCTGAGGCCCAGGTTCGACGAGGCTGAGAGGCGTGCGGAAGCCACGGCAGCCGCCCTGGTTACGGCGCAGGCGGACTTGGCCTCCGCCCGCGCCAAGCTGCATTCCCTCTGGAGGCGGGCTGACAATGCAGAGTCCGTCGCGAGGCAAAACACGGAGGAGGTGCTCGAGCAACGGACGCTGGAGTTCGAGCATTCCCCTATGCTTCAGGATCTCCGGAACAGGGCCAATATTGCCCTGGGCCATATTTGCGACGTGGAGGCGCTGACCCCTCACTCGAATGATTATGCCAGCCACCTGACCTTCTTCGCCGAGGTGGTGACGCGCCTGGAGGCTCGATCTGGCAGAGCTCGCCAACTTGTGGAGGAAATGGGGCATGGCCTGCTCGAGCGCGCTTTCTCCCGTGTCTTCAGCCACCTCCTAAATGTCGACCCCAACTTTGATTTCGACGCTGACATCGCCCCCGTACCCACGGCTGTCCTGGGTGACCTAGCATGTTGGGCTGAGGACAACGTGGACGCGCTGGTCAGGGCCTTCACTTTGGAGGATGACACGGTTGTGGTCATCGCAGACGAAGGCGACGTGGTTGACGACGGCAACGGGGGTGTCGACAATGGCGGCTGCGATGCCGATGAAGACGACGACGACGCGAGTGACGCATCTGCGGGTGACGCAGCGAGCGACATTTCTGGATCATCCCTTGTTCTCCTGTCATTTCATCCTGCACACAAACTTGGACGTGGCCCTTGGAAACTTGTAAGAGCATTTTGAGAGGGGGAGCCCCTCATGTAAGCAAATTGCAGTTTTTACTTTCCCATGCGATGTGAGTTTGTGTCCACATGAATTTGTGAATCCGGATGCGAGTTCTCTGTCTTGGTTTACCTTAGTCAGCGCCAGCTTTGAGCTTGGTTGCGATGTGTCGAGTTCCTGAGAACCTCATGGAGCCTGCCGCCTGGTCGAAGGGGCCCCACTAGAGCTGAGCAGCAGTCGTAGTGCTTGCGCGCACTTGGCGCGCGTGCTTGGCGCTGTCCCGCTCACAAGGAGCTCGTGAGGGGAAGGCGATGGACATGAGTCCCAGTCAAAACGAGATCCAGAAGGCAAGAAATTGCTCGAACAAGAAAATGCTCCCCCCGTGCGCATCAATAAAAACTCACCTTCAACTCAAATCCAGATCCAGAAAGCAAAGCTACAGAGAAAGAGATCCAAAGCAAAAGGCCGCGTCCGGCACCTAGTCTAGTCTTCTGGTCTTCAAGTCTTCTCACGAGCGCGGAGCTAAGTGTTGCCACTAGGCGTGGGAGGGAGCCTGAGGGCCTGAGGCCGGCACCCCTGAGACTCCGGGCGTGTACAGCCCCAACTCATTATTACATGAGAGTGTCACGCGCAGCGAGCTTCACAGGCACTGGGCCTTCTTCACAGGTACCGGCCTTGCTTCATATCACCAGATGAGAGCCCCGGCTTGCGCCACCCTTGACCTCCTCTGAGCCAACCGGTCACCAGGACGACACAAAGGAGCGAAAGGACGCCGGCGGTTCCCTCGGCAACCACAGGTCCTCTGTCGGGGGAAGGGTTGTCGAGGCCTCCCCAGCGGAGGGCCTACCTCCGGGTGTCGCCAGGCGTCGCGCACCGCGGGGAGGGGCCTTGCTCCTGGCTTCCTCCCGGCGGCCCCCAGCTTGTCCCCCTTGTTGGAATGGACCCTGCCGTGCCAGGGTCGTCGATCGACGCTGCAACCTGAGTCATCTCCAGCCCATGGTTAGCATAAGCATGTTCCTGAGAGATTAGTGGTACCCTGTAGTTGCCATTTCCGGCGTAACCGTCGTGGTTCTCCGTTGGTTCTTGGAAGGCTTCGACTCCTAGCGCCCCCTCTCCCCAATCTTCTCCAATGAACGAGCCAGGGTCGTTCTCTGGTGCATACCCTTGGTCCATGCGGGGCACGTAGGCTTCCGGGGCCGTCACCCCGAACACCTCGTTGTGGTGCCCCACGCTCCATGTTTTCTCGGCCCATGGTGGCGTCCTGGGGATAACAACACGGCATCCGGCTGGGATCGAGGAGGGCGACGCTTGCGGCCGTGCTTGTCGCGGGCGGCATAGGGGAGGGTCGGTGTAACGCCCCCGATGCGGCTATATCTCCCACGTGTCGAGGCACGACTTAGAGGCATAACCGCATTGAAAGCAATGTCGCAAGTGAGGTAATCTTCACACAACCCATGTAATACATAAGGGAAAGAGATACATAGTTGGCTTACGTTCGCCACTTCACACAATACATAAATAAACATCCATCATCTCAGAGTACACTCAAGGTCCGACTACGGAACCAAAATAAAGAAGATACCCCAATTGCTACACGGATCCCCGATCGTCCCAACTGGCACCACTACTGATCATCATGAAAAGACACATAGTAACGACCACGTTCCTCGTCGAACTCCCACTTGAGCTCGGTTGAGTCACCTGCACTGGCATCGTCGGCACCTGCAACTGTTTTGGAAGTATCTGTGAGTCACGGGGACTCAGCAATCTCACACCTGCGAGATCAAGACTATTTAAGCTTATAGGAAGGACAGGGTAGTAAAGTGGAGCTGCAGCAAACGACTAGCATATATGGTAGCTACTTCGCAAAAGAGAGCGAGAAGAGAAGCAAAGCGCGGACGTGAAGCTAGTGGCGATCAAGAAGTGATCCTGAACTACTTACGTCAGACATAACTCCAACACCGTGTTCACTTCCCGGACTCCGCCGAGAAGAGACCGCCACGGTTACACACGGTTGATGTGTATTTTAATTGAGGTCAACTTGGGTTTTCTACAACCGGCATTAACAAATTCCCATCTGCCTCATAACGCGGGCACGGCTTTCGAAAGATAATACCCTGCAGGGGTGTCCCAACTTAGCCCATTATAAGCTCTCACGGTCAACGAAGGATATTCCTTCTACCGGAAGACCCGATCAATCTCGGAATCCCGGACTACAAGACATTTCGACAAAGAATAAAACAAAACCAGCAAAACCGCCCGATTGTGCCGACAAATCCCGATAGGAGCTGCACATATCTCGTTCTCGAGGCACACCGGATAAGCGAAGCGTCTGAGGAACCGACGTAATCCAAGTTGCCCAGGAATGGTCCCAAGACGGTGCTCTAGTTTGGACCAACACTCAGAGGAGCATTTGCCCAGGGGTTTAAAATAAGATGACCCTCGGGCTCGCGAAAACCCGGGGGAAAAAGGCTTAGGTGGCAAATGGTAAAACCAAAGTTGGGCCTTGCTGGACGAGTCTTATTCAAAGCGAACTGTCAAGGGGGTCCCATAAATCACCCAACCGTGTAAGGGACGCGAAATCAAGGAACATAACACCGGTGTGACGGAACTAGGGTGGCAAGAGTGGAACAAAACACCAGGCATAAGGCCGAGCCTTCCACCCTTTACCAAGTATATAGATGTATTAATTATAGCAGATATATATTGTGATATCCCCAACAAGTAAACATGTTCCAATAAGGAACAACATCTCCATGTTCCAACAAGGAACAAACTTCAGCTTCACCTGCAACTAGCAACGCTATAAGAGGGGCTGAGCAAAGCGGTAACATAGCCAATCAACGGTTTGCTAGGAAAGGATGGTTAGGGGCTGACATGGCAATATGGGTGGCATGATATAGCAAGTGGTAGGCATCGCAGCATAGGCATAGCAAAAGAGCGAGCAACTAGCATAACAAAGATAGAAGTGATTTCGAGGGTATGGTCATCTTGCCTGCAATGTTCTCAGAGTTGTCGAAAGCTTGATCCTCGTGGCGTTCTCAACAGGTTCCTCGTTCACGTACTCGTCTCGGCTCTACCCAAAGCAACAACACAAACAAAGGAACCACAATAAATCACGGTGCAATGCACAAACAACATGATGCAAAACATGACATGATATGCGAGATGTGATATGCAATGCGTATGTGCGCTCCGGAAGGTAAATGATGAACCAGGCATCAACTTGGCAAACCAAGTATGCCGCTGGAAAGATGAGATGATTTCGGTTGAAATCGATATAAAGATCACCGGAATCGGATGCACGGTTTGGAAATGACAAGCAAAACAAGAATGGCACAAATCTGCCATTAACAGCATGATGCCACTTATCAAGCAACAAGAAATTAAGCTACTGCACCCAAACGTATCAACAAAGTATATGGCAGTGATCTACACAAGATGCTTGACAAAAGATGAGCACTGAGATTCGGCTAAATCACATCATAACAGGTTCAAACAAGCATGGCAAAAGTGCACAAAATATCAGGCTGGACATGGCAAAAACAGCATCAGGTTGCAATGTTCAGAGCAGCAAAACTACATGCTACAGGAACTTAAAATAGCAAAACAAGGCATGACATGAATCTACTCAAAGCATAGAACAAAAGTCCCTTACTGACCATAAGCCAAAAAGGATCCGAAAATATAGTAACACCCATGTCAATATTGAAAATTTCGTTAACAGATTCAGCAACATGGCATGTCAAAAACTGATAACAAGTAGTCATGTTTACAAGCTCAATGCACTTACTACAGAGTCTTATATGATAAACTAAGCATACATACATCAAGAAGACATGACATAGAAGACATACATGGCAAGAACAATAACATAGCATACATGGATCAACCACAACAACCTTGGCAAAATTGAATAACATGTAAACAATCTGCCAGGAAACATTTTATAGCAAAAGTAGAGCTCGATTGACTCAAGCTATGGTACTCCATAATTGCAAACAAGGACACGGATGGATAGATCAGGACATGTTTAACAAAACATCCTTACTGAAGTATCTCAAAATATGCATGGATCACTCGGTAGCATCAAGTTAACATGGCATCAAAATATCAGCTAAACAGGGCTGAAAACAGCAACATCAGGACACCTACTTTGTATGCTTGTGCTAGTCACCACATAGATCACAAAAATACGTGGCATACACCCCTGAAACGATGGCATGGCATATTTCAAAACACATGTAGGACTCAAATTCATAGGGTGCACACATTAATCATGGCAAAAATAACAAAAGTGCAAGTTCTGTTAAGAAACAGAAACTAACATCACATAGCACTCTTCCAACAGCATTTCGGGCATCAAGATGAGCTCAAAAGAAAATGCTGCGATGAGGTGAAATGATCTACTCTTCGAGGCGAACATTTTGATATATTATACACGCAAAATGGAGCTACAGGTTAAAAGATATGCTATGATGAAATTGCCACAAAATATTAACAGGATTAAAAACTTAGAAGAAATAAGAGAGGGGGGAGAAGTCAACGGGCTCGGTGGATCAGATCCGATCGGGATCCGGCCCGATCGGGCGACGGCGGCGGCGGCTCGCCGGATCCCATGGCGGGACGGCGCCGAAGGGAGATGCGCGGCCGGAAGGAGCCGGAGGAGGCGCCGGCCGGAGATGGACTACGGCGTCGGAGGCGAGGCGGCAGTGGCGGCATGGCAAGGCGGGCGGCCGGGCGCGGCCGGGCGGCGGGCACGGTAATGGCGGCTGCAGGCGTCAGCGAGGGGCGCGCCAGATCGGGATAAGGCGGGCTGACCTCGCCCCGACGTGGCCAGCCTTGGGTGCCACGTGGCAGCCAGTTGCCATGCGGCGGCGTGAGACGCGTCCGGGTGGATACGTGCGCGGCGCGGAGGGAAATTTTAGGGTTTCGGGGGAAGAAGACCCGGATTTGGACGGGGGAGATGTTTAAATAGGCATAGAGGGAGCTAGGAGAGTCCAAATGAGGTGTAGTTTTCGCCCACACGATCGTGATCGAACGACGGAGAGCATGGAAGTGACTTAGATGGGTTATTGGGCTGTTTTGAAGGGGTGTTGGGCTGCAACTTAAAAGAGGCCTTTGCGAGAGTGCGGTTAACCGTTGGAGTACCAAACGAGCTCCAAATGACCGAAACTTGACCGGTGGTCTACGGTGGTATACCAAGGCCACTAGACAAACCTCGGTCCATTCCGAGAAGGTTTAGTACCCGCACGGAAAAAGCGTAAAAGGGGCCGCCGGGGGAGATAGGAGTGCCGGATTGCAAAACGGACAACGGGAAAAATGCTCGGAATCATGAGACGAACACGTATGCAAATGCGATGCACATATGACATGATAAAATGCATGACATGGACAAAATGCAAAATGAAGAAAAACCCAACCACGGAGGGAATATCATATCACAATGCCGAAAATGGCAAGAGTTGGAGTTACAAATATGGAAAGTTACATCCGGGGTGTTACAGTCGGAGCCCCCTACGCCGCTGGGCGTGCTGATGCTGATGAAGCCCCCGGGCGCGGTTGATGGCGCGCGGATGTGGTGAGGTTCACCGCGCGTCCCTGCAGTGGCCTGGGGAGGAAGTCGATAGCAGAAGGGTGGTGCTCCCAACGCCGCTGCATCCAGCATCTCGGCAATACGTTCCAGCAGCGTGTCCCGGCCACTTTCCATCAGCCTGCACCGCAGCAGCTCCCTTGCCACGGTAAGTGCTGCCCGCATGTTTGCTTGCTCCTGCCGTGAGTGCGGCGCCGTTGCTCCGGCATGGCTTGCTGCTCTTGCTGCGGCCCGTACCTGTCGTGGGGTGAGGGTGGACGACGCCTGGCTGCCCTGCCCGCGCCCGGCGGAGTTTGGTGGCGCTCGCGCTGCCTGGAGTGCTGGGTCGGGATATTCACGGGCAGGCGGTGCTGCCCGGGCCGGCCAGGCTGCCTAGCGATCGGAGTCGGCCCTAGAGTCGCCAGACATCGTGTCTGGGGAGCATCGGTGAGCTGGTTGGTGGAGAAGAAGCTCGGGCGCACCCCTACCTGGCGCGCCAAATGTCGGATGTGGGGTTCCGGCAAACCCTTAAGGTTCGAACACTGGGGTGCCCGCGAAGTCTTTCCCTCCTACCGATCTACACCCTAGCTCGCTAAGATCTCGCGGACGAACTCGACGAACTTCGCATAACCACGTAAAGACACGAGGTTTATACTGGTTCGGGCCACCGTTGTGGTGTAATACCCTACTCCAGTGTGGTGGTGGTGGATCGCCTCTTGGGTTGATGATGAACAGTACAAGGGAAGAAAAGCCTCCTGAGGTTGAGGTTTTCTTGTGGCTAGGCTCTCGATCGGGTTGGATCAAGCTAAGATGAGATGCCTCTACTATGGTGGCTAGCTCTACTTATATAGGCCCTGGTCCTCTTCCCAAATATCGAGCGGTAAGTGAGCCAACAACGGCGGGAAAATTTGAAGGGGGACAGCTAGTACAAGCTATCCTGACAAAAGCGGTCTTCGCCTGCAAAAAGCTCTGGTGGTGACGCTGCCTTGGGCTCCATGATGACCTCCGCCTTGCCGTCCTCCTGGTCTTGGCCTCGTTGCACCAATATGGCAACCTTTGCCTGATGCCTCGGTACTCTTCGCCTGCGCTGGCCTCCTTAGCATCAAAGAGGAAATAAGGACACTGCACGCTGGCGCCCGCCTGGTGCCGTTCGTCATGGCTCACGTCATGAGAGCCTCATGAGGTTCGCCCTGCCTTGATATCTCCGCTCCTCATGAGCCTGCCTGACTAGGCTATTCCAGAGGAGGTCTTGCATCATCCGCCTCGCGAGGCTCGGACCTCGCGAGGGTCTTGGATGCCTTGTTGATGAAGATGGGCCATGCGGCCTGCTGCTTAGCCACGTTGTGGGCCGCAGGCAGCCAAGTCTGGGGACCCCCATTCCCAGAATGCCGACAACTACTGAGGGAGTCCCGGATTAAGGGGTCCTCGGGCGTCCGGCCTGTTATCCATGGGCCGGACTGACGGGTTGTGAAGACATGAAGACCAAAGACCGTACTCGTGTCCGAATTGGACTTTCCTTGGCGTGGAATGCAAGCTTGGCGACCAACTATGAATATTCCTTCTTATGTAACCGACTTCATGTAAACCCTAGATCCCCCCGGTGTCTATATAAACCGAAGGGGCTAGTCCGGAAAGCATATGCTCATTACCATATTCATATAGGCTAGACTTCTAGGGTTTAGCCACTATGATCTCGTGGTAGATCAACTCTTGTAATACTCATATTCATCAAGATCAATCAAGCAGGAAGTAGGGTATTACCTCCATAGAGAGGGCCCGAACCTGGGTAAACATCGTGTCCCCCGTCTCCTGTTACCATCGATCCTAGACGCACAGTTCGGGACCCCCTACCCGAGATCCGCCGGTTTTGACACCGACAATAATAGCCCTACGTCTCGTGCCCTGAGGCTTGTTTTCTTTGAGGGGTATGATTACAGAGGTTGCTTAACCCTAGTTTAGGAGGAGGACGGCTTATATATAGTGCATTCTACCTCTTGAGCATGCGTTGGTTTTCCCTTGAAGAGGAAAAGGTGATGCAGCAAAGTAGCGTAAGTATTTCCCTCAGTTTTTGAGAACCAAGGTATCAATTCAGTAGGAGACTACACGCAAATCGCCTAGTACCTGCACAAACATCAAGAACCTTGCAACCAAAGTGGTAAAGGGGTTGTCAATCCCTACACGACCACTTGCAAAAGTGAGATCTAATAAAGATAATAAGATAAATATTTTTGGTAGTTTTGTTGTACAGATTGGAAAGTAAAGATTCCAAAATAAACGACGGAAGAAATAGCAAGTTGATAGGAAAATAATATGATGTAAAATAGACCCGGGGGCCATAGGTTTCACTAGTGGCTTCTCTCAAGATAGCATATATACGGTGGGTGAACAAATTACTGTCGAGCAATTGGTAGAAAAGCGCATAGTTATGAGAATTTCTAGGCATGATCATGTATATAGGCATCACGTCCGTGACAAGTAGACCGAAACGATTCTGCATCTACTACTATTACTCCACACATCGACCGCTATCCCGCATGCATCTAGAGTATTAAATTCATAAGAACAGAGTAACGCATTAGGCAATATGACATGATGTAGAGGGCTAAACTCAAGCAATATTATATAAACTCCATCTTTTTATCCTCGATGGCAACAATACAATACGTGCCTTGCTGCCCCTGCTGTCACTAGGAAAGGAAGCCGCAAGATTGAACCCAAAGCTAAGCACTTCTACCATTGCAAGAAAGATCAATCTAGTAGGCCAAACCAAACTGATAATTCAAAGAGACTTGCAAAGATATTAAATCATGCATATAAGAATTCAGAGAAGAATCAAATATTGTTCATAGATAATCTTGATCATAAACCCACAATTC
Organism: Aegilops bicornis; assembly: GCA_021605145.1. Classification (NCBI taxonomy): domain Eukaryota; kingdom Viridiplantae; phylum Streptophyta; class Magnoliopsida; order Poales; family Poaceae; genus Aegilops; species Aegilops bicornis. Next base: position 192,180,338 of record CM038673.1, on the reverse strand, counting down.
ATCGGATCTCGACAAACACACCGCAAAAAGAATTACGTCAAATAGATCTCCAAGAAGATCGAGGAGAACTTTGTATTGAGATCCAAAGAGAGCGAAGAAGCCATCTAGCTAATAACTATAGACCCGAAGGCCTGTGGTAAACTACTCACACATCATCGAAGAGGCTATGATGTTGATGTAGAAGCCCTCCGTGATCAAATCCCCCTCCGGCGGAGCGCCGGAAAAGGCCCCAAGTTGGGATCTCACGGGTACAAAAGGTTGCGGCGGTGGAAAATAGGTTTTGTGGCTCTCCCTGATGGTTTCAAGGTATAAGAGTATATTTATAGGCGAAAGAAGTAGGTTGGTGGAGCTGCGAGGGGCCCACGAGGGTGGGGGCACGCCCTCCTGCCTCGTGGCTACCTCGCTGCTTTTTGACATCCACTCCAAGTCTCCTGGATTGCGTTTGTTCCAAAAACGATCCTCGCGAAGGTTTCATTCCGGTTGGATTCCGTTTGATATTCCCTTTCTGCGGAACACTGAAATAGGCAAAAAAACAGCAATTTGCACTGGGCCTTCGGTTAACAGGTTGGTCCCAAAAATAGTATAAAAAGGTATATTAAAGCCCATTAAACATCCAAAACAGATAATATAATAGCATGGAACAATCAAAAATTGTAAATACGTTGCAGATGTATCAAGCATCCCCAAGCTTAGTTCCTACTCGTCCTCGAGTAGTTAAATGATAAAAACAGAATTTTTTATGTGGAATGCTACCTAGCATACTTTTTAATGTAATTTTCTTTACTGTGGCTTGAATGTTCAGATCCGAAATATTCAAGACAAAAGTTTAATATTGACATGAAAATAATAATACTTCAAGCATACTAACTAAGCAATTATGTCTTCTCAAAACATCATGGCCAAAGAAAGCTTATCCCTACAAATCATATAGTTTGGTTATGCTTCATTTTCATCACACAAAAATGCTCTCATCATGCACAACCCCGATGACAAGCCAAGCAATTGTTTCATACTTTAGTAATCTCAAACTTTTTTCAACTTTCACGCAATACATGAGCGCGAGCCATGGACATAGCACTTTGGGTGGAATAGAATATAATGATGGGGGTTATGTGGAGAATACAAAAAAGGAGAAAGTCTCACATTGATGCAGCTAATCAACGGGCTATGGAGATGCCCATCAATTGATGTCAATGCGAGGAGTATGGACTGCCATGCAACGGATGCACTAGAGCTATAAATGTATGAAAGCTCAACAAAAGAAACTAAGTGGGTGTGCATTGAAAGTGCGTTATATCGACTAGAGGGGGGTGAATAGGCGATTTTTATGAATTCTTCACTTAGGAATTTGCCGGTGAGGAAATTCCTTAGCGAAGAACTACTTGCAGTGGAATAGGTACTCAGAAGTAAGCATAACAGATTACAAACATGGTCATCATGATGAAATGAAGAAAAACACAGAGTACAGAAAGCGTAATCGCAGGATAATACAAGATGAAGACAAACTGACTGAAGAAATTGAACTGAGGAATTTGAGAAAGTCTTCAGTCAAAGTCTTCAAACACAGATATGAACAAACACTCAACACAGTAATGAGGAAATGAAAGGGTTGAGGAAATAGAACCAGTTAGGTTGGTGAAGACAATGATTTGGTAGACCAGTTCAAGCGATGTCTCGGTTGTACGTCTGGTTGGAAGCGATCGAGTATTTAAACTTCGAGGACACTATCCGGACACCCGATCGGCCCGAGCACGCAGCTCAGGACACCAAGTCCTCACCGTATTCTCCTTGAACTAAGGTCACACAGACCTCGTCCAATCACTCGTGGTAAGTCTTGAGCGACTTCCAAACCTTCACAGACTTGGTCACTCGGCGTTCCACTATTCCTCTTGGTTGCTCTAGACCTTGACTCCTAACCGTCTGGAAGAAGCACAGTCTTCAAAGGTAACCAGCGTCGGATCCACGCAGGATCAATTTCTTGATGATGCTCAATCACTTTGGGTTTGTAGGGGTTTGGTTTTTGGGGTTTTTCCTCACTCGATGATTTTCGCTCAAAGTCCTCGGAGGATGGGTTGCTCTCAAATGACAAGTGTCAAGTTCTCTCGGAGCAGCCAACCAGCCAGTGGTTGTAGGGGGCGGCTATTTATAGCCTAGGGAGCAGCCCGACATGATAAGACATAAATGCCCTTCAGTGATATGACCGTTAGGTGGATAAGATATTTTGGGACAATGGCGTGCAAGACAAAGAACGGTTGGAAATTTGACTCTCAAATTCCTCGGGGCTATCATGTTCCTCATTGTGTAGGCAATCCTTTGGCGAATTCCTAACTCCTCGCCGAACAAATTCCTCGTGATCGGAAGAACTACGTCTCACATCAAGAAATTGACTGAGCTGTATGAGATTTCCAAAAGGCTTCACTCGAAGGGATTGGTAGGTGTAGGATTTTGAGTTGAGCATCACATGGAAATTTTTCCTTAGTATTTCCTCGACCCCCTTTAACAGTACGGTGTTTCCTATGACTCAAGAAAGAGAAAAGCGAAACTACGAAAACAAAAGTCTTCACGCTTCATGTTCCTCAAATGAATACCAAGTCTTCAAGGTCACACCAATTTCTTCACTTTCAAAGTCTTCGAGAATATCAAAGTCTTGATCGAAGAACGTCATTTTTAGGGTCGACTTTCTCTGTAAATATCAAACTCCTCATAGACTTATAGACCTGTGTACACTCACAAACGCATTAGTTCCTTAACCTATAAGTCTTCAATCCACCAAAATCACTCAGGGGCACTAGATGCACTTACAATCTCCCCCTTTTTGGTGATTGATGACAATATAGGTTAAGTTTTCAACGGGGATAAACATATGAAGTGTTAATACTGATATTGAGGAATTTGATTGCAAGATATAGAAGAACTCCCCCTGAAGATGTGCATAGTGAGGAATTTTGCTTTTGAGGCAATGCACATTTGAAGAGTTGAATCATGGAGATCACCCCCTATATCTTGTAATTCATACACGCATTTGACATATGGTATGAAGAATTTGAAATGCATGATGAAATATGGTGCTTGATGAAATATGCATGCAAAATAACGCATCAAGAGTATCAGAGCTCAAATAGATTTGCTATGATGATTTTCAAGGAGCTCACAAGAATCAGAGCGTAGTGCAAGAGCATAATGCATCAAAAGTATCAAGGCACCATTGGGTTTAAGATTACAACTCGATCCAATAAAAGTTTCAGAAGAACGAGAGTTGTAACTTAACAAAATTAAATTACTGTATATAGGCAATAAACTAGACCCGCTTGAAGACTAACTCAAATTTCTCCCCCTTTGTCATCAAATGACCAAAAGGATCAAAACTGAGGACTAACGCTCCTGAAGAATTTCAAGTTGGAGAAGGAGCGCTTGGCGTTGTTGGGGTCGGTTGTTGTAGTAGGAACTGCCGGTGTCGTCCAAGTCTTCATTTTCATCGATGTCGCGATGAAGAATAGGAGCTAGCCACCAAGGAAGGAACTTTGACCTTCTTGTATTTCTTGGAGGAGGTGCAGACCAGTCAAATTCTTCCTTGAGTCCCATAGTCTTCAGTTCTTACGCATCGTAGACATGTGAAAGAACAGCCAGTGCGTTTGAAGGTTTCATGGAGGTAGTAGTGGTTTTTCTTCACCGCATTGTGTGTTGAGGTCATGTTGTGAAGAATTGAACCAAACCGACGCTTGACCCATTTATGATTGCGATCAACCTTCGATGAAGACCGAGGAGTAACTCACGATCAGTCATCACCACGGTGCGAGCTTGAGGACTTTGCTTGATCGAGGTATTTGCGGCAGAGTCATCATTGGTGGAGTAGGATCTTGCGAAACTGTCCATCCAATGGACGAATGCCTTCATCGATCACAGCAGTAGCCTTGCCCTTGTCATCATCTGAGGTAAATGTCCGTTTGAGGACTTCAATCGGGGGCAAGTAGCTGCAGTGGTTCAGAGTATCAGCCTTGTAATTGAGTGAAGACCTTGTCCTGATGAATCTCATTATCCAAGGCGCATAAGGCTTCAGCTCAAATGGTGACATAGCAATGTTTGCGAGTCCTCATGAAGAAATCATGGAAGTTGACGGGAACGCCATGGATGATGTAGAAAAGCATATTCTTCATGATGCCAACGACTTCTTCATCATTCGAGTCGTGGCCTTTGATAGGACTCATTGTCTTCGTCAGAATCCGATAGACAGTCCGAGGCACATACAATAATTCCTTGACGAGGAATTTGGTTCTTGGAGCCTGCCTTGGCTTCAAAGGCTTCATCAGCACTTGCATATAGTGATTTGAAAGTTCTGGTTCGTTGTAGATACACCGTGCACCATCAAGGGGAGGACTGAGTGGTAGGGCACGAAGCAATTTAGTTGCTGGTGCCTTGTAGTGAGTATTTTCAGACATCCAGTCTAATACCCATGAGTTCACGTCTTGACGTCTCTGTGATGTGCAGCGTTGCATAGAATTGAAGAATTAGTTCTTCATTCCGATCCACAGATATCGATGCAGAAATTGAAGTCCAGCGTCGTGAAGAACACCGAGGACCGGCTCAAAGCTGGCAGAGACTCCATGTCCACATGAGGAATATGAGCATGATCGAAGATTTTGTCCTTGTTGAAGAGCACCGAGGAATAGAAGTTGGCTTGGTGGCAGTCGTAAACGCCTCTTCCTTATGCGAGCAGAGTCATATGGGTTGTAATCTGTGAAGAAAACATGCTCGCCAAAGAAATCTTCAGCCTTGAACTTTTGCTTCGTTGAGAAGGGATTCTTAGGCTTTGGCAGTGGAGTGTCAGTGAGTTGCATCACGACCTCTGGAATCGCAAGTTCAGGTTCTTCAGGCTGAGGAATTTCTGGTTCCTCAACAGGTGCAGTCTGTGGATCAGCAGCAGGTTCATCAGCACTAGTGGCTGGAATTTCTTCATGCACAGAGCAGGTGGGTTGAGTTTCTTCAGAGTCCATTTGGACTGTTTGTGCAGGGGACTGAGGAATCTGTTGGAGCGGGGTGAAGAGAGGTGTATTGGGATGCAGACTTTCCCAAAAGTCATCATTCATCACTGCTGTGGTGCACCCAATATCCACATCTTCATCTTCAACTTCCTCAACACCAGCCTCTTCAAAGAAGGAATGAGGCGTAGGGTGAGGAAATGACTGGGTTGAAGGGATTGCGTCCACTTCAATTTCTTCATCAATCTGCTGGACGAAGCGGCAGAATGGCGTTCTTCATCAGATCCGATTGGGATCTCATAGTCTTCTCCAAAAGGAACAAGGTCCTTTGATGGCTTGGAGGAAATCGAACAGCATCAATTGGATTTTCAAATGAGCTGGTCATTGGCTTCATTTTCTTCGCAGCGAAGAATGTGACACGGTGATGCCTTCCTTTTCTTCACTGCAGCTCGTTCTGCAGCCTTGGTTTTCTTCACATCGAGGCGATGGAAGAATTGGAGTTGGTGTTGGCGCAGGAGGAGCTGAGGAATCAGGATGAATTTCTTCAGGTGCAACTGATGCAGTTGCCCTGATCTCTTCGGTTTCTTCAGGAGCACCACAAGTGGATGCCCTGGCAATTTCTCCAGCGGCTGGAATTGAGTCATCAGCCCTGGAACTTGTATTTTCATCAGCAGGCTAAAAATCATCAGTCGTGCTGGCATGTTCTTCAGCAGGCTGAGCAGAGGCTGCAGCCTGAGGAATTTCATGTTGCGTTGGGGCAGCAACATTTGTGAATTTCTTCGTCAGGTTGACGAATCTGACCTTGGCTCCTTGCCAATCAGCATAGTAAGAATCGAAGTTTTTGCTGAGGTCTTGAATTTCAGTCTGGACCTTGAGAAGTTCCTCAGGTGTCATTTTGACAACATTTTTCTTCAGAAACTTCTCCTTTCTGTATTGAGCCTTCTTGATTTCTCTTGCCTTTTCAAACTTCCATTTCTCTTCAGCGATGAAATGGGTCAGCATATGACTTTGTCCAGGGGTCAGATGAAAGTCAGGCATAGGGGTATTGGGATCCTTGTGCCAGAGATCAATATAGTCGAGGACTTTCTTCGGATCCAACAGCAGTGGCACAAAAGTGCCTTTGGCTCTAGCGGCCCTTTCTTGGCGATTTCTGATGATTTCCGCAAGTTCTTCATCAGAAGCTTCATCATCAGAAGGCACATGGAATGCAACTTGTTTCTTCTTTGGACTTGGCCGAGGACCACGTCCAGCTGTTGTTTTGATCTTCAGCACAGTCGGGCCAAATGATGAAATTGGTGCTGCTGAGGAACTTGCTGAAACTCCAGATGCTATCGAGAAACCAGCAGTCCTTTGACATGTAGCTAGATGCACAGGAGCTGAGGACTTTGACGGGGCTGTTGAGGACTTTGGTGGAGCTGTAGCAGTGTGAGGAATTTGCCGTGAGGGCGCTGCTGAGGAACTTGGCTTATGAGCAGACTTCTTTGGCATGGATTTCCTCGGTTTGACCGAGGGCTCAGTAGCAGTAGCAGTGGCAGAATCCTCATTGAATTTCTTCACTGCCTCCTTGGCTTGTCTTGCCAATTTAGCTTGGCGCTTGGCCCATTCTTCAGGAAAGTCCTCACCACGTTTGATGCTTGTGGGATCAGCTACTTGGACAGGTGCCAATGGAGCTCTTGGGCATGGAGGATTGAGAGCGAATTTCTTCATGTACTTTGGAGTCACATATCTGTATTCCCTCCATTCCCTTGCCCATCTCCGTTCAATCTTACGAATGCGCACCTTGCGCTGATTTTTGCTTTCTTCATCGGTGTGCGATAGTCGGCATAGATTTCCTCGAGGATTTCAAACGCAGTCATAACCTCAGGTTTCTTTCCTCCTTTCTGTTGCTTCTTTCCGTCGCCATTTTCTTGCTTGAGGAAATTGAACAATTGAGTTCTCTGAAGAAGTATGCAGTTTTTCTTCGAGGAACGCTGCAAATGAGTAGTGATTCAGCAGCGGACATGTGTACCTGTGAACAGAGTATAGTTGCGAGGAATTTGGAGAGGTCATATGCGTTCTCAGAAGGTTTTTCGAAAAGAACAAGTTTTGAGGATTTTGACCAGATGAGCCTTGAGGAATTTCACTAAGCGTTCTTTTTCTTAGGTTCCAGAGTTGTACAGATCGAGGATCCACACAATTGAGGAATCTTGAAGAAAATCATTGCTTAAAGAAACGAATCAAGAGCATATTTTGTTTGAGGTGTTCATCTGTGTGAAGATTTGAAGAATAAACACCTTGGAAGATTTTCAGGAAGGTTTGAGAATCAAAGCGAGTAATAAAAGTAACTTTTAATTACCCGAAGTGAAGAACACGATGAACTGAGAAGAACGGATGGGATGTTCGTCAGGTTAGATCTTCCACGCCCTAACTTGGCGGAGGAAGACAGCTACGGCGGCGGCGGAGTGAGGAATTCCGCGGTCGGCGCGAGTACGTCGGCGAAGAGGTCGAGGCAGTGAAGCTCTTCCTCACCGGCGACGATGGAGTAGCGGCGGCGCTAGGGTTTGAGGAGCTCGAACGGGAGAGAGAGGTCGAGCGGGTAAAAGAAGTGAGGAAGGGAGAGTGGTATTTATAGAGGCGGTGAAAACCGTTCGCTCAAGATTTAGGGACGAACGTGCCCCTGACCATTCTCCTTCTCACGACATGTTTCACCCACGTACTGTGAAGTGGAGACCGTGTACGATCGTGGGTGAATAAAATAATGCATCGTGGGATGCGGAACGGTTTGAGCGGCAAAACCGAAAGTTTGGATAAGATCCGTTTTAAAGTTCCGTTCGCAATTTCTTCAGCTGACAAGGACACAGTGAAGATTTTGAACGAGTTTCAAATAGAACGCACATGAAGAATTTGTGAATAGATTGGGTTGAGTATAGCATAGAGGGGGAACGGTCCGATCACATTCACTTAGCAGAAAAATCGACTTGAAGAAATAGCCATAAGTGAATGTTGTAGAGGACAAAAACCCATATATATATAGCCAATGAAGAAAGACGACAGAAATAGTGAATATTTTGCAAAGTTGAAGAATTTAAAAAAAACTGAAGAATTTGAAAACTGAGGAAAAACTCAAATTGAAGATTTTCAACTTTGGTGGTGGCGTGACCCACCGTATAAGAATGATGATTTCAGATATCGCGTACAATTTTCGTAGGGTTCTGAGAATCAAATTCTTCATTAATTTCTTCACACTTAGAGTGTTATTCTTCATTGATTGAAGAAAAACGTTTCTTCATGTGTTGCACATCTAAGTCATCAATTTTGCATTAAGTGTTAGGATGTGTGCCTTTTTCAAAGAACATTCGAAGATTCTAAGATATTTAGCTCACACCGCAACATGCTAAATCTCTTCTCATCCAAGGGCTTAGTGAAGATATCAGCTAGCTGTTCTTCAGTCTTCACGTGCTCGATAGAGATGTCGCCCTTCAACACATGATCACGAAGAAAATGATGACGAATCTTAATGTGCTTTGTCTTCGAGTGCTGAACTGGGTTGTGAGCAATCTTGATGGCACTCTCATTGTCACGATGAGAGGCACATTCTTCACATTGATGCCGTAGTCCTTGAGAGTTTGCTTCATCCACAGCAATTGAGCACAACACGAGCCAGGCAGCAATGTATTCAGCTTCCGTAGTGGACGGTGATGCATGATTCTGTTTCTTCGAGGACCAACGGACCAAAAGATCGTCCAAGGAAATGACAAGTGCCAGAAGTTGACTTGCGGTCCACACGATCACCAGCATAGTCAGTCGAATATCCAATGAGATCAAAACAGAGCCCTTGGGGTACCATAATCCTAGTGTTGGTGTGTGAGCTAGATATCGAAGAATATGCTTCTGACCTTATCGTGTGATTCCTTCGGTGTAGCTTGAAATCGGGCACACATGCAAACACTAAGCATTATATCTGGCCTAGATGCACATAAGTACAATAAAGAACCAATCATGGAGCGGTATACCTTGTGATCAAAGTCAATACCATTTTCATCAGTGCATAGATGGCCATTTGTGGTCATAGGAATTTTGACGCCTTTGCAATCTTGCATGCCGAATTTCTTCAGGACATCTTTGTGGTATTTCTCCTGAGATATGAATATGCCATTGTGTTGTTGACGAATTTGAAGACCTAAGAAGAATTTAAACTCTCCCATCATAGACATTTGATATTCTTCACTCATCATATAGGCAAATTCATCACTATAACGTTGGTCAGTACAGCCAAAGATAATATCATCAACGTATATTTGGCGCACAAACAGTTCACCATCATAAGATTTAGTAAAGAGAGTAGGGTCGAGTGAACCGGGTGTGAAGCCATTCTTCACGAAGAATTTCTTCAATGTATCGTACCACGCCCATGGGGCTTGTTTAAGACCATAGAGGGCCTTATTAAGTCTGAAGACTTTGTCAGGATTCTTTGGATCTTCCAAACCTGGGGGTTGAGCAACATATACTTCTTCCTCAAGCTTACCATTGAGGAATGCACTTTTCACGTCCATTTGATATAAAGTGATATTGTGATGGTTAGCATAGGCGAGTAATATGCGAATAGACTCAAGTCTAGCAACAGGTGCAAAAGTTTCATCGAAATCGATTCCTTCAACCTGTGTGTAGCCTTGAGCTACTAGTCGTGCCTTATTCCTCACTACAAGGCCATTTTCATCTTGTTTGTTGCGGTAGATCCACTTTGTGCCAATGATATTATGCTTGTGAGGATCTGGACGTTTGACCAGTTCCCAGACATTGTTGAGCTCGAACTGATGTAATTCTTCTTGCATAGCCTGAATCCACTCCGGCTCCAGAAATGCTTCATTTACCTTGGTGGGCTCTGTGATAGAGACAAAAGCATAGTGCCCACAAAAGTTAGATAGATGTGAAGCTTTTGAGCGTGTTAGAGGACCTGGCGCTTTAATGTCATCGATGATCTTCTCCACTTGCACTTCTTTTGCAACGCGAGGATGAGCTGGTTGTCGTCGAGGAATTTGATCATTTTCCTCAGCACCATTGTCTTCAGAATTATCTTCAGGTGCATCAGCTCGATGTTCTTCGTCTGACAGGAATGAATTCTTCAGCAGTTTCTTGATGAGGGATGACATCCTCGGTTGCCTTGAACTTGATAGATTCCTCGGTGCTGGTTCAGCGAACACCGAAGGTAGGTGCTCTCTTTGCGAGCCATTAGTTTCATCAAACCGCACATCTACAGTGTCAACAATCTTGTGAAGAGCGATGTTGAAGACTCTGTAGGTGTGCGAGTCCTTTCCGTAACCAAGCATAAAACCTTCATGTGCTTTCGGTGCAAATTTAGAATTGTGATGAGGATCTCTAATCCAACATTTAGCACCGAAGACTTTGAAATAACTAACATTGGGTTTCTTGTCAGTGAGGAGTTCATAGGCTGTCTTCTTGAAGAATTTGTGAAGATATACTCTGTTGATGATGTGGCACGCCGTATCAATTGCATCAATCCAAAAACGACTAGGAGTTTTGTATTCATCAAGCATAGTGCGAGCCATCTCAACAAGAGTTATGTTCTTGCGCTCCACGACGCCATTTCTTTGAGGAGTATAAGGAGCATATAACTAATGAGTAATACCAAGTTCATCAAGATAGGCATCAAGACCGGAATTCTTGAACTCAGTTCCATTGTCACTCCTGATGTGTTTGATCTTCACACCAAATTTAGTTGAAGCCCTCGAGGAAAATCGTTTGAAGACTTCCTGCACTTGATTTTTGTAAGTAACAATGTGTACCCATATGTAACGAGAGTAATCATCAACAATAACAAAGCCATATAGAGATGCATCATTAACGACGGTGAGTAATGATTGGGACCAAAGAGGTCCATGTGAAGCAATTCGAAGGACGAGTAGTGGTCATGATAGTCTTATTTGGATGCTTGGCCTTGGTCATTTTTCCAGCTTCACAAGCTCCACACAAGTGATCCTTGAGGAATTTGACATTCTCAATGCCAATGACATGCTTCTTCTTTGCAAGCGTGTTCAAATTCCTCATGCCTGCGTGACCAAGTCGTCGATGCCATAGCCAGCCTATACGAAGCTTTTGCAAGTAGACACACGGCTGGTTGTGGTCCTGTAGAAATCAACAATATACAAGTCTCCTCTCCTAAAGCCTTGAAGACTTTGGAATTGTCGACTTCCATAATCACAACACAACGATACTTGCCAAAGATCACAACCATATCAAGATCACAAAGCATTGAGATCGACATGAGGTTGTATCCTAAGGACTCAACAAGCATGACTTTGTCCATGTGTTTATCCTTATAGATTGCAACCTTACCAAGACCCAATACCTGACTTTTGCCTTTGTCAGCAAAGATGATATGCTTCAGATGTGACGGTGATAAGGGAGCATCCATCAATAGATTCTTGTCACCAGTCATGTGATTTGTACAACCACTATCGAGAACCCACTCAGTGGCTTTGGGTTGATCATCCTGCAGATGAATTAGTACAACTTACGATCTCATATATTTCATCAGTGAAGAATATGATATCAAGTTCATCAGATGAATTTCATCAGTCAGTATTAATAGATAAGCAGTATGAGGATGTGTGAAATGAAAGTTCATTTCATCATGATTAGCCTGCGTCCTTTCAGGCATTTTTTCAGGTCCCCAGCAAATTCTTCAGACGTTAAGGCACGTCTGGAGACCTGACCCTGCAGAAAAGATTAGTTCTTTTTCTTCACCACCCACATCTGAACGGGTGACAAAGAGTTCATCACTCTGCGAGCACCATACGAGAATGGTGGCATGGAAGCCAAACCATTTCGTTTCACATAAGAGGGGTTAGGGTAAGCATATGAATAAGTAGAGAAATTCTTCGAGGACTTGTGAACATATTGGTTTGAAGAATAATGAACATATTCATAGCCCTTAGCTCTACCCTGCGAAACAGAGTTGTTAGCATGATGATAATCATATGAGGACTTTGACCCTTTTGAGGAATTTGATCCACGTGAGGAATTTGGTCCGTATGAGGACTTGGATCCATATGAAGAATTTGGTCCATATGAAGAATTTGATCTGGGGTTCCTATTCTTCACAGGTGGTGTCATGAGGACATTCACTGAAGACTTTCAAGGCACTTCTTGGGAACCCAGATTTTCTTCATAGGGGAACCGTTCCTGCGATTAGTGCCAACATATCTAGCAAATACTTCACCATTCTGATTTTTGAACAGTTTGTAGTTGGAGTCAAATGACTCATCAGAAAAATGAGGAGATTCGCATGTAAAGCCAGATAAGTTAGATGGATCAACTGGAGGTCCCTTTGCAGCAACCCATGAGGTTTTGGGATCTGCTCGGGCTTCCAATATGTTCCATCGGCATTGAGTTTCTTCTCAAAGGCAATACCCTCTTTCCTAGGGTTCTGTTGAGGATCTGCTTTTAAGCACATCACAAAGAGTCTGATGCCCTTTGAGGCTTTTGTACATGCCTGTCATATACAATTCCTTCAGCCCTGCATCGTCGGTGATACTAGCAATGTCCTCGAGATGAGGAATTAGTGATAGCGAGGCAATTGAAGAATTTGTAACAGTTGAAGCATTTGAACATTCGGTGAAGAATTAGCGATTCACGTTCAATGCACTTTAAGCATGGAGGAACAAATTCTTCTTGAGAAGCGCTGATTTGTTGAGCAAGTAATGAATCGGCGCTACTTACGAAGATCTTCATAACTCACTCTTAGCTTCTCAAGATCTTGCTTTCTTTGAAGAAATTCATAAGAAAGTTTCTCATGATCGAGATAAGAGAGTGTTATGATGACCTTGAAGGTTGTCAAACCTAGATGAAGTCTCTGAAGATTTTCGATCAGGGCTTTAGTGCGATCCATTTCTTCACCTAACATATCATCACTCTTATCTAGCATGTTTTGAACCTTTTCCAAAGCCCTTTGTTGTGTTACAGACAATTTTAGCAAGTTTTGAGTAATCGGGCTTTAGATCTTCATCGATTCATTTTCACTAGATTCGGAGGAGGTATATTTAAGTACCTTGGCACCCTTTGCCATGAAGCAATAGGTGGGAGTGTAGTCATCACTATCTTCATCGGCATTGTTGGTGAGGTCATTTTCTTCAGAGTTGAAGATGGACTTCTTGTGAAAGCGATGGCGAGCTAGACTCGCCACACCGGACTCAGATTCTTCCGATGCCTCCTCTTCCTCATGTTCCTCGATTCAGCTTCAGAGTCCATTTCCTTGCCAATGAATGCCCGAGCCTTTTTGGAGCTGCCCTTCTTGTGATAAGAAGGCTTTGAGGATTTTGATGATGAAGATTTCGATGATTTCTTCTTCTTCGCGTCATCAGAACTGTAATCCTTGTGTTTCTTCTTCTTTAATTCCTTTTCCCATCGAGGACAATCTTGGATGTAGTGACCAGGTTTCTTGCATTTGTGACAAAGTCTTCTCTTATAGTCCTGGAGGAGGAATCACGCTTCTTGAGGATTTTCCAAAGCGACCACGTCTTGTGAACTTCGGAATTTCTTCACGGCGGTGCTAGCTCTGGCCTAATTCTTGAGGATCTCCAAGGCTACTACCGAGTCTTCATACTCACAGTCAGACACAGCCTTGGCCTTCAGGGCACGTGTTTTTCCATAGCTAGAACCATAGAGATCTCTCTTTTCAGCAAGCTGGAACTCATGAGTATTTAGCCTCTCGAGGATATCAGCAGGATCAAGTGACTTGTAGTCAGCTCGTTCTTGTATCATCAGTGCCAGAGTATCAAATGAGGAATCAAGCGATCTTAACAATTTCTTCACCACCTCATGGTCGGTGATGTCAGTGGCGCCAAGTGCTTGAAGCTCATTTGAGATGTCAGTGAGGCGATCGAAGGTTTGTTGAACATTTTCGTTGTCGAGTCTTTTGAAGCGGTTGAAGAGATTAGAAGAACATCAACTCGAGAGTCACGCTGAGTTGAGACTCCTTCATTCACTTTGGACAGCCTGTCCCAGATGAGCTTGGCAGTTTCCAAAGCACTCACTCTTCCATATTGACCTTTACTCAGATGGCCACATATGATATTCTTCGCTTGAGAATCGAGTTGCTTGAATCTCTTCACGTCAGCAGCATTCAGAGAAGGTGTGACAAATGGAACACCATTTTCCACAACATACCAGAGATCGTTATCAATTGCTTCAAGATGCATTCGCATCTTGTTCTTCCAGTAGGGGTAGTCCGTCCCATCAAAGGTAGGACACCTACTGAGACCTTGATCATGCTGCGGTCGACATAACTAAAACTCCGGTGGTTAAACCAAAATCACACAGAACAAGGGAGTACCTTGCTCGATACCAATTGAAAGTCGTTATATCGACTAGAGGGGGGTGAATAGGCGATTTTATGTATTCTTCACCGAGGAATTTGCGGTGAGGAAATTCCTTAGCGAAGAACTACTTGCCGGAATAGGTACTCAAGTAAGCATAACAGATTACAAACATGGTCATCATGATGAAATGAAGACAAACACAGTCTGAAAGCGTAATCACAGGATAAGACAAGATGAAGACAAAGCGATGAAGAAATTGAACTGAGGAATTTGAGAAAGTCTTCACCAAAGTCTTCAAACACAGATATGAACAAACACTCAACACAGTAATGAGGAAATGAAAGGGTTGAGGAAATAGAACCGATAAGGTTGGTGAAGACAATGATTTGGTAGACCAGTTCAAGCTGTTGTCTCGGTTATGCGTCTGGTTGGAAGCGGTGAGTATTTAAACTCGAGGACACACAGTCCGGACACCCGGTCGATGAGCACGCAGCTCGGGACACCAAGTCCTCACCGTATTCTCCTTGAACTAAGGTCACAGACCTCATCCAATCACTCATGGTAAGTCTTGAGCGACTTCCAAACCTTCACAGACTTGGTCACCGGCGATCCACAATTCCTCTTGGATGCTCTAGACCATGACGCCTAACCGTCTGGAAGAAGCACAGTCTTCAAAGGTAACAAGCGTCGGATCCATGCAGGATCAATTTCTTCAGTGATGCTCAATCACTTTGGGTTTGTAGGGGTTTTGGTTTTTGGGGTTTTTCCTCACTCGATGATTTTCGCTCAAAGTCCTCGGAGGATGGGTTGCTCTCAAATGACAAGTGTCAAGTTCTCTCGGAGCAGCCAACCAGCTAGTGGTTGTGGGAGGCGGCTAGTTATAGCCTAGGGAGCAGCCCAACATGATAAGACATAAATGCCCTTCAATGATATGACCGTTAGGTGGATAAGATATTTTGGGACAGTTGGCGAAAGACCTGACAGCAGTTGGAAATTCGACTCTCAAATTCCTCAGGGCTATCATGTTCCTCACTGTGTAGGCAATCCGCACTGGCGAATTCCTAACTCCTCAGTCAGAACAAATTCCTCTGCGATCAGAAGAACTTCGTCTCTGTCACTGAAGAAATTGACTGAGCTGTATGAGATTTCCAAAAGGCTTCACTCGAAGGGATTGGTAGGTGTAGGATTTTGAGTTGAGCATCACATGGAAATTTTTCCTTATTATTTCCTCGACCCCTTTAACTGTACGGTGTTTCCTATGACTCAAGAAAGAGAAAACGAAACTACGAAAACAAAAGTCTTCACGCTTCATGTTCCTCAAATGAATACCAAGTCTTCAAGGTCGCACCAATTTCTTCACTTTCAAAGTCTTCAGAAAGTCTTCAGAATATCAAAGTCTTCAGTCGAAGAACGTCATTTTTAGGGGTCGACTTTCTCTGTAAAGATCAAACTCCTCATAGACTTATAGACCTGTGTACACTCACAAACGGATTAGTTCCTTAACCTATAAGTCTTCAATCCACCAAAATCACTAAGGGGCACTAGATGCACTTTACATGCATCCAACTTGCTTGCTCATGAAGACCTAGGGCATTTGTTGAAGCCCATTTTTGGAATATACAAGCCAAGTTCTATAATGAAAAATTCCCACTAGTGTATGAAAGTGACAACATAAAAGACTCTATCATGAAGATTATGGTGCTACTTTGAAGCACAAGTGTGGAAAAAAGGATAGTAGCATTGTCCCCTTTTTTCTTATTTTTTTCTTTTTTTATTTGGCCTTTATTTTTTTTATTTTTTTCCGGGACAATGCTCTATTAATGATGATCATCACACTTCTATTTATTTAAAACTCAAAGATTACAACTCGATACTAGAACAAAGCATGACTCTATATGAATGCCTCCGGCGGTGTACTAGGATGGGCAATGAATCAAGAGTGACATGTATGAAATTATGCACGGTGGCTTTGCCACAAATACGATGTCAACTACATGATCATGCAAGGCAATATGACAATGATAAAGCGTGTCTTAATAAATGGAACGGTGGAAAGTTGCATGGCAATTTATCTCAGAATGGCTATGTAAATGCCATAATAGGTAGGTATGGTAACTGTTTTGAGGAAGATATAAGGAGGTTTATGTGTGATAGAGCGTATCATATCACGGGGGTTGGATGCACTGGCAAAGTTTGCACCAACTCTCAAGGTGATAAAGGGCAATGCACGGTACCGAAGAGGCTAGCAATGATGGGAAGGTGAGAGTGCGTATAATCCATGGAATCAACATTAGTCATAAATAACTCACATACTTATTGCAAAAATCTACAAGTCATAAAAAACCAAGCACTATGCACATGCTCCTAGGGGGATAGATTGGTAGGAAAATACCATCGCTCGTCCCCGACCGCCACTCATAAGGAGGACAATCAAAGAAACACCTCATGCTTCGAATTTGTCACACAACATTTACCATACGTGCATGCTACGGGACTTGCAAACTCTAACACAAGTATTTCTCAAATTCACAACTACTCAACTAGCATGACTCTAATATTACCATCTTCATATCTCAAAACAATCATCAAGTATCAAACTTCTCATAGTATTCAATGCGCTTTGTATGAAAGTTTTTATTATACCCATCTTGGATGTCTATCATATTAGGACTAATTTTATAGCCAAAGCAAATTACCATGCTGTTCTAAAGGACTCTCAAAATAATATAAGTGAAGCATGAGAGATCAATAATTTCTATAAAATAAAACCACCACCATGCTCTAAAATATATAAGTGAAGCACTAGAGCAAAATTATCTAGCTCAAAAGATATAAGTGAAGCACATAGAGTATTCTAATAAATTCAGATTCATGTGTGTCTCTCCAAAAGGTGTGTACAGCAAGGATGATTGTGGTAAACTAACAAGAAAGGACTCAAATCATACAAGACGCTCCAAGCAAAACACATATCATGTGGTGAATAAAAATATAGCCTTAAGTAAAGTTATCAATGGACGAAGACGAAAGAGGAGATGCCTTACGGGGCATCACCAAGCTTAGGCTTTTGGTTGTCCTTGAATTTTCCCTTGGGGTGCCTTGGTCATCCCCAAGCTTAAGCTCTTGCCACTCCTTATTCCAAAATCCATCAAATCTTTACCCAAAAACTTGAAAACTTCACAACACAAAACTCAACAGAAAATCTCATGAGCTCCATTAGTATAAGAAAAGAAACCACAACTTTAAGGTACTGTAATGAACTCATTATTTATTTATATTGGTGTTAAAACTAATGTATTCCAACTTATCTATGGTTCATACCCCCGATACTAGCCATAGATTCATTAAAGTAAGCAAACAACACACGAAAAACAGAATCTGTCAAAAACAGAACAGTCTCTAGTAATCTGTATCAAACGTATAGTTCTGGAACTCCAAAAATTCTGAAATAAATTGGTGGACGAGAGGAATTTATCTATTAATCATCTGCAAAAAGAATCAACCTAAAATCAATCTCCAGTAAAAAAAATGGCAGCTAATCTCGTGGCGCTTAAAGTTTACATTTTTTACAGCAAGATCATAAAGACTTCACCCAAGTCTTCCCAAAGGTTCTACTTGGCACAAACACTAATTAAAACATAAAAAACATCTAAACAGAGGCTAGATGAATTATTTATTACTAAACAGGAACAAAAATAAAATTGGGTTGCCTCCCAACAAGCGCTATCCTTTAACGCCCCTATCTAGGCATAAAAACAAGAATAGATCTAGGTATTGTCATGTTTGGTTGGCAATTCTTAAGTTGAACACTTATAACCCTTAGGAGTTTCCTTATTTTTATTAATGATCAAACTCCTAGGCAAAAAATCAAGAAATTCATTTGTAGCAAAAGGTTCCTTAGTGATATCGAAAAAGTTGGGGTGAACACTTACTGATTTGAGATCCGCATTTTCCTTACTAGAAGATTCACCCTTATTTTTAGGAACATACATAAATTTGGCAACTTTAGTAGTAGGAGGATTTGAAGTGTTTCTCACGGCAGAAAAGGCAGACCCTAAGTTTGTAATAATACCCTCAAGTTTATCAATTCTAGTGTAATCTTGATCTATCTTTTCATTAACTATGGGTTCTTTTTCTCTAAATTTTTTTAGAGTAACTCCTACCTTACATACATATTGGGTAATTTGGTTGTGGATCTTTTTGTCCAAATTCTCGATCCACTCTAGAGAGGCAACTTTATTTTCAATAATTTCAAGCCTTTTCATCACATGTTCCAGAGTTAAAATAATTCCATTAACCAAAAGAGGTGGTGGGCCAAACAAATCTATCATAGCATTATAAGAATCAAAAGTATGGCTAACCAGAAAATTCCCTCCAGTAATGGTGTCAAGAATATATTTGTTCCAAGGAGTGATGCCTACATAAAAATTGCGAAGAAGAATGGAAGTAGATTGCTTCCTAGTGGATCTATTCTGAGCATTATAAATTCTGTACCAAGCATCTTTTAGATTTTCTCCGTACCTTTGTTTAAAATTAAGAACTTCATGATCGGGAGTACTAACAATGATAGAAGGACTGGCCGTAACAGCAAAACAAACGATATGACACACGGACACACAAGAAGCAAACAGAGAGGAACGGAGAAAGGGCGAATAAAACGGCAAGGGTGAAGTGGGGGAGAGGAAAACGAGAGGCAAATGGCAAATAATGTATGTGAGGGAGAAGAGTTTGTGATGGGTACTTGGTATGTCTTGACTTGTGCGTAGATCTCCCCGGAAACGGCGCCAGAAATCCTTCTTGCAACCTCTTGAGCATGCGTTAGTTTTCCCTTGAAGAGGAAAGGGTGATGCAACAAAGTAGCATAAGTATTTCCCTCAGTTTTTGAGAACCAAGGGATCAATCCAGTAGGAAACAACACGCAAATCGCCTAGTACCTGCACAAACAATCAAGAACCTTGCAACCAGTGTGATAAAGGGGTTGTCAATCCCTTCATGCCACTTGCAAAAGTGAGATCTAATAAAGATAATAAGATAAATATTTTTGGTATTTTTGTTGTATAGATTGGAAAGTAAAGATTGCAAAATAAACGGCGAAAGAAATAGCAATTTGATAGGAAAATAATATGATGTAAAATAGACCCGGGGGCCATAGGTTTCACTAGTGGCTTCTCTCAAGATAGCATATATTACGGTGGGTGAACAAATTACTGTCGAGCAATTGATAGAAAAGTGCATAGTTATGAGAATATCTAGGCATGATCATGCATATAGGCATCACGCCCGTGACAAGTAGACCGAAACGATTCTGCATCTACTACTAACCACACATCAACCGCTATCCAGCATGCATCTAGAGTATTAAGTTCATAAGAACAGAGTAACGCATTAGGCAGGATGACATGATGTAGAGGGATAAACTCAAGCAATATGATATAAACCCCATCTTTTTATCCTCGATGGCAACAATACAATATGTGCCTTGCTGCGGAGCGCCGGAAAAGGCCCCAAGATGGGATCTCACGGGTACAGAAGGTTGTGGCGGTGGAAAGTAGGTTTTGTGGCTTTCCCCGATGGTTTCAGGGTATAAGAGTATATATAGGCAAAAGAAGTAGGTTGATGGAGCTGCAAGGGGCCCCCGAGGGTGGGGGGCGCGCCCACCCCCTTGCAGCGCGCCCTCCTGCCTCGTGGCTTCCTCGCTGCTTTCTTGACGTCCACTCCAAGTCTCCTAGATTGCGTTTGTTCCAAAAATGATCCTCGCGAAGGTTTCACTTCGCTTGGATTCCGTTTGATATTCCTTTTCTGCGAAACACTGAAATAGGCAAAAAAATAGCAATTTGCACTAGGCCTTCGGTTAATAGGTTATCCCAAAAATAATATAAAAAGGTATATTAAAGCCCATTAAACATCCAAAACAGATAATATAATAGCATGGAAAAATCAAAAATTATAGATACGTTGGAGACGTATCAGTGCACTGCAGCTGTCGGATGTGGGGTTCCGGCAAACCCTTAAGGTTCGAACACTGGGGTGCGCGCGAAGTCTTCCCTCCTACCGATCTACGCCCTAGCTCACTAAGATCTCGCGGACGAACTCGACAAACTCGCAACACAGAGAGACACGAGATTTATACTGGTTTGGGCCACCGTTGTGGTGTAATATACCGTACTCCAGTGTGGTGGTGCTGGATTGCCTCGAGGGCTGATGATGAACAGTACAAGGGAAGAACAACCTCCTGAGGTTGAGGTGTTCTTGTGCTTGGTCTCTTAGCGGGTGAGAGCTGGTGAATTGCTCGATGCCCCTACTGTGGTGGCTAGCTCTACATATATAGGCCCTGGTCCTCTTCCCAAATATTGAGCGAGAAGGAGCCAACAACGGCGGGCCAATTTGAAGGGGGACAGCTAGTGTTGGGGATATTACTACTGGGCGTAAACCGGCCAGGTGAGGCCGGGTTAACTTCATCAGTAGTTCATTATGCTTGAAGCCCATGAAGACAGATGGTGACGCTGTATAAAGGCCAAGGGCCCAGAACCGGTTTAAAGCCTGTAGCTATGAACCGGCATTGATATGTAACTTGCATTGTAAGATAGAAAGAGCGGAGACCGAGCCGGACACGTTTATGAGCCAGTCTCGGGACTCTGTAAACCGACGGGCGTCAACCCATGTATATAAGGGGACGACCCGGCAGCGGTTCAAGGCAACAGACAACAACTCGAGACTCAAGCAAAGCGTATTCGCTCCCTGGTCATCGAAACCCCATCAATTCCATCACAACTAGACATAGGCTTTTACCTTCATCATAAGGGGCCGAACTAGTATAAAACTCTCTTGCGTCCCTTGTCCGCTTTAACCCCTTTAAGGTAACCCGTAGCAATGGCTCCACGTGTAAGTCCTTTCATGAGGACATCTGCCGTGACAAACCCACGACAGTTGGCGCCCACCGTGGGGCTATCGCATGATGGTTTCAAGTTCTTGGAGGGCAGCTTCGAAGGACTCAAGGGTTACGTTGTGGGCCGGATGACCAAGAGTCGTCGCGGCAAACTCTACATCGACGATGCAGGCTGGGGCCCAGAGGCCGGCTCAATCGAGTATGCGTACCGGGTCCCCTTCGGTGGCATACACGTTTTCATTGGCAACATCGGCAAATCGGGCCCTGAGCCGGACATCTGCATCGACCTCGTCGAAACGGCTCAGCGTGCGAGATCTGCCCGGGTCAAGCCGACCATGAAGCGTGCCTTCGTGGGAGTCATCCATGGAGGAGAATACGACGACAGATCGGAATCTGGTGGTGAAACCGTCGTTTATTCCGGTGACGAGTCATCGACCGGAGAGACTAAGTCGTTATATCAATTACAAGATGGCCGGATTGGGGGCTGTTACGATGGCGACAGTATTCCGGACCCCTCTGATCTGCCAAACCGGGTTGCAATCTTCATGGATGGTATGCAGCCGGCGCTCTACTCTTCGACCGCAGCAGCAATGATTTCCGGATCAGCAGTGGCAACAGCAGCCGGGGCAGGAGGCCCTGTGCGACCGTCGGCTCAGGTTTTATCTGATATGTTTGATGCACTAGCAATGCTGATGGCGGAGGCTAACCCGGCGGATCAGGATGCACATAATGCGGAGATCGCGAAGATAAAGGATCAGATTACTCAGGCCAAAGCCGATTTGGCCACTGAGGATACCAGGATGGCCACAGAGCGGGCCGCTTTGGATGCCCAGGCCTACCGGCTTATGCTGGATCAAAATGCGTCACATGAGGTCCTGATAAGGAGACACCGTTCTCGCCTGCCTCCGGTTTATGATGCTAGGAACCTCTTTATCACCCCGGGAGCAGGGACCAGTAATCCGCCGGTAGTGAACCGGGCGGAGGCACATGGGGCAGGGGGCTGGTTCAGCCACGATTGATGGATCCGCCTCGACAGAACAACATTGTGACACAGCCGGTCCCAACACCGTCGGGTCATTATTCTACTCCGATGGACAATCTTGTTGCTGCCGCTTCACGACTGGAGGCTATCCCGATTGAAGGTGATTCTCCGGCGGCGGTCGAGACGCGTCGGGTTAAGGAGCTTCTTCGGACAGCCTTGGTTCAACAGGAGGCTTACTCATACAGTCGTGATCGAATTCATTCCACCCCCCGTCCATGCCGGAGTTACAGCAGGCGTATGGATGAACCGGCCGTGTCAAGCAATGCACGGAACCGTGAACCGCCCCGTGGCAACAACCTGGCAGGTGGCATTGGTGATGCTCAGGAGGTGGTGGACCGGGCTCGAGCACGCAGGGAAGCCGAGTTAGCGGCGCAGCGTGAAGCCCGTCAGCTTACTACGGTTCGTCCAACCACGTCAGTAGAGCCAGGAGTTACCTCTAGTTCTTTGGGGGTACCGTGTCTCGTCCTGGCGTTGCGCAACGTGCGCCTGCCTAAAGATTTCAAGGGTCCACGCAAGGTGCCAAATTACACCTCCGATTTATCTCCAGAGATATGGGTTGAAAGCTATGAGATGGCCATGGAGATGCTAGGCATGTGCGAAATACTTCACCATGATGTTAGAAGGGACGACCGTACTTGGCTAAAGAGTCTACCGGCTAACTCTTCCGATCATGGGCTGAGTTGAGAGCCCGGTTTATCCAGAATTTTAAGGATACATGCAAGCAGCCTATGTCGATTGTGGACTTGGTTGCCTGTGTCCAGGAGGAAGGAGAGTCAACAACCCAGTGGGTGCACCGGGTTTCGGAAATTTTGCATTCATCGGATCGTATCAATGCTGATACCGCAGTTCTGACCTTGGAAGGCAATTGCCGGTTTGAACCGCTGAAGTTGAAGTTGGGACGGCTGAAACGCCATTGCAATGACATGGGAACCCTCATGGATGCTTTAGTGACGTATGCCGACTCTGATAGTACCATGGATCCCGAGTCTGACGATGATAAGACAGGGAAGGGAAAAAAGAGCGGCAACGCCAAGGGACAGCACCACAACCCGGCGGGTCATGGAAACGGCGGCAAACGTAAAGCGGATCACAGCTTGGACTTTGTGGCTAATACTAGCACACAGGACAAGGGCCAACGGCGCAAGGGTAAACCGCCCCAGCGCGGTGGAGCACCTAGTCCTAACCCGGACCGCCTATCTTACCTCTTGAACCAGCCCTGCCCGAAACATGGGACGAAAGAGATGCCGGCCACACACCTCTGGAAGGACTGCTACATCATGCAAGAGTTCAAAAATTCTAACGCTTTCCGGTATGATCACGGACCAGGTGGCGGTTCAGGTGGAGGAAATTCCGGTTCAGGCTTCCATGGTAATCAAGGCGGACATAACAATCAAGGTAATCATGGCAACCAAGGTGGATACAATCATCAGGGCAATCAGCAGCAGCAACAGCAATCGGGTTACCAGAGCAACCCGAAGCAGTTGAATAGTGGGCAGTATCATGTTTTCACCACTAGCTTAGACAAGCGTGACGAAAAGCTTCATAAGAGGGTAGTGAACTCCGTTGAACCGATGGTGCCCCGTTACTTACGCTGGTCTGAGCAGCCGATTGTGTGGAGCAGAGAAGATCACCCACCCCGGGTTGACAATCCGGGTCATCTGGCATTGGTGGTGGCACCTCAGGTAGGAGCTTATAAGTTCACCAAGTTACTCATGGATGGAGGAAGCAGTATCAATATCCTTTATTATGAAACCTTCCGTGGCATGGGGTTAACAGAAAAAAATCTTAAACCGTCCAGTACGGTGTTCCATGGTGTGGTGCCTGGTAAATCGGCATATCATGTTGGTAAGATAGCTCTGGAGGTGGCTTTTGGAGATGATCAGGACTCGAGATCAGAGACTTTGACATTTGAAGTGGTGAAAATCATAAGTCCGTATCATGCTCTGTTTGGACAGCCTGCTTATGCTAAATTTATGGCACGACCCTGCTATGTCTATCTACAGCTCAAGATGTCGGGTCACAAGGGGACTATAACCGTCCATGGGAGCCGCAAGATTGCTCTGGAGTGTGAAGAAGGTGATGCGGCTTACGCTGAGTCGGTTTGTGCCACAGAAGAGTTAATGTTTTACAAAGATAATGTTGATCCGGCAGATATGACTACCCAACTACAGAGCATGATCCGGCCCTGAAGTTTAAATCGGCTGATGAGACTAAGCTTGTTGACTTCGTACCTGGTGATTCGTCCAAGCAATTCAGCATCAGCGCTAACTTGGATCCAAAATAGGAAAGCGCGCTCATCGAGTTCATCCGTGAGAATCAGGACATCTTTGCGTGGAAGCCTTCTGACATGCCAGGTGTACCGAGGGAACTCGCTGAGCACACTCTTAATGTTGATCCTAAGTATAAACCGGTCAAGCAGTTTCTCCGCCGATCCAATGAAGAAAGACGCAAGGCTATTGGAGAATAAGTGGCCAGGCTCTTGGCGGCCGGATTCATTATTGAAGTATTCCATCCTGAGTGGTTAGCTAATCCGGTGCTGGTCCTTAAGAAGAACAACACTTGGCGTATGTGTGTGGACTACACAGATCTCAATAAAGCTTGTCCAGCAGATCCTTTTGCCCTCCCCCGTATTGATCAAATTATTGATGCTACGGCGGGTTGTGAGCGTTTGAGTTTTTTGGATGCATATTCTGGTTATCATCAGATCAAAATGGCAGTTAAGGACCAGGAGAAGACGGCCTTCATAACTCCCTTTGGAGCCTTCTGCTATGTGTCCATGCCCTTTGGGCTCAAGAGTGCCCAGGTGACTTATCAATGATGTATGCAAAATTGTCTTCATAAACAAATCGGCCGTAATGTTCATGCCTATGTGGATGATATTGTGGTCAAATCAAGGAAGAAGGAAACATTGATTGATGACTTGAAGGAAACCTTTGATAACCTGCGGGTTTACAAGATGATGCTTAATCCGGCCAAATGCGTTTTGGTGTACCGGCAGGCAAGCTCTTGGGTTTTTTGGTGTCTAACAGGGGCATTGAAGCTAATCCAGAAAAGATCAAGGCCATCACCTCCTTGGCTAAACCAAAGTGTATCAATGACGTTCAACGCTGGGCAGGCCGGATTGCCGCGTTGAGCCGGTTTATCAGCTGTCTCGGTGAGAAGGCGATTCCTTTGTACCAGATGCTGAAGAAAACAGATAACTTCGTCTGGAGCTCTGCCGCAGATGAGGCGTTTGAGGACTTAAAGCGGCAGCTGGCTAACCCGCCGGTTCTTGCTGCTCCGGTTGACAAAGAGCCATTTTTGCTATATGTGGCTGCTAATTCTCGAGCAGTCAGCGTGGCTATTGTGGTGGAGCGCAAGGAGGCAGGAAAGGAATATCCGGTTCAGCGTCCGGTTTATTATATCAGCGAGGTACTTATTCCAAGCAGAGGTACCCGCATTTGTAGAAGCTGGTATATGGGGTTTTCATGGCAAGCCGGAAGCTCAAGCAATATTTCCAAGGTCATCCTATCACGGTGTTCGGCTCTGCTCCTTTGGGAGATATAATCCAGAACAGGGAAGCAACTGGCCGGATTGCCAAGTGGGCTATTGAGCTCGGGCCTCATGGGTTGAAATACATACCCCGAACGGCGATCAAGTCTCAGGCACTTGTGGATTTCATCAACGATTGTACAGAACTACAAGCACTTGAAGAGAAGCCGGATCACACTTAGTGGACTATTCATTTTGATGGGTCCAGACAATTGGAGGGCTCGGGGGCTGGAGTCGTATTAACTTCCCCACGAGGTGATAAGTTTTGTTATGTTCTCTGTTTAATGTTCCCTTGCACTAACAATGCAGCTGAGTATGAGGCCTTACTCCATGGTCTTCGGATGGCTAAAGAGATGAACCTAAGCCGAGTTAAGTGCTTCGGTGACTCGGACCTGGTGGCCCAACAGGTGTCTGGCACTTGGGATTCTAAGGACCCACTCATGGCAGCATATCATCGTGAGGTGGATGTGGTTGCAGGTCACTTTAAAGGTTATCAGGTGGATCATGTGGAACGGCGGAAAAACGAAGCGGCGGACGCTTTAAGCCGCCTGGGTTCTCAACGTAAACCGGTTCCGCCTAATGTCTTCTTGGATGTTTTGCATAATCCGTCCGTCAAGCTCCCTGGTGAAGAGGATTTGGCTATTCCTAATCCGGAAGCTCAGTTGGTGGCGACTCTTCATGTCATCCCGGATTGCACGGTTCCTTATCTGGCGTATATGAACCGGGGTGAGTTGCTAGAGGATGAGACTCTGGCCAGGCAGATAATCTGGCGGTCCAAGTCCATGACCATTATCAATGGAGAGTTACATCATTGCGGTGTGACAAGCGCGTTTCAGTGTTGTGTGTCCCCTGAAGAAGGCTATGAAATCTTGCGTGAGATCCACGAAGGAGACTGTGGTCACCACGCCGGTTTAAAATCTTTGGTGGCCAAGGCGTTTCATCACGGTTTCTATTGGTTAACGGCTCATGCCGATGCCGAGGACTTGGTCAGACGATGTGATGGCTGTCAGAAATTCTCAAGGCGCACTCACGTGCCGGCTCAAGAATTGAGGATGATTCTAATCACTTGGCCATTTGCGACTTGGGGGTTGGATATGGTTGGGCCTTTAAAGAGGTCCAAGGACAAGAAGACCCACCTTTTGGTGGCGGTTGACAAATTCACAAAGTGGGTGGAGGCAGAGCCAGTAGGTAAGTGTAATGCGGCCACGGCGGTTCAATTCATCAAAAAGGTGATTTTCCGGTTTGGTTTTCCACACATCATTATAACAGACAATGGTACCAATCTGTCAAAGGGTGCCATGAAGGAGTTCTGCCAACGTGAGCACATCCGGCTTGACGTGTCATCAGTGGCTCACCCACAGAGGCCAATCAAGAGATCTTAAGAGGCATCAAACCCCGGCTTATGGTTCCTTTGCAACGGACGCCGGGTTGTTGGGTTTAGGAGCTACCTTCTGTGTTATGGAGCATCAACACCTCACCCAACAGATCGACAGGATACACGCCGTTCTTCATGGTTTATGGAGCGGAGGCGGTTCTTCCTAGTGACATACGTCATTACTCACCTCGTGTAGCGGCATATGTCGAAGCTGACAACGAGAAGGCATGGCAGGAGGCTCTTGACCTATTAGATGAGGAGCGTGACATAGAGACGGCCCGTTTGGCAATTTATCAGCAAGATCTGCGTCGCTATCATAGCTGCCAGGTTAGAACCAGAACCTTTCAAGAAGGAGATTTGGTGCTTCGACTCATCCAGGATCATACAGACATGCACAAGTTATCCCCCCCCCTTGGGAAGGACCTTTTGTGGTCAGCAAGAATCTACACAACGGGTTGTACTACCTAATCGATGTTCGAGAGTGCAAAGACTCACGTAAATCAGAGGAGGAGACCAACTAGCCGTGGAATATTGCTCATCTTCGGCCCTACTATACTTGAGCTATAAGCTCTGCTTATGTACATATTATGACAATCTATATATTATGATCAATATAATAAACCGGAACCTCAGCTAAAGCGGGGTATCTATTGTTTTCTTACATCATGTGTGGTTACATGGAGCTTCTGTTCTTAAAGCGGCGTCCGGTTTACCCCTTGATTTAGCTTCTCAAAGCTTTCTATTATATCACTTGGGGGCTTGGTCGTGTCCGAACCATAGCTACACCTTTTGATAGGCGCAATGCCATAGCATCACTTGGGGGCTTGGTCGTATCCGAACCATAGCTACACGTCTTGATCGGCACAATGCCACAGCACCACTTGGGGGCTTGGTCGAACCCGAACCATAGCTACACCTCTTGATTGGCGTAATGCCACAACATCACTTGGGGGCTTGGTCGAACCCTAACCGTAGCTACACCTCTTGATCGTTGTAATGCCACAATGTCATTTGGGGGCTTGGCCGTATCCGAACCATAGTCACACCTCTTGATCGGCTCAAAGCCTCGCCTACAATGGTTTTATTTACCTTTGTTTGAGTTTTGTTCTCCTTTTGATAAATTTTTTGTTGCTTTTTAAACCGGCGTTAACAACCCGGCTCGACTGTCAATTACAAGTTGACGGTACACATCAAATCATCATCCGGAGACTATCAGCCCGGTCTGGTTTTCAATCAAAATCGAAGTATGGAGTAAACCGGCGTTTATCGTAACCTGGAACGGTTTATACTACAAAACCGGCCTTATGTCTACAGGAGTTGTTTTCTCCTCGAAGAGTTGGGTCATGCCCCTCACTACAATGTTGGTTCGCCAACCTTATGCCTCAAAGTCACAGGTATTACAAATATGTCTGTGTTTGGTTATCTTTTATCACCATGGTTATACACCCTGGTCGTATATATATGTATGAGTATCATGACCCGCCCGGCGGTAAACTGCCAGGGCGCTTTGAGCTTTTTATCTACAGGAACAGCTTAAATAAATGGCTATGGATTATGAATATCATAAACATGTCGGTTTGACAAAGCATCAGTTGCAGATAAAATTCATGAAGGCATACCAGACCAAGTATTTTAACTAGCCTATTACAAGGTGTTCTAGTGCCCAAAGAGGATCATTGTTTTCTCGGATACATGTCGCAGCATGTGGAAGATTAAACCGGCTTCCGGTTTATGGTTGGTTGTTACGTCTTGAGCTTGCGTTGGTTTTCCCCGAAGTGGAGAGGATGATGCAGCAGAGTAACGTAAGTATTTCCCTCGGTTTTTGAGAACCAAGGTATCAATCCAGTAGGAGGCCACGCGCAAGTCCCTCGTACCTACACAAAGCAAATAACTCCTCGCAACCAAAGCGAATAGGGGTTGTCAATCCCTTCATGGTCACTTACGAGAGTGAGATCTGATAGAGATGGTAGATAATATTTTTGGTATTTTTGGTATAAAGATGCAAAGTAAAATAAAAGGAAAAGTAAAAAAGCAAAGCAATAATAAAGCATAGGAAGATTAATATGATGAGAATAGACCTGGGGGCCATCGATTTCACTAGTGGCTTCTCTCAAGAGCATAGGTATTTTACGGTGGGTGAACAAATTACTGTTGAGAAATTGACAGAATTGAGCATAGTTATGAGAGTATCTAGGTATGATCATGTATGTAGGCATCACGTCCTAGACAAGTAGACTGACTCCTGCCTGCATCTACTACTATTACTACTCATCAACCGCTATCGAGCATGCATCTAGAGTATTAAGTTAATGAAAACAGAGTAACGCCTTAAGCAAGATGACATGATGTAGAGGAATAAATTCATGCAATATGATAAATACCCCATCTTGTTATCCTTGATGGCAACAATACAATACGTGCCTTGCTGCCCCTCATCACATCGGGAAAGGACACCGCAAGATTGAACCCAAAGCTAAGCACTTCTCCCATTGCGAGAACTACCAATCTAGTTGGCCAAACCAAACGGATAATTCGTGAGACTTGCAAAGATAACCAATCATACATAAAAGAATTCAGAGAAGATTCAAATATTGCTCATAGATAATCTTGATCATAAACCCACAATTCATCGGTCTCAACAAACACACCGCAAAAAGAAGATTACATCGAATAGATCTCCACGAGAGAGGGGGAGAACATTGTATTGAGATCCAAAAAGAGAGAAGAAGCCATCTAGCTACTAACTATGGACCCGAAGGTCTGTGGTAAACTACTCACACTTCATCGAAGAGGCTATGATGATGATGTAGAAGCCCTCCATGGTGGATTCCCCTTCCGGCGGAGCTCCGGAACAGGCCCCAAGATGGGATCTCGTGGATACAGGAAGTTGCGGCGATGGAATTAGGTTTTTGGCTCCGTATCTGATTTGTTGAAGTGCGTGAGGGTATATATAGGAGGAAGAATGCGTCGGTGGAGCTTCGGGGGGCCCATGAGGCAGGGGGGCGCGCCCTCCACCCTCGTGGCCGCCTCCCTCCTTTCTTGACCGAGGGTCCAAGTCTCCTGTATCTTATCTGATGAGAAAATCACGTTCCCGAAGATTTCATTCCGTTTGGACTCCATTTGATATTCCGTTTCTTCGAAATACTGAAATAGGCAAAAAACAGCAATTCTGGGCTGGGCCGCCGGTTAATAGGTTAGTCGCAAAAGTAATATAAAAGTGGAAAATAATGCCCAATATGGTCCAAAACAGTAGATAATATAGCATGGAGCAATCAAAAATTATAGATACGTTGGAGACGTATCAGGCATCCCCAAGCTTAATTCCTGCTCGTCCTCGAGTAGGTAAATGATAAAAAGAGAATTTTTGATGCGGAGTGCTACTTGGCATAATTTCAATGTAACTCTTCTTAATTGTGGTATGAATATTCAGATCCGAAAGATTCAAGACAAAAGTTCATATTGACATAAAAATAATAATACTTCAAGCATACTAACTAAGCAATTATGTCTTCTAAAAATAACATGGCCAAAGAAAGTTCATCCCTACAAAATCATATAGTTTAGTCATGCTCCATTTTCGTCACACAAGAATGCTCTCATCATGCACAACCCCGATGACAAGCCAAGCAATTGTTTCATACTTTAGTAATCTCAAACCTATAAAATTTCACGCAATATATGAGCGCGAGCCATGGACATAGCACTATGGGTGGAATAGAATATAATGACGGGGTTATGTGGAGAAGACAAAAAAGGAGAAGATCTTACATCAACGAGGCTAATCAACGGGCTATGGAGATGCCCATCAATTCATATTAATGCAAGGAGTAGGGATTGCCATGCAATGGATGCACTAGAGCTATAAATGTATGAAAGCTCAACAAAAGAAACTAAGTGGGTGTGCATCCAACTTGCTTGCTCACGAAGACCTAGGGAATTTGAGGAAGCCCATCGTTGGAATATACAAGCCAAGTTCTTTAATAAAAAATTCCCACTAGTATATGAAAGTGACAAAATATGAAACTCTCTATATGAAAAACATGGTGCTACTTTGAAGCACAATATATGAGACTCGCTATATGAAGAACATGGTGCTACTTTGAAGCAGAAGTGTGGAAAAAGAGATAGTAACATTGCCCCTTTTTATTTATCCTTTTTTTGGGCCTTCTTTTTTTTTGCCTTTTTTTTGGACAATGCTCTAGAAAATGATGATCATCACACTTCTATTTACTTACAACTCAATGATTATAACTCGATACTAGAACAAAGTATGACTCTATATGAATGCCTCCGGCGGTGTACCGGGATATGCAGTGAATCAAGAGTGACATGAAAGAATTATGAATGGTGGCTTTGCCACAAATACTATGTCAACTACATGATCATGCTAAGCAATATGACAATGATGAATGTGTCATGAAGAACGGTATGGTGGAAAGTTGCATGGCAATATATCTCGGAATGGATATGGAAATGCTATAATAGGTAGGTATGGTGGATGTTTTGAGGAAGATATAAGGAGGTTTATGTGTGAAAGAGCGTATCATATCACGGGGTTTGGATGCACCGGCGAAGTTTGCACCAACTCTCAATGTGAGAAAGGGCAATGCAGCTAGCAATGATGGAAGGGTGAGAGTGCGTATAATCCATGGACTCAACATTAGTCATAAAGAACTCACATACTTATTGCAAAAATCTACAAGCCATCAAAAACCAAGCACTACGCGCATGCTCCTAGGGGGATAGATTGGTAGGAAAAGACCATCGCTCGTCCCCGACCACCACTCATAAGGAGGACAATCAAATAACACCTCATGTTTCAAATTTTTAACATAAAGTTTACCATACGTGCATGCTACGGGACTTGCAAACTTCAACACAAGCATTTCTCAAATTCACAACAACTCAACTAGCACGACTCTAATATTATCACCTCCATATCTCAAAACAATTATCAAGCATCAAACTTTTCTTAGTATTCAACGCACTCAAAAGAAAGTTTTACAAATCTTGAATACCAAGCATATTATTATTTTAAGCAAATTACCATGCTATTTAAGACTCTCAAAATAATCTAAGTGAAGCATGAGAGATCAATAGTTTATTTAAAACAAATCCACCACTGTGCTCTAAAAGATATAAATGAAGTACTAGAGCAAAACTATAAAGCTCAAAAGATATAAGTGAAGCGCATAGAGCAAAACTATAAAGCTCAAAAGATATAAGTGAAGCACATAGAGTATTCTAACAAATTCCAATTCATGTATGGCTCTCTCAAAAGGTGTGTACAGCAAGGATGATTGTGGTAAACTAACAAGCAAAGACGCATAAATAATACAAGACGCTCCAAGCAAAACACATATCATGTGGTGAATAAAAATATAGCTCCAAGTAAAGTTACCGATGGGCGTGGATTTAAAGAGGGATGCCTTCAGGGCATCCCCAAGCTTTGACTTTTTGGTGTCCTTGGATTACCTTGGGGGTGTCATGGGCATCCCCAAGCTTAGGCTCTTGCCACTCCTTGTTCCATAATCCATCAAAAAAATCACCCAAAACTTGAAAACTTCACAACACAAAACTCAACAAAAATCTCGTAAGCTCCGTTAGCGGAAGAAAACAAAAGACCACTTCAAGGTACTGTAATGAACTCATTCTTTATTTTTTTTGGTGTTAAACCTACTGTATTCCAACTTCTATATGGATTATAAACTATTTTACTAGCCATAGATTCATCAAAATAAGCAAACAACACACGAAAAACAGAATCTGTCAAAAACAGAACAGTCTGTAGTAATCTGTAACTAACGCAAACTTATGGAACTCCAAAAATTCAGCCAAAATAGGAAGACCTGGGAAATTTGTTTATTGATCAGCAGCAATTGCAATCACTATTTTATCACGTTCTGGTGATTTTTAAGAATTGTTTTCGTGAACCGAAAGTTTCTGGAAATTACAGCAAGATCAAATAACTATTATCCAAGAAGATCCTATAGGTTTAACTTGACACAAACACTAATTAAAACATAAAACCACATCTAAACAGAAGTTAGATGGATTATTTATTGCTAAACTGCAAGGATAAATATTGGGTTGTCTCCCAACAAGCGCTTTTCTTTAAAGCCTTTTTAGCTAGGCATTGAGATTTCAATGA
The DNA here is from genome assembly GCA_021605145.1 of Aegilops bicornis. NCBI lineage: Eukaryota > Viridiplantae > Streptophyta > Magnoliopsida > Poales > Poaceae > Aegilops > Aegilops bicornis. The sequence goes on along the minus strand of CM038673.1, from coordinate 192,147,063 downwards.
TGCTCATAAGGAAGACAAGAATTGAAGCACAAAGAGAGCATCATAAAACACGTGACAAACACATATAAGTCTAACATACTTCCTATGCATAGGCATCTTATAGGCAAACAAATTATCAAGGCAAGCAAAAACTTGCATATGCAAGGAAGCGGAAAGAAACAATAGCAATCTCAACATAAAGAGAGGTAATTTAGTAACATGAAAAATTCTACAACCATATTTTCCTCTCTCATAATAATTACATGTAGGATCATAAGAAAATTCAACAATATAGATATCACAAAACATATTCTCAACATGATCCACATGCATGCAAAGTTGACACTCAACCAAGATAGTGGGATTAACATTAACTAAAGTCATGACCTCTCCAAACCCACTTTTATCAAAAATTTCATAAGACTGAATATTCTCCAAATATGTGGAATCTAAAGTTGACACTCTTCCAAACCCACTTTCAATATTATGCAAAAAATATTATCAATCTCATATTCATCATGGGGCTTAAATAAATTTTCAAGATCATAAGAAGAATCTCCCCAATCATGACTATTGGACATAGCTAAACTAGCATCCCCAAGCTTAGGGTTTTGCATATTATTAGCATAATTTACATCAATAGAATTTATAATAAAATCATTGCAATCATGCTTTTTATTCAAAGATCTATCGTGAATCACTTCATAAAGCACTTCATCACAATTTTCAGATTTACGGGCAAAACCTTATAAAGATAATCTAGTGCATCCAAATCACTAGGAATTGGTTCATCATAATTGGATCGCTTAAAAAGATTGGCAAGTGGATGAGGATCCATAGATACTCAACTATTTCAACCAAATGAGCAAACGAGCCAAGTAAGACATCAAGGCAAACGAAAAGACGAACGGAAAAAGGGCGAATAAAACGGCAAGGGTGAAGTGGGGGAGAGGAAAACGAGAGGCAAATGGCAAATAATGTAATGCGAGGGATAAGGGATTGTGATGGGTACTTGGTATGTTGACTTTTGCGTAGACTCCCCGGCAACGGCGCCAGAAATCCTTCTTGCTACGTCTTGAGCTTGCGTTGGTTTTCCCCGAAGAGGAGAGGATGATGCAGCAGAGTAGCGTAAGCATTTCCCTCAGTTTTTGAGAACCAAGGTATCAATCCAGTAGGAGGCCACGCGCAAATCCCTCGTACCTACACAAAGAAAATAACTCAACGCAACCAACGCGAATAGGGGTTGTCAATCCCTTCACGATCACTTATGAGAGTGAGATCTGATATAGATGATAGATAATATTTTTGGTATTTTTGGTATAAAGATGCAAAGTAAAATAAAAGGCAAAGTAAAAAAGCAAAGCAATAATAAAGCGTAGGAAGATTAATATGATGAGAATAGACCCGGGGGCCATAGATTTCACTAGTGGCTTCTCTCAAGAGCATAGGTATTTTACGGTGGGTGAACGAATTACTGTTGAGCAATTGACATAATTGAGCATAGTTATGAGAGTATCTAGGTATGATCATGTATATAGGCATCACGTCCGAGACAAGTAGACCGACTCCTGCCTGCATCTACTACTATTACTCCACTCATCGACCGCTATCCAGCATGCATCTAGAGTATTAAGTTAATGAAAACGGAGTAACGCCTTAAGCAAGATGACATGATGTAGAGGAATAAATTCATGCAATATGATAAATATCCCATCTTGTTATCCTCGACGGGAACAATACAATACGTGCCTTGCTGCCCCTCATCCTTTGGGAAAGGACACCGCAAGATTGAACCCAAAGCTAAGCACTTCTCCCATTGCAAGAACTACCAATCTAGTTGGCCAAACCAAGCGGATAATTCAAGAGACTTGCAAAGATAACCAATCATACATAAAAGAATTCAGAGAAGATTCAAATATTCCTCATAGATAATCTTGATCATAAACCCACAATTCATCGGTCTCAACAAACACACCGCAAAAGAAGATTACATCGAATAGATCTCCACGAGAGAGGGAGAACATTGTATTGAGATCCAAAAGAGAGAAGAAGCCATCTAGCTACTAACTATGGACCCGAAGGTCTAAGGTAAACTACTCACACTTCATCGAAGAGGCTATGATGATGATGTAGAAGCCCTCCATGGTGGATTCCCTTCCATGAGCTCTAACAGGCCCCAAGATGGGATCTCGTGGATACAGGAAGTTGCGGCGATGGAATTAGGTTTTTGGCTCCGTATCTGATTTGTTGGGTACGTAGGTATATATAGGAGGAAGGAGTACATCGGTGGAGCTTCGGGGGGCCCACGAGGCAGGGGGGCGTGCCCTCCACCCTCTTGGCCGCCTCCCTCCTTTCTTGACCGAGGGTCCAAGTCTCTTGGATCTTATCTGATGAGAAAATCACGTTCCCGAAGATTTCATTCCGTTTGGACTCCATTTGATATTTCGTTCCTTCAAAATACTCAAATAGGCAAAAAACAGCAATCCTGGGCTGGGCCGCCGGTTAATAGGTAAGTCCCAAAAGTAATATAAAAGTGGAAAATAAAGCCCAATATGGTCCAAAACAGTAGATAATATAGCATGGAGCAATCAAAAATTATAGATACGTTGGAGACGTATCATTGGTCACCAGCTTGGCCTGACGGTTGTGGATCATCTCGCGCCGGTTTAGCTTCCTCTTCTCTACCCAGTGGCTGGAAATCAACAGTTGCCCAGTCGATCCCAGTTAGGGCTTGGAATGCAGCTTCATCACTTATCAGCGTGGACGGTTCAATATCAGGGGCATAAGTGTGCTTACGAATTGGCGGGATAAGATTTTGAGCCTCTGGAATAGGTGCAGCAACCCGTTTGTTCTTGTCATCATGGTTGGCTTGATAGTATGACAGGTCCGCTTCTTCGACCAGTTGGCAAGCCAATGGGCGTACCTCCCGGTTTATGATCCGGAGATCATCTTCACCAAACTCTGTCCCGTTTTCCTTCAAGCTGGGATAACCTTGAGACGCTTCAATTGGATCAAATTCAGGTACCCATGCCTTTGCCCGAGTCAGTGCAGCCAAAGCGCCCATTCTAGCAGCTTACTTTTTCAGTTCGTCAACCCGGGCAGGAAGCATAGATAACCTTTCAATGGTATCTTTGATCAAAGTGGGAGGTGGATTGTTGTGGGAAGCAGTGTAGATGATTCGTCGAGCGCCGGTATACAGCTGCTCTATCAGAGTGTAAGCAGCTTTTAACTTCTTCCGAACATCAGATCCCAAGTGGCCAATACGAGTTCCTTTATCATTGCAAGGATTAGTAAACCGGCAGCTACATGAAAGGATATGGTCACATCAGGAGACAAGAATGCTTACCAAACACAGCTGCAGTCATGGCATAAACCTGCCGCTTTACGCTGGTCAACTCATCAACCACCGGTTTAAGAGCGGCTTCTGCTTTTTCAGCCCTTTGCATCAAAGCGGATTTCTCAGTCTCCCAAACCGCCCGCTCTTTGTTGAAGCCCTCTTTTCTCCATAGCGCTTAAAGCGCTGGTTAATTCTTCCTTCGCCTTGGAGGTTTCAACTTGTTGCGATTTAAGGTTCTCTTGCAGGTCAGCGGTTTGGCTCTCTTTCTTGCTCAACTCGCCCTGCATAGAAATAGTTATATGATGAGGTGATAGTAAATACTTGAAGTACCAAGCACATAACAAGTTATGCCCTCCATACTTGGGGGCTAATGCATATTTGCTCTTCATCATAAATTTTCTACAAGTCCCAAGTATAATACAAGTATTCAACTTGGTACTTGGGGGCTAATGGATATTTGCTCAAAGACTACTGATACAGGAGTTATCTTTTACAAAGTCCCGGTTCATCTTCATAAAGTAAAACCGGCACTTGGGGGCTACTTCAGTGAAGTTCAGATGTATTATTACAAAGTATAAAGCTTTTTACTAAGTCCCGGTTTAGATTGATATCTTAAACCGTCACTTGGGGCCTACTTGAGTTGATAAATTGCGATTAAGAAAATAAAAGGGGCAGTGATTATGAAATTACCTCATATAGTTCCTTCATCATATTTACTAAGCCGGCTTCGTAATCACGACTGGTATATAGATGGTCCAGATAGCCGGAATGAAGGTCTTGAGCATTCAGATTAGCGTAAGCTGACAAATCAGTATTCCATTTAGCCTTGCCAATTGTAGAAAATTACTCCTTGGCAGTATGCTTCGACAAGGCAACAGGATTTCCTGGATCTGTATGGCCAATGCCAGTAATCAAAACGTCATCATCCTTCTCCTCAGCAGCTCGTACTGGAGTTGTCGGTTTATCAACATTTCTTGCTGGATTGACCGGATTGTCAGTCCGGATGGGGCTTGTTGGCTGGTCGGTATGGCCGGTGGCATCGATTTCGGCCTGCTCAGCAACAAAGTCATGATCTTGAGGCGGTGGATCATTCAACATATCATCAACGTTGGCCTCTTCAGGATCTGAAGTCTTCTCCGGATTAACAAGCACGTTTTCATCGCCCGGGGTGTTCAACCGAGCCTTCTTGCTTGGTCTAGGCTTAGCACTGAGAAAAGTAAGAACACTGGAGATCAGTAGAATATATATTAAGTAACATATCAAGGATATAAGTAAAAGTATGGCTCAACCAAGCACTGTTTTAAGCGGTGGAAGTTTTGTGGCAGACGACTCACCAGAGGATGAATGAGAAGTGCCCTGATAATTGGAGTCAGACGGATTAAGAGGTTGACGAAAACAATCCGCTTTGGGGTGTGAAGTATTAAGGGAACAAGAGACCTCTGATCGGCGTTTCCGAACCGGACTGTTCGGTAAATCGGCGGAGGTAACTAACTGGCCGCTATGCCGGGTTGTGCAGCGAGCCTCGTGCTGTTGCGTCTTCACAAGAAAGTTTGGGTCCAAATAAGCAAGAGGATGAGAAAATTTAACTTTCCGGGTTGCTTGACGGATTTTTAGTGATGGCAAAGGGTTTGAATCGGAGGAAAGAATGATTACCTCTACAGCATCAGCGTGACTGGCTTCGGCGTCGTCCTGACAATAATTATCATCAATAAGGCGTATGAAAAATGAACCAAGTGAGTCAAGTTCTACCTCTAAATCCAGGTTACCCACATCATCGTCAGCTGGTTGATCGGAGGATGCAGTGGGCCTTTTCCTGTTGGCAGTCTTTTTCACAGCCTTGGTCTTTTGACGGGTTGGCTTCACCGGTTTGTCTTGCGGGGGCTTCTTGTTCCAGAACGGATTGTCACCCTGTCAAGAAAAACAGTCACACTTCCAGAGAATATTGGGACAAAAGCAATTTCAGATAAACAATTTATATGCTTCTTACAACTGGCGGTTTGTTGGTGGCATAGAAAGGAGGTAATCCGGTTTGGGCACAGACATCCTCCGGTTCATTCAACATCTTTTTTACAGCTTCAGTGACTTCATCAGCTATAAGCTGAATGTCAATATGCCACTGAGCATCCTTCAAGTCCCCTGTATATTCACACATCAAACCGGGGCACTGGCTTAAAGGTAAGACGCTCCAGCTTATCCAACAGCGTGCGAGATCAACTCCTGTCAAACCGTTTGCTATAAAGGCCCTGAGCTTTGATAGTTGAGGAGCATATCTGGCCCTTTCTTTCGCGGTAAACCTTTGAGGAAGAGGGTGTGTATTTCTCAGACGTTCGGGACGGTAACCTGGCAGGGGATTTTCTTCCGCTGGAGACGTGTCCTTGCAATAAAACCAGGTTTGGTTCCACTCTTTGGGGTGACTATGAGACTAGGATGAGGAAAGGTGACTTCTTTCCTTTTCTGAATTGCCATTCCGCCCAATTCTGTGTTGGTTCCGTCTTTGAATTCAGTATGATGGTTTAGGTGGAAGAAATCCCTGAACAGTTCTATTGTAGGTTCCTCCTGAAGGTAAACTTCACAAAAGACTTGGAAGTGGCAGAGGTTGGTTACAGAGTTAGGGCTGATGTCTTGTGGGCGCAGTTGAAAGCTGGCCAGCACATCCCGGAAACTTTTTGAACTGGGAGGGTTGAAACCCCGGCCTAAGTGATCAGCAAATACAATAACTTCTCCATCCTTGGGGGTAGGAGGACATTCCGGGCCAGGGACCCTCCAGTCAATGACATCTTTCTTTGTTAAAGCGCATGTGCTAACGAGGTTATCTAGTTGTTCTTCAGTCACACGAGAAGGAACCCAATTGCACTCGTAAACTTGCTTGGCCATGGCAGTAACGGATCTACAAACATGATAATTGCCGGTTTAAGACTTACAATGGACAGCTATGCGGCGATACAAGGATGTCAGCATGATTGTTAAAACGGAGTGTGGTTAATCATAAATCGGAGTTTACTAAACAAAGGTTGTAAGTTGAAGTATATTGGTGGTTCAACAAGGGGACTAATGGTATATACCGGGTCGTCATTGTTCGAAAAAAGTTAAACCGCCTAGTCAGACATTGAAGATACAAATCTACAGATGTGCAAGTGAAGGAAAACAGATTTCACAAGTTGATAGTACAATTTTGGATCTGCTGCGTATCAGAAAAATAAAATATATTCAGACCTAAGAAGTAGTACCGAAGCAGAAGATGAAGTTTCAGATGGGATCCTCTATTTTAACAAGGCGCATTCGATGGGAAGGAAGAGCTACGGCTACAATTGAACAGAGTGAATATCAAGATCTGGATCAAAACTCTACCATACAAGCAATGAACTCTGACGAACACCGAAGAATACCAAAACCCTAGAACAGATCTATGGCGGAAGAGCAGAGAGCTTACTAGTACTGATGAAGAAGCGGGGAAGTGCTGCAGTTTTCTGGTGCGTTCAGGGTGATGCAGCGGCCTGAGTTGAAGCAGAGGCGACGGTCGACAGTGGCGGCGGAGCTCCAGGGGCTGAGCGGCACGAGGAAGACGATGACGCGAAGAGGCACGAGGGGGAAAAGGTGAAAATGACCCCTCGGCCCTATATATAAAGGCAAGGGATAAGTGTCAGGAGCGAAAGTCGAGGAGCCAGAAATTTGGAAATAAAGCGGAGCTGTCGCCTTGATTGTCGGAGACCCATTAATGAAGATATGTCATATACAGTTTTTAATAACAGATGACGTCACGGTGGTTTACCACGGCCCGGGAAGATGACGTCACAGCGGTTTACAAAATTTTGTGAAGATATTGAAGACGAAGTTTTCTTGATGACTGACATGAACCAAGTTCAAATCCTTCTGGGGCCTAATGTTGGGGATATTACTACTGGGTGTAAACCGGCCAGGTGAGGCTGGGTTAACTTCATCAGTAGTTCATTATGCTTGAAGCCCATGAAGACAGATGGTGACGCTGTATAAAGGCCCAGGGCCCAGAACTGGTTTAAAGCCTGTAGCTATGAACCGGCATTGATATGTAACTTGCATTGTAAGATAGAAAGAGCGGAGACCAAGCCGGACACGTTTATGAGCCGGTCTCGGGACTCTATAAACCAACGGGCGTCAACCCATGTATATAAGGGGACGACCCGGTGGCGGTTCAAGGCAATAGACAAACACTCAAGACTCAGGCAAAACGTATTCGCTCCCTGGTCATCGAAACCCCATCAATTCCATCACAACTAGACGTAGGCTTTTACCTTCATCGTAAGGGGCCGAACTAGTATAAAACTCTCTTGCATCCCTTGTCCGCTTTAACCCCTTTAAGCTAACCCATAGCGATGGCTCCACGACTAAGTCCTTTCATGAGGACATCTGCCGTGACAAACCCACGACATCTAGTACAAGCTATCCTGACAAAAGTGGTCTTCGCCTGCGAAAGGCTCTGGTGGTAACGCCGTCTTGAGCTCCACGATGACCTCCATCTTGCCGTCCTCCTGGTCTTGGTCTCGTAGCACCAATATAGCAACCTTTGCCTGATGCCTCGGTACTCCTCGCCTGCGCTGGCCTCCTTAGCACCAAAGAGGAAACAAGGACGCTGCAGTATTTGGGCGCTACCTTTGGTGTCGTTTGTCATGGCTCACGTCATGAGAGCCTCTTGAGGTTTGCCCTGCCTTGATATCTCCGCTCCTCGTGAGCCTGCCTGGCTAGGCCACTCCTAAGGAGGTCTTGCATCGTTCGCCTCGTGAGGCTTGGACCCTCACGAGGGTCGTTGATGCCTTGTTGATGAAGATGGGCCGTACGACCTGCTGGCTTAGCCACGCCATGGGCCGCATGCAGGCAGGTCTGGGGACCCCCGTTCCTAGAACGCCGACAGTAGCCCCCGGGCCCAAAGTGCGCTCGGGCTTGGCTTCGCAACGAAGCAAAGGGTCAAGTTCAGAGCACCGCGGACCCCAAAAGCCTGCGGCCTCGGTTGACGCGTGGTGGTTGATTGGACGTGAGAGTCTCCGCTTCCCCACACTGCCTCGGCAACTGGACGACTTGACAGGTCCTTGCGACGTGCAAGGAAAACCGTCATTACCTGCGATCATGGGAGACGCCGGTTGGCCTTCTTACGCTATAAATGGGGAGGGGGGCGGAGCCCCCGTCGCCCATCTCTTCCTTGCTTTCTTGCTTCTTCCTCCTCGCTCCATCACCTGCAGTGCCACCGATGGTGCCATGAAGGAAGTTCTCTGCCCCAAGAAGGGAAAGGCTCCTCGCGAGGGACCCGGCCTCCCAGGCGCGCGATCATGGCCATCCGTGCAAGCACGCCGCGACCCCCGCCGTGGCCAACCGTCGAGGCGGCACCGCGGCACGCGGAGGGGATCGTCCCAACCATGGCGGTCCAGCTGACGAGGGGAGGCGCGCAATGGTGGCGCGGCCTCCCCGTCTGCGCTTCCATTCCGCGGAAGTGTCACCGGAGTTTTTCGTCTGGTCGGAGAACCCGGCCGGCAACTGGCTCCAGCTTCCGTGCTTCTTCATCAACGAACTGCCGGCCCCTGGTCCAGGCGGGCTCTGGTTGCAGGCGGATGGTTGCTGCAGCAAGGCCTCTTGGGTCACGATCGAGAATTCCGCTGCGGGCAACATAGCCCTGGCCGCGGCTGGCAGACGTTCGCCCGCACGCGCGGCCTGGGCAGGCGGTGCACGCTCCACTTCAAGTATGATGGTAGACCGACCCTCTATGTGAGGGTGTTTGGGGAAGATGGTCGCCGCGCCGGGTGCTGCCCCGAGACGAACGACGGCGAGGAGGTGCTCGGCCTTGGTGACGGTCGCGGAGAGGATGAGGGCAAGCCTGCCCTCGGCGGCGACCGTGTCTGTTCCAGCTACGGCGGCTCTTCCTCCGGCGACAGCTCCAGCAGTGGTGGCTACGACAGCCACCGCGTCCGCTTCGAAGGAGGCAGCGGGTCATCTCGTCGCCGCGCCTTCGTGAAGCGCGAGGAAGGGTCTGGCTAGGCTCGGGGCGTCGCTAAAGGCCTGCCTCAGCGGATTGCTGCGACGCCGCTTTGTTTAGCTCTTTTTTCCTGCATCAAAAATGAAACCAGTATGGGCCCAGAGGGGCGTGTATCAAACTGTGGTTCCTTGGTTATTGCACTGTGCGTGTTATTCCCATGCCGTGTTGGTATTTTGCACAAAGATAACTTAACCTGGTGTGTTCAGGACGCCCTCTTCCTCATGAGGCGTTTGTTTCCTTGCGTCCATCTTAACCTGGTGGTCTGTGTTTGCTCAAAAACTGCAAAAATTCGTTAGGGGTGCGCTAGAGTATTTTCCATCCACCCAAGTCTTGACTTGGCGCTTTGTATCACGGTACCCGAGGGGCACGTATTAGGAGAGATGCGCCAGCTTTCAGGCTCGAACGAGGGTGGCTCGCGAGAAGGCAGAGAGGAGAAAAATGCTCACGAGGGCACCTGCCTAGCCCCCTCGCGAGGTATGCGAGAGAGAGAACACGAGCAAACAGAGCCAGAAAATGCGGTAAGAGGCCAGGGAATCAAATCAGCAAGGAACACCAAGAGAAAACTTCGATTAAGGAAAAGCGAGCCAACTATGGAAAGCAAATGAAAAGCCGCGTCCGGCACCTAATCTAGTCTTCAAGTCTTCTCACCAGTGCGGAGCTAAGTGCTGCCACTAGGCGTGGGCGGGAGCCCCAGGGCCTGAGGCCAGCGCTCCTGAGACTTCGGGGCGTGTACAGCCCCAACTCATTATTACGTGAGAGTGTCACGAGCGGCGATTCTTCACAGGCGCCGGGCCTTCTTCACAGGCTCTGGGCCTTTCTTCACAGGCTCTGGGAATTGCTTCATGGGTAGAACTTCCGGAGGTGCTGGATGTTCCACGCGTTTTGGATAGGTGTCCCTTCTTGTGTCTCCAGGCGCACGGTGCCAGGCCTGGAGATGTGGACGACCCTGAACGGGCCCTCCCACATGGGTGAAAGCTTATGAAACCCTTCCCTAGAGAGGACCCGCCTCAGGACCAGGTCACCCGTCTCTCGAGCGTCCTGGAGCGAATGTTGCGGCAGTGGTATCACCGTAGCGCTTGCTAGTACCTTGCCGCCCTAGCTTCGCGACGACGTTCCTCCCCCAGCACGAGATCCATCCCCCGCGTGGCGTCCTGCTGCGTTTCATCGAACGCCAGGACCCGTGTGGAGCGACGCTTGACCTCGTGAGGAAGGACTGCTTCGGCTCTGTAGACGAGGAAGAATGGAGTCTCGCGCATTGGCTTGGTAGCGGTGATGCGGATGGACCACAAAGACGGAATTTGGAGCTCGTCGTGTCGGCCACTGTCGCGGGCCTCCGGCCTTCTCCTTGAAGGTCCTGGTCTTGAGGCCCCTCAGGACCTCTGCGTTGGCGCGCTCAGCCTGACCATTGCTCCTGGGGTGGGCCATCGAAGCGTAGCAGATCTGCATTCCAAGGTTAGCACAGTAGGTTTTGAAGAGGTTACTAGTAAACTGCGGGCCGTTATCTGTGATGATGCGGTTGGGGACCCCGAAGCGGCTCACGAGGCCCTTGATGAACTTGATGGCAGAGCCGGCCGGGATGGTACGGACGGCTTCCACTTCCGCCCACTTGGTGAACTTGTCGATGGCGATGTAGAGATAGCGGTAGCCCCCTGGCGCCCGAGGGAACGGGCCTAAGATGTCCAGCCCCCAGACCGCGAACGGCTATGTGAGAGGGATGGTTTGAAGGCCCTGAGCAGGCTGATGGATTTGCTTGGCGTGGAATTGGCAAGCTTCGCAGGACTTCACCAGCTCGGCTGCGTCGTTGAGTGCTGCAGGCCAGTAGAATCCATTGCGGAACACCTTGCCAACGAGGGTCCGTGATGATGAGTGGTGCCCACAGTCCCCGCCATGTATGTCAATCAGCAACTCCCTTCCTTGATCACTGGAGATGCAGCGCAGCGTGACATCGTTCGGCCGTTTCCTGTATAACTCGCCGTCTTGGATACAGTATGCCGTGGCTTGCTGGGCCACGCGCTCCACGTCCTCTTCCTTCTCCGGCAGCGTCCCGTGCGTCAGGTACTCCTTGAATTCCTTGGTCCGGCATTCCTCCTGGGACTCGACCGCCAAGAGCAGCCGAGCTCCCGAGGTCGGGCCACAGGTCGGGGTTCCCATGGCCGGAGGCTGTGGGCGCTCCTCCCGAGGCTGAGTCATGCTTGAAAGAGGTGGCGTAGAGTATGGCTTGAAGAGCCGCTCCTCAAAGACACCAGGCTCTTGCGGTTGCCGCTTGGATGCTCTCCTGGCGATGTCGTCGGCTTCCTTGTTGGTGCCCCGGGGCACGTGCTGCAGCTCCAGGCCCGAGAACTATTTTTCCATCTTGCGCACCTCCGCGAGGTAGGCCTCCATATGCTCATCCTTCGGCTCGTACACCTTGTTGGAGAAGTTGACGAGGAGTTGCAAGTCGCCTCTGACGGTAAGGCGCTTCACCCCTAGAGCTGCCGCAGCCTTCAGGCCAGCTATGAGGCCTTCGTATTCTGCGATATTGTTGGAGACCTTCTCACCGTGCTGAAAGCAGAGTTGCACGGCGTAGTAGAGCTTGTCCTGGGTGGGCGAGATGAGCACTGCTCCAGCCCCCACGCCCTGGTGCGTGAAAGCGCCATCGAAATTGTCGGCGTTCTGGGAACGGGGGTCCCCAGACTTGCCTGCCTGCGGCCTGCGGCGTGGCTCAAAGGAGGCCCAGGACAGCCCATCTGCATCAACGCAAGCTCAAGACCCTCGCGAGGGGCCAAGCCTCGCGGGGCGGACGACAAGGAGCTTCCTCAGGCACGGCCTCGTCAGGTTGGCTCATGAGGAGGCGGAGAGTTCAAGGCAGGGTACCTCGCGAGGTGCCCGTGACGCAAGCCATGACGACCAAGGGCGCCAGTCGGGCGCCAGCCGCGCAGCGTCCTCCTTTCCTCTTTGGTGCAAAGGGAGCAAGCGCAGGCGAGAGCATCAAGCAAAGGCATCCGTTTCGGTGCAACAAGACCAAGACCAGCCCCAAAGGCTGGAAGGGAGTTATCGTGGAGCCCAAGCAAGCGTCATCACCGGAGCCTTTGGCAGGCGAGGACCAACTTTAGTCAGGACAAGTGTACCCGCTGTTCCCCTTCAAAATGGCCATTTGTTGGCGCCCTTCCCGCTCAATATTTTGGGAAGAGGCCCAGGGCCTTCGCCTATAAATAGGAGTAGCCACACTCAGAGAGGGGGATCGAGATCTGGCATTTGGAATCCAGAGAGAGAGATAGAGACCCGATCCTCAAGCTAGAGCGACGGAACACCACCTAGCAGTTCATCACACCCACTAAGAACAGACCCTCGTGAGGCTGTTCTTCCCTGTACTATTCCTCATCAGCCCAAGAGGCAATCCACCACACCAGAAACTAGAGTAGGGTATTACACCACAACGGTGGCCCGAACTAGTATAAATCTCGTGTCTCTTGTGCTGTTACATTTAGTAGTTTAGGTCCCTGCGATTCGGCCGAAGTGCGAGACGGTGGAGGGTTGGATCTCCGCACGCACCCGGTGTTCGAACCTCAAGGGTCTGCTGAATCGAAATCAAACATTTGCGCGCCCGGTAGGGTGCGCCGGAATCCGCTTTCGTCGCCTCGTTCTTGGCGACCACCGCAACTCATGTCCGATGCCCGTCGGGCCCAGCGCGGCTGAAGCGCCGAGCCGCCGCCTCCCATGTCGCCCGGACAGCTCCGTCGGCGGGCACCCTCGCCGTTCCCGTCACTGCCGTCAACGCCGCCACCGGCCCGGCGGGGAAACGAGCAACAAGCATCGCCCCAGCACCCGTCCATGAGGCGGGGCGGCCGCACCGCCACGCCGCCGCTCACCCCGCTGGTTCTTCGCCGTCACGCGCGCCCAGCAGCCATGGAGGCCCGAGCTGCACTCATCGCGCTAACGAGCTCTGCGCTACCGCCCGTCAATGACGTTTACGAAGAATGGCTCGACCGAGTCGCCGAGCACAAATCCGGCGCTGCAGGAGGCGACCCGCGCCGTCTGTCTCGCTGCACCGACCGCCTTGCTGGCGATGAAACTCTCGGGGCGCCTCAGCTGCCTCCTCCCCAAGAAGGCGCTCTGGCCCCAAGGCGCGCGGTCCCTGGGCGGAACCCGTTCCGCCAGGTGCCGGCGCGGCAAGAGCAGAGCTGTCAAGAAGTTCCTCACCCGCAAGAAGCTGCCCGAGCGCTCCCCGCTCCAAAGACGTCAAGACCTGCGCTGCCCCGGCCGTGGGCGCAGGAGGCCCACAAGACCAAGCTCTCTGTCGTCCGAGGCCCCACGCGGCCACGGCGGCCTGCCGCGCCTTCACCTCCGAGCTGCGCCGCGTCGCGTGGCCCGCCAAGTTCACACCAGACCCGCCTCCTCGCTACGACGGCACAGCTGACCCTACGGAGTTCCTCCAGCTCTACGAGCTGGGCATCGAGGCTGCCAACAGGGATGAAAAGGTCATGGCGAACTGGTTTCCCATGGCGCTCAAGGACGGAGCCCGCACCTGGCTCCTGAATCGCCCCTGTGCACGATCTCTTCTGGGCGAGATGCGTACCCGCTTCATCGCCAACTTCCAGGGTACTCGCGACCGGCCACCCGCCGTAAGCGTCATGCGCCGAATCAAGCAGCAGCCAGGGGAAACCCTGCAAAAGTACATCCAGCGCTTCAACAACGCGCGCCTCTAGGTCCCCAGGGTAACAGAGGAGGCCATCATCTCGCCTTCTCCGACGGGCGTCGCGACGTCAAGATGAAGGAGGAGCTGGCGATGCATGAAGATCATGCACCTCCTCGAGCTGTTCAACTTGGCGACCAAGTGCGCCAGTGGCTGAGGAGGGCGCCTCTCCCTCCTCGAGCTGCCCGCCACGGATCCCGAAGAGAAGAAGCCCAAGGCCAAGGACATAAGCGCAAGGGGCTGCCCGTACTGTGGCGAACCAGACACCAAGCGAGGCGTAGATCAGCCCGAGTCCTCCAAGGGCAGCCGGTCTGCGTGTACCACGACCTCCACACCCACAACACCAATGAATGCCAAGAACTCCGGCCAGACGTGAAGGAAGGGTTGGCAGACGCCCAGCGCAGCCGACTGGGCTACAGCCGAGGAGGAGGAAGCAATGCAGGACGCTGGCAAGACCGCGGCCCACGCCAAGGGTGGCGTGACCAACCTCGCGAGGATCACTGGCAAGACCCGCCTCGCGAGGGAGGCTGGAGGGATCAGCCTCGCGAGGATCGCATGAGGGGAACGAGGCCTCCCTCCGCTGCCGCCGCCGAGGAGAATTGAAGACCGTCATCGGGCAGGGGCTGGGGGCTTCGAAGCGCGTGCGATCGCCTGCATCCTGGGCAGAGCCCAAGCCCCAGCCTCTCAGCGCATCTTCAAGCAGTTCGCCCGTGAAGTGAATGCAGTCCTCCCCAAGCTCGAGGCCACGTGCCCTCTCAGGTGTCCGGCATGCGCCATCACGTTCAGCTCAGCGGATCAGCTCAAGTGCGCAGCCACAGTCGGAGTTCTCCCGATGCTTTGCTCCCCAATCATCAGCAATGTGCTGGTCACCAAGACCCTCATCGACGGCGGGGCAGGGCTCAACGTCCTGTCCGTGGAAACATTCAACAATCTTCAAGTGCCTTACAGTCAGCTTCAGCCAACCAAGCCCTTCTCCGGAGTCACCGACGGCTCCACAATCCCGATCGGGCAGGTCCGCCTTCCTGTCACCTTCAGGGCTCGCGACAACTACCACACCGAGCTCATCGACTTCGACGTCACCCACATTCGCCTGCCGTACAACGCCATCCTCGGGTACCTAGCGTTGGCCAAATTCATGGCCATAACCCACCATGGCTACAACGTCCTCAAGATGCCAGGAAGCGGCGGGGCCCTGTGAAGAGAGAGACGTAGTGTGCTCCCTGGAGCGAGCCTTTCAGGCCGCATCGCTGGAAGACCTGCACTACGCAGCAGGAGGCCTCCCGAGGCCGCACTCCAAGAAGAAGAAGACATCGACCGCCCGGCTCCTCAAGAGACAGTTCTCAGGGCCCGTGCCGGGCCAGGGGGAGCCTCCTTCCATCGCATAGGAAAGCGCGCCCGACGCCCTCCTCAGGCAGGGCTCGGGGGCTCTCCCCTGGAGGGCCGCCGACCTCGCCAAGGTCTCGAGGGAGGCGCTTGGGCACCACGTGGAGGCGTGTTTCGAAGCACGCTTCCATAGCAAGGTGAGCAAGGCAAGGAGGGCCGAACCCTCAAGGGTTCGTCAGCAAGGCCGTCCAGGAGCTACAGGAGTCAAGGGTCATGAGGGGCAGCCGTCGCCTACCTGCTGTGGCCCCCCATCCAGACGAGGATGGTGGGCTGCGCGTCTGCATCGACATACCAGGGCTCAACCGAGCCGCATCTCAAGAGCGCATCTGGCCCTCGCGAGTGGGACGTTGCGAAGGTCCGCCCCACAGCTACGTACGCATGCCTTATAGCCTGCCAAACGCGGCTGCTGCGCACCAGCGTCTCATGAGGACCATCCTAGAGGCTCAAGAGCTCAGGCACGCCGCAGCGCTGGCGGAGATGGAGATGGCCCGCGAGGAGCCGCTAACGCCTCCGGAGCCTCCCGAGGCCCCTAGGCCTGGGGGCTCGTGAGGATCGGCTCCCGCAGCCCACCGAGTCTGCTACACCAACACCCCTTCATCCCCAACATCACCAGGTGACATCTTTAAGTTTTATTTCCGGCTGGGAGCGCCTTGAGCCGCATTATTCCCGTGACGCGTGGGTCCATCTCGCGGCATGTATCCCTTTTTATTTCATGTCATTAGCTTATCCATTGGGGCGCCCTCGGGCTGCATCATCCCCAAGCCGCTTGGGCCACCCCAGTGCATGTATCCTTCCTACTTTTTCCTTAGGATTATGCTCTCGCTCCACCATGCTTGTTATTTGGTGCCTTTTCACGGTGGCGGAAGCTTGCATTAAAGGGGGGTGCACGAGCATCGCGACTGTGGCTCCTATCGGCTCTCCGCCCTCACCCTCTGGTCTTGTCCATGGCATCGCGACACAGCTTGCCGGCTGGTGAGACCAGCCCGAGAGCTGGGACCCGAGGACGAGAGTTTAGTCATCTAACCCAGCTTGCGTTAAAGGGGGTGCCCGAGCATCGCGACTGTGGCTCCTACCGGCTCTCCGGCCCTCACCCTCTGGTCTTGTCCATGGCATCGCGACCTGGCTTGCCACAATGGTGAGACCAGCCCGAGAGCCGGGACCCGAGGACGAGTTGCGTCATCTAACCTAGCTTAGCGCGTTAAAGGGGGTGCACGAGCATCGCGACTCAGTGGCTCCTACCGGCTCTGGCCCTCACCCTCTGGTCTTGTCCATGGCATCGCGACACGGCTTGCCCGGCTGACGGCCGAGACCAGCCCGAGAGCCGGGACCAAGACGAGAGCACCGCATCTGGTCAAATTTGCAGGAACACACTTGAAGATAAGGCCCAGAGCCAGCGCAACCCGCCTTGAGGTAGGGCCACGTGAGTCCTGCTGGCTCACGGGTGCCCCAACACACCTCGCGAGGCCTCGCGCCACTCCAAAGCAGCTAACAATGAGAACTAACGATCGCCACGGCGAGCTCTTGTTCCTTTTGTGGTGAACCTGCAGGGTCCCTCCAAGGAGCACAAAACGACCTCGCCACGCAATCTCTCGCCGGCCTAGGCGCGGACCTAGCGCTGCACCAGGAAGCATTGGCCTGACCCTTGAGATAAGTCACCCCTTCGGGCACACTAGTTATCGCAACACCATCCCCACACTCAATGCAACCCCGTGTTGGCAACGTCTCTCTCCTTTCTCACTGAATGATGGCTGCTTGAGCGCCAAGGGGGACCCCTGAGCATCGTGACTCAAAGGCTCTTACCGGAACTTGGGTCGCTCACCTCCTGGCCTTGACCACGGCATCGCGACCTGGCATACAAGCGACGACTGAAGCCGCCTTGGGACTGGGACCTGTCGGCGCAGAGCACCAAGCCCTCACGAGGTCTGAAAGGAAGAAACTGAGCTAGACCGGAATGAGCATCTCGCACCGCCTCACAATAAGGGTTATATTGACGAACGAAGCTACAAACATCTTACAAGCCCCCGCGGGGTACATTCTTGACTCCTCGCAGGAACAAAAGACGTGAATCCTAAGGAGTCCTACCTACAGGGACCACCGCGGCAGATGCCATCATCAACAGTGGGCCACCCGGTCCAGAGCCAACCCCATCCAGATCAGGGGCGGCGACGGCCTGACGAGCCTGCCTCGCCCGGGAGCTGGCGCAGCTCGGGGCTCAGAGGCTGTCGTCGCTCGTCTCCGGCGTCGTGAAGAGCTCGGCGGAGTCGCTGGATCCTCCGGCGCCTTCGTCGCCTGAGGAGATGCCAAGGGAGTGGTCGGTCGGCCTCTGTCTCGCCACAGCAGGACCCCGACCGCCTCTCCCGGGGCAGCACTCCAGCCGGCGGCCCTCCGCGTCGAAGACCTTGAAGGACACCACCGAAGCACCATCGTACCTGTGTGGATCGTGAGGGCACCCCTCGCCTGCAGACCGGGCGACCTCGCCCCAGCCTCGTGTCATGAAGACCTCGCCTGGGCAACTACCGCAACGCCCCCGCCTGGTCGCGAGGGTGCCGCAGCCGGGCGTCTTGCAGCCAGAGTCGAGGGCTCCCTCACTGGACGACGGAGGCGAAGAAAGAAGGAAGACGAATCCAAGACTTGGGAGGCGCGGCGACGCGAAGCACGAACTCCCGGCAGGAGCCCTCGGCGTGAACTCCAGGGGGAAGACGCACACCTTCGTGACCCGCCGGCGTCGTCGGCGGCGCCGCTCGTGGCGCCCGGCCTCGCCT
Source organism: Aegilops bicornis (assembly GCA_021605145.1). Lineage (NCBI taxonomy): Eukaryota > Viridiplantae > Streptophyta > Magnoliopsida > Poales > Poaceae > Aegilops > Aegilops bicornis. The sequence continues at coordinate 192,128,932 of CM038673.1, read as the reverse complement.
CCTTCAGGGCCACCAATTCGCGCGTACAAGGGAAGAGGAAACCCTGGTGGTGGCCGCACGCACCAAGGCATGGGCACCTCCTGGCGAGCGCTCCTGCCCTGACACCAGAGAGCAAGCCGCTTCTTTGGGGGGAGCGGATCAGGATCCTCTTGAGGAGCCTTTCCCTTCTCTTCCTTGGAGAACCGGCGGATCGGAGCCATGGCAACCAGACGAGACGAGGAAGAAGCAGAAGGATAGACTGGAAGGGCGCACGCCGTTCCGTACTTATAGCCGGCGAAGGCCAACCGTCGGCCTCCACGATCACCAGTAATCATGCCCAACTATGCATGCAGGTACTTGTCGAGTCCGGGCGGTTACTGAGGCATCGTGGGGAAGCAGTGCACACGCGTCCAATCAACCGCCACGCGGCGCTCAAGGCCACAGGCTGTTAGGGCCCGCGACGCCAGACTTGCCCTTCGCCTCTGCTTTCGGCCAAGTTCGGGCGCGCCGTGGGCCCGGGGGCTACTGTCGGCGTTCTGGGAACGGGGGTCCCCAGACTTGCCTGCCTGCGGCCTGCGTCAAAGGAGGCCCAGGACAGCCCATCTGCATCAATGCAAGCTCAAGACCCTCGCGAGGGGCCAAGCCTCGCGGGGCGGACGACAAGGAGCTTCTCGTGCACGGCCTCGTCGGTGGCTCATGAGGAGGCGGAGAGTTCAAGGCAGGTACCTCGCGAGGTGCCCATGACGCAAGCCATGATTTACCAAGGGCGCCGGTCTGGCGCCAGCCAGCAGCGTCCTCCTTTCCTCTTTGGTGCAAAGGGAGCAAGCGCAGGCGAGAGTATCAAGCAAAGGCATCCGTTTCGGTGCAACAAGACCAAGACCAGCCCCAACGGCTGGAAGGGAGTCATTGTGGAGCCCAAGCAAGCGTCATCACCGGAGCCTTTGGCAGGCGAGGACCAACTTTAGTCAGGATAAGTGTACCCGTTGTTCCCCTTCAAAATGGCCTATTGTTGGCGCCCTTCCCGCTCAATATTTTGGGAAGAGGCCCAGGGCCTTCGCCTATAAATAGGAGTAGCCACACTCAGAGAGGGGGATCGAGATCTGGTATTTGGAATCCAGAGAGAGAGATAGAGACCCGATCCTCAAGCTAGAGCGACGGAACACCACCTAGAAGTTCATCACACCCACCAAGAACAGACCCTCGCGAGGCTGTTCTTCCTCAGACTGTTCCTCATCACCCAAGAGGCAATCCACCACACCACAAACTAGAGTAGGGTATTACACCACAACGGTGGCCCGAACTAGTATAAATCTCGTGTCTCTTGTGCTGTTCTATTTAGTAGTTTAGGTCCCTGCGATTCGGTGAAGTGCGAGACGGTGGAGGGTTGGATCTCCGCTCGCACCCCAGTGTTCGAACCTCAAGGGTCTGCCGGAACCCGAAATCCGACAGAAATACATGACCCAGCCGTCCGGAGCCTCGCTCCCTGGGGAGGTGGACCGGTCTTCTCCTTCCTCAAGTGTCGGGGCATCCATCCATTCTGCCACAAAGTCAGCGAGCGCAGCCCCCTTGATGACCCTGGTAGTGCTGAACTCCAACTGGAAGGCTTGCAGCTCGATATTCCACTCAGCGACCCTTCCAGCTGAATTAGGGCTCCTGAGCACCCTCTACAATTGGTAGGCTGAGACGACCTTGATCAGGTGCCCCTGGTAGTAGTGTTGCAGCTTGCGCGAGGCCACCAAGAGTGCGAGCAGGAGCTTCTGAGGCATGGGGTAGCGTGCCCTCACGCCTCAAGACGGGTAATCGAAGTACACTGTGTGTTCGACGAGGGCTGGCGCACTGTCGGGGCTCGGGTCCTGTGGAGATTGGGGCATCTCCTGAGGTGGAGGGGTTCCTGATACTTGACTGTCCTCACGAGCTTCTGCGATGTTGTCCTTCCGAGCTAGGTCTTCCCCCGCTGATGCTTTTGCTATGCCTTCTTGACCCTGCGCCACTTCAGCTCCGGCTTGGTGCGGCGCGCCCTTGGCTTGGCGCTCCTCCCTTACCGCCACCAGCGCCGCGTTGGCGGAGTACGGGGTGGCGGCAAGGTAGAGTACCAGAGGCTCGAGAGGTCGTGGTGCCACCGTCACCGGGGGGCTAGTAAGGTATTTCTTGAGGTCTTGGAAGGCCTGATCGGCCTCCGGGGTCCACTCGAACGGGCCCTTCTTCTTCATGAGCTTGGAAGAAGGATAAGGCGCGCTCTCCCAGCTTGGAGATGAAATGCCCTAATGCGGTCACCCGCCCTGCTAGCTTTTGCATCTCTTTGAGGGTCTGTGGAGGGCTCATGTCCTCGATGGCCTTGATCTTCTCCGGGTTCGCCTCGATCCCTCTGTGGGACACGAGGAATCCCAGCAGCTTGCTGGAGGGGACACCAAACATGCACTTCTCCGGGTTAAGCCTCAAGTTCACCTGGCGCGGGCTCTCGAAAGTTTCCTCCAAGTCTTGAATCAATGTCCTCGCCTCGCGAGACTGTACCACTATGTCGTCGACGTAGGCCTCTGTGTTCCTCCCGAGCTGTCGCCCCAGGGCGATGTGCATCAACCACTGGAAGGTGGCACCCGTGTTGCGCAGCCCGAAGGGCATGCAGGTGTAGCAGTACACCCCACATGGTGTTAAGAAAGCTGTCTTCTCCACATATTCCACCGCCATCTTGATCTCATGATACCCTGAGAACGCATCCAGGAAGCACAGCAAGTCGCACTCGGCGGTGGAGTCGACAATCTGGTCAATGCGCGGGAGCAGGAACGGATCTTGGGGGCGGGCTTTGTTAAGGTTGGTGAAGTCAACGCACATCCGCTCCTTCCCGCCTTTCTTTGGCACTACGACGGGGTTTGCCAGCCATTCGGGATATCGAACTTCCCGGATGGCACCCGCCCTCCGGCTTGCGTGTCTCTTGGACGATGAAGGCTCGCTTCTCGGTGGACCGCCGTCGGCTCATTGCTTCACGGGGCGTATGTTGGGGCATACCCTTAGATGATGTTGGATCACCTCTCTCGGGACCCCTACCGGCTGATTGGGCTCCCATGCAAATATCTCCTTGTTCGCGCGCAAGAACCTCACCAAGGCTTCTTCTTGTCCCGGGTCAAGGCCAGCTCCTATGGTGAAGGTGGCTCCTGAAGATCCGTCCTTGTTGACCGGCACCTGCTTGGTTTCCGCCTTGTCTTGGGTGAACAGCAGCTTCTTCTTGGTACGCGTAGCCTCCTTGGCCCTGGGGATACCGCCGCCGGCGGGCTGTGCTGTTGCCGCGGTCTTGAAGGCGAGCCTGAGCACCGTCACAACCTCCTTAGTGTCCCCCTTGAGGGTGAGGACGCCCTTGTTTCCCGAGGATGGCGTTGTATGGGAGACCGATACGGGCGATGTCGAAGTCCACCAGCTCGGTGCGGTAGTTGTCATGTGTGCCGAAGGTGACAGGGAGGCTGTCGTGGAATTAACACGTCAGATGTCCTTAGTGTCAGGACTTAGTCGCGAGGCCAACGCATCTATGTGGTAGCTTGAGAGGGATTGAGCGGAATCGAGAGAGGCAACACAGACAAGGGTTTAGACAACGGGCCCCGGAAACATCATCCGGTAAAAACCCTACATGTTGTTTGAGGCTAGGTCTCATTATCATCATGAGGGAGTCGCCATAAACCGGCTCTCCTCTTTGTGTCTAGCCCTAAGTTTGTTTCTTCTTGCTTGTAACTTGTCCCTCTTTGGGGAGCTCTGCCCCTCCTTATATATGTTGAAGGGGCGGGTTACATGTGGAGTCCTATTAGGATTAGGACTAGCCTATCTCTAATACAAACCGGATACAAGTCCATGTCTTAACTCCTTGTAAGACAAATATTCCTTATGCCTTTCCTCTTAAACCGACCCACCATAGTATGAACCGGCCTTCATGAACCGCCCGTTGGGCCACCAGGTCTTGTCGCTCCTCGCACGCGCGTGCCGGATTACCAATGAGTCATGTACCGCCAGGTCCAAACGGGTCGCCGATGAACCGCCAAGTGTGAGCGGGGTCTCAAATAAACCACCAAGTCCGGCCGGGTTATACTTCCGGCCGGTTTACGCCGCGAGGTATATCCCCGACATAGCCCCCAGTTTAATTGGATTTATCCATGTTAAACTGATCATGTGAAATAAACACAAGAACAAACTTGACAGATTATTCTCCGGGTTAAGAATTCTTGTAAACCGGCATCTGATCATACTTAAATCCTTGTCATTTCCTCCTTCTAGAAAATCCGAGTCAATAGACCAGCTTCATAATCAATTTGCTTGCAGAAAAAATATTGTAAATAAAGAATCCATTTGAATTGTCCTTCAATGCTCTGATTTGACAAAAATATTAGTCTCTGAAATATTCAACTGATATCCAGCCGGCTTGAGGATGTAAAACTTGCCGGTTTATGATTACCACCATTGTCGGGTTATAAAAACTGATAATTCCGGGTCATGATTATTTCCAACGCCGCTTCATGATTGTTGCCAATGTCGGTTCATGATTATTGATGACGCCGAGTTGCAGACACGGGATCGTAATGATTGGTGACGCCGGGTCAATCCGGTTTGCTCAAAACAGAGAATTTGAAAATAGTTCTTCAATAATAATATAATACCTGTAGCCCCCAAGTCTTGAGCAGAACAAAGTGATGGCTTAAGACTTGCTTCAATATAAATACTACCACTTGGAAGAAATCCATGTTGTTCATCCCACCACTTAGTAAAACTGAATACTCCATACTATGTAGCCCCCAAGTGTCGGGTTGTCATGCTTGCAAAGCAACACAGGACTTGTAATTGTCTTACACTCATAAAAACTTCAACCAATGTAGCCCCCAAGGGCCGGGTCATTATGCAATAATGAGCAGGGACTTTGTAGGTATAATCATGTAGATTTGAGCAATGATGTGTAGCCCCCATCATGGGACTTGAATCCACGTCCACAAGGTTAAGAGCCTTGTGCTTTTACCAACTGAGCAGTGGACCCTTCAATATAATGAATAAAAAGCTTTGTACCTTCAACTGACAGGGAGCAATTGGTAGCCCCCAAGGGCCGACTCATTATAATGTGATGAGTCGGGTCTTCAATAATATGAGCAAAAATTACTTTGCATTAGCCCCCAAGTGTCATGGTGCATGCTTGCAGCGACATGAGACTTGCACATTTGATGTAATCTCAATTTAAATAATGTAACCCCCAAGTGCCGGGTCGTAAGCCTGCAGCGACTCGGGACTATTCCTTCAATTGTAGAATAAATCATATCCATTAATAATATGATAACCACTGCGCTAAAAGCGACTTTGAAAACCTCAATTATAATATTGGTTAGTGATAACCATAATAAAAATCCAGCCGTGTTGGCTATTAAAGATAACATAATCTGGTATGAAAAACCTTATTCATTCAATATCATAATGAAAATTCAGCCAAGTTTGGCTATTTGAATAATATAACCCAATGATTTATAAGCGCATGATTCCAATGGGGCAATCCAAATAGGTATTGGCGACTTATAGTCCAAAGCCAGGCCGGGTTAACAAACACCGGATAATTTCTCATCATATACTGGCGACTTATCATCTTAAAGCCAGGCCGGTTTAATAAACACCGGATAATTTATCATCATGCTTTATTCAACCTGTCTGCATACAACAAGTTTAAAGTGTCTCGGCGGTTTATCATGGACGGGTCATAATGCCCAACATATAACCCAGGTTTATAACCAAGGCCACACTTAAGAATAATCAATGAAATATATCATACCTGTGACATTGAATCACATCATTGGTTTACCAACTTTTTGTAGTAAGGGTGATAACCCCAATCTTGAGTAATGATCACTCCTTTCATACTGTGTCGGTTTATGATAAAACTGTACCGGGTTGTGATAAACACCGGTTTAACCATATATAATAATGGCGACTCATAGTCAAACCAGACCGGGCGGATAGTCTCCGGATTATGATTTGATCATGTACTGAAAATTTGTAATTGAAAGTCAAGTCGGGTTAATGAAACACCGGTTTACTCCATAATAAGATGGCAACATAAAATCAAACCGGGCAGATAGTCTCCGGATTAGGATTTGACCGTGTTCCGCCAATTTGTAATTGACAGCTTGAAACGGATTAACAATGTTGGTTTAAAAGCGCAACAAAAATCAAATAACAGTTATGAAAAAATATGGAAGCAAACGCAATGATAAAACCGTTTGCAAAAGAGGCTTCTTGAGCCGATCGGATGGTGTTACCATGGTGGGACACGAACAAGCTCCCAATAAGGTGTAGCTATGGTTCAAGTCAGCCTGGTCCCCAAGCGAAACCGTGGCATTATGCCCGATCAAGTGGCGTGGCAATGGTTCGGGTTCGACCAAGCCCCAAGTGACTCTATGGCCTTAGGCCGATCAAGAGGCGTGGATCGGTTCAGACTTGACCATGTCCCCAAGTGATCTGGTGGCTTTCGCCTATCAAAAGGTGTTGCATTGGTTCGGACATGACCAAGCCCCCAAGTGATGTTGTGGCACTAGGCCGATCAAGAGGCGTGGCTATGGTTCGGATACGACCAAGCCCCCAAGTGATCAATAATATGATAAGCCAATAAGGCATGATACCCATGTTTGGACCGCGCATCATGGCAGGAGGTCCTCTTTGGCACCCTTTAACTTTTGCAAGAGATAATGCCTTCTTGAACCGTAATTTTGAACCTGATATTGAGAGCTTCAAAGCTTTGTGGGAGACATCTTTCCCTTGAACCGGATTGTAAACAGGAATCTTCATTTTCAGCCGGAAATTTTCTGATGGCCTTTCAACTCGAACTTGCGAGAAGTTAATTCCTTTTTGAACCGGACATTTTTAAACCGGATTTGAGCGCTTGAGAGCTTTGTGGGAGAATATATTTCCCTTGAACCGGATTGTAAACCGGATATTCGAGAGCTTCAGTGAGACTGACTTCCCTTGAGCCGGATTTTAAACCGGAATATTTTCTGATGATCCGGAACTTCTTCATTGAGCCGGGATTTTGTAACTGTCATATACTTACTAAGCCGGAAATTTTCTGACGGCCTTCAAATAACAGTAGCCTCCGGGACCGGGTTATCTTTCCCTCCATCGTCCTGGGGTTCTTAAATTTGCTGAAACTGGCAAGATTTGCTTAGTCATGTCATCGTAGCCCCCGAGTCTCAAGATGACTCAAGGAGTTGTCTTGAGATTCTCCGTACTTTGACCATAGCAGACGGTATATATCATTGGTGTTAATAACACGATGTAAATCCACAGAAGGCTGAGGTGACTGCGGCGGGTTATAAATGATCCCATATGAGCCGTGTCAGCAACTCGGCAAATGGTTCCTTCCAACTGGCTGTTTGAAGTTGACCAAACTGTAGTGACAGCGATTGGTGCGCATGTCCATTGAACCATCCAGTATGAGACAATGGTGATGATAACTTGCCTCCAATTTGCTGGAAGAAAACCGGGCTTACCCAAGCAGTGACTGGCTTTTTCCTCAATAAAATAGCTCATGCAAACAGATGCAGCCCGATGTGTTGATGTAGACCAGGCCTCGGGGGCGGCGATCTGCGCACGTCCATTGACAACTAGCAGACGCGATCCCAGCAAGCTGATGTGAACCAGACCGCAAGGGCAGCAGCTTGTGTGCGTCCATTCATCATGTGATATATCCCGGATTATCCCCGCGTGGAGTATTATCAATCCGTGCTCCATATCCGTGGTATAAACCATATTTATAATGAATAATGGTCCTGTATATAAAAATATACAAATCAAAGTAATTGTTTTTAAACAATTTAATACGCGCTGATAAGATACAGAGAAAGGATAGCACCTGGCATTTTCATTGGATGGATATACAACTAAATGTATGATGTAACCCTTGCACCGCTGCTCCTTTTCCCTTTGACTTCTCCAATCTCCAGCAAGAAGAATTTTCTTTTGCTATCGCAACTCCACAGCGGAAAAGGCCAGCAGGGCGTGAGACCATCAGGTAGCCGGCTCAAGCGGCTCAGATGGCAGCAGAGGCGGGGGTGGCCCAGAGCGGAGGTGAACCGGCCGTGGACATGGAGCAGGGCGGTTCACCACGTGCGGCGGCGCTCGATGCATTGAAACCCGGAGACACAGGGCGGCTCTCCAGCAGTGGCTCGATGCGGGGCGGTTTGGTGCGGCTCAACGCCTACTCCGGCAGTGAAGCGGAGGAGACCCAGCTGCAGCTTAGGATTTAGGTGGGTCGACACCGTGGCGGCCGAATGCGTGGCGGCGTGGAGCGGCGGGTTGAGGTGAGTGCGGTGGCCGGCTTCAAAATGAGCGGTGGCTCTAGGCGACTTGTGCTGGCGGACCGACCCATAGGCAGCCGGGCGAATCCGTGGTGACCCGGCAGTGGCTCGAGCAGAGTTGAACCGGCGACGGCGATTTGTTGTGGCGGCGGCTTTGAGCAGCTCCGTGGCTCAACACGGCACAATACATGATGAAGCGGCGCTTAGTGTGCTCCAATCTGATGGCGGTTTAGAAGCGGCGCGGGCACTTTCGGCAATGGAGGCGAGGACCGTGGCTATGGCGGTCAGCTCATATCTTTGAACCATGGTGGGAAGTGACCTGGCCCGCTGGTAAACGATGAACGAGCAAGGCGTATTGACCGGCTCACGGGCGGACACCGCGGCGGTTCAGCGATCAAGCGACGCCGCAACACGAGAGCAGCAGGTGGCGTTCGTCAGCGCGAAGGATAGCGACCATGGTGGCGGTGACTTGAGACGAGGCCGGGCTTGGCTCAGTGTTGACCCGTCAGTGGCGGCGGAGTGGAGCGGCTTGGCGTGTGTGAGCTGCAGCAGAAAGATGCCGGCGAGGTACAACGGCGACTCAAGGCGCGGCGATGAGGCTAAGGCCACTTCACCGGTCACTTTGAACGGCTTGGCGCAGCTACGAAAACGGCCCCGAGGCCTGCTCGGTAGGGGCCTGGCAGCGGCTCTTGGCGGAAAACGGAGGCCGGCGGTTTAGAGACGGACTCGGCGGGAAGCGGCGACCGAGGTGAAGCGGCGCAGCAGCAGGCGGCGGAAGTGACGGGGACGGGGCTTGAAGCGCTGGAGTTTGGCGACAGTATGGACAACACGGAGCAGCGCGATGCGTGCGCTTGTAACGGCCCAGGTGCAGCGGATCATCCCCGGCCAGAAGAGGTGTGACAGCTCGGGTGGTCCAAAGCGGCAGCTTGGCGTGCCGGCGGGTTCGCGGAAGAATCAGCAAGGCAGGTTAAAAACGGCAGCCGGTGCCGCCGCTTGACGGCGATGTAATTTGAGACTTGAAGCGGGAGTAGCAGCCCATGTGAACGAACGTTTCTTAATGCTGGCTTCCTTGTGTGTTTTTCAACCCCGTTTTGTCAGTCGAGTTATGTCCTTCCAAAACTGCTGCATGCTAGTGCTAGTACTAGTACTGGTTCTCGGTAGTGAAATAAAAATTGGACTTTGCTTCACGTGGAGAGTAGCAAGGCTTCAGTGGAATCGGTCTTCTCAAGCACAACCTGACAGCTCAATGAATTGGATGTGTGTGTTGCATGAAACCAAGAAAAATACGTGTCGGGCCGGGCCGACTCCTTCAATTAGAAGTAGTGGAAAATTTTGTCGGTCTTCGCGATTTTCACGGCGGTGGCCGTACGGTTGCAGGTGGATGATAGCAACAACAGCCTAGAGTCCATGGCGGAAACTGATTCCCTGGGCAACTCAGAATAGACGCAGCGACTCGCGGCTCCAACACGGATTCGAGGGTGAAGACAAAGCTAGTCACGGAGGCAGCGCTCGAGTCCTTGGTCGAGGCGGCAAACAACAAAGCCTCGAGTCCATGGAATTGACCCGGCGAAGAAGAGGCAACTTGCTCGTGGTGTGGCGATTTAAGGTGAAACGCGATGAGTACGCCCACGAGGCGGGTGTCGGCGGCGGCTTGGAACAAATTGGCCTTTGTTCATGTTGATGATTTGCACGGATTTCGGTGAACCAACACTGAACCGAACCAATCTTTCAGGATTTTCTCTGATAATCTTGCCAACCAACCGGATGAACTCCACTAATAAATAATTTCTGATTTTGATCAAAATTGATATAGATCCTTTCAAAACTGACTTTTCTTCATCCGGAAATTTGCGAACTTCTCCAATCCCTGGAAGAGATCCCTCCAAGAACTCAACACCACCATGCGTTACCCACGGTGGCGCCAAGCTGTCGTGGAATTAACACGCCGAGATGTCCTTAGTGTCGAGGACTTAGTCGCGAGGCCAACGCATCTATGTGGTAGCTTGAGAGGGTTGGCCGGAATCGAGAGAGGCAACACATGGACATAAGGGTTTAGACAGCTTCGGGCCCGGGGAAACATCATCCGTAAAAACCCTACATGTTGTTTGAGGCTAGGTCTCATTATCATCACGAGGGAGTCGGCGTAACCGGCTCTCCTCTTTGTGTCTAGCCCTAAGATTGTTTCTTCTTGCTTGTAGCTTGTCCCTCTTTAGAGCCCTGCCCCTCCTTATATATGTTGAAGGGCGGGTTACATGTGGAGTCCTATTAGGATTAGGACTAGTCTATCTCTAATACAAACCGGATACAAGTCCAGGTCTTAACTCCTTGTAAGACAAATATTCCTTATGCCTTTCCTCTTAAACCTACCCACCATATTATGAACCGGCCTTCATGAGCCGCCCGTTGGGCCACCAGGTCTTGTCGCTCCTCGCACGCGCCTGCCGGATTACCAATGAGTCCTGAACCGCCACGTCCAAACGGGTCACCGATAAACCGCCAAGTGTCAGCGGGGTCTCAAATAAACCACCAAGTCCGGCCGGGTTATACTTCCGGCCGGTTTACGCCGCGAGGTATATCCCCGACAGAGGCGGATCTGCCCCAGAGAGTGGACAGCTCCACCACCCACTCCCGAAAAGGGCTTGCTGAGGTTGAGCCGCTCGAGCGGTACGTGAAGAAGGCTGAAGGCTTCTACGGAGAGCAAGTTGAGGCCGGCACCGCCATCGATGAGGGTCTTGGTGATGGCCACGTTGCATATGGTGGGCGTGCAGAGCATTGGGAGCATGCCGGAGCCGGCGGTGGAGTCGGGGTGGTCTTCTAAGCCGAAGGTGAGGTCGGCCTCTAGCGCAGCCCAACCTGGCGGAGCCCCCGAGCGCTTGGAGGCGGCCCCGATCTGGCGGAGGAACGGTTTGATGTGGCGATCTGAAGGCGGTGCTTGAGAGCCGCCCAGCAGGGCTGCGACCGCATGGTGCGCTGGCACCGCGTAGCGAGCGGTGAAGAGGTCACGGAGTTCCCCCAGGAGGCCACCGTGGATCCCGGCAGGTTGAGCAGCCAGGCGCATGGCTCGCCGGCAAGGATCATGGGGAACCAGTTGGCCATGATCTTGTCGTTGCCTCCGGCTTCGAGGAACGGCGTCGGGTCTGCCGCGCCATCGTCACGCGGCGGCATCTTTGGCTTGAACTTGGTCGACCACCGCACTCGCCGTAGGGCGGGGGCCAGGGCTCGGTACCCAGATGCCCCGCTGCCAACGTCAGCCGCAGAGGTGTATGGCGGGGCACCCGCCATGGGAGCAAAGTGTGGCGGCGCGGGGCGCAGGTTGGTGCAGAGGAGCTCCGGTGCATCCCTACCTGGCACGCCAAATGTCGGATGTGGGGTTCCGGCAAACCCTTAAGGTTCAAACACTGGGGTGTGCGCGAAGTCTTCCCTCCTACCGATCTACGCCGTAGCTCGCTAAGATCTCGCGGTCGAACTCGACGAACTCGCAACACAGAGAGACACGAGAATTATACTGGTTCGGGCCACTGTTGTGGTGTAATACCCTACTCCAGTGTGGTGGTGGTGGATTGCCTCGAGGGCTGATGATGAACAGTACAAGGGAAGAACAGCCTCCTGAGGTTGAGGTGTTCTTGTGCTTGGTGTCTTAGCGGGTGAGAGCTGGTGAATTGCTCGATGCACCTACTGTGGTGGCTAGCTCTACTTATATAGGCCCTGGTCCTCTTCCCAAATATTGAACGGGAAGGGAGCCAACAACAGCGGGCCTATTTGAATGGGGACAGCTAGTACAAGCTATCCTGACAAAAGTGGTCTTCGCCTGCGAAACGCTCTGGTGGTGACGCCATCTTGGGCTCCACAATGACCTCCGTCTTGTCATCCTCCTGGTCTTGGTTTCGTTGCACCAATATAGCAACCTTTGCCTGATGCCTTGGTACTCCTCGCCTGCGCTGGCCTCCTTAGCACCAAAGAGGAAACAAGGATGTTGCGCGCGCTGGCGCCCGCCTGGCGCCTGTCTGGTGTCGTTCGTCATGGCTCACGTCACGAGAGCCTCGTGAGGTTTGCCCTGCCTTGATATCTCCGCTCCTGTCAGCCTGCCTGGCTAGGCCACTCCTGAGGAGGTCATGCGTCGTTCGCCTCGCGAGGCTTGGACCCTCGCGAGGGTCGTTGATGCCTTGTTGATGAAGATGGGACGTACGGCCTGCTGGCTTAGCCACGCCATGGGCCGCAGGCAGGCTGGTCTGGGGACCGCCGTTCCCGGAACGCCGACAGCAGCCTCCAGCACTCCCACGTCGCTGGGGCACTTAATGTTCGTAACTACGGTCACTACAAGTATGAGTAGTCATAACTACATCAGCTACAGGTAACGGTAGCTATGACTCTACTTTAAGAATGACTTAAGATCCCTCGACCATTGCAGCTCCCACGTCGTCCCTTCACCTCTCTTGTTCGAGTGATGGTGGTCGAGCCGACTGGAGAGTGGTGGTCCGAGTGCCATCGAGGTGTCTGAGTGGACCTCCTGATACTCGTATTCGAACGCTCGCATGGTCCTGAGACCCACCAATGATGGTGTGGGGCCCCAGGTGGGCCCTAGATGACAGGTCCTTGACCCTACCTATAGTAGGTGACCTCATCATCCACCACTAGCTAAGCTCAAAATTGTATAAGATTTAAAATTGGGAAAAACTCTCTAGGTTGCTTGCAGTCTATTCACCATCCCTCCTCTAGACATATTAAACGATCCTACGTGTATGCCATGATCGAGAATCCTACCAACGCATTCAAGATGTGGCTGGTGGATGCCCTCTGCCTATCCGATGGCTCCCGTGCTAGGTGGATCCGACATTAGCTCCTCAAATAAGCTCGTCTTGCTAGCCCTGATCAAGTGGATCCGGGAGCTTCTGCCTTGTGTTCTCCTCGCTGTCGAGATGGTTGAAAGGAGGGTCGATGGCGTTAAATTTAGCATTGGTGTTACTAGACTCGATGTACCAAGGGACAAGGAAGCTGGCTATGGTCATTTTCGTCTTCTAAGAAGCACAACAATGACCTAGGTTTTGGAGCTATTATTCCTCTAACCTCTTAGGTTGGTCCCTCGGTTGTCTCTAATATGCATCTATAAGAGACAGGGTTAATCCTTCTATGCGTGATGGCTCCCGCTGTAGGTGTCTCTCAGCAGCATGGAGCAGAGGGGTCTCGGCGGTGGACACGTGGTGATGGACGAACACATAGTGATGGCGTTGTCTGGCGTCGTGGTGGCGTCGACGGCAGACCCGGCAAGGTCGATGCGTTAGTACCTGCTCTGAAGATGGATCGGTGGAAGACGGCGATGGCAACCTCTGAGAGTGCGTCGGACCGGTGTGTACCCCACACCCAGTATGAGGCTTTGTTGGGGCCTCTGGTTTTAGATGTTAGGCTTTGGTGCGAGGTCTGTTTGGTATTCAGCTCGGACAATTGGCACCCCTTCATCAAGTGGTTATGAGTAGTGACAGATGTTCTCAAGATGGTGGCTTCAGACTTGGTTGTGTTCCATTTCAAAAAAAATGCCGCTCCCCTCCCCTCCCCGCGCCACCCCTAGCGGGCGTCTCGAGGGGCGAATCCCCTTCGGCCGGCGTTACCCCTCTCCCTCTCCTTCCAATCACCGCCGCACGAGGTTGCCGCCGGGCAAGGCTCGGGGCGCGGCCGGGGACTGCGGTGGCGGGGCCTGTGCTCCTCCGAATTCTCTTCGGAGAGCCAAGGATCTGGGCGGCGGCCCTTGGTGAAGGCCCCTGTCTCCTGCGGCATGCAGTGGGGTTGGCGTGGTGCCGACGATCTGGTCGGGTGGCCGAGGGATCTCGGCTGGGCTGGGGCCTTGTGTGGCTGCCCTGGCGGCTGGCGGTGCCAGATCTGGCTGCTGGCCATCTTCCCTGCTCAATGTGTTTCTCCTGCGATGGTCCCTGGTCGTGCCGGCTAGCCTGTCTCTGGGATGCGGGCGACTCTGGTGGTCAGGATCCGGATTGGGGGAAACCCCTGGTCGGCTCCGGCCGGCCGCGACGACAACGACGCCCGTGGGCGTCGATTTCTTCATGGAGACGTCTGTCAAGGTCTGCCCTTCCACTCCCCATCATCTAGCTTCTCGGGTGAAAACCTAACTCCAGTTGGCAGCGGCGGCGTCTTTGGCGCTGCGACCTTCTTGAAGGCGTCACCTTGAGGGCTGGGTGGTGGCGGGTGCTGTTTGGGGTTGGTGACAGCATCCGATGGCGTACCCTCTTTCATCCAAGCCTCCGCTTTTCCACCGACCCGTTCTGACCTTGGGAGGTGTAGCTTGCTCTGCTTTGGATGAGCCTCGTCGGCATAGTTTGGTGCTCTGAACTGCTCTTGAGGTTTGCCGGCGACGTCCATTCATGTACAGGGGAATTTTCCATTCTTCGACGGCGCGGCGCCTTACGATCCAAGTGAGGAGGTTGTGGCCTCCTTCGAAGAATGGAATTTGGATGGATGTGTCGTGCCGAGGCCCTTAGTGTCTGGTGCCGGCAGACCATGTAGGTGCATCTTCACTCCTCTTCAGAGCCGGCATTGCTTCCGCCCAGGTGTAGTCGTCCTGGAGGACCTCAACCTCTTCGGACGTGTTCTCCATTGTATATCCTTCCCGCATGAAGTGTTTCAGGCTCAGTAAGCTGCTTTCCAGCGCCTCTGTATCTTGCTGCTTTTTGTTCTTGTTCTTTGATGTACTCTGCAGCTGTATCTCGACCAGTTGATTGCTTTGTTAATTCAAAGTTGGACTAGTCTAGCGCCCTTCTTGGGCTCGGCTGCATCTTTTCTCTAAAAGAATGGTGGATTCAGACTTACTGACGTATTACTTTGTATGGTCTTTTTGAATAATTAATAAACCGGCTGCATGCATTGCCAGATGTAGAGGTCGGGGGTCATTGGCGATGACATGTACCTAGGGTAGGGTCATAGGCCTGACCTGGACAGCCTACCCAAGGACACTGCCCTAGAGTCAAAGACATTCAAAGCACAAGAAGAGAAAACGACTGAGTTCATCGAGGAGTGCAATCCACTCGACCTTCAACCCCACTCGGATATCCCAATTCCATTCGACGAGGATAAAGTCACTCGACTGAACAAGAAACCACTCGGAGTATAGAAGACCTAACGTCACTCAGGATGACAACGGTCGGACATTCATTCTGTAGTGTTAACACTACAAAAAATACACTTCCGTGATGATACGTGTTTGTCACAGTAGGTCGCGTTTTTTGTCATGCATGTACATCCATGACAAATTTATGACAGAATCAAGATAGTCATACATGTGCTGTCATAGAAATGTTCCATGACATTACCAAAATTATCATCATGGAAGTGTCCACTTCCATGACGATAAATCGCGCGTCACAGAAGTGCTTTCGTCAAGGGTGACCGACACGTGCCATCCACCATAACGGAACACCGTTAAGCTATCAGGTCGGGTTTTGGATCCGATAACCCGTTAACATCCCCGACCAATGGGGATTTTCCACGTCTAAAATCATCATTGGCTGGAGGAGACACGTGTCAGGTCCGCGTTGGCACAGGTGTCACTCATCCAATGGGCGAGACGCGCCTATAATATGTTAACACGTCGACCGGCCCATCAAGTTTTAATGGGCCGGCCCAACTAAAGGCCCACAAGATTTTGCGGACCATAATGGGCCGGCCCAGCTAATGGCCCACGAGATTTTGCGGACCATAATGGGCTGGCCCAGCTAAAGGCCCACAAGATTTTGCGGGCCATAATGGGTCGGCCCAGGTAAAGGCCCACAAGATTTTTGTGTGCCATAATGGGCCAGCCCAGGTAAAGGCCCACAAGATTCTTGCGGATCATAATGGGTCGGCCCAGCTAAAGGCCCACGATATTTCGCCGACATTAATGGGCTGGCCCAGCTATAGGCCCACAAGATTTTGAGGACCCTAGTAGGCCGGACCATTAACTGGCTGCCATGTTTTGGGCCAAATGTCGGCCCATATTTGATCCGGTCCATTAATGGCATGCCACGCTCCGGGCCTAATAGTGGCCCATATGAGACCCGGCCCATTAAAAGCCTACCACGTTCTGGGCCAAATTACGGCCCAGATCAAGTCCGGCCCTTTAAGAGGCTTTGGGCTCAATTATGGACCATATCAGATTCGGCCCGTCAACTGGACACTATGCTTTTGGGCCCACTTGCTAAAGGCCCACTTAGTAATTCGGCCTGATATTTGTTTTGGCCTGTTAAGGGCCCGTTTAACATTTCAGCCCTATATTAATCTCGGCCTGTTAAAATCTCGTCATATAGTTGGGCCTAACTACGACCCGGTTTGCATCCGGCCGCTTTCATGACCGATATCTGATTGGGCCAAACAAGGACCGAGACAATTTTGGCCTGTTAAAAGCCCGTGATTTGATTCGCACAATCATGGGTCGGGGTTCATTTCGGGCTGCTGCCGGCCCGTGAGCTGTTCGGCATGTTTCAGGCCCAACCTACATCGTGATTGCATGATGGCTCGATTATGTACCGTAATTTTACGGTTTGGCCGGTTTACTACGAAGACAGGATATATATACAGTAAAACAACTGCATCATCGTGAATAAGAAAAAACCTAGACTATCAAAGATCGCCACCAGTGCAAATAAACACGCCGACAAAATAATATACAAAACCGGCAGCACTTCAAAAGATTTCAAGAAAGGTTAGCCCTCATTGGGAGTCTGCACAAGCAGCCGAAAGCAAGATGATGAGATTGCGCTTGTTCAACACTTATATCTTCCTCACTCACGAAAGATAAACAAGCGAAGACGGATGACAGGTTTTGCACATAAAAGTATCGGTCTTGACAATTCATCACATTTCTTCTTGTGAATAAACCGACATTTTAAAATTGCATTAACACAATATGGTATTGTTCAGGTCAAGACATGGCAGGAAATGACATTGTGAAGGAGTTGGCAGCTTCACGGCACCATTGGATTACAGATCAAGAACTCATAAGTATCAATGGTTAGTGTGCTGTCAATTTATACCATTTTAGATTGGCAAATAAAGAGACAGTTTAAATAATAGCAGAATGATATGACATTGTTCATAGTTAAGACATTGCAGAATATGACATTGTGCTGTAGTGGGTAGATTCACCACACCACCGGATTACGGATGAAGAACAGAAGCATACATGCAGTGCAAAAGAAGATCACTTGCTCTGTATAGTTTAATTTACATGGTATGAAGAAGGAACTTGGTTGTACAACTCAAAACTTAAATTGAGAAAAGAGAAACTTTTGTTTATGAACTACATAATAAACTTTAAACAAGCAATTTGATGCAAACACCAAAAATAAACAGTTGTTGCAGTCATGCCTAACCAAATATATACAACAAAGTTTGAAGGCTTGAGATGGACAAACTTACATTATTGGTGAAGACAGGCTCTATAAAGGCCTTGTCCATGCTGATGGGGGCAATTCAAGAAGTTTACCACATAATCTTCTTCAAAAGCATTGCCTTTATTCTACATTTTGTTAAGAGTAAATATAGATGTGATAATATACGAAAAAATGGAGAATATTTAAGATAAGATGAAGAGTTATGCTACATAACCAAGTAGCTATAAATGTAAGTGCAGCAATACAGGCAAAAGGTACAGCCAAGAGCACAGCTAAACTTCTTCAGTACCAACCTTATGGTAAGAGTAAATATAGATCTGATGTGTAGAAAATGGAGGGCAAAGGAAAATAAGCTGCAGAGTGATGGTACATGAACAACTACCTGTCATTATAAGTACACTAATAAAGGACAACATGTACTTACAAGAACAATGCGAGCTAAAAAAACATTGGCATTGGATATATTCTACACTAATGTAACCATTCATACAGATCGAGATAATTTGGAGCGAACAATTGATAAGCAAGCTATCATGCATACTTTGTCACATAATGAACGGTATGTATGCAAGCACAGTGATACAGACAACGAGTACTAACAAGAGCAAAGCAGCGGGCAGCATATTTGTGATATCCTCGTCGTTCTTGTCAAACCGGACTTCTTCTTGAGCAGATTTCCGCAAAAAGATCCGTAAGGCACATGCGGAAAAGTAGAAGTTCAAATTGTCATGTGATTTCATAGGCGATTACCTCATCACAGGAACGAGACGATTGCATAACAAGGTTTTTCCATTCAATGTATTCTAAATTTAGCATGTGAGACTTCACCGTAAATTCGTTTATAGACTTGCCATCAAAGTGTGATTTCCTCGGGTAACACGACATCTTGCTGCAATGCTTCCTTGAAAAGCACAAGCAAGCTTTGCTCGTCATGACTATCCAGATTGACCGTCGCCTTACAACAATGTAATGTAAATCATTGATGTATTCAATCAGCAGAAAACAGGACAATAATAACCATGAATAATAGCACTTACACGTAAGTTGGACAGGAAGATGTGAAAATGGTGTTTGTCTTCACAATAATCTTCCCATGACGGGAATATATGCACGTAGTCCCTAACAACATTGAAAGCATTGTCTTTTAAACTAGGAATAAATGGAATAGGGTTCCAATCTGCAGGAATTGGCCGTCTCTGCAGTTGGGATAGGTCTTCGGCGGGTGGACTTGCTGTACTTTTTGCTGGAGTGGGATTTTTCTGTGGTACAACTGGTGCAATGGCAAATGAAATCGGTATACCTTTTGTTGGAGTGCAGGTACTGTGTGGTGGGGCTAGTGGTGTCGCCAGTGAAGTATGGGTACAGTCTGCTGGAGTCGGTCCTACGTTTTGTGTCACTGGTTGTACAACCAATATAAGTGGAGTCTTTGTCGATTTCTCCGGCACCACCATGTTTTTCAAGGACTTTCTTTGGTGCTCCTTCATGTTCAGCAATCACCCTCTTTCTTTTTGATGTCTGATGCACAAGAACAACATTTGAGTGGAAAAACATGGTATGATGACAGATGGAATATGTATTGATAATGGATGGGCATGGCATCTCGACATATATGATGAGTAAACTAAGCGAGATGGCGGTGCAACAAAGTAGAAGAAATGCAAGACAACATATGCAAGATACCCGCAATCAATAAAACCTTGCCAAATTAGAACAGGCACCTTGATGGGTGAAGAGGACAGGCCATCTGCCTTTGACTCCTCGAGTTTAGAATAGTCATTAGGATCATATTCTGAACAAGAATCAACAGGTGGGGAGCGTATGAGTTTCATTGCATCCAGAATGGCACTCAATGCCTTGGTGCCAATTTTGTAAGTCATTGCAGTGTTTAGCTTCAAGAGTGGACTGCTGCTAGTGCGACACAAAGCAGCTACACAGATCATAGTGTAGATATAACGGAAAACCTTAAGCATCAGAGTAAAATCAGCAAAGTGGAACTTGCTGGAATACATGTGCTAGTATTGCCGGTACGGCTAGAAAGGCTTTGGCTCTCTTCAAGTGAAGGTGCTTGATCTGTTAATATCGATGTAACTCTCAAAGGCGACACAGCTCCCCACATTTCCTTGCTATTCTTATAGGATTCAAGTGGGCAGGCCACTACAAATCCTATTCCTATGTTTACAAGATCCTACGAATCAAAGAGGCTCAAAGTGTCCATCACAACCGACAGTATAGACATCTACACTGCAAATTCCCTGCTCATCTTCAGTACAATGAACATACTGTACTACTATCATACTCCCTCCGTTCCAAAATATAAGTCTTGGTAGGGATTTCCACTATGGATCACATACAGATGTATCCAGATACATTTTAGAGTGTAGATTCACTCATTTTGCTCCATATGTAGTCCATGGTGGAATCTATACAAAGACTTGTATTTATGAATGGAGAGAGTACATATTAAAGAAGAACGGAAGAGGAACATGGTAAAGAAGAGCAAGCAGATTTTGGATAATAAAATGTTGGTTGCTTGGTGCCCACACATGATGAACTAGAGCGATTAAGAATGCAACTCCCACTGTCTCGACCATTTCAGGCAGTTGGATGAAGATCCCACGCCTCCTAACCCTTCTTCTTCCTCATCTCTGATTCTTCCCATACAGAACATTGCAGACGGGTCAGCCGGACCACCGGCCCCCACCGCCTGTGTTCCTCCGCCACCCCACCCCCCAGCCCCACCCCAACCCCCACCCGCGTCGAGTTTTCTTCGTTCGGCGAGGCCCCACAACCACCCGAGCCCCTTCGATCGCACCAGCGAACTCCGGCGAGCTCTGAAAAATCGACTGACCCAATTTTGAAATTTAGTCTACTGTGATTTAATTAGTGTGGAATATAAAAGGGGAAAATCATAAGCATTGGGAGTATAGTGTTGAGCATGGCGGATCTGAAGGTGCAAACCGGACAAAGGCAACTTCGCAACCAAGACAAGAAATCAGAGTAAAGGAGTGGCGATCTATTTTCTTGCTGTGATAAATAAGTTGAGCAGATACAGAAGAGTACCGCCTCTGGTGCGGCGCCGTGTACGCATCTGCTGAGAATTTGACGGTGCTGCGGTAGCTATGGCTGTCGGCCAAGGCGTGGAAGCAGATCTAGGAGGGTAGACGGTGGCGGCGGGCGTAGACGAGACGGTCATAGGAGCGGCACCGCAAGGTGGACGGCAGCGAGGATGAAGCGAGAGGGCGGGATGCAAGGATCGATGCAAGCCGTGGATGAGAGAGGTCGATCTCTTGTAATGGACGGCGGCGTCGGGGTATCAGCTCCGGCATGGTGGAGGAGGACGGCGGTGGATGGGGTGGCGGACGGAGGAGGGTGGGGTGGAGAGGGTGTTTTGGCGCCCACGGAGTACGAATGGGGAAAAGGGAGGTAGAGAGGTAGGGGGGAACCATGTATTCAGGGCGCGCTTGTCTCAAATGCGAGAACAAACTTAGCCCCCGTTTTAAATTTCTACTACATCATAGCAACATTAGTCGGTTGGGGATAGGACGATAATCTCGCATACACCGAATATTTGCCGACGAGAGTTTGTTTTTGGCGCCCACCGTGTATGAATATGAATCGGGGAGGGAGTCGATTTCGGCCGAGGACACATTGTGTTTTAGCACCCACCGTGTATGAATCCGGGTGAGAGGCGGTTACGTCACGTTTGGGTAAAATTACAAACCTACCCCTACCGAAACCTATAGAAATCCGGCAGATAGGCTTTGCGTGGCAGGGATAGGCATTAGTGATTTCCATCTCGCAGATTTTGGTTTGATGATTCTTGCTACTTTCCCGCTTCGCTTAAATTTTGCAGAGTGCATGTTTACCGTGCCAACTCAATTCGAATCCTGCTTACATTCTATTTTTTCAAGGGATCCATTTTCAATTGGAATTACATTCTATATACATCATTTTTTATATATACTTTCAAAAGCACAACACCATTTATACATAAATATGGTTTACAAATGGCATGATCTCAGATTCATAAGGTTGTATCCATCAATTTGGATTTTCAAATATTTGAAACCACTTTATGTTGAAATCCAATGTATGCATTCCTCGCTAACTGCCTCCAATTAATGTGTGTTACATGCGGGTTTTTTAAACTTCTCAAACATGTATAATGTGCTTCACTCACGCAACATATAGTGTAATCCCGTTTAGACATTAATTGCATATAAACCATGCATTGTTTGTAATTGAAGAATCTATGGATCACCAATATTGATAAACTATATAACATTACACGTGTGCCCAAATTCAAATGAATATGCATGTTTGATACACCAATTTGCCTTATGATATTATCGATGTCGTGATCTCTAGTTTAAATATTTGAATCCCCTTTAATCCAGATATTCGTCTCGTATAGCTATCACTCATGCTTATATAGGACTATCTCTCTGGACCTATACGCATTCATCGTCTCTCAGGTATCTCTCGTGCTACCTGTATGTCGACAATGATCTTCTATCTTCGTAACACACTGACGGTACTCTCTCCCTCGACCTTCATCACTCTGTCTCTCTCTAAGTATATCTCGCTCCCTGCTATGTGTCTCTAACTATGATTCTCCATGTGGAATCTCTTTCTCTCACACAAACACAAAACTTTGTCTCCTGGGGTCTCATTTCTCTCTACTATTCCCATGTGTGCCACTCGCACACCCCTCATACAGAGATGTCTTTCCCTCCTTAGATATGAGAACCTACGACTCTTCCTCTTCAATATCTCTTTCTCACACACAAACACAAACTCTGTCTCCCAGGGTCTCATATTTCACCATTGTTCTCTTGTATGTCACTCACACACACCCTCTCTCCGTAGAGATATATTGCGTTCCCTCGTATGTCTCTCTAGCTATCACTCTCGTTGTTAAATATCTTTCTCTCTCGCAAACACAAAACTCCATCTCTCTGGATCTCATTTCACTCTGATATATGTTTGTATGTGACTCACATGCACCCTCTCTCTATCTCTCTCACACCCACACACATAATCCAGCCTTCTGATCCACTCGACTCCTATCTCTAACGCACACTAGCTGGCATCTTTATCTTTCTATTTATCTGTTTCTCCATCATCCTTCTTTCTCACCCTCACTCTTGATTCCTACCACGCACACTACATATGTTTCTCTCTACATGCAGTCAAGTGCCCTCTCACACACATATATAACTTCACCCTTTGAACCACCCGACGGTCATCTCCAACACCCAAACTAGCAGATGTCCCTCTAGCTAGCATCTCCATCTCTGTATCTATCTGTAGTTTCTCCGTCAACATTTCTTTCTCACATGGAGTCTTGCTTCCTATCACCCACACTATATATGTCTCTCCATACATATGCATTTATAGGTTGGTCTCTTTTGCACAATCGTTGCGCCTCACTCCCTCTTGCCGCCATAGATGCATGCTCCAGCCCACGCCACTATCTCTTAAAGACAAAAACACATGCTCAATTGTCGGGCCTTCTTCCCTGCATTCTCACATGCATGCATACTGTAATACCGATCCGTCTCTCCCATGTCATTGATCTTATGAATTATGTCTTCTTTCTTTTATCTCGATCATGCGCGCGCGCACACACACGCATCCCACGTATACATGTATACCTCTCACACATGCACGTTCAAGGTCTCTATGTCTCCATACGTAGTTAATTACCCTCAATCCTAACGCCACATCGAATCGTTCTCCTCTTTTGTGCACATAACTTCTGCTTTGGATGGGTAAAACACACACCCACACTTAACAATCTCCTTCTAGCTACCCCTCCCCCCCCCCCCCGCCTCTCACTCTTCCCCTATATCCCGGAAACCAATAAGACCATCCCTTTGTTTAATTCCCTCCTACATGCACCATCGATATATAGTAGTCTTCCTTGGTGTCTCTCGAAAAGACACGTTCTCTCGATGTCGACTCCTCTCACGCGCACACACCTTCTCTTCCCTCTCTACGGGCATTTTCTCTCTCGCACCCCATCGTTGGTGGCCTTTGCCATACACATCACCTCTCTATGATGAAGCCATGCACACTTAAATTACATCCGCCACAGAGGACACCGCGACACACACACACTATCACAGGAGCAAACGAAGAAGATCGCCGGCACACCCCCCCCCCCCCCGGCCGCCCTCCGCCACCACGAACACGAAGCTTGGCGCAAGACGTGTGCAGTGGTGGCAGCGAGGAAGAGTAGTACGGTAGGTCGCCACCACTGTCCCGGGAAGGCCACCGCTCCTCCACTCAGTCGACGCCAAGCTTGGTGGGGTAAACATCGGCGGCCGATAAGCCGCTTGACGACGTGGAGGCGGAAATCTTCAGAACCTTGTGCTCCGGAGGAGAAGGTTATCGAGGCGGATGAGGAGGAGGCAAAGGCAATGGCCGGCTTTCTCGGGTTCATGGCCGAACATGGTGGTCGGGCGCCGGCGATCGTTTAGATTAGGTTTACAGTAGGTTTTAGTACGGTTTGTGCAAAATATGTAATGAATTTCGTCCAGTTTGTAGGAAAAGTTTTCAAAATGTAATGAATTTCATCTGGTTAATTTGAAATTTGCTTTGTTTGCACGAATTTTGTCCGATTAGTTCATATAGTTGTCGAAAGGTATGCGGGCAACATTGGATGGCATCCATCAGTGTCCTCGGACTGATGCCGGTGTAAATTTGTGGGCCAGCGCTGGAGATGCCCTAACTATCATGCTATAATCGCTAACAATCCTCCATTATTTGGCAGGGAATAGTTATCCCTCGATCAAAATCAGATCCGCAGTGTTTCGCACTCCTCCCGCATAAGAGTGTAAACTCTTGATTACATAAAAATGGAGCAAGTGGACGGCACTGTGGCACGTCATATCACTCGAACTAGCCCGCCTAACGAGCGGGAAAGCACCGCCCTCGTCATTTTGTTCTGGATTTCTATCGATCGATCACGCGAAAATGTTATGCTTTGCAAGTTCTAAAGGAAAAGGCGTCACACTTACGACTCGTACGCGTCGCAACCCCGACAGTCCGGCTCGCACGCCGCTCACCAGAGGGGACACACGTTGTCTTGCAATTTCACTGACATGTGGGACCGTAATTGAATAAACCATAGATAGCCGAAATCTAATCGTCAAGCAAGGCCGGCCGAGAAGAGAGAAACGGGGAGGAGAAGAGATCGCCCGCTGCCACACGGACTCCAAGAAATATATGGTGATGATGTGAGGTGGTCCATGCTGGAGTCCGGACCGCTTCCGGAGCCCGCTCTCACCGCCATGGCCCCTCAAGACGCCAGCTGCCCGACGCATGCATGCATAGCAAGTAGTACTCCTTATGTGGAGGAGAGAGAGGCATTGACAAAGTCAAGGAGTGGGCTCTGCAAGAGCCCATCTCTACACATGCTCCTAGGTATAAAAAAATAATTCTAAAAAAGGCATAAAAACAATTGTGTCTTAAAAAAGAAAGGTAAAAAACATTTGAGAGGAAATAGATAGAGAGAAAGTGAGAAAAAGTTGTAACCCGGGCATTACATGAGGAAGGAGGGAGTGGTGCACATGCCAAGTTCATTGGGATGCCGTGTTTCACACTCCTCCGTCGTAACAGTGGAGACAATAGCTTTCATCAAAAATAAACAGTGAATACTCCTTGCTCGTCCTCTATATCGGAAAGAATACTTCCATTCGCCGACATGTAGGACGTCGACCATCCTGGTCCACCTGCCATGCACAAAATTATCCTGGTCTACCCCGATCGTATCGCAGGCCCAACCTTTCCCAATCAGAAGTTGTTCGGACGAAGGAACCATCATGACTTCGTTGAGTTCCGCTTCTTCAAGAAAACTTACTGCATTCGCAATATCGCTACCACACGCCAAGACCGGACGGCACTGTACCACGCCATATCACCGAAACCCACTAGGCCAAACTAGCCCGCTTAGGTCATCTATTTTGGAACGGAGGAGTACGTCTGCCTTTATTATGATTTTGTGTTGCACGTTCTGCAGACTTTTTCTACGATTTTCCTACCCTATGAACCAAATGAGGCCTGAATGTATGTCGACTATTGTCAGATCGATCGCTAAGCCTACAATTTTAGGAGCTAGGGCTATTGGTCGATCGACGAGGGATAAGTATAAGCGTACCACGAGCTCATCAGCCCCAACGCTTTCTCTTCGGTGAGTGTTTTGCAAGTACTATAGCTCGCACGGTAGCTAGCCTACTAACACCAAGAATCATCAAACAAGCCCTCGCGATAACATAAACAGTTCAAACTTACATCTAAGCATGCCATATATTACATCAAAAGCTGGTGAGGATACATCTGTTTCCATAACTCGGAGAGGGTTCGCATGATTCATCGCATGATTCACTATCAAACAAAAGTAGCAAGATCCGCCCACACAAGACAGCACTAGCCCTAAGATGGTTTGATAACACGCATCGTTACGGTAATTAAACACAAGGCAATGCAAACTACCACGAAGGATTAGCGCGACCAACTATTTCTTGTCATCGATCTCTCGGCAATGACCACAAAGACGGACAGCGGCATGGGAATTGATTTCTGGGGCGATGTCCACAGGACTGACCGCGACATCGGAATCGATCTCTGGGGCGATGTCCACAGGATGGACAGCTGCATCGGAATCGATCTCCAAGGCGATGCCAACAGGACGGGCTACGACATCGGAATCATCAAGGACGTCCACCGGCACCTGCACAACCCTAACATATTAGCAAGCACATTGTAAATAATCAAAAACCACAACTATGGTAATAAGCCATTATTTTTTACCTTGTGCAGCTCACCGGGGATCTCATCCTCCGGGGCCATCTCCTCGTCCTCGATGGGGGCCATCACCTTGCCGGGGAATACCGCTTCTCAATGGCGACTATCTCCTCAAACTCAGTCTTGAGCCTCACATAGGTGGCAATCGAGTTCTGGGGTAGGCACGGTGGGGCCCTTGCTGTTCTTCCAACTTTCTTTGAGGAGTTCGTCCGCCAACGCCCTCAACTCTTTGGCTGCTGCTTTTTCTTGGAGTTCTTCGTCTCCATGGGTTGGCCCGCCAACATGGTCAACTCGTTGGTCGGTGCTCGCTTCCTGGAGATCGCTGTCTCCAGTGGGTTGTCTGCCAGCAACTCTTTGCCTAGTGCTCCAGGATCCATTAATGAACTGACAAACAAAAGGCAATCGAAAGGAAACCACAATCGCAATGAAAACGGGAAAAGAATAGGATATGAGAATCGGTCGGTGCTTCGCAAAAAGAAGATACTTGGAATGAAAATATAGCAACATAACTGATTCTCCCACCTTTCCTTCGTCGGTACAGAAGAAAAATGGCAGATGTGAGTAGCCTGGAGTGAGGTTTTCTTCAAGAAAGGGAAGAAAGGGCTTGAACGAGCGTTCCAGTGAAATGATGGTTGCTTCGTCCAGTCCAACTTGGAGGCCACCTTACCACTGCTGGTAAAGGTGTGAGTTTTGTGATATGACGGGTCATGACGGCCACACTAGGGTGATAGGTGAGTCTCGACTGTAGCACCTCGCTGTGATTTGGTGGATGGCACGTGGGCCCGGATGCTTTGAAATGTCCAGCATGTAGATAGAGCGGCTAGTCATATAGAGTGCTCAATATTGTGCACCGCGACCAAGCGGAGAGGAAAACGAGAGAACTACGTAATTAATGCATGAGTTTAATTAGGGTAGTTTTGTAAAGTACGAGGTACATTCCTCCAATCGCAAAATGCCTTGGTTCATGAGATTTGATATTTGAGCCCTAAAAAACGGAAGGGAGGAGTACTGCACACGGTGTAGTCTAGTCACTTGTTGAAATCTCTAGAAAGGCAAATACTCCTTTCCGGTTTACAAGGCTATACTACTCCCTACGTCTAGGTGTGTAAGTCATCTTACGAAAACCAAATAGTCCCAAAACACTTAGGCGCGGTGCATTAACTTCTACCTTGCTTCTTGTTTCTTGACATATCAACCTTGTTTCTTGCAATGGCTAGTTCATTGCATGCATTAATTAGCAAATAAACATTGGTGACCCCAGGAGGAAATGGTGCTAAGCGCGTGGACCTATGCAGAATGAGTATCAACCAATGGATAATGGAGTTTAATTGTTAAACAATAGCAATGTTGTCTCATGCAAGAGCACGGCTAGTACTCCAAGGAACCGCACCACGCGAGCATTCGTGAATCGCCACGTTCGGGTTGCGCTTGGCTCTTCGCCTCTTCGAGAAGGCGAACAATGATGTTACTCCTACTTCTACAAAGATCGAATCCATCGCTGCATGTCCGTCCACCTCGTGCGGGAGGGATACCGTGTAGCGAAGTTTCTACTTATCGCTTCCGCCTTTGCGTTTATGATAGGTGGGCCCAACAGGTGGTTGGCCCTCTGTCATGCAGCCAAAGGCAGTGCAAGGCACCAGAGCTCAGTCCAGCGAGGGAGAGGGCGTTGTAGTAATCAAATTTCTCGGTCTTGTACGAGTTGACGCGACACATCAAAGCATCGCACTTTCGATATAAGTCTTTTACACATTTCAAATGGACTACTTCCTATGTAGGAGTAGACATATTCTGCTTCGTATGTAGTCACTTGTTGCAATCTCTAAAAGACTTATATTTGGAAACGGAGGGAGTACAACGCATGCATGCATCCGTGACTTTCCTTTTGATACTTGCATGTGTTGATTTGATGCACCTTGCCAAATTTTGACTATAAATTTAACTAACAAAATTTTCATGCATGTCACAAAAAATTACGAGCTGTTTGGATTGTGACTATGTTTGTCTTATGTTGCCACATTATTTTTCCCACACTTCGCCACACTTGCCTAACCTGAGTTTCTCAAATTGTTAGACACACTTTGGCTTGCCTAAGGGAATCTTGCCACAATTTTTGTGTCTATGACATGTGGGGTTCACTACTAATAAAAAAATTCTTGTCTTAGGTGTGGCTAATAAAAAAGACTTATATTAACGGAGGGAGTAGAAAATATAAATAATAATGCATGTTGGGGCAACCCACGTTTCCGCTAATTTTAGCCGTGGGCTTGTTCACAATTTTTACGAGGGGGTGGTTGTACATTTAATGGAGGGACTTGTAGTACCAGACTTGAACGATACAAAGTGCGACCTGGCACACCGTAACACCACTTGGAACAAGTGGGTAGCTATCTCAAAACACAATCAACAACTAAAAAAACCGCGACTTGGCATGTAGTAGTACACAATTTTAAATGATTGTTTTGATGGAGTGAAAAAGGAAAACTACCCCACTACGTATATATAGGCCGGAGCCTCCGCACTTTCTTGCTAGGGTTGCTCTATTCACAAACTCTCATCCTCTCCAGATCTAAACAACATAGGGGTAGTAACACTGTCTTTCTCCCTTCAAAAAACACCGGCTTTCTATCCTCACCGCTGGTTACAGATCCGGACGTATCCCCTTCCGCCGATGAAGGGGAGGAGGGGCAGCGTTTATGCCATCGTTGACAGCAAGGGAGGAGACCCACTGCCGGATGCACCGTTATCTCTGGCCGAGCGCCGGCGCGGGAGGTCCTCCGATCCCTTCGTCGTTGCCTATGGGCGGATCCGGCCTCCCGCCGCCCACCTATCGACACCCCGACGACCTTCAGGTATATCTTCGTTCGAAACCGCCTTAGCTCTACTTCGCCAGCTTGCTACATCGCTGCATGTGCATCATTTTCTACCTCTCAAGCCCCTCTCGATCGGATGGTCCAACGTCACATTTTTTTATTCTTCTATTGTTAGAGGTAAAGCTA
The DNA here is from genome assembly GCA_021605145.1 of Aegilops bicornis. Classification (NCBI taxonomy): domain Eukaryota; kingdom Viridiplantae; phylum Streptophyta; class Magnoliopsida; order Poales; family Poaceae; genus Aegilops; species Aegilops bicornis. The sequence goes on along the minus strand of CM038673.1, from coordinate 192,099,472 downwards.
CTTCATGGAGTCGAATCTTGTACTCCCTTCGTCCGAAAATACTTGTCATTGAAATGGATGTATCTAGATGTATTTTAGTTCAACACACATCCATTTCGATGACAAGTAAATCCGGACAGAGGGAGTACTTGGTTCAAACAAGAAATAAAGTGGGGGTGGGGGAATTTAGTATGTACATCGGACTAGGTACAAACAGGAAGGAAAGGGGGTGAAAGTAGTACAGACTGGTCATCCAACCGGTCTCTTGGTCGAAAAGGGAAATATAGGGGTAACGCTGTACACAGTGGTATGACCAGGACTAGATTTGCTATCCACACATAGGAGTAGGTGGTTAGAGTGAACAAAAATGGGACCAACCCAGATATGTTTCTTGGATGTTTGTTTATCGGGGCAACAAACTATGAATCACCACTTTATGCCCCTGTTTACGTACATGGTGTTGGACTGTTGGTGCACCCACTGTCCCATGCCCTTATACCAAATATTTAGGCTTCGTTCGGAGTAAAGGGGCAGAAAACATAGGTCTTGATGGAAATAGAGGAATACGAAAGGAATGTAGGTATAAAACTATGGAACAGCGAACCGGAGGAAACTCTCAAGAGAATGTGTTCGGATGGACTACGAAATGTGCAGATTTGTTTTTTTTAGAGTAGCATGCTTGGCAGTATGAGATGCTATTTGTTTATTCAGCTGCACAGTGACTACTCTTGTCCTCACCTCACGTACCACACATAGGTTGATTTTTTTATTCCGGCAACACATCACAGCAACCTGTCTAACGCATGGCAGCGAGCGCCTGCCTCGGGCTTCCACCCAAAAAATGAGCAACGCATGGATGTTTCTAATCCTATGGAATCAGTACTACCAGACCAGCTTTCCTATGAAACACTATTCACCTTTCCCGTGTTCCGAACGGTTGGAAGGGAAAGAATACCGTAGGAATTGTGTTCCTACGAAAATCCTGCACCAAACCTATGAACCGAACGCAGCCTTAGCTTTTCTTAATCTAATGTTCCTGGTAAAAATAAAGCCATGCCACTATTATAAGCCATGACAAGTTTAGCCAAATGTTTTTGCCTGTAATTGTTTGAGACTCTGACTGTTTCCTCTGTGCCTTTTTGTGCAAATAGGGATATCCAATTCACCTGGTTGCTGTTGTGACCTTTTGGTGCACTGCACAAAACTCTTCTTAAAAGAAGTGACTTTTGTGTTGTTTAACTGGAATGTCAGAATGGAACAGTTGGTTCATTTTGGTGGAACTGCACAAAGGGAGATTTGTGTTCCAATCCTCATCATCCATATTGGCGCCATAACCTTCTTTTAGGTAAGAATGATATTTAATGCATGTGTTCATCTCTATTTTCCGACTGCCACGAGAAAATAATGTTGTTTTTTACTAGTACACTTGTACTCCCTCACTGACAAAACCAATTCTGAATTAGAAGGCCAATCATGTACTTGGTTTCACCAACTGGTGAGGAGAAAGGGAAACAGAGCATGAAGAGGAAGAAGAAGAAGAAGAAGAATAAACAGTGCCAAGGCAATCTTGCTGAAGCCAGAGGCCTTAGTCGAGGCCATTCAAGGGCTCCGGCAACGACTACCTTACATGTGAGATGATCCTCCAGGGAGCCCTTCCACTTCTGTTGTCTCACTTAATTAATTAGGAGTACTTAAGTACCACTAATTTATTATTGCCTAATTTTCCTGTTGGAGTTAAACAAATCTTTAGTAGGACCCTATGCTGAATCATGTACGTGTGTATGTTTGTCTATGGAGGTGAATCATGTGGTGGAGCAGGGAGGGAATATTATTAGTGTCATGACATAATAGTGCTATTGTTTTGCATGTCAATTTATTGCCATTGGTTCAATGAGGCAATGTTTTGCGTATTATCCATCATGAATTTGATGCTACTGTTTGAGTAATATGCTAATGTCTTCCTATCCTTTCTCACTAAGCTAATGAAGGTTTCACCTTGTTCCTTCTTGTGCAAACAGGGATCATGTTTTGCTAATCATACATTTTAGTGGAACTACACAAGACAATACAATGAACTGTATCCCAGCCAGTGCTTTAACTCTGCTGGAAGTTCGTGATAATCTTCGATGTAATCTCAAAGATTTGGTAAAAAAGAGAGATTTCAACCATACAATTGAACAGCACAAAAATAAATACTATTGTGTGATTCCAGTGGAGTGCTTTATCATCTCTTATGGGACTACATGAATAAGCTTTTTCTCGAGGTTGGTACGGGCCTAAGGCCTTCATCCATATTAGTTTGTTGTCATCTCTATTTGTATCGTGCTACTGTCAAGAGAAACTCCTTTATCTTTGCACGTTAAAGTTTCGCAATCTATGATAAATGGCAATGCTTTGAGTGTTGAGTTGAGCTAATTGGCACTGATTAAATAAACTAATACCTCTCTCTAAGCAAGACTACTATGTTGCTAACTTTACCCATTAAGATAATGAGGGTGCTTCTATTTTTTAGTGTATGTTTCATCAACTAGTCCCACTATTACAGTAATCTCACTCTCTCAATATATGTGCCAACAGGGATGATCGATTTTGGTGGAACTGCACAAAAACTTTGGGTGCTTCATTGCCTCGACAGATTCCGTCCTTTCCTATCAGTCGCTAATCTCCGCTTGCTTTCTTCCTTTGCTGTCAGTCGCTTGGCTTATCTTGGCTTCCTTTCAAAGGAAATAGTAATTGATATGCTACCTCACACAGGTTGGTACTGGTCTTTATCCTGATTATTGTGCCTGTCATATGTATTGGTAATTTGGTATTGTGCTACTGTTTGCCGATTTCATAAAGGAGTAATTTGGAGCCTGAACTCGCAGGCAAATAATTACATCGGGTGATTTCAGTAGAACTGCACAAAATGATCAGATGGACGGGTACTTATGCTGCTGCTATGTACTCCAAAGTTCACTCAGACAAGCATCGATGTTGACAAGAAGTGCCTATATTCATTCAAGTATCAACCAGCGTCAACCAATTGTCAAACTCCAAGTATTAGGAGAGTGAACGCCAAAATATTGCTTGGTGCATAGCCCAGAAAAACGCAGTCCAGTCTTTGGTCCCAACTTGTGCCTTTTGGTTATCGGCACATATGGTAGCGAACTATATGGCATGGAGTCTAAAGATTCCAGACAAGTTGGTTGACGCGTATATTCATCTGGCACTTAATTAGTCTGCACGCCAAGGATGCTCCATTTCATTTGAACTGCACAAAAAATTTGGGTGGTTCATTTTCTCAACCTCCTCCTTTCTAAATGCGCAATGTAGAATTTTGGCGAGATCTGTGACCAAGATGATTCAGTAAACTAGTTGGATGAAAGTAGTGGCCAAGTTGCTCAAACCTCCCTCGGCACGAGGCCACTATTTGAGGATAAACCTACAAGCAAAGTTCAGATTGTCTGTGTTGCCTCTTATGTACTCGAAAGTTTACTCGTACAAGAACTAATTTTAGCAAGAAGTACCTCCGATTGAACACCATTTACCAGTATGTACCCTAGGTAATTAAAGTTCTTCCATGCATCATATTGGATGTGATCTCAATCATTTGGATGCATAAACATACTGAACATGTGTATATCTGAATCTTTTTGTGAATTATGTATGAATATTGTCGTGTGACCTATCAATCATTTGGATGCATAGATATGCCGAGCTTGTGTATATATGAATCTTTTGAGTTGTTGATAGTGAATGTTGGCTATGAATATGAACGTGTCCTGTGAACCTGAGTTTGATATGAATGTTTACCTTTTCTGTTATATTTGTGTGTGAACTTGTTAGTATGCCTACTGTGGGGTATAAAACGCAGGTCTCTTATAAAAGTAATGTTGTGTGCAATTTATGTTTTCCCATCTAACCACATTATATATATTTATATTATTACTATTATCGTATATTTTATAGAGACTTATATATACATTAAAAAAACATCCCACGTGTTATTAACTTATAAAAGTAAATGTTTAACGGAAGTTGGCAAGGAAAATCCTGGTTGTTTTTGACTCACAGGCAAGGAAAATCCTGGTGATTGCGTACAAAAGCTTGCGAAGATTTTAAGGACAAATTTAATAATAACGTGCTCATTTTTATTTTGAGCAATAACTCGCTAATTTCTTAATTATATATATATATAATGTGCCTCTCCGGTATATTCTTTGATATTAATTGCTGCTTCTAGCATAACATTATATATATAACGAGCCCACCTAATACGTGTATTTCAAGGAAGTGCGAATGGGCTGGGATTTCTTAGAAAATATAAATGGGCCTGATTGACGTGAATTTATTTGTTCACCCAGCCCAGCAAATGGACTGTACATTCTAGAAAACATGGGTTAAATATATGCCACATTTTTGCAGGATGACATGTGGGCCAATAGGTCGAAGCCTATGCAGGGTGTTGTCAACTTGGTCAACAAATGATTGTGTCATCCACGGGCATTGGATTTATATCCAACGGCCGGCATGCACCTTCAATCTCTCATCTTCTTCCTCCAGCATCGCCGGGACTGCCTGGTCCAGCCTCCGGCGGCTAGCGGCTCTGCTTAGCACGCATCGCTGCGAAGCGCTACCTCACCGCCGGCCAGGCTATCCCTCCACCCCTCGACACCTCCTGTTATTCTCCACAAACCACAGCTCCACGCCGCAACAGAACCTGTTATAACCCTTCTCCTCCTCTCAATCTGCGACTCCACTGCCACATTTTCCCATCTCCGAGTCGTTCCCGTCTGGGGCCTCGCCGTCGTCCACCGCCTCGCTGCGTTCGGTGCGGCGTGGTCAACAAATGAGAGTCATCGGAAGAGGACTGTACGTGGAGAGCCTGATGGCTGGGACCCACGAGGTCCATGGTCGCACACAAGGAAAGTTCCTCCTTATTAAGCTGAAAAAAATGTTTCCTCCACCTGATAGCTGGGACCCACCGGCTGTATCTTCGCACGGAAGGAAGTGCCTCCTTGTTTTGCAAAAAAAATTATTCATCCCGTTGACAGCTGGGACCCGTCAGATTTGGTGACTAACTTGTGGGCCTACAAAGCGGACGTGTATGCACGGCTTTGTCAACTTAATCAAAAAATGATTCTAGCAGTTGGACCGTTGGATGTTAATCCAACAGCCGTGCTCCTTCTTCAACCTCTATTCTTGCTCCTGTCTCCCGTGGGCGGCACCGCGGTTGTGCTGCCGTGCACCCGAACCAGTGAAGTTTCCCACTCCTCTCCATCTGCGAATCCACTGCCCCGTCTTCCCCATCCCCGTGTCGTTCCAGTCTGGGTGCGCTCGGCATGGTGTGGTCAACATGGTCAACAACCTAGAGTCATCGGAAGATGACTGTACGTGAGAGGCTGACAGTGGGGACGCACCACACCAATGGACGCATGCATGCAACGGAACGCGGTGAGGTCAACGTGGTCAAGGAACGACTTCCTCGGAAGTATACTGTACGTGGAGAGTCTCAGCTGGGTCCATGGTCGCAGCAAGTAAGTGCCTCCTTATTACACAGAAAATAATGATTCCTCCAAGCGGCTAGGGACCCAATCGGACGGGCAAGCTGTATTTTGCGAAAAAACGTTTGCCCCTCGACCGCTTGGGACCCACTGACGGGCCACCGTATTTCACGAAAAAGGTCCCCCATGTCGGCTCGGACCCACCGGAAGTGCCTCCTTATTACGCACAAAAAATGAATACTCCTTGACTGGTTGGGACCCACCTTGGTGGGAGGCTGACTTGTGGGCCTACTAAGTTGACGGTGACGAAGGGCTTTGTCAACTTAGTCAATATGAATGATTCTAGCTCCAGTGACCGTACGATGTCCATCCAGCGGCCGTAGTGCTTCTTCAACCTCTGGTCTTCTTGCTCCAACCGCCCAAAGCAGCCCCGGTCGTGCCGCATGCTCCTACCTCCTGTGTCCAGCTGTGCTGCCGCGGGGGCCTCACCGCCCCCTACTATTCCCACCGCTGGCCAGGCCCTGCGGCGACGGCAGCCTCACACCGCAGCCGAACCAGTGAACCCTCGTACTCCTCTCCGCTGGCTTCCACCGCTGCGTCTTCCCCGGCTCGCGTCGTCCCCTTCCTAGGCCTCACTGCCGTCCACCGCCGAGGTGCTCTCCGTCTTGGCGTGGTCAACGTGGTCAAGGAATGACTTCCATCGGAAGAGTAATCAGACGTGGAGAGGCCGACGATTGGGTCCATGGCCACAGCCCAGTTTTTTGTGATTTGCCAAGTAAGTCGCTTTGTCAGGCCTGTTGGGCTGCAAATCTTTCAAGACAAGGAGAGCTTTCATTCGGCTGGCCGAGAAAATGGCCCATCAGTAATGAGAAATGGGATGTACATTTTTTAAACACATCAAACCGGCAATTAGTTTCAAATATCTTTTTTCTCATTTTGAGATTTTAAAATACATTAATTTTTATACGTGGAGAATTAGTTGGATTTTATATTGACATACATTTATTTTTAAAATCAGTTTGAATGTGAGTCAAAATTTCGGGATTAAAAACAGTTCGGACCGCACCGAAATATGCAAAATTTCGTATAATTTTTAACCGTGGCCACAATATGGGCTGTAATGCTAACAAAAAGAATATGGGCTCCAAAAAAACCTTAATATTAGCAAATGGGCTGTAAATTATTAGAAATAATGGCGGATGGGCGTATCTGTTTTCCTGATTTAGGCTTTCTTAAAAAGGTTGACGACAAGCGCGATCGTTGGATGGCCATCCAACGGCCGTCGTGCTTCTTCAATCTCTGCTCTTCCTGCTCGGCCCGCTCAAACAAGCGCCGGCGTGGACTGCTCCCTCCTCCGCGGCCGGCTCTCATCGCCAAGCAGCCTCACCGCCCCAACGTACTCCCATCGCTGGCCTAGCCATCCTCTACTCACCCACACCTGCTGTTATTCTCCGGCGACGGCAGACGAACCAGTAAACCCTCGTACAGTCGTACTCCCCTCCGCGTGGGAAACAACAGCCGAGTCTTCCCTGCCTCCGTGTCGTTCCCTTCCTAGGCCTCGCCGTCGTCCACCGCCCTGGTGCTCTCGGCGCGGCCTGGTCAACGTGGTCAACGACCGACATGCATCTGAAGTGGACAGTACGTGGAGAGGCCGACAGCTGGGTCCACGGCCGCACGCAAGGAAATGCCTCCTTATTACAGCAAAATAATGATTCCTCCACGACATCGAGGGACCCACCGAAAGGGCCTCTGTATTTCGTGAAAAAAACATTACCGCCGCTGACAGCTCGGACCCACCAGCTATATCTTCACTCGCAAGGAAGTGCCTCCTTATTACACACAAAAAAAAATGAATACTCCCCCTGTTAGCTGGGACCCAGTATAGTGGCAGGCTGACTTGTGGGCCTAGTAAGTTGACGGGGACGGAGGGTTTTGTCAACTTAGTCAATATGCATGATTCTAGCTCCAGTGACCGTACGATGTCCATCCAACGACCGTAGTGCTTCCTCAACCTCTGGTCTTCTTGCTCCAGCCGCCCAAACCAGCGCCAGTCGTGCCTCGTGCTCCTACCTCCCGTGGTCGGCTGTGATGCGGCGAAGGCCTCACCGCCCCCTACTACTCCCACCGCTGGCCAGGCCATCCCTCTACTCACCCACACCCCCTGTTATTCTGTGGCGACGGCAGCCTCACACCGCAGCGAACCAGTCAACCCTCATACTCCTCTACGCGTGGGAATCCATTGCCGCGTCTTCCCCGGCTCTGCGTCGTCCCCTTCCTAGGCCTCGCCGTCGTCCACCGCCCGGGTGCTCTCGGCGCGGCGTGGTCAACATGGTCAAGGAACAGCTTCCATCGGACGTGGACTGTACGTGGAGAGGCTGACAGCTGGGTCCACGGCTGCAGCAAGGAAGTGCCTCCTTATTACGTGCAAAATAAGTATTCCTGCACCTGACAGCGGGGACCCACCGGACGGGCCACCGTATTTCGCGAAAAAAACGTTTGCCCCTGACTGTTGGGACCCACCAGCTACATCTTCGCACAAAAGGAAGTGCGTCTGGGCAAAAAACAAAACGACGGTTGCCCTCGATCGCTGGGGACCCACCAGCTACATCTTCGCAGTGTGAAAGTGCACGGCGCTTGGGACCCACCTGGTTGAAGCGTACGTAGCGTTGTCATTCTGGTCGCGAACGTGTACGTACATATATACTGGTGGATGTAGAGGCGCGCACGTGTCGTAGTAGAGGCGCGTGCGCGTCGTAGTAGAGGCGCGCACGTAGCATGTACACGTACGTACAATGGCCAGGGTGCAAGAAAGAAAATACGGCCACGTATGTGTACATATGGGCGGGGTCTCGAACACCTACTCGCGCATACGTACGGCCAGGGCTCGTTTACATGGCTGGGTCGGAACGGAGAAACAACGTCGCCGTCGTGTTCATGGGGAGGCAACATAATGCGTCGTGTTCATGGAGAGGCAACGGAATGCGTCATGTTCATCGGGAGGCAACGGAACGCGTGGGAGCCAACCGGCTGGGTCGGAACGGAATGCGTGGCCGTGTTCATCGGGAGGGCTTGGACGGAACAGGCGATGAAAACGAGGCCTGGCATACCGCACAACGGAGGAAACAGACCTCCTACGTTCGGAACGGGGTCCTGTTGATTGGGAGGGGTGTGGCGTACTGCAAAACGGAGGAAACGGACCTCCTACGGTCGAAACGGGGGTCCTGTTGATCGGGAGGGTGTGGCGCATCAAAAACGGAAGAAACGGACCTCCTACGGTCGAAACGGGGGTCCTGTTGATCGGGAGGGGTGTGGCGTACCGCAAAACGGACGAAACAGACCTCCTACGGTCGAAACAGAGGTCCTGTTCATCAGGAGGGGTGTGGCGTACCGCAAAACGGGACTCCACGGGATACTGTTCATCCAGCCTCCACGGGCTACCGTCGACCTCCTCCAGCCTCCACGGGCTCCTGTTCATCCAGCCTCCACCGCGCTACTCCACCGGCTACTGTTCAACCACCCCTCCACGGGCACCCCTCCTCCGTCTACTGTTCATCCAGCCCTCCACGGGCACCCCTCCTCCGTCTACTGTTCATCCAGCCCTCCACACCACGGGGTCCTGTTCAACCACCCCTCCACGAGCACCCGTCCACCGTCTACTGTTCATCCAGCCCTCCACCACACCACGGGGTCCTGTTCATCTAGAGGAAATGCCACCGCTCACTGTTCATCCAACCCCCCCCCTCCCCCACAATGCTCACTGTTCATCCAATCGATCGGCTTCAGTTAGCAGCAGTAGCGAAGGAATCACTCGATCGGGTTCAGTTAGCAGAAAGGGCGAATGGCTTAATCCTACAAGGGCTGAAGCCCCGGCTGACGCATGACCTCAAGCATGCTATTGGGGCATGGGTGACAGAAGTACCGTCCGTCCTATGGGGATCGAGAACAACTCCCAACCGGTCGACTAACCGAACTCCTTTCTTCATGGTGTACGGTGCTGAAGCTGTGCTTCCGAGTGACTTGTTGCACAACGTTCCTCAAGTGGAACTTTTCTCAGAAGCTGAAGCAGAACAAGCACGCAAGATGTAGTTGATCTCCTAGAAGAAGAACGTGAGATGGCTCTGATCAGGTCAACCATCTATCAGCAATACTTGCGTCGATTCCATGCCCATAATATCAAAGGTCGAGCATTCTAAGAGGGACCTTGTGCTCCGAGTGCATCAGAAACGACCTCACAAGCTGGCTCTAGCCTGAGAAGATCCCTTCATCATCACCAAGGTGCTCCACAACGGGGCGTATCACCTCTATAACATAGCCAAGAAAGTAGATGAGCCACGCTCGTGGAATGCAGAGCTGCTCCGCCGTTTCTATACCTAAACACTCGGATCGACGAGTTGTAATAAGAATTCTTCAGTTTGCTTATCAAAGACAAGATTTTTGCAGTATCTTAATGGTTGTTATCCCATAAACACATGTGTCTAAATCCTCAAGTGGGTGGCTTAGCCGCGAATCCGATTCGCTTAAGTTTCAAAAACCACTCCGAGTGAAGAGCAACCCTCTCACTCGGAGGCTTAGCCGCGAATCCGTTTCGCCTAAGTTTCAATACTCCGAGTGGAGGGCAATCCTCCCACTCGGGGGCTTAGCTGCGACCCCATACTCGCCTAAGTTACAAAACTACTCTGAGTGGAGAGCAATCCTCCCACTCGGGGGCTTATCCGCGATTCCATACTCGCCTAACTTAAAAACTACTCCGAGTGGAGAGCAATCCTCCCACTCGGAGGCTTAGCCACAAATCTGATTCGCCTAAGCTTTAAAACTACTCCGAGTGGACAGCAATCCTCCCGCTCGGGGGCTTAGCCGCGATCCCGTACTCGCCTAAGTTAAAAACTACTCCGAGTGGAGAGCAATCCTCCCACTCGGGGGCTTAGCTGCGACCCCGTACTCGCCTAAGTTACAAAACTACTCCGAGTGGAGAGCAATCCTCCCACTCGAGGGCTTAGCTGCGACCCCGTACTCGCCTAAGTTAGAAAACTACTCCTAGTGGAGAGCAATCCTCCCACTCGGGGGCTTAGCGGCGATCCCGTACTCGCCTAAGTTAAAAACTACTCCGAGTGGAGAGCAATCCTCCCACTCAGGGGCTTAGCTGCACCCCCGTACTCGCCTAAGTTACAAAACTACTCTGAGTGGAGAGCAATCCTCCCACTCGGGGGCTTAGCTGCGACCCCGTACTCGCCTAAGTTAAAAACTACTCCGAGTGGAGGGCAATCCTCCCACTCAGGGGCTTAGCTGCGACCCCCTACTCGCCTAAGTTACAAAACTACTCTGAGTGCAGAGCAATCCTCCCACTCGGGGGCTTAGCTGCGACCCCGAACTCGCCTAAGTTAAAAAGTACTCCGAGTGGAGAGCGGTCCTCCCACTCGGGGGCTTAGTTGCGACCCCGTACTTGCCTAAGTTTCAAAAACTACTCCGAGTGGGGAGCAATCCTCCCACTCGGGGGCTTAGCTACGACCCCTTACTCGCCTAAGTTAAAAAACCATTCCGCTCCATTCCAATGCGCAAGGACAACGAGATGCGGGTCGTGTGTGGCACCTAATGCTCATGCCCACGGCCCTCTCGACGAGCTGCGTCACAAGTACAATGTGCGCTCCATCCCGACCCGCAAGGACGACGAGGTACATGTCGTGTACAGGATCTAATGCTCCCATCCTCGTCCCTCTCGTCAAAGCTGCACCACAAGTACAATGTTTGTTCCGAGTGAAAAATCGAGCTTCACTCGGAGTTAAGACATCTGAAAGTTATAAAGACAAAGCAACCATATTCAAAGAAAACCCAAGTTCGGATAAATCCAGTGAGATCAAGAACCACGAACGTAAGTACTCGGGCGTTAGGCCCGAAGGAGTTTATATTGCAAAATCACTCGGCATTCCGAGGCAAATAAAAGTGAGGCATAAAGTTTGTTCACTCGGCAGGAGGAGGGCTAGCTGGCTCGACGAACTCGTCCAGGTCGATTCCATCAACAATTCGAGTAGCAGCGTCAATGAAGGTCTCCATGAAGGACCGGAATCTAAGCCTCTTGGTGTTTGCGACCTTGATTGCTGCCAGCTTCTCTTCTCTAACTTCTTTGCAATGAAAACGGACCAGAGACAGAGCAACATCTGCACCGCACCGAGCAGAGGACTTCTTCCACGCCTGCACTCGACCGGGGATTTTGTTCAGTCGAGTCATCAGAGAATCGAGGTCATTCTGGAATGTCTCTTTCGGCCAGAGCTCCGTGTCAACCCGTGATACTGCCACCTTCAGTCGAGCAAGATAATTGGTGACGCTAGCGAGAAGGGACTCCAGTCACAGCACATTCATCGCAGCTTCATCCTTGATGGGGGAATTTATGGGGTCCAGGTCCGTCTTAGTCCGCCCAATCTCTTCCTCGAAGTTTTGACAGAATTCTTCACACAATGAGAAATGATGAGTCGACAGTGGTAAATCAGTCGGACAAGACAAAGTACCTTCAAGCATAAGGAACAGCTTCTTGGCGAGTCCTCCCAGATAAACCTCCAGTTCGTCCCTCTTCCGAGTGAGATCTCCAACTTTGTCGGTCAGAGCCACCTTGTCCTTCTTCAGCTGCACGACTTCTTTGTTGGCTTCATTGATGGCACTCTTCAATTTGGCGTTTTCTTCTTTCAACTTGCCGATTGAAGCCAGCTTCTTGTCGGCAAGTTCAGTTCTTTCCGCGGCATCTTCTGAGTTGTGGCAAGGTCAAGGTCCTTCTACTCCAGCAACTGCTTCATTTGGTCTAAAGAAATAACATTCTTCAGACGAGCTTGGAGTTCTCTGTTTTCACTATGCACATCTGTTCGAGTGGAGTCACTTAGTTCAAAAGGCAAAAAGTAAAGCTGGCAAAGCAAACAATCGACAAGTTGTTACCTCCCATGGCAGCTACTTCCTCCTTGGCTTTCTGCAAATTCTACTTGGCCAGTTCCAGATCAAGGTTGAACTGGATCTGTTTCCGCTCCAGTTCAGCAAATTGGGCCCCGAGCTCACAAGATTTCTGCAGTCAACAAGTATAACACGTCAGTCGACGGGAACAAAGATCGATTGCTTCTAAGCGATAAGATACAAGTTCAGGTCATTACAGCAAAAGAGTTCCAAGACTACTGCCAAATCAAACATTCAACAGTAGTCTCGGGGACTACACCCAGTGGGTGCACTCAGCGTGCCCCCACTGGTTCGACTTTCCACTCAACATGGCCTGCCCAGTCCGAAAAAAATGGAGCAACACTTATTCTCAGACCACCGCCGACTGCCCGCAGTCGACCGCGGTCTCGGGGACTACACCCAGTGGGTGCACTCAGCGTGCCCCCACTGGTTCGACTTTCCACTCGACACAACCTGTCTAGACCGAGTGGAAGAACTATAAAGAGACATTTTGATAAAGACCCCCGCCGAATCAAACATTCGACGACGGCCTTGGGGACTACACCCAGTGGGTGCACTCTGCGTGCCCCCACTAATTCAAAAATACACTCGACGCAACCTAGTCGACTCAAGTGGAAAAACTACTCAGCAAAAGTTGAAGCACCCAGTGGGTGTACAGATGCAAGATGCAGACTCATGATAGATGCACATTAAAGGTTTCAAAACGCTCATCCACGGACATCTTACAACTAATAAAGTAGCAGTTTTTGGGTACCATATCCTAACAGAACAAGCGTCAAGATAAAGATCAGTTGGAAGTCAATTACCTGGACGTTGGTCTGGAGATATGAGCTAGCATCATAAGCAGCCTGGCTGGCCTCGTGCACCACTTTCATCTGCTCCATCATAAGGCTTGCTTGGCGTATAGCTTCTTTAGCAACGCTCACCTGGTCCTCTTGGACATGACGGGTGACGAAGAGTGGATCTGAAGCATGGAGTCGCACAGACGGGGCAGGGACTTGAGCGATTGACGCCGAAGGACGATCAGTCGACACAGGGACAGCGAAAGAAACAGAAGCCTGAATTGGATCTCCGGATGGCTGGATCACAGCTGCTGTCGGCTGAGGTACCTTGCCGGCAGGCACCCTCCTGCTCGAAGTTCTACCTTTTCTCCCCGTGGTCTTCTGAGGCATGTCTTCATCGTCATCTGGAAGTTCAATGACATTTTGTGATGCTGCAAAAGACTCAACCGTAAGAATTCAGTCGACCGATAGTTCAAGTGGCAAAATGAGGACAAGGTTATAGAGTTGTACCCGCTTTGGAAGTGGACGTGTCCTCAGTCTCCTCATCATCTTGGTAAATGTCCATGGAGGTCACAGAAGTAGCATCACTAAAAAATTCAGAATTCACTCGGTCAAACAGGCGAGTGGGTCGGCAACAAACATAGGAATTCTCGAGCAAAAGAAAAGTAGGGAGGAGAAGTACTTACGAGGAAGCAACGGGAACATCCACCTTGATCTTAGGCAAGGTCTTCTGAGACTTTGTAGGCACAATCTTGGGTTGCTTCGGTGCCTTCTCTGTCGGATCAGGAGTGGATGTCCGAGTGCGCTTCGATGCCTGCGTACTCGACGCAACCGCTTTGCCATGTTCACCTGCTAGGTCATGTGTCTGCTTGGAGCGCCTTTCAGAATGAGGCGGTGAGTCGACTTCCTCACCACCGTCTGAGTCATCACTCTTGTCTTCCTGGTCGTCGGGGGACTACCAGTCACCGCTCTCGTCAGCACTCTCAGTTCCCTCCTAGACCTGCTCCCCGTTCGGCATCGAGTACATCTCAGTATAAATCTGCAAGGCAAGAAGTTGATCAGGTGTCAATCGGATTCAAGGACAGTCGTAAGTCAGAATAAAAAATACACTCGGAAACAAAGGACGGACCTTGTTTGGCTCGTTTTCAGCGTCGTATGGAGCAACCCTCTGATACATCTCCAACGTATCTATAATTTTTTATTGTTCCATGCTATATTATATTCTGTTTTGGATGTTTAATGGGCTTTATTATACACTTTTACATTATTTTTGGGACTAACCTATTAACCGGAGGCCCAACCCAAATTGCTATTTTTTTGCCTATTTTAGTGTTTCGCAGAAAAAGAAAATCAAACAGAGTCCAAACGGAATGAAACCTTTGGGAACGTGATTTTCGGAACAAACGTGATCCAGAGGACTTGGAGTCCACGTCAAGAAATCAACCAGGAGAGCACGAGGCAGGGGGGCGCGCCTACCCCCCTAGGCGCGCCCTCCACCCTCATGGGGCCCATGTTGCTCCACGGACGTACTTCTTCCTCCTATATATACCTACGCACTTCAAACCAATGAAGCATCCACGAAAACCTAATTCCACCGCGCAACCTTCTCATGCCGTGAGGTCCCATCTTGGGGCCTTTTTCTCAAGGCCCCACGGAGGGGCATTGATCACGGAGGGCTTCTACATCACCACCATAGCCTCTCCAATGATGTGTGAGTAGTTTACCTCAGACCTTCGGGTCCATAGTTATTAGCTAGATGGCTTCTTATCTCTCTTCGGATCTCAATACAAAGTTCTCCATGATTCTCGTGGAGATCTATTTGATGTAATCTTCTTTTGCGGTGTGTTTGTCGGGACCGATGAATTGTGGGTTTATGATCAAGTTTATCTATGAACAATATTTGAATCTTCTCTGAATTCTTTTATGTATGATTGGTTATCTTTGCAAGTCTCTTCAAATTATCAGTTTGGTTTGGCCTACTAGATTGACCTTTCTTGCAATGGGAGAAGTGCTTAGCTTTGGGTTCAATCTTGCGGTGCTCGATCCCAGTGACAGAAAGGGAAACGACACATATTGTATTGTTGCCATCGAGGATAACAAGATGGGGTTTATATCATATTGCATGAGTTTATCCCTCTACATCATGTCATCTTGCTTAAAGAGTTACTCCGTTCTTATGAACTTAATACTCTAGGTGCATGCTGGATAGCGGTCGATGTGTGGAGTAATAGTAGTAGATGCAGGCAGGAGTCGGTCTACTTGTCACGGACGTGATGCCTATATGCATGATCATACCTACATATTCTCATAACTATGCTCAATTCTATCAATTGCTCGACGGTAATTTGTTCACCCACCATAATACTTATGCTCTTGAGAGAAGCCACTAGTGAAACCTATGGCCCCCGGGTCTATTTTCCATCATATTAATCTTCCATCAACTAGCTATTTCTATTGCCTTTTATTTTACTTTGCATCTTTATCATAAAAATACCAAAAATATTATCTTATCTTATCTATCAGATCTCACTCTCGTAAGTGACCATGAAGGGATTGACAACCCCTTTATTGCGTTGGTTGCGAGGTTCTTATTTGTTTGTGTAGGTGCGAGGGACTTGAGCGTGGTCTCCTACTCGATTGATACCTTGGTTCTCAAAAATTGAGGGAAATACTTACGCTACTTTACTGCATCACCCTTTCCTCTTCAAGGGAAAAACCAACGCAGTGCTCAAGAGGTAGCAAGAAGGATTTCTAGCGCCGTTGCCGGGGAGTCTACGCAAAAGTCAACATACCAAGTACCCATCACAAATCCTTATCCCTCGCATTACATTATTTGCCATTTGCCTCTCGTTTTCCTCTCCCCCACTTCACCCTTTCCGTTTTATTCGCCCTCTCTTTTCCATGTGCCTTATTTTTGCTTGCATCTTCGCTTGCTAAAAGTTTATGGATCCTCATCCACTTGCTAATCTCTTTAAGAGATCCAATTATGATGAACCTATTGCTAGTGAGTTGGGTGCACTAGATTATCTTTATGAGGTTTTGCTTTAAATTCGTGAATCTGAAAATTGTGATGAAGTACTTTATGAAGCAATTCATGATAGATCTTTGAATAAAAAGCATTATTGCAATGATTTTACTATAAATTCTCTTGACGTCAATTTTGCTAATAATATGCAAAACCCTAAGCTTGGGGATGCTAGTTTTTTATGTCTACTACTTGTTGCAATGATCATGATTGGGGTGATTCTTCTTATGATCTTGAAAATTTATTTAAGCTCCATGATGAATATGACATTGATAATAATGTTTGCAATAATGTTGAAAGTGGGTTTGGAAGAGTGTCAACTTTAGATCCCACATATTTGGAGGATTTTCAATCTTATGAAGTTTTTGATAAAAGTGGGTTTGGAGAGGTCATGACTTTAGTTAATGTTAATCCCACTATTTTGGAAGAGTGTCAACTTTGCATACATGTGGATAGTGTTAAGAATATGTTTTGAGATAACTATATTGTTGAATTTTCTTATGATCCTACATGTAATTATTATGAGAGAGGAAAATATGCTTGTAGAAATTTTCATGTTGCTAAATTACCTCTTGTTATGTTGAGATTGCTATTGTTTCTTTCCTCTTCCTTGCATATGCTAGTTTTTGCTTGCTATGATAATTTATTTGCCTATAAGATGCCTATGCATAGGAAGTATGTTAGACTTAGACGTGTTTGTCACGTGTTTCAAGATGCTCCCCTTGTGCTTCAATTCTTGTCTTTCATGTGAGCATCATTATTATTGTCAATGCCTAGCTAGGGGCGTTAAACGATAGCGCTTGTTGGGAGGCGACCCAATTTTATTTTTAGTTTTTTTTGCTTTTTGCTTACGTTTAGGAATAAATATTTGATCTATCCTCTGGTTAGATTTGTTTTTATGTTTTAATTAGTGCTTGTGCCAAGTTAAACCTATAGGATCTTCTTGGATGATAGTTATTTAATCTTGCTGAAAATTCCAGAAACTTTGTGTTCACGAAAACAATTTTTAAAAATCACCAGAACGTGATAAAATACTGATTCCAATTGCAGTAGATCAATAAACATATTATCTAGGTCTTCCTATTTTGGTAGATTTTTATGAGTTCCAGAAGTTTGCGTTAGTTACATATTACTACAGACTGTTCTGTTTTTGACAGATTCTGTTTTTCGTGTGTTGTTTGCTTATTTGATGAATCTATGGCTAATAAAATAGTTTATAAACCATAGAGAAGTTGGAATACATTAGGTTTAACAACAATATAAATAAAAAATGAGTTCATTACAGTACCTTGAAGTGGTGTTTTGTTTTCTTTCGCTAACGGAGCTCACGAGATTTTCTGTTAAGTTTTGTGTTGTGAAGTTTTCAAGTTTTTGGTAAAAGATTTGATGGATTATGGAACAAGGAGTGGCAAGATCCTAAGCTTGGGGATGCCCATGGCACCCCAAGATAATCTAAGGACACCAAAAAGCCAAAGCTTGGGGATGCCCTAGAAGGCATCCCCTCTTTCGTCCTTCGTCCATCGGTGGCTTTACTTGGAGCTATATTTTTATTCACCACATGATATGTGTTTTGCTTGGAGCGTCTTGTATTATTTGAGTCTTTATTTGTTAGTTTTCCACAATCATCCTTGCTGTACACACCTTTTGAGAGAGACACACTTGATTCAGAATTTGTTAGAATACTCTATGTGCTTCACTTATATCTTTTGAGCTATATAGTTTTTGCTCTAGTACTTCACTTATATCTTTTAGAGCACGGTGGTGGATCTGTTTTATAGAACTATTGTTCTCTCATGCTTCACTTAGATTATTTTGAGAGTCCTACAAAACAGCAGGGTAATTTGCTTTAATCATGATAGGCATTCAAGATTAGTAAAAAAATCTTATGAGTGTGTTGAATACTATGAGAAGTTCGATGCTTGATAATTGTTTTGAGATATGAAGATGGTAATATTAGTCATGCTAGTTGAGTAGTTTTGAATTTGAGAAATACTTGTGTTCAAGTTTCTGATTCCCGTAGCATGCACGTATGGTGAACCGTTATGTGATGAAGTCGGAGCATGATTTATTTATTGATTGACTTCCTTATGAGTGGCGGTCGGGGACGAGAGATGGTCTTTTCCAACCAATCTATCCCCCTAGGAGCATGCGCGTAATACTTTGTTTTGATAACTAATAGATTTTTGCAACAAGTATATGAGTTCTTTATGACTAATGTTGAGTCCATGGATTGTACGCACTCTCGTCCTTCCACCATTGCTAGCCTCTCTAATACCACGCACTTTTCCCCGATATCATAAACCCACCATATACCTTCCTCAAAACAGCCACCATACCTACCTATCATGGCATTTCCATAGCCATTCCGAGATATATTGCCATGCAACTTACCACCATTCCGTTTATTATGACACGCTCCATCATTGTCATATTGCTTTGCATGATCATGTAGTTGACATCATATTTGTGGCAAAGCCACCGTTCATAATTCTTTTATACATGTCACTCTTGATTCATTGCATATCCTGGTACTCCGCCGGAGGCATTCACATAGAGTCATATTGTTGTTCTATGTATTGAGTTGTAATTCTTGAGTTGTCAGAAAATAAAAGTGTGATCATCATCATTATTAGAGCATTGTCCCAAGTGAGAAAGGATGATGGAGACTATGATTCCCCCATAAGTCGGGATGAGACTACGGACTAAATAAAAAAAAGAGAAAGGCCATAAAAATGGAGAAAAGGCCAAAGAAAAAAAATGAGAGAAAGAGAGAGAAGGGACAATGCTACTATCCTTTTACCACACTTGTGCTCTAAAGTAGCACCATGATCTTCATGATAGAGAGTCTCTTATGTTGTCACTTTCATATACTAGTGGGGAATTTTTCATTATAGAACTTGGCTTGTATATTCCAATGATGGGCTTCCTCAAAATTCCCTAGGTCTTCTTGAGCAAGCGATTTGGATGCACACCCACTTAGTTTCTTTTATTGAGCTCTCATATACTTATAGCTCTAGTGCATCCGTTGCATGGCAATCCCTACTCACTCACATTGATATCTATTGATGGGCATCTCCATAGCCCGTTGATACGCCTAGTTGATGTGAGACTATCTTCTCCCTTTTTGTCTTCTCCACAACCTCCATTCTTTTCCACATATAGTGCTATGTCCATGGCTCACGCTCATGTATTGCGTGAAGATTGAAAAAGTTTGAGAACACCAAAAGTATGAAACAATTGCTTGGATTGTCATCGGGGTTGTGCATGATTAAATACTTTGTGTGATGAAGATAAAGCATAGCCAGACTATATGATTTTGTAGGGATAACTTTCTTTGTCCATGTTATTTTGAGAAGACATAATTGCTTAGTTAGTATTCTTGAAGTATTATTATTTTCATTTCAATATTAAACTTTTGTATTGCATCTTTTGGATCTGAACATTCATACCACAATTAAGAGAATTACATTGAAAATTATGCCAAGCAGCATTCCACATCAAAAAATCTGTTTCTATCATTTACCTACTCGAGGACGAGCAGGAATTAAGCTTGGGGATGCTTGATACGTCTCCAACGTATCTATAATTTTTTATTATTCCATGCTATATTATATTCTGTTTTGGATGTTTAATGGGCTTTATTATACACTTTTATATTATTTTTGGGACTAACCTATTACCCGGAGGCCCAGCCCAAATTGATGTTTTTTTGCCTATTTCAGTGTTTCGCAGAAAAAGAATATCAAACGGAGTCCAAACGGAATGAAACCTTCGGGAACGTGATTTTCGCAACAAACGTGATCCAGAGGACTTGGAGTCCATGTCAAGAAATCAACCAGGAGAGCAGGAGGTAGGGGGCGCCTACCCCCTGGGCGCGCCCTCCACCCTCGTGGGGCCCACCTCCACCGACGTACTTCTTCCTCCTATATATACATGCGTACCCCCAAACCAACAGAAGCATCCACGAAAACCTAATTCCACTGCCGCAACCTTCTGTACCCGTGAGATCCCATCTTGGGGCCTTTTCCGGCATCCTGCCAGAGGGGGCATTGATCACGGAGGGCTTCTACATATACACCATAGCCTCTCTGATGATGTGTGAGTAGTTTACTTCAGACCTTCGGGTCCATAGTTATTAGCTAGATGGCTTCTTCTCTCTCTTTCGATCTCAATACAAAGTTCTCCACAATTCTCGTGGAGATCTATTCGATGTAATCTTTTTTTGCGGTGTGTTTGTCGGGACCGATGAATTGTGGGTTTATGATCAAGTTTATCTATGAACAATATTTGAATCTTCTCTAAATTCTTTTATGTATGATTGGTTATCTTTGCAAGTCTCTTCGAATTATCAGTTTGGTTTGGCCTACTAGACTGATCTTTATTGCAATGGGAGAAGTGCTTAGCTTTGGGTTCGATCTTGCGGTGCTCGATCCCAGTGACAGAAAGGGAAACAACACGTATTGTCTTGTTGCCATCAAGGATAACAAGATGGGGTTTATATCATATTGCATGAGTTTATCCCTCTACATCATGTCATCTTTCTTAAAGCGTTACTCCGTTCTTATGAACTTAATACTCTAGATGCATGCTGGATAGCGGTCGATGTGTGGAGTAATAGTAGTAGATGCAGGCAGGAGTCGGTCTACTTGTCACGGACGTGATGCCTATATACATGATCATACGTAGATATTCTCATAACTATGCTCAATTCTATCAATTGCTCGACAGTATTTGTTCACCCACCGTAATACTTATGCTCTTGAGAGAAGCCACTAGTGAAACCTATGGCCCCCGGGTCTATTTTCCATCATATTAATCTTCCATCAACTAGCTATTACTATTGCCTTTTATTTTACTTTGCATCTTTATCATAAAAATATTATCTTATCATATCTATCAGATCTCACTCTCGTAAGTGACCGTGAAGGGATTGACAACCCCTTTATCGCATTGGTTGTGAGGTTCTTATTTGTTTGTGTAGGTGCGAGGGACTTGAGCGTGGTCTCCTACTGGATTGATGAAGGGAATATGCCCTAGAGGCAATAATAAAGTTATTATTTATTTCCTTATATCATGATAACTGTTTATCATTCATGCTATAATTGTACTAACCGGAAACATAATACATGTGTGAATACATAGACAAACATAGTGTCACTAGTATGCCTCTACTTGACTAGCTCGTTGATCAAAGATGGTTATGTTTCCTAGCCATAGACATGAGTTGTCATTTGATTAACGGGATCACATCATTAGGAGAATGATGTGATTGACTTGACCCATTCTGTTAGCTTAGCACTTGATCGTTTAGTATGTTGCTATTGCTTTCTTCATGACTTATACATGTTCCTATGACTATGAGATTATGCAACTCCCTGCCACGGAGGAACACTTTATGTGCTACTAAATGTCACAACGTAACTTGGTGATTATAAAGGTGCTCTACAGGTGTCTCCGAAGGTGCTTGTTGGGTTGGCGTATTTCGAGATTAGGATTTGTCACTCCAATTGTCGGAGAGGTATCTCTGGGCCCACTCGGTAATGCACATCACTATAAGCCTTGCAAGCATTGTAACTAATGAGTTAGTTGCGGGATGATGTATTACGGAACGAGTAAAGAGACTTGCTGGTAACGAGATTGAACTAGGTATTGAGATACCGACGATCGAATCTCGGGCAAGTAACATACCGATGACAAAGGGAACAACGTATGTTGTTATGCGGTTTGACCGATAAAGATCTTCGTAGAATATGTGGGAGCCAATATGAGCATCCAGGTTCCGCTATTGCTTATTGACCGGAGACGTGTCTCGGTCATATCTACATAGTTATCGAACCCGTAGGGTCCGCTCGCTTAAAGTTCGATGACGATTGTATTATGAGTTTATGTGATTTGATGTACCGAAGGTAGTTCGGAGTCCTGGATGAGATCGGGGACATGACAAGGAGTGTAGAAATGGTTGAGCCATAAAGATCGATATATTGGATGACTATATTCGTACATCGGAAAGGTCCCGAGTGATTCAGGTATTTTGGGGGGTACCGGGGAGTTATGGGAATACGAGGAAGAAGCAATGGGCCTCATGGGCCAAGTGGTGGAAGAGCGGAGGCAGGGCGCGCGGCCCCCCTAGCCCAAACCAAATTGGACTAGGGGGCCGGCCCCTCTTTCCTCCTTTTCCTCCCTCTCCTTCCCTCTCCTTCCCTCTCCTTCTCCTTCCCTTCCTTCCCCTCTCCTACTTGGACTAGGAAAGAAGGGGAATCCTACTTGGAGTAGGATTTCCCCACTTGGGCGCGCCTCTCCCCTTGGTCGGCCCTCTCCTCCTCCCCCTTTATATATGGAGGAGGGAGGCACCCCATAGACACAACAATTGATCTCTTGATCTCTTAGCCGTGTGCGGTGCCCCCCTCCACCAAAATCCACCTCGATAATATCGTAGCAGTGCTTAGGCGAAGCCCTGCATCGGTAGAACATCATCATCGTCACCACGCCGTCGTGCTGACGGAACTCTCCCTCAAAGCTCGGCTGGATCGGAGTTCGAGGGATGTCATCGAGCTGAACGTGTGTTAAACTCGGAAGTGTCGTGTGTTCGGTACTTGATCGGTCAGATCGTGAAGACGTACGATTACATCAACCGCGTTGTGCTAACGCTTCCGCTTTCGGTCTACGAGGGTATGTGGACAACACTCTCCCCTCTCGTTGCTATGCATCACCATGATCTTGCGTGTGCGGAGGATTTTTTTTGAAATTACTACGTTCCCCAACAGTGGTTTTCGAGCCAGGTTTTATGCGTAGATGTTATGTGCACGAGTAGAACACAAGTGAGTTGTGGGTGATACAAGTCATGCTGCTTACCAGCATGTCATACTTTGGTTCGGCGGTATTGTTGGATGAAGCGGCCCGGACCAACATTACGCGTACGCTTATGCGAGACTGGTTCTACGGACGTGCTTTGCACACAGTGTGGTGGCGGTGTCAGTTTCTCCAACTTTAGTTGAACCGAGTGTGGCTACGCCCGGTCCTTGAGAAGGTTAAAACAGCACTAACTTAACGAACTATCGTTGTGTTTTTGATGCGTAGGTAAGAACGGTTCTTGCTCAGCCCGTAGCAGCGATGTAAAACTTGCAACAACAAAGTAGAGGACGTCTAACTTGTTTTTGCAGGGCATGTTGTGATGTGATATGGTCAAGGCATGATGCTATATTTTATTGTATGAGATGATCATGTTTTGTAATTGAGTTATCGGCAACTGGCAGGAGCCATATGGTTGTCGCTTTATTGTATGCAATAAAATCGCCCTGTAATTGCTTTACTTTATCACTAAGCGGTAGCGGTAGTCGTAGAAGCAATAGTTGGCGAGATGACAACGATGCTACAATGGAGATCAAGGTGTCGCGCCGGTGACGATGGTGATCATGATGGTGCTTCAGAGATGGAGATCACAAGCACAAGATCATGATGGCCATATCATATCACTTATATTGATTGCATGTGATGTTTATCTTTTATGCATCTTATTTTGCTTTGATTGACGGTAGCATTATAAGATGATCTCTCACTAAATTTCAAGATAAAAGTGTTCTCCCTGAGTATGCACCTTTGCCAAAGTTCGTCGTGCCCAGACACCAAGTGATGATCGGGTGTGATAAGCTCTACGTCCATCTACAACGGGTGCAAGCCAATTTTGCACACGCAGAATACTCATGTTAAACTTGACGAGCCTAGCATATGCAGATATGGCCTCGGAACACTAAGACCGAAAGGTCGAGCATGAATCATATAGTAGATATGATCAACATAGTGATGTTCACCATTGAAAACTACTCCATTTCACGTGATGATCGGTTATGGTTTAGTTGATTTGGATCACGTGATCACTTAGATGATTAGAGGGATGTCTATCTAAGTGCGAGTTCTTAAGTAATATGATTAATTGAACTTTAATTTATCATGAACTTAGTCCCGTAGTATTAGCATATCTATGTTGTAGATCAATAGCTCGCGTTGTTGCTTCCCTATGTTTTATATATGTTCCTCTGAGAAAACTAAGTTGAAAGATGATAGTAGCAATGATGCAGATCGGGTCCGTGATCCGAGGTTTATCCTCATTCTGCACGTAAGAATTATGTCCTTGATGCACCGCTAGGTGATGACCTATTGCAGAGCGTATGCGCACGTTATAAACGTTTGGCTAGCTCAATATGATGAATACTTGATAGTTTAAGTGCACCATGCTTAACGGCTTAGAATCGGGACTTCAAAGTCGTTTTGAACGTCATGGACCATATGAGATGTTCCAGGAGTTGAAGTTAATATTTCAAGAAAAATACCCGAGTTGAGAGATATGAAGTCTCCAACAAGTTCTATAGCTAAAAGATGGAGGAGAATGGCTCAAACAGTGAGCATGTGCTCAGATTGTCTGGGTACTACAATCACTTGAATCAAGTGGGAGTTAATCTTCAGATAAGATAGTGATTGATGAATTCTCTAGTCACCATCACCAAGTTAGTAGAACTTCGTGATGAACTATTGTATGCAAGGGATGACGAAAACGATTCCCAAGCTCTTCGTGATGCTGAAATCAACGAAGATAGAAATCAAGAAAGAGCATCAAGTGTTGATGATTAACAATACCACTAGATTCAAGAAAAAGGCAAAGGGAAGAAAGGGAACTTCAAGAAGAACGACAAGCTAGTTGCTGCTCAAGTGAAGAAGCCCAAGACTGGAACTAAACCTGAAACTAAGTGCTTCTACTGCAAAGGGACTGGTCACTGGAAACGGAACTACCCCAAGTATTTGGCGGATAAGAAGGATGCCAAAGTGAACAAAGGTATATTTGATATACATGTTATTAATGTGTACTTTACTAGTGTTTATAGCAACCCCTCAGTATTTGATACTAGTTCGGTTGCTAAGAGTAGTAACTCGAAACGGGAGTTGTAGAATAAACAGAGACTAGTTGTGGGCGAAGAGACGATGTGTGTTGGAAGTAGTTCCAAGATTAATATGATCATCATCGCACACTTCCTATACTTTCGGGATTAGTATTGAACCTAAATAAGTGTTATTTGGTGTTTGCGTTGAGCATGAATATGATTTGAGCATGTTTATTGCAATACGGTTATTCATTTAAATTAGAGAATAATTGTTGTTGCTTACATGAATAAAACCTTCTATGGTTATACACCCAATGAAAATGGTTTGTTGGATCTCGATCGTAGTGATACACATATTCATAATATTGAAGCCAAAAGATGCAAAGTTAACAATGATAGTGCAACTTATTTGTGGCACTGCCGTTTAGGTCATATTGGTGTAAAGAGCATGAAGAAACTCCATGTTGATGGACTTTTGGAATCACTTGATTATGAATCAGTTGATGCTTGCGAACCATGCCTCATGGGCAAGATGACTAAGACTCCGTTCCCGGAACAATGGAGCGAGCAACTGACTTATTGGAAATAATACATACTGATGTATGCGTTCCGATGAGTGTTAAGGCTCGCGGCAAGTATCGTTATTTTCTGACCTTCACATATGATTTGAGCAGATATGGGTATATCTACTTGATGAAACACAAGTCTGAAACATTTGAAAAGTTCAAAAAAATTCAGAGTGAAGTGGAGAATCATCGTAACAAGAAAATAAAAGTTTCTACGATATGATCATAGAGGTAAAATATTTGAGTTATGAGTTTGTCCTTCAGTTAAAACAATGTGAAATAGTTTCACTACTGACACCACCTGGAACACCACACTGTAATGGTGTGTCCGAATGTCGTAACCGTACTTTATTAGATATGGTGTGATCTATGATGTCTCTTACCGATCTACCACTATTGTTTTCAGGTTATGCATTAGAGACAGCTGCATTCACGTTAAATAGGGCACCGTCAAAATCCGTTGAGACGACACAGTATGAACTATGGTTAAGCAAGAAACCTAAGCTGTCGTTTCTTAAAGTTTGGGGTTGTGATGCTTATGTGAAAAAGTTGCAGCATGATAAGCTCAAACCCAAATCGGAGAAGTGCATCTTCATAGGATACCCAAAAGAGACCATTGGGTACACCTTCTATCATAGATATGAAGGCAAGATCTTTGTTGCTTAAAATGGATCCTTTCTAGAGAAGGAGTTTCTCTTGAAAGAAGTGAGTGGGAGGAAAGTAGAACTTGATGAGGTAATTGTACCTTCTCCCGAATTGGAAAGAAGTTCATCACAGAAATCAGTTCCAGTGATGTCTACACCAATTAGTGAGGAAGCTAATGATGATGATCATAAAACTTCAGATCAAGTTACTACCAAACCTTGTAGGTCAACCAGAGTACGGTAATCCTATTCTGGAGGTCATGTTACTAGACCATGACGAACCTACGAACTATGAGGAAGCGATGATGAGCCTAGATTCCGCGAAATGGTTTAAGACCATGAAATCTGAGATGGGATCCATGTATGAGAACAAAGTGTGGACTTTGGTTGACTTGCCCGATGATCGGCAAGCCATAGAAAATAAATAGATCTTCAAGAGGAAGACGGACGCTGATATTAGTGTTACTATCTACAAAGCTAGACTTGTCAAAAAGGTTTTGACAAAGTTCAAGGTGTTGACTATGATGAGATTTTCTCACTCGTAGCGATGCTTAAGTCTATCCGAATCATGTTAGAAATTGCCGCATTTTATGAAATCTGGCAAATGGATAAAAAAATTGCAATCCTTAATGGATTTATTAAAGAAGAGTTGTATATGATGCAACTAGAAGGTTTTGTCAATCCAAAAGATGCTAACAAAGTGTGTAAGCACCAGTGATCCATTTATGGACTGGTGCAAGCATCTCGGAGTTGGAATGTACGTTTTGATAGTGTGATCAAAGCATATAGTTTTATACAGAGTTGCGGTGAAGCCTGTATTTACAAGAAAGTGAGTGGGAGCACTACAGCCTTTCTGATAAGTATATGTGAGTGACATATTGTTGATCAGAAATGATGTAGAATTTTCTGGAAAGCATAAAGGAGTGTTTGAAAAGGAGTTTTTCAAAGAAAGACCTCGGTGAAGCTGCTTACATATTGAGCATCAAGATCTATAGAGATAGATCAAGACGCTTGATAAGTTTTTTCAATAAGTACATACCTTGACAAGATTTTGAAGTAGTTCAAAATGGAGCGATCAAAGAAAGAGTTCTTGCCTGTGTTACAAGGTGTGAAATTGAGTAAGACTCAAAGCCCGACCACGGCAGAAGATAGAAAGAGAATGAAAGTCGTTCCCTATGCCTCAGCCATAGGTTCTATAAAGTATGCCATGTTGTGTACCAGATCTATTGTATACCCTACACTAAGTTTGGCAAGGGAGTACAATAGTGATCTAGGAGTAGATCCCTGAACAGCGGTCAAAATTATCCTTAGTGGAATAAGGATATGTTTCTCGATTATGGAGGTGACAAAAGGTTCGTCGCAAAGGGTTACGTCGTTGCAAGTTTTGACACTGATCCAGATGAATCTAAGTCTCAATCTGGATACATATTTAAAGTGGGAGCAATTAGCTAGAGTAGCTTCGTGCAGAGCATTGTTGACATAGAAATTTGCAAAATACATACGGATCTGAATGTGGCAGACCCGTTGACTAAACTTCTCTCACAAGCAAAACATGATCAAACCTTAGTACTTTTTGTGTGTTAATCACATAGCGATGTGAACTAGATTATTGACTCTAGTAAACCCTTTGGGTGTTGGTCACATGAGGATGTGATCTATGGGTGTTAATCACATGGTGATGTGAACTGTTGGTGTTAAATCACATGGCGATGTGAACTAGATTATTGACTCTAGTGCAAGTGGGAGACTGAAGGAAATATGCCCTAGAGGCAATAATAAAGTTATTAGTTATTTCCTTATATCATGATATATGTTTATCATTCATGCTATAATTGTATTAACCGGAAACATAATACATGTGTGAATACATAGACAAACATAGTGTCACTAGTATGCCTCTACTTGACTAGCTCGTTGATCAAAGATGGTTATGTTTCCTAGCCATAGACATGAGTTGTCATTTGATTAACAGGATCACATCATTAGGAAAATGATGTGATTGACTTGACCCATTCCGTTGGCTTAGCACTTGATCGTTTAGTATGTTGCTATTGCTTTCTTCATGACTTATACATGTTCCTATGACTATGAGATTATGCAACTCGCATTTACCGGAGGAACACTTTGTGTGCTACCAAACGTCACAACGTAACTGGGTGATTATAAAGGTGCTCTACAGGTGTCTCCGAAGGTACTTGTTGGGTTGGTGTGTTTCGAGATTAGGATTTTTCACTCCGATTGTCGGAGAGGTATCTCTGGGCCCACTCGGTAATGCACATCACTATAAGCCTGGCAAGCATTGTAACTAATGAGTTATTTGCGGGATGATGTATTACGGAACGAGTAAAGAGACTTGTCGGTAACGAGATTGAACTAGGTATTGAGATACCGACAATCGAATCTCGGGCAAGTAACATACCGATGACAAAGGGAACAACGTATGTTGTTATGCGGTTTGACCGATAAAGATCTTCGTAGAATATGTCGGACCCAATATGAGCATCCAGGTTCCGCTATTGGTTATTGACCGGAGACATGTCTCGGTCATGTCTACATAGTTCTAGAACCCGTAGGGTCCGCACGCTTAAAGTTCGATGACGATTGTATTATGAGTTTATGTGATTTGATGTACCGAAGGTAGTTTGGAGTCCCGGATGAGATCGGGACATGACGAGGAGTCTCGAAATGGTCGAGATGTAAAGATCGATATATTGGACGACTATATTCGGACATCGGAAAGGTTCCGAGTGATTTGGGTATTTTTGGGGGTACCGGTGAGTTACGGGAATACAAGGAAGAAGCAGTGGGCCTCATGGACCAAGTGGTGGAAGAGAGGAGGCAGGGCGCGCGGCCCCCCTGGCCCAAACTGAATTGGACTAGGGGGCCGACCCCCCTTTCCTCCTTTTCCTCCCTCTCCTTCCTTCTCCTTCTCCTTCCACTACAAAAAAAAAGACACATCTGTGACATTTTGGGTCGAACGAAATTTTTTCTGTCATACATATGACACTTCTATGACGATAATTGTGACAAACCCGGTACCATCATAGATGTGGTGGGCTCCTACTTCTATGACAAAAAATCATGACAGAAACTCGGCTTTTCATCCTGGGCGGGCCAGAGACGCAGCTGCATGACATTCTTTGGGCCGTCCATGACGGAAAAAACCGTGGTAGAAGCGAGGGGGAGGAAAATTTCGGGGAGTTCCCGGTTACGGTGGGAGGTCGGGGCCGAGCGATGCGCGTTTCTCTCATAAACGTACGCGCGTGTGTGCGAGGCGTGGCTCTAACTGAACCCGAGCGAGGCGTTGGGCTCTAACTGAACCCGAGCGATTGCACTGCAGGCTACACGTTACTGAACCCGAGCGATCGATCGATGGCTGTTAACTGAACCCGATCGAGTGATTCCTTCGCTACTGCTGCTAACTGAAGCCGATCGATGCTGCCTCTGGGATGAACAGTGAGCGTTGCGGGGGGGGGGGGGGGGGGTGGTTGAACAGTGAGCGGTGGCGTTGCCTCTGGATGAACAGGACCCCGTGGTGTGGTGGAGGGCTGGATGAACAGTAGACAGTGGAGGGGTGCCTGTGGAGGGGTCGATGAACAGGATCCCGTGGTGTGGAGGGCTGGATGAAAAGTAGACGGTGGAGGGGTGCCCGTGGAGGGGTGGTTGAACAGGACCCCGTGGTGTGGAGGGCTGGATGAACAGTAGACGGTGGAGGGGTGGTTGAACAGTAGCCGGTGGAGTAGCGCGCGGTGGAGGCTGGATGAACAGGAGCCCGTGGAGGCTGGAGGAGGTCGACGGTAGCCCGTGGAGGCTGGAGGAGGTCAACGGTGGAGATGAACAGTATCCCGTGGAGTCCCGTTTTGCGGTACGCCACACCCCTCCCGATGAACAGGACCCCCATTTCGACCGTAATGCTCCAACACAAGTCCGTTTCGTCCGTTTTACGGTACGCCACACCCCTCCCGATCAACAGGACCCTGCTTTGACCGTGAGGAGGTCCATTTCGCCCATTTTGCGGTACGCCACACCCTCCCGATCAACGGGACCCCGGGCCGACCGTAGGAGGTCCGCTTTCCTCCGCTTTTGGCAGACGCCACACCCCTCCCGATCAACAGGACCCCGTTCCGAACGTAGGAGGTCCGTTTCCTCCATTGTGCGGTACGCCAGGCCTCATTTCCATTGTGTGTTCCATCCAAGCCCTCCCGATGAAGACGACCACGCATTCCGTTGCCCCCCGATGAACACGACGCATTCCGTTGCCTCCCCATGAACACGATGCATTCCGTTGCCTCCCCATGACACGACGACGACGCAGTTTCTCCGTTCCGACCCAACCATGTACACGAGCCCTCGCCGTACGTATGCGCGAGTAGGCGTTCGAGACCCTGCCCGTATGTACACATACGTGGCTGTATTTTCTTTCTTGCACCACGGCGGCAGACGACGCGTGTACATGCTACATGCGCGCCTACTACATTACGCGGCGCCGCCTCTACATCCACCGTATATATGTACATACACATTCGCGACCAGAATGACAACGCCACGCACGCCGACCGGTGGGTCCGGTACCGCCGCACTTCCTTGCCTGCGAAGATGTAGCTGGTGGGTCCCAGCAATCAGGGGGCGAATCGTTTTTTTTGCCCGGATGCACTTCCTTGCGTGCGAAGATGTAGCTGGTGGGTCCCAGCAGTCAGGGGCAAACATTTTTTTCGTGAAGTACGGTGGCCCGTCCGGTGGGTCCCTGCTGTCAGGTGGAGGAATAATTATTTTGCACGTAATAAGGAGGCACTGGCCAGTGGTGTTGGTGAGTAGAGGGATGGCCTGGCCAGTGGTGGGAGTAGTAGGGGGCAATGAGGCCTCCGCCGCATCGCAGCCGGCCACAGGAGGCAGGAGCACGAGGCACGACCGGCGCTGGTTTGGGCGGCCGGAGCAAGAAGACCAGAGGTTGAAAAAGCACTACGGCCGTTGGATGGACATCGTCACGGTCACTTTGGAGCTAGAATCGTGCATATTGACTAAGTTGACAAAGCCCTCCGTCCCGTCAACTTAGTAGGCCCATTGTTAGCCTCCCACCAAGGTGGGTCCCAGCTAGCAGGGGTATTCATTTTTTGTGCGTAATAAGGAGGCACTTCCGGTGGGTCCGAGCCGACAAAGACGGGAACATTTTTTCGTGAAATACGGTGGCCCGTCGGGTGGGTCCCAGCAATGTGGGAAAACGTTTTTTCACGATATCTGGTGGGCGTCCGGTGGGTCCTCGTTGTCGTGGAGGAATAATTATTTTACGGGCAATAAGGAGGCACTTCCTTGCGGCCGCCAGGACCCAAATGTCAGCCTCTCCACGTACAGTATTCTTCCGATGGAATTCGGTCGTTGACCACATTGACCACGCCATGCCGAGAGCACCACGGCGGTGGACGGCGGCGAGGCCTAGGAAGGGGATGACGCGGAGCCGGGGAAGACGCGGCAATGGATGCCCACGCAGAGAGGAGTACGAGTGTTCACTGGTTCGGCTGCGCTGCCGTCGCCGCAGAATAACAGGGGGTATGGTTGAGTGGTGTGGAGGGATGGCCTGGCCAGCGGTGGGAGTAGTATGGGGGCGGTGAGGCCTCTGCGGCAGCATAGCCGGCCACGGGAGGCAGGAGCAGGCGGCACGACCGGCACTGCTTTGGGCGGCTGGAGCAAGAAGACAAGAGGTTGAAGAAGCACTACGGCCGTTGGATGGACGTCGTACGGTCAGTCGAGCTAGAATCATGCATATTGACTAAGTTGACAAAGCCCTTCATCCCCGTCAACTTAGTAGGCCCACTATACTGGGTCCCAGCTAGCAGGGGGAGTATTCATTTTTTTTGTGCGTAATAAGGAGGCACTTCCTTGCGTGCGAAGATATAGCTGGTGGGTTCGAGCTGTCAGCGGAGGTATTGTTTTTTCGCGAAATAGAGAGGCCCTTCTGGTGGGTCCCAGATGTCAGATGGAGGAATCATTATTTTGCGCGTAATGAGGCATTTCCTTGCGTGCGGCCGTGGACCCAGCTGTCAGCCTCTCCACGTACAGTCCACTTCAGATGCATGTCGGTCGTTGGCCACGCTGACCACGCCATGCCGAGAGCACCAGGGCGGTGGACGACGGCGAGGCCGGTAACGACATGGAGGCAGGGAAGACTCGGCAGTTGTTTTTGTTTCCCACGCGGAGGGGAGTACGACTGTACGAGGGTTTACTCGTTCGTCTGCCATCGCCGGAGAATAACAGCAGGTGTGGTGAGTAGAGGGATGGCTAGGCCATCGATTGGAGTACGGTGGGGCGGTGAGGCCTGCGCGGCAGCACAACCAGCCGCGGGGAGGAGGGAGCAGGCAATCCCGCCGGCGCTTGTTTGAGCGGCTGGAGCAGGAAGAGCAGAGATTGAATAAGCACGACGGCCGTTGGGTGGACATCCAACAATATACAGGCCATCTGTGGAAAGCCTCAAATCTGTGGAAAACAGCATACAGCCCATCTGGCATTATTTCAAATAATTTACAGCCCATTTTCTAATTCTTACGGGTTTTTTTGGAGCCCATATTATTTTTGTTAGCATTACAACCCATATTGTGGCCACGGTTAAAAAATTATATGAACTTTTGCATATGTCGGTGCGATCTGAACTGTTTTTAATCCTAAAATTTTGAGTCACATTCAGACTGATTTTAAAAATAAATGTATATCAATATAAAATCCAATAAATTGTCCACGCATAAAAATAAATGCAATTTAAAATCTCGAAATGAAAAAAAGATATTTGAAAATAATTGCCGGTTTGATGTGTTTTAAAATGTACAACCCATTTCTCATTACTGATAGGCCATTTTCTCGGCCAGCCGAATGAAGCTCTCCTCGTCTTGAAAGATTTGCAGCCCAATAGGCCTGATAAAGCGACTTACTTGACAAATCACAAAAAAACTGGGCTAGCCATTTTCAGAAAGAAAAAAAACTACTGGGCTGGTGTCGGCGTTCTGGGAACGGGGGTACCCAGACTTGCTTGCCTGCGGCCTGCGGCGTGGCTCAAGGGGTGGCCCAGTACGGCCCATCTTCATCAGCACAAGCTCTCAAGACCCTCGCGAGGGGCCAAGACTCATGAGGCGGACGATGTGAAGCTTCCTCAGGCACGACCTCGTCAGGCTGGCTCGCGAGGAGGCGGAGAGATCAAGGCGGGGTACCTCGCGAGGTGCCCATGACACAAGCCATGACGACCAAGGACACAAGGCGGGCGCCAGCCCGCGCAGTGTCCTCATTTCCTCTTTGGTGCAAAGGAGCCAAGCGCAGGCGAGAGAATCAAGCAAAGGCAACCATTTCGGTGCAACAAGACCAAGACCAGCAGAACAGCCGGAAGGAGGTCATCGTGGAGCCCAAGCCGGCGTCACCGTCAGAGTCTTTGGCATGCGAGGACCGACTTTAGTCAGGATAAGTGTACTAGATGTTCCCCTTCAAAATGGCCAATTGTTGGTGCCCTTCCCGCTCAATATTTGGGAAGAGGCCCAGGGCCTCTGCCTATAAATAGGACTAGCCACCAACAGGGTAGAGGCAGCTAGAGATCAATCCTAAAAGGAGAAAGAGAGAGGCAACGAGAGAGAGAGAAGCGACTGAACTCCCCCTAGCAGTTCGTCGCACCGGCCAAGAACAGACCCTCGCGAGGCTGTTCCTCCTTGTACTGTTCATCATCGGCCCCCTGAGGCAATCCACCACACCACACACTGGAGTAGGGTATTACACCACAATGGTGGCCCGAACCAGTATAAACCTTGTGTCCATTGTGTTGCTCTTTGGGTAGTTTAGATCCTTGCGAGGCGACGAGGTGTAGGTAGGTTGGAGGTGAGATCTCCGCGTGCACCCCAGAGTTCGAACATAGAGGCTCTGCCGGAACCTGAAATCCAACATTTGGCGCGCCAGGTAGGGGTGCACCGGAATCCGCCTTCCACCGCCCTGTTCTTCGCCGCCCCTCGCATCCATGTCAGACGCTCGTCGGGCTCGCGCCGAGCGCCGAGCCGCTCTTCCTACTCACATCGCCCAGACGGCCCCCGTCGGCGGCGGCCCCCGCTGTTCCCCATCGCCTGCCGTCAACGCCGCCACCGGCTCGGTGGGGAACGAGCAGCAGGCGTCGTCCCAGCATCCATCCGTGAGGCGAGACGGCCGCTCCCCTACTCCTTCACTCGCCCCAGCTGGTTCTTCGTCCCGTGCGCTGCGCGCGCCCATGGAGGCTCGAGCCGCACTCAAAGCGGCAAACGAGCTCCTATGCTACCGCCCCGTCGATGACTTCTACGAGGAGTGGCTCGACCACACACCGAAGCTTCGTCCGCTGCTGGGCTCCCAGCCGTCATTCTCATCAAGACCGCGCCCGCCTTGGGCGGGCGATGAAGCTCCGGGGGCGCCTCAGCTGCCTCCCCCTCAAGAAGGCGCCTTGGCCCCAAGGCGCATGGCCCCTGGGCGGAACCCACTCTGCACCGCCAAGCAGCAAGAGCAGAGCTGCCAAGAGGTCCCTCGCCCCAAGAAGCTGCCCGAGTGCTCCTCGCACCGCCCGTCCACGACCGCGCTCCCGCTCCAAAGACGCCAAGACTCGCGCTGCTCCCAGCGGCAGCAAGACGGGAACCGCAAGATCAAGCCCTCCATCACCAAAGGCCTCCAGTGTACTGCAGGCTGCCGCCTTCACCACCGAGCTATGCAAGATCGCATGGCCCGGCAAGTTCAAGCCAGACCTGCCTCGCCACGACGGCACGGCCGACCGCGGAGTTCCTCCAGCTCTATGAGCTGGGCATCGCCGCCAGCCAGGGACGAGAAGGTCATGGCGAACTGGTTTCCCATGGCGCTCAAGGACGGTGCTCGCACTGCTCTCGAACTCGGCTCCTGGCACGATCTCCTCCTGGGACGAGATGCGCACCCGCTTCATCGCCAACTTCCAAGGCACTCGCGACCGGCCTCCTGCCGTGAGTGACATGCGCCGCATCAAGCAGCAGCCAGGAGAGACCCTGCAGAAGTACATCCAGCGCTTCAACAACGCACGCCTCAAGATTCCCAAGGTGACCGAGGAGGCCATCATCTCAGCCTTCTCCGACGGTGTGCGTGACGTCAAGCTGCAGGAGGAGCTGGCGATGCATGAAGACCTGTGCACATCCCTGGAGTTGTTCCACTTGGCGACCAAGTGCGCCAGCGCTGAGGAAGGACGCCTTTCCCTCCTCGAGCTGCAGGCTGCCGACCCAGAAGAGAAGAAGCCCAAGGTCAAGGACGTGAAGCGCAAGGGGGCTGCCGTGCTCGCGGCAGAACCAGACATCAAGCAGGGCAGGGATCATCCCGAGTCTTCCAAGGGCAGCCGGTACTGTGTGTACCACGACCTCCACACCCACAACACCAACGAATGCCAAGAGCTCGGGGCAGTGCAAGAAGGGCGAATCGGTCGACGCCCCGACCGCAGTGATCGAGGCTATGGCCGAGGAGGAGGAAGAAGCGCAGGACGTTGGGAAGACCGTGGCCCTCGCCAAGGGTGGCGTGACCGACCTCGCGAGGACTGCTGGTAGGATCAGCCTCGCGAGGGTGGTTGGAGGGACCTGCCTCGTGAGGGAGGCTGGAGGGATCAGCCTCGCGAGGATCGCCCGCAAGGCAACGCAGGCCTCCCTCCTCTGCCACCGCAGCCAAGGAGAAATGAAGACCATCATCAGGACGAGGGGGCTGGTGGCTTCTAGGAGCCGCGCGCAATCGCTTGCATCCTGGGCGGAGCTCAAGCCCCAGCCTCTCAGCGCATCTTCAAGCAGTTCGCCCGTGAAGTGAATGCAGTCCTCCCCAAGCTCGAAGCCACGCGCCCTCTCAGGTGGTCAGCGCGCGCCATCACATTCAGCTCAGCGGATCAGCTCAAGTGCGCAGCCACAGCCGGAGTCCTCCCGATGCTGTTCCCCAATCATCAGCAACGTGCAAGTCACCAGGACCCTCATCGATGGCGGAGCAGGGCTCAACATCCTGTCCGTCGAGACATTCAACAATCTCCAAGTGCCATACAATCAGCTTCAGCCAACCAAGCCTTTCTCCGGAGTCACTGATGGCTCCATAGTTCCGATAGGGCAGGTCCGCCTCCCTGTCACCTTCGGGGCGCGTGACAACTACCGCACCGAGCTCATCGACTTCGACGTCGCTCACATTCGCCTACCATACAATGCCATCCTCGGGTACCCAGCTCTGGCCAAATTCATGGCCGTGACTCATCACGGCTACAATGTCCTCAAGATGCCAGGAAGCGGTGGAGTCATCACGGTGCCTTGTGAAGAGAGAGACGCAGTGTGTTCCCTGGAGCGTGCTTTTCAAGCCGCGTCAATTGAAGACCCAGATCACAGGAGCGGAAGGCTCCCCGAGGCTGCTCCTAAGAAGAAGAAGACATCGCCTGGCCCGACCCCTCGGGAGGCAGGCCCCTCAGGGTCCGCGCCTGTTCAGGGGGCACCTCCTTCTGTCGCATAGGAAGACGCACCCGGCGCCCTCCTCGAGCAAGGCTCGGGGGCTCTCTCCTGGGGGGCCACCGACTTTGCTAGGATCACGAGGGAGGCGCTCGGGCACCACTTGGAGGCGTGTTTCAAAGCACGTTTCCCTCAGGAAGGAGCGAGGCAAGGAGGGCCAAACCCTCAGGAGTTCGTCAAGAAGATCATTCAGGAGCTGCAGGAGTCAAGAGTCATGAGTGGCAGCCGCCACTCCGCCATAGCTCTCCATCCAGCGAGGATGGTGGGCTGCGCGTCTGCATCGACATACCAGGCTCAACCGAGCCGCCTCTCGAGGCGCCTCTAGCCCTCACGCGTGGGGCGCTGTGAAGGTCCACCCCACAGCTACGTTCGCATGCCTTACGGCTTGCCGAACACGGCTGCCACGCGCCAGCGCCTCATGAGGAGCATCTTGGAGGCTCAAGTGGCTAGGCGTTCTGCAGTCCTGTCAGAGATGGAGATGGTCCGCGAGGAGCCACCAGCGCCTCCGGAGCCTCCCGAGGCTCCTGGGCCTGGGGGCTT
Source organism: Aegilops bicornis (assembly GCA_021605145.1). Taxonomy (NCBI): domain Eukaryota; kingdom Viridiplantae; phylum Streptophyta; class Magnoliopsida; order Poales; family Poaceae; genus Aegilops; species Aegilops bicornis. The sequence continues at coordinate 192,062,181 of CM038673.1, read as the reverse complement.
GGGAAGATCGGCTTCCGCAGCGCACGACGTCCGCTTCTTCAAAGATCCTTCATCTTCAACATTATCAGTGACATCCTTCGAGTTTCATTTTCAGTGGAGCGCCCCTGTGGCTGCATCATTCCTGTGCCGCGTGGGTCCGTCCTGCGGCATGTATCCTTTGATTCATGTTTCTAGTTTACTTTATTGGGGCGCCTCGGCTGCGTCATCCCCAAGTCGCTCGGGCCCGACCCAACAATGTCCGCCTTCTCTGCACCTATCTAAATGGACTTGCTCCTTCGTGTTTAACGTGTTTGACCTAGTCGCCCGCTCGATTGACACCAACTGATGGAGCTGCTCCCTAACGGCACAACGCTTGCGCATGGGTCCGTCCCTGCAACACCGACAAACCTGAATGGCTGAGCTCTGGCCGCGGCAGCCCTGCATAGCGCCACCTCGTTAAGCCTTCAGTGCCTCGTCACCCCTCCAGAGCAACCAATGGCTGGCTGTCGCATGGCGAACTCTCGTTCTTTTTGTGATGAGCCTGCAGGGAGCAGCATCAGGCGAGGCCCTCACGACGTCTCCTTCACTCTCGTCCGCGCGAACCACTTGCACGTTAAAGGGGGGTACCTGAGCATCGCGACTCATGGGCTCCTACTGGATCTCCAGCCCTCACCCTCTGGCCTTGTCCACGGCATCGCGACCTGGCATACTAGCGACGGCTGAGCCCGCTCGAGGGCCGGGACCCGAGGACGTAGAGCAGAAAGGGGAGTAAAGGCGAGAGGGAAGAGGCACGCGGGGACCTCGCCAGGCAACTCCTCATCTGCCGATGTCGGACCTAACGCCGCACCAAGAAGCGGTTCCTGACCCCCGAGATAAGTCATCCTCCGGAAATACTAGCTATCGCAGCACCTATGTCGCACCTAAAGCAATCCCGTGTTAGCAACGGCGTGCTCCTTTCTCGCCGAACGATGGCTGCTTGAGAGCTAAAGGGGACCTCCTGAGCATCGCGACTCAGGGGCTCTTACTGGACCCCGGCCCGCTCACCTCCTGGCCTTGACCACGGCATCGCGACCTGGCATACCAGCGACGGCTGAAGCCTGCCTTGGGACCAGGACCTGCCGGCACAGAGCATCAAGCCCTCGTGAGCTTCGAAAGGAGGAACTAAGCTAAGATGGGATGAGCATCTCGCACCACTTCACGACAAGGAGCATATTAACAAATGTAACCGCAGTACCTTACAAGCCCCCACGGGCACGCTTTCATGATTCCTCGCAGGGAACAAAGGGAGCAGATCCTAAAGAACGCTAACTACACGCCGCTTTGCAAAGACGCCATCATCAGTGGGCCGTCAGGGCACCAGCGCCCGACCCCATCCAGATCGATGGCGGCGGCGGCCTGACGAGCCCGCCCTGCTCCGAGAGCGACACAAGCTCGGGGGCTCGTAGCTATCGTCGCTCGTCTCCAGGGTCGTGAAGAGCTCAGCGGAGTCGCTGGATCCTCTGACGCCTCCGCCGCCTGAGGAGCTCCTGGGGGAGCGATCGGTGAGCCTAGTCTTTGCCGCGGTAGGGCCCTGACCACCTCTCTCAGGGCAGCACTCCAGCCGGCGTCCTTCCGCGTCGAAGACCTTGAAGAACATCACGGAAGCGCCGTCGTACTCCAGGTGGATCACGAGGGCGCCCCTCGTCCTGCAGACCCGGGCGATCTCGCCCCAACCTCGAGTCATGAAGACCTTGCCCGGAGCGACGGCCGCAACCTCCGCTCTGGTCACAAGGGTGCTGCAGCCGGTGTGCTGCAACCAGAGCTCCAGAGATCCCCTCTGCGGAATCACGAAGGTGAAGGAGGGAGGAAGGCGAATCCAATACTGAGGAGGCATGGCGGCGTGGAGCACAAACTCTCGGGAGGAGCCCTCGGCATGGACTCCGGGAGGAACAACGCGCACCGCCGTGACCCGCCGGCGCCGATGGCGGCGTCGTCCATGGTGCTCGGCGTCAACTCCTTCAGGGCCCTCAATGCGGGCGTACAAGGGCAGCGGGAACCCTGGCGGTGGCCGCTTGTACCAGGGCCTCGACACCTCCTGCCGGGCGCCCTCATCTCGACGGCAAAGGGTGCTACCTCTTGAGCACTGCGTTGGATTTCCCCAAAGAGGAGAGGATGATGCAGCAAAGTACCGTAAGTATTTCCCTCAGTTTTTGAGAACCAAGGTATCAATCCAGTAGGAGGCTACGCGCGAGTCCCTCGTACCAAGACAAAGCGATAGCTACCGCAACCAACGCGATTAGGGGTTGTCAATCCTTCACCGTCACTACTTAGAGTGAGATCTCGATAGAGATAATATTTTTGGTATTTTTGGTATAAAGATGCAAAGTGAAAAGTAAAAGCAAAGCAAGTAAATAAAGTGATGGAGATTGATATGATGAGAATAGACCCGGGGGCCATAGGTTTCACTAGTGGCTTCTCTCAAGAGCATAGATATTCTACGGTTGGTGAACAAATTACTGTTGAGCAATTGACAGAATTGAGCATAGTTATGAGGTTATCCAGGCAATGATCATGTATATAGGCATCACGTCCGTGACAAGTAGACCGAAACGATTATGCATCTACTACTATTACTCCACTCATCGACCGCTATCCGGCATGCATCTAGAGTATTAAGTTAAAAAGAGTAACGCCTAAGCAAGATGACATGATGTAGAGGAATAAATTCATGCAATATGATAAATACCCCATCTTGTTATCCTCGATGGCAACAATACAATACGTGCCTTGCAACCCTATACATCACTAGGTAAGGACACCGCAACATTGAACCCAAAGCTAAGCACTTCTCCCATTGCAAGAACTACCAATCTAGTTGGCCAAACCAAGCGGATAATTAGAAGAGACTTGCAAAGATAACTTAATCATACATAAAAGAATTCAGAGAAGAATCAAATATTTTCCATAGATAAGCTTTGGATCATAAACCCACAATTCATCGGTCTCAACAAACACACCGCAAAAAGAAGATTACATTGAATAGATCTCCACGAGAGAGGGAGAACATTGTATTGAGATCCAAAAGAGAGAAGAAGCCATCTAGCTACTAACTATGGACCCGAAGGTCTGAAGTAAACTACTCACACTTCATCGGAGGGGCTATGGTGTTGATGTAGAAGCCCTCCGTGGTGGATGCCCCCTCGTGAGCTCCTAACAGGCCCCAAGATGGGATCTCGTGGATCTGAGGAAATGCGGCGGTGGAATTAGGTCTTTGGCTCCGTCCCTGATCTGTTGGGGGTACGTAGGTATATAAAGGAGGAAGGAGTACGTCGGTGGAGCGTCAGGGGGCCCACGAGGCAGGGGGGCACGCCCAGGGGGGAGGTCCCGCCCCCACCCTCGTGACCGCCCCTGGCACTCCTCGGAGTAGGGTCCAAGTCTCTTGGATCACGTTCGGTGAGAAGATCACGTTCCCGAAGGTTTCATTCCGTTTGGACTCCGTTTGATATTCCGTTTCTTCGAAACACTGAAATAGGCAAAAAAATAGCAATTCCGGGCTGGGCCTCCGGTTAATAGGTTAGTCCCAAAAATAATATAAAAGTGGAAAATAAAGCCCATTATAGTCCAAAACAATAGATAAATTAGCATGGAGCAACCAAAAATTATAGATACGTTGGAGACGTATCAGGCATCCCCAAGCTTAATTCATGCTCGTCCTCGAGTAGGTAAATGATAAAAAGAGAATTTTTGATGCGGAGTGATACTTTGGCATAATTTCAATGTAAATCTTCTTAATTGTAATATGAATATTCAGATCCGAAAGATTCAAGACAAAAGTTCATATTGACATAAAAATAATAATACTTCAAGCATACTAATCAAAATAATTATGTCATCTCAAAATAACATGGCCAAAGAAAGTTCATCCCTACAAAATCATATAGTTAGGCTATGCTTCATTTTCGTCACACAAAGATGTTCCCAACTTCTATACCCCCGATGACAAGCCAAGCAATTGTTTCATACTTAAATAATCTCAAACTTTTTCAACCTTCACACAATACATGAGCGTGAGCCATGGATATAGCACTATGGGTGGAATAGAAGATGATGGGGATTGTGTGGAGAAGGCAAAAAATAAGAAATTCTCACATTGACGAGGCTAATCAACGGGCTATGGAGATGCCCATCAATTGATGTCAACATGAGGAGTAGGGATTGCCATGCAACGGATGCACTAGAGCTAAGAATGCTCAACAAAAGAAAACTAGTGGGTGTGCATCCAACTTGCTTGCTCATGAAGACCTAGGGCATTTGAGGAAGCCCATCGAGGAATATACAAGCCAAGTTCTATAATGAAAAATTCCCACTAGTATAAAAAGGACAACTTATGAGACTCACTATATGAAAAACATGGTGCTACTTTGAAGCACAATATATGAGACTCACTACATGAAGAACGAGGTGCTACTTTGAAGCACAAAATATGAGACTCATTACATGAAGAACGAGGTGCTACTTTGAAGCACAAGTGTGGAAAGAGATAGTAGCATTGCCCTTTTCTTTTCTTCTTTTTTTTGGGCCTTTATTTTTTTATTTTGGCCTTTCTCTTATATTTTGGGCAATGCTCTAATAATGATGATCATCACACTTCTATTGATTACAACATAAGGATTACAACTCGAAACTAGAACAAGGTATGACTCTATATGAATGCCTCCGGTGGTGTACCGGGATAGTGCAATGAATCAAGAGTGACATGTATGAAAATAATGCATGGTGGCTTTGCCACAAATACGATGTCAACTACATGATCATGCAATGGCAATATCACAAAAGTAATGTATGTCATGATAATGATGAACGGAACGGTGGAAAGTTGCATGGCAATATATCTCGGAATGGCTATGGAAATGCCATAATAGGTAGGTATGGTGGCTGTTTTGAGGAAGATATAAGGAGGTTTATGTGTGATAGAGCATATCATATCACGGGGTTTGGATGCACCGGCGAAGTTTGCACCAACTCTCAATGTGAGAAAGGGCAATGCACGGCAATCAAGAGGCTAGCAATGGAGGAAAGGTAAGAGTGCGTATAATCCATGGACTCAACATTAGTCAAAAGAACTCATATACTTATTGCAAAAATTTAGAAGTCATCAAAAATCAAGTACTACGCGCATGCTCCTAGGGGATAGATTGGTAGGAAAAGACCATCGCTCTTCCACGACCGCCACTCATAAGGATGCACAAGCTGTGTACACTTCATGCTTCAAATTTGTTACACAACTTTAACCATACGTGCATGCTACGGGATTTAATAACTTCAACACAAGCATTTCTCAAATTCACAACTACTAAACTAGCATGACTTTGATATTATCACCTCCATATCTCCAAACAATTATCAAGCATCAAACTTATCTTAGTATTCAACGCACTCAAAAGAAAGTTTCACATATCTTGAACACCAAGTATATTAACACTAAGCAAATTACCATGCTATTAACGACTCTCAAAATAATCTAAGTGAAGCATGAGAGATCAAGTTTCTTTAAAAAAAATCCACCACCGTGCTCTAAAATATTTAAGTGAAGCACTAGAGCAAAGATTATCACGCTCAAAAAGATATAAGTGAAGCACTATGAGCAAACTATCAAGCTCAAAAGATAAAGTGAAGCACATAGAGTATTCTATCAAGTTTCAATTCATATATGGCTCTCTCAAAAGGTGTGTACAGCAAGGATGATTGTGGTAAATAACAAGCAAAGACTCAAATAATACAAGACGCTCCAAGCAAAACACATATCATGTTGGTGAATAAAAATATAGCTCCAAGTAAATTACGATGGAAGTGGACGAAAGAGGGGATGCCTTCCGGGGCATCCCCAAGCTTTGACTTTTTGGTATCCTTGGATTATCTTGGGGGTGCCATGGGCATCCCCAAGCTTAGGCTCTTGCCACTCCTTGTTCCATAATCCATCAAAAGAATTCACCCAAAACTTGAAAACTTCACAACACAAAACTCAATAGAAATCTCGTGAGCTCCGTTAGAGAAAGAAAACAAAAGACTACTTTAAGGTACTGTAATGAGATCATTCTTTATTTATATTGGTGTTAAACCTACTGTATTCCAACTTCTCTATGGACCATAAACTATTTTACTAGCCATAGATTCATCAAAATAAGCAAACAACACACGCAAAACAGAATCTGTCAAAAACAGAACAGTCTGTACTAATCTGTAACTAACGCAAACTTCTGGAACACAAAAAATTCTACCAAAATTAGACGACCTGGAAAATTTGTTTATTGATCAGCAGCAATTGGAATCAGTATTTTATGACGTTCTGGTGATTTTTAACAATTTGGGAACTGAGCACAAAGATTCTGGAAATTACAGCAAGATCAAATAACTATCATCCAAGAAGATCCAATAGGTTCAACTTGGCACAAACACTAATTAAAAGATAAAACCACATCTAAACAGAGGCTAGATGGATTATTTATTCCTAAACAGAACCAAAAACAAAAAACACAAAATAAAATTGGGTTTCCTCCCAACAAGCGCTATCGTTTAACGCCCCTAGCTAGGCATAAAAGCAAGGATAGATCTAGGTGGTGCCGTAGTAATAAGATAGATCGGTGAAACTCATTTCATATTGTCTATGTTCAGCAGCAAGTTTTCTTTGAGGCAAGCAAAAGTAATCAAAAGGGCTAAATTTAATAGGACAAAAGTCCCCAAGATCAATTTTAGGAGGTATAGGTTCCTCTTTCGGCCCTTCGTATTGCACAACCAATTCATCATTATAAGCATTCTTTTGACAGAACTTGGTGAGCCTATATTCAAGAGAGAATCCTAGCTCATTATTTCGAATAGCCAAATCATCATTAAGCTCTGAGATTCTATCAATTAAAATATTGGTAGGCACCTTTTTTCTAAGATTTTTATTGAAAGCAACATATTCGATGGATTGAAAACGCATTATTTCTTCTTGATCAAAAAGGATAGATTCTATGGGAGGACGGCCGGCGTCCACCCTATAATGCGCGAAGATTTCTTTGGCTTCTTTTATTATAAATCTGAATTCATGAGCCAAAAAGATAGTAGCAGCACGCTTAACAGAGGAGTGTTCAATATTAGAAAATTCTAGGAAAATTCTTTGTATAGAAGGGTGCATATGCATAAATTGCCTTTCAAGTTCAACGATAAGCATGTCAATAGCGTCCACAAGACTACTAGTTCTATGGAGAATAGAACCACCCATAGAGGGTAAAGCACCAACACAAGTAAAGAAATCTTGAATAACTCCTTTTCCAATAATATTACCACTACCGATTCGAAATCTTTTTGTGTGATAGGTAGGGGATTCTTCAGCAGGAGCTTCAGAATTTTCCATATTATTATCACCCATATTGGCGATAATTTCCCCAATTGCAGACATAGCGACAAGCAAGCAAACTAACACACGAGCAAACAAAAGGCAAAGGGAAAAAGAGGAGGAGATTGGGAAAGAGAGGGCGAATAAAACGGCAAGGGTGAAGTGGGGGAGGAAAACGAGAGGCAAATGGCAAATAATGTAATGCAAGAGATAGGGATTGTGATGGGTACTTGGTATGTTGACTTTGCGTGAGACCTCCCGACAGCGGCGCCAGAAATTCTTCTTGCTACCTCTTGAGCACTGCGTTGGATTTCTCCGAAGAGGAGAGGATGATGCAGCAAAGTAGCGTAAGTATTTCCCTCAGTTTTGGGGAACCAAGGTATCAATCCAGTAGGAGGCTACGCGCAAGTCCCTCGTACCTGCACAAAACGATAGCTACTCGCAACCAACGCGATTAGGGGTTGTCAATCCCTTCACGGTCACTTACGAGAGTGAGATCTGATAGAGATAATATTTTTGGTATTTTTGGTATAAAGATGCAAAGTGAAAAGTAAAAGCAAAGCAAGTAAATAAAGTGATGGAGATTGATATGATGAGAATATACCCGGGGGCCATAGGTTTCACTAGTGGCTTCTCTCAAGAGCATAGATATTCTACGATTGGGTGAACAAATTACTGTTGAGCAATTGATGTAATTGATCATAGTTATGAGGTTATCTAGGCAATGATCATGTATATAGGCATCACATCTGTGACAAGTCGACCGAAACGATTCTGCATCTACTACTATTACTCCACTCATCGACCGCTATCCAGCATGCATCTAAAGTATTAAGTTAAAAACAGAGTAACGCCTTAAGCAAGATGACATGATGTAGAGGAATAAATTCATGCAATATGATAAATACCCCATCTTGTTATCCTCGATGGAAACAATACAATCGTGCCTTGCAACCCCTTACGTCACTAGGTAAGGACACCGCAAGATTGAACCCAAAGCTAAGCACTTCTCCCATTGCAAGAACTACCAATCTAGTTGGCCAAACCAAACGGATAATTCGAAGATACTTGCAAAGATAACTTAATCATACATAAAAGAATTCAGAGAAGAATCAAATATTTTCCATAGATAAGCTGGATCATAAACCCACAATTCATCGGTCTCAACAAACACACCGCAAAAAGAAGATTACATCGAATAGATCTCCACGAGAGAAGGGGAGAACATTGTATTGAGATCCAAAAAGAGAGAAGAAGCCATCTAGCTACTAGCTATGGACCCAAAGGTCTGAAGTGAACTACTCACACTTCATCGGAGGGTCTATGGCGTTGATGTAGAAGCCCTCCGTGGTGGATGCCCCCTCCGGCGGAGCTCCGGAACAGGCCCCAAGATGGGATCTCGTGGATACAGGAAGGTACGGCGGTGGAATTAGGTTTTTGGCTCCGTCCCTGATCTGTTGAGGTTACGTAGGTATATATAGGAGGAAGGAGTACGTCGGTGGAACGTCAGGGGGCCCACGAGGCAGGGGGGCGCGCCTAGGGGGAGGGCGTGCCCCCACCCTCGTGACCGCCTCTGGCACTCCTTGGAGTAGGGTCCAAGTCTCCTGGATCACGTTCCCAAAGGTTTCATTCCGTTTGGACTCCGTTGATATTCCGTTTCTTCGAAACACTGAAATAGGCAAAAAACAACAATTCTGGGCTGGGCCTCCGGTTAATAGGTTAGTCCCAAAAATAATATAAAAGTGGAAAATAAAGCCCATTATAGTCCAAAACAATAGATAAAGTAGCATCGAGCAATCAAAAATTATAGATACGTTGGAGACGTATCAGAGGGCTAGCCGTTTCTTCGGCGGAAGCGGATCGGGACCCTCTTGGGGGGCCTTTCTTTCTCTTCTGCGGAGAACCGGCGGATCGGAGCCATTGCCGCAATGTGGAGCAAGGGCGAGGATAAAGAAGAAGGAGAAGCAAGAAGAGATGGACTGGAAGGGCACGCGCCGTTTCGTACTTATAGCCGGGGAAGGCCAACTGTCGACCTCTACAATCACAGGTAATCATGACCCGCTTTGCATGCAGGGACTTGTCAATTCGTGCAGTTGCCGAGGCGTCGTGGGGAAGCAGGGACGCCCACGTCCAATCAACCGTCACGAGGCGCCCAAGGTCGCAGGCTGTTAGGGCCCGCGGCGCTTCGCACATGCCCCTTCGCTTGCTAAGCCAAGGCCAGGCACGCCTTGGGCCTGGGGGCTACTATCGGCGTTCTGGGAACGGGGGTACCCAGACTTGCCTGCCTGTGGCCTGCGGTGTGGCTCAAGGGGTGGCCCAGTACGGGCCATCTTCATCAGCACAAGCTCAAGACCCTCGCGAGGGGCCAAGCCTCGCGGGGCGGACGACAGAAGCTTCCTCGTGCACGGCCTCGTCAGTGGCTCGCGAGGAGGCCGAGAGATCAAGGCGGGTTACCTCGTGAGGTGCCCATGACGCAAGCCATGACGACCAAGGGCGCCAGGTGAGCGCCCGGCTCATGTGATGTCCTCATTTCCTCTTTGGTGCAAAGGAGGCAAGTGCAGGCCGAGAGCATCAAGCAAAGGCAACCATTTCGGTGCAACAAGACCAAGACCAGCAGAACGGCGGAAGGAGGTCATCGTGGAGCCCAAGCCAAGGCGTCACACCGTCGAGTCTTTGGCGGCGAGGACCGACTTTAGTAAGGATAAGTGTACTAGATGTTCCCCTTCAAAATGGCCAATTGTTGGTGCCCTTCCCGCTCAATATTTGGGAAGAGGCCGAGGGCCTCTGCCTATAAATAGGACTAGCCACCCACAGGGTAGAGGCAGCTAGAGATCAATCCTAAAAGGACAAACAGAGAGGCAACGAGAGAGAGAGAAGCGACTGAACTCCCCCTAGCAGTTCATCGCACCGGCCAAGAACAGACCCTCGCGAGGCTGTTCCTCCTTGTACTGTTCATCATCAGCTCCCTGAGGCAATCCACCACACCACACACTGGAGTAGGGTATTACACCACAATGGTGGCCCGAACCAGTATAAACCTTGTGTCCATTGTGTTGCTCTTTGGGTAGTTTAGATCATTGCGAGACGACGAGGTGTAGGTAGGTTGGAGGTGAGATCTCCGTGTGCACCCCAGAGTTCAAACCTAGAGGGTCTGCCGGAACCCGAAATCCGACAGCTGGTCTGTGGTAAACATAAAAGAAAAGGTTGTCTAGACAGGCCAGAGTGTCCCGCACAGCCAAGTTGACACCTTGCTTCCGTCTCAAAAACAAATTAGATAAATGCCACTCCAATTATGGCGATTCATAAAAATGCCACTGCAATTTCCAAAGTTTGAAAAATGCCACTGCAATTTTTGCAAACTTTGAAAAACGCCACTGCAGTTTGCAAACTTTGAAAAACGCCACTCCAGACTTTGAAAAATGCCACTAGAAATGGCATGAAATGGCATTTTTCAAAGTTTAGAAATTGAAGTGGCATTTCTCGGATACACCAGATTTGGAGTGGCATTTATCAAATTAACCCAAAACAAAAATAACCGGGCGAGCTGCTGGGTCCCTGGTGTCAGCCGCTCGTTGTGCAATTCTCTCGTTTATTGACTACGTTGACAATGGCATGGGACCCAGATGTCAGAAATCCACTAGGAGGAGCCATTTTCTTATTGGCTTGAAATAAGGAGGCACTTGCTTCCGTACTGCCATGACCTTGGCGGGTCCCTGCTGTCATCCTCTCGACGTACAATCATCTCCTGATTGTTATGCGCATCAACTTGCTAGGCCCACAAGTCAGCCTCTAAACCCGTGGAGGACAAATACAACCCATTTAAAAAATGACAGCCCATTCCATACGTTCAAGCGGAAAGTTCGACATTGAGCAAAGTAGCAATGTCGGATCCACATATAGAGTACTGAACTTCCACGTTGACAACCATCATAGCCAAGTTAACTATCTACTCCCACTACCACTCTAGTAGCATACAAGTACGAACTTACTCTTAGCTAACTAGACGATGCCGGCCGCCATCTGTTGTCCATGCTAAACGCCGGCACCGGCGTCCTCCGCCTCGCCTCGGACTTGCTAGAGGTGCGATAGTAGCGTTGCTTTCGCGTTGGCCCTTTCCATGCGGCGTGGTCCACGAAGCCCGGCTTCAAGCGGAAACCCACTTGACGAGCTGGTAGTAAAAATCGGCGTCCACGAGCAGCGTGCGTGCCGACAACCTCGAGGCTATTTGTCGGGCGCCGTCCTCCACGTAGTCGGCCCGATTGCAGGCGCTCTGCTTTCGCGACTTCAGAGGCGTCGGTGTCTTGCTGCTCCATGTCCGCTGGCGGCGCAAATCGGCGATACGCTGCTCCTCCGCCAGGCGGTCGCGCTCCAACAACTCCTACTCCTCCGCCATGCGGTCGCGCTCCAACAACTCCTCGATCTCCGCATTGCGATCTAAAGACAGATAGAATGCCTCCTCCCTCCGTCTGCCTTCCGGTGAAAACCCGAACACTAGTTCCGACGGTGACCGCCTCCGGCGACGCCTACCGCGGACGGGCGGGGGCATGGCGAGCGACGTCGGGCCGGTGGGGGCTTACGAGGATATGGCGAGTTGGGTCACGGTGGCACCGGAGAAGGCCGGGAAACAGTACTTATAGGCGGAAGGTAGCGCGGCGGTCATTGGAATTCAATGCATAATGGCTTAGCGTGCCAGCTTGTCGTGGAAAACTAGAGAAACTGAAATTATGACTGTGCCGTCCCGTCCCGTCTGGGTCGCACGCCGGCATGGCGGTCAAACGAGTGCACTCGAATCATCTCCCTCCTTGTCAATAAGGATTCCACGGATTTAAAGCGTATCTTTTTTCGCATCAGTTAGCTGCCTTAATTACGGCCGACTGCATGCAGGCACTCAGAATCGCTCGTAGGTAGTACGCGAAGCAGCATGCAACGAGTCGCAGCCGAGGGCACGCATGCAGCCACTTAAATCGCTGGAATTAATTAGGCTTAAACTTCTGCATGCCGTTAATTATTGCCATGCCTTGGTCTTGCTTTGCTTTGCTCACGGGACTAATAAACCCGGACGGAGGGAGTACCTTGGTTGGTGAGAGGTTTGAATTAAGCCACGCAAACTGGAAAGGAGGTACTAATGCGTGCGTGATCCGCTATTTATTCATGTAGGATCGAGTAGGTCGTTTCTTGAATTGAGCCACGCAAACCGGAAAGGAGGTAGTACATGCGTGATCCGCTATTTATCCGTGTAGGATCGATAGTGTAGCTTGTCGGTTTCTTCAGAGGTAGGCATTTTTATCTGTAGGATCGATAGTGTAGCTTGTCGGTTTCTTGAGAGGTAGGCATTTTTATTCAAAAACAGCCACTTAGCATCTTGCGTCATAAATAAAACTGCCATGAGTGCATTTCTAGGCTAGCTAGTGATCGATCAAGAACTTGTAAACACCGAGCGAACAGAAATAAGTAATCATTAATGCATCTCAATGATTCACGGATCATATACAAATATGTAGCTCCAAAAGCAAAGATCAGCCACTTCGGATCTTGCGTGCAACTAAAACTAACTAGTACAATTCCCATACATAAGATCAACATGTTAATGCATCTCAATGATTCACGGATCATATACAAATATGTAGCTCCAAAAGCAAAGATCTAGAAAAACATATGTTCTTCCTACTAACATGGATGCTTCTCTTGGCCAACATTCAAGATGCAGTGAAAGACAAATTTGTTTGTGAAGTCTACAATTCCTCTTGCAAAGCGTAAGTGGTTTCACCAATTTGGAACCATGAGAATGAACCACACATGATGGAGGAACATCCACTACAATATGATTTGGTCTTCTCTTGATCACACCGCGAGACTATTTTCGGAATACAAACTTTAACTTAGGCAAAATGATGCCCATTGTATAATCAGACCAAAGCAATGAAGCACCTAGTTGTTGGCCAATAAATAGTACAGTACTACTTTTCTGCAGTCCATGAAGTGACTATCCAATCTTTACGTGTCTATTTTCAAATGGCACGCATGCGATGACTATACTATTCTCTTGTGCAGTTCAACCAAAATTGCGGACACTTTATTTGTTTGCCAAATAGCAGCAGGCGGAACATCTCTATCTGCACAAATATCAAGCAGCTAGTAAACATATACCACACCTTGTATTTTCGGTTTAAACATGTCTCTTCCGCTTAGCATCTGTCATGTTACGTGACCTTTGGACAATCTAATACGATTAAGTTTTTCCTGGACAATTTCATCTTGAATTGATTTGCTGGTTCAGAGCAGAAATATAGCGCCTATTCTTCATCGGACCAAGGATATCCATGTTACGCAATGATGGAAGAGGTGAAATCGATACAACCAAATTGAGCATCCAATCATTGAATCCTGTCCTGCACCTCCAATGTAGGTCCACCACCCAATAAATTCACATGCAAACCACTAGTATTACTATCTAATGACAGTACAAAAAGAGTAGCAAGATAGTAGCAAACCATGTACCTTCGTAATGAACAGCTCATAGTGCCACCAATTGGATATAAAGGTTTGGAAAAAACATGCTCCTAATGTTGAACCAGTTGGACTTTTGTGCAGTTCCACTAAAATCGAGCATCCTTGTTTGCATAGATATTGAAAGTGTGATTACTCTAAAAGTGGCACTAGTTGAAGCATAGACTCACAAATATAAGCATTCCAATTTCTTAATGGGAAAAGGTAGCAAGACTGTTTCTAACCACCTGTTTGAAGGAATAAATAAAGCAACAATGGGTGATGTCAGGAAGGCATGCATAGTTTTTTCTGGAAAAGTGAGCCATTCCTGACCTTTCCTCTTCTTTTAAGCAAATTTTGTGCAGTTCTACTAAAATAAAATGCCATCACCGCCTTGACAATTCAGTGACACTGCATAAAAGGAAATGACTTAACATTACATCATGATGTCGGTATGTAGTCGACGGGCATTAGAGACAAACATCTGAGACCTCCTCAAGAGAACAATGGAGGAGGAGGTGCCCACTCATGAACTATCCTCTAGTCCTCATAATTGTCTGTGCAGTTTAACCAAAATAAAATGACATCAGCGCCTTGGCATTTTTGTGACACTATACAAAAAAATTAACTTATCTCATGAAAGTGAGGTATGTAATCTATAAACATTAACAGTGCAAAAATCTAAAGGTAGTAACAAGTTTCATCATTGGTATACTGGTTGTGCAATAGCATTAGAATGCCTTAGCTGAAAAATCTTTAATACATCCACAATCAACAGCTAACCCTGAAATAATCCAGTGACATTAAATGGCATTGCTTAAATTTATCGATGGCATTAGACTGAGAGCGGCATTAGTTAAATGTGGCATCACTTTAGCAGTAGCATTGCTTGACTTGACTGCTGGCGTTACACTAACAGCAAAGAAGTGGCAATAAGAGCATGGGAGGCCCATTCGGACAAGGCGCACCGATGCGATGTACCTCCTGACGCAGAGTGGTGAGGGAGGTATGGTTGCCCGAGCAACAAATATCCGAGCAGCATATGTGGATTACGTCCCATTTTTGTTCTCTTTAGCCACCTTTTTCCTATGTGAGGACAACAATCCGATTGACTGGTCATTCTCTATTGCATTGTCATGCCTTTCTACCCTTCTTCAACCAATGACCACGAGACTCATTCCTTAGCTACTGATTTTCCCCTTTTCAACCTAGATGCGGGTTCGATGCCTACTCTCTTGGGCGATGCAGTCTCCCTTCCTTTCCTTATTCAACCCGCACACGTGTTAGTTTGCATGAAGTATGGTTTCCTTTAATAGTGCAAATTATGGTTTTAAATCTGCGTGGCAGCAGAAGCGAGAGGATAGCAAATCGGGAAGATGGTGGAGTGGAAAAAGATCCACATGCAACGGCGTGGCAGATGGGGCAATAGAACAAGGTTATGGTTCGAAAAGAGGTAGCATACACGAGGGTCGGCGGGAAGTGGCTTCGCTGGTCGTGGTCGCCTTCGCACACACTCTGGCAGCGAAGCTTGGGGACGGAGGCCATCCAGCTGGCGCTAGATGCGAGAGGACGGCCTGTCGTCGATGTGTGACCTCGCTACTTGACGGACGAAGTCGTCAACGCTGCATCGTCCTTTTTCTTCCCGGCGGATCTGTGACCACCGGTGAGGAGGAAGAGAGGGCCGTCTTTTTAGATCACGGAGAGAGGGTGGTAGTGTGAGAAGCAAGTGGGCAGCCCTTAGCAAGAAAGCGTTGAAGCTCCGGCCTATATGTCTTTTTTTATACTACTAATCTTGGAGGTGGAGTAGTGGTAGAGTAGTTTATATTTTCTCTGCGTATAGTACCAGTTAGTCGTGCTTCAAAACTGATCGGCACGCCATTAAAAAAATAAAGGTCGATAACTAATGCAGCACCTCGGGCCAACGCGGCCAGATCGCATTTTGCACGAGAAATTACACGCCATGTTTCGTTGACATGTGGTCCCGTTCCAACATATCAGTGAGACGACGGCGAGTAGTAGGGGTATTTCCGAACGGACGTGTAGGCCAGGGCGCCTCTTCGTGAACCGTGGCAAACTCGCAACCGTCCATCGACTCTTCGCCTTTCCCTCTTGATTTGGAACTGTTGTCGCACGCTCTTCCTCTCCCTCCTCCATTTTCCTTCAGCCCTTCACCCTTTCTTCTGCCATTGTTCGATCGTCTTCTCCATGGAGGGAACAGGCTGGAAACAACCCCGTTATTCTTGCCCCGATCTGAAAGATGACGTGGTGGAGGAACTCACTGATCGGTGCGACGTCATCACCTCGGCTAGCATGGCAGGTTCGTTCAAGCCCATTCTCGACTCAACTAATAACATCATTACAAGGAACCCAAGAGTCAAGGAGCGGTTTGATCTCCCCTATCTTCTTCACCGTGACCCTGATGACTGGCGCCGGCACGACGGAGGCCTCGCCCTTTGCAAGTTGATGCCACTTGATAATGATACGTATGATGTTAAGATGCCATCGCTTGAGGGCAAGGCTTGGGCAGGCACAAATGGAGATTGGGTTGTTTATATTGGGTACAATTGCGTGTGGGAACTTGTAAATGTGTACACTCGTCACCGGGTTCCACTTCCAAAAATCTCAGACTGCCCAGAGGTTGAGCACACCGGTATTCTACGCACGTTCAAATACGATCATGGTGACTGTCTTCTACAGAAGATAGCAATTTGTCGAGTTCCCAACCGCCCTTGGAATTACAACAACTATGAAGTTGTTGCTATCTTCGACAAGCTTGTTGCCGTCCTTGATGGTTTCACTCGATGGATATTGCTCAAAAATCAGTTTACGTACACGGATGAGTACTGTGATGCAATTCAATACGAGGGCCTTGTGTTTGCTGCCACCACTCGTGGCACTGTTTTTGCATGGGATCCTTGTTGTTTCGGTACGTTTGTCTTCCATCGTGATTATAATTGTTTCATCCACATGCATGCGGGTTAGCAAGTTTCCCTTTACTAATTAACCTTCTTCTTGTGTTTCCAAGGTCCTGTGAATATCCCAACACCTATACTTGAAAAATTTTATAACCAAGGGGGAGATGATGATGGTGATGATCACGAGCATGAGGACGAGCAGCGCCCATATACTCTGTGGCGCCTGGCAACTAATTTCGATGGATCACCTCTTCTTGTGTGTATACAGCCCACTGATGATGTTACTGCTAAGGAAGCACGTGTCTCCCATGGTCACACTCTCCGGACCTATTCCAACACCCGTTGCATGGTATTCGGGATGGATACTAGTGTGCTAGTGCCAACTCCTTCTCCCTGGTACAGAATTTATAATCTTGGAGAAAACTCGCTCTTCCTTGGACAAAACTATCCGATGATGGTGAAAGGCGATCCAAATGTTGTTGACACATTTATCAGAAGCAACTGTGTCTATACCTCGGACATTTGGGTGGTTCCCTACCCTAGTACTGATATAGTAGGCCGCTTCAGCCTGAATGATCAGTCTTGCGTTGGTCTCCAGATCGACAATGGATGGCCCGTCCCAGAGAATCACTTGTGGTTCAAAGCAAGCGTTTCCAATGCCGAGGAATGGTTGAGTTGAAGTTCATTTCATTGCTTGTTATTTGTTGTATGGTGAAAACTTTAGTATTCATAATGTATCCTCGTTGTCGATGTGGGTTGATGACCTGTTCTATGTAATAAAATGATATGCCTATGATAAACTTACTAAATTTATGAATGGCTTTCGAGTCGCTTCTCTGAGTGAGTGGTGCGACGAGGCAAAAAAATATTTTCCGAATACATAATTGTACGTGCATTGCAACAGGTTATCGGATGAGGCCAATCAACAATAGTAATACACTATTTGTACTCCCTCCGTCTAGGTGAGTAAGTCACCTTACAAAAATTAGATTTTCCCAAAATGTTTAGGCGCCGTTCGTTAACTTTCCATCTCGATGCCCGCCCTGCCTTGTCCGCCAGCGAGCGCTTCCACCTCTGCCTCGTTGTCTCCCGTGGAAACCCCTTTCCTCCCTTTTTTTTGCTCGGTCAAGGACCAATGCATGCAGCACGTCCATGCGGTTATTAGGCAAGAAATAAAAGCTCTTTTCATGCTATGAATTACGATGGCCTGCATGGGAAGGCATCCTCTTAACTGCTGTGATTAAATGTTGTGTTTAGAAGAGAGAAATATTCTTCTTTTCCACCAATCTGCTTGCACCTAGGTCGTGATGCACCTTCTAATACAACTTATTCACCTAAACGGAGTACTAGCTTCACATGCTTCGCGCGTCGGGCGGGTGTTTTTACTGTAGCCATATGTTAATGTGTTTGTTGTACGTAACCAGCACCTCGAATCCTCGATACTAGTACTATATAGTAGGAGTAAGTAGTAGGGTGGCATGGGCCAGAACAAGCATTCACGTCCAGGAGTACGGCACACGCCACCACCACGACATCCATCTGACACCATATTATTTCTTGGAGTCCGTGCTAGAGCAATCTCTTCAACCTCGTCGTTTCTCTAACTTCAGCCATCGCGCGGCGGGCGAGGTGGGGGTTTGCCGATAGTCAGTTTCCTTAACTATGGTCCCACTTGTAAGGCCAACTCCAACGCATGACCCCGAACGGACCTCCGTTTTGCATGAACTCCAACGATAATTTTGACTATAAAAGCAAGACCAAAGAAAACAAGAACCACAAGAATACATTTTACTACTCATGTAAGTTGGATTAGTGCCTTCTCGATGCATTCATTGTTGATTTGTGGAGGCTCGATCTTGTGTGCTTCTTTCTTCTTTGAGTGTAAAGAAGTTGACGTTGCTTCCTCGCATCTAGTCTCATGTCTAGCCTCTATTCTAGTAGGAGTATCAACAAGTGCACTAATCTCATCTCTAGCCTCTGTGCTACTAGCTAAAAGTGATAGAACATCTACTAAATTGTGCTCTATCAATATATGGATGTACTCTTCTTCCCAATACAAAAACTTGCATCCATTCTACTCCCTCCGTTGCACAATACATGCCTTCTATTTGTCAAAGTATATATGTATCTAGACATGTCTTAGTATATAGGTACATCCATTTTTGGACAAATGGAAGTCAAGTATTTTGGAGCAGTGGAGTACACAATAAAAAATTTAAGTTAGCACAACTAGTCTAATCTGAGAGCAGAACCGAAGATTTGGTCGGGTTCTTCCTCCTTTTGCCGACACGTGGGACATCCAGCATCCAGGTCGTCTCATGAAAGAAAATAGAGTGGTAGTTGAAGCCACGAGATGTGCATCTTGGGTTAAGCGTAAATAGAATCTTACTACTCTTGAGTAACTCCAAAAGCGGCCACCGAAGATCTTTATTGATTTGTTTTCATCACCAAAGACGCCGAGGTGAAAGATGTGCGGGTTCGATTGGGTCCTCTTGCGTTTTCACTTACATGTGGGGCGCATGTGAGCAAACAAGCGATGGGCTCTCGCGTCCGCTGGCTGGCTGAGAAGAGAGATAGAGGAGGGCTGAGCACGGACTGCAGGAAATTTGTTCTACGTACCTCGATATAGGCTCGATATAGTGGGGTGGCATGGGCCATAACTAGCATTCACGTCTAGCGGTACGACACACGCCACCCACACGAGTCCCATCCGACACCAATTTTCTTGGAGTCCGTGCTACAACCATCTCTTCTCCCTCCTGTTTTCTCACCATCGCGGTGGGCGGGGTGGGGTTTGCCGATAGTCGGTTTGCTCAAGCTGCGGTCCCACTTGTAAGTGAAAATGCAACACCGCACGCATTCTCGCTTGAGGCGTCTTGCGGACCAACCGTGTGGGGGTGCGGTGAACACGGCAGGCTTTTCCTTTTGAACTCGTAACTTGTAAATTTTGGTTCTGCTCCATGGCGTGGCCGATAGATAGAAAATAACGATTTTGCCTAGAGTAATGAGAAGTTTGGTTCTGGCGCCGTTCATGCATGGAGTACGTACGAAAATTATGAAGTTGATGCGATAGGTAAGATAATTACTGTAGTATCATATACTACTACATGGATTTGACGGAAAGATAAAAATACATACGGATCCATCAACGTTCAATGACATCCTCACGCCCTAGTGCGCCGGGTCACCAACCGACATGTGAGGAGCAGCGGCGTTGGCGGCGAGCTCAACGTGCTTCTGACAGTGCCATCCAAGGTTGCCCCGCGGTCCAAGAAGGCCAGCATCCTATCATCCTCCTCTTGCATGTAGCAGTTCTTGTGGATGATTTGCGCGTAGACATGGGTGATTATGTCGATGGTGTCTTCTTTGCGCCCGGTGGCTGCTTGGCCAGCGACCTCGAGGTGGACATTCTCCGTGACGGCGAGCGATCGCAAAGGCCACCAGTGCGTCGAAGAGGTTGTCACCATAGTGGCCGTTGAGGGTGGCGGGCATCGCAGAGCCTGGGCGCGTCGGCTGGAGGCTTACGTCAAAGTCGTCCGCAAGCTTCTTGACGACGGTGAACTTGTCGAGGAAACCGACGAGGACCTCGTCGAACAAGGAGATGAAGTTGTCGTCCAAGCGGGCCCTCGCCCTGGCGGCCTCAAGCTGAAAGTGCAACTATCCCTAGGTGGTTTTGGTAATTCATAACAACATATAGCTCATTAATCTAATGCTATTCCAAGACTATTATTTCTGGAAAGCTCAATGAATGGCATGGCATGGATGATGAAAGTGGATCCCTCAAAATGCTAAGGACAAAGGATTGGCTCAAGCTCAAAAGCTCAAGACTCTTCATTTTACATTTTAGTGGTCCAAGATCACATTGAGTCTATAGGAAAAGCCAATACTATCAAGGAGGGATGAGGTGTTGCTTGTGAGCCTCTTGCTTCATGTGCTTAGTGATATGCTCCAAAACCCTCAGCTACTTTCTCACAATCCACAAATGACCTAAACCCTAAGCTAAAATCGGTCACACCGATTCTTCCTACCCGGCGCCACCGATTTCAAAAGTCATAGCCACTGCCACAAACCCTAGGCAAATTGGTCCTACCGATAGGGATCTCGGTCTCACCGAGATGGGATTGTAATCTCTTTGTTTCCCTTCGTAACGTTTCGGTCTAACCGAAGTGAGCAATCGGTCCCACCGAGATTGCAATGTAAACTCTCTATTTCCCTTTTGTAACATTTCGGTCTCACCGAAAAGAGCAAATCGGTCCCACCGAGTTTACCTGACCAACTCTCTGGAAAGCTTATTACCAAAATCGGTCTCACCGAGATTACGTTATGCCCTAACCCTAACCGAATCGGTCTCCCCGAGTAGCATGTCAGTCCCACCGAAAATCACTAATGGTCACTAGGTTTACTAAATCGGTCCGACCGAGTCTGTTGAATCGGTCCCACCGAGTTTGGTAAATTGTGTAACAGTTAGATTTTGTGTGGAGGCTATATATACCCCTCCACCTCCTCTTCATTCGTGGAGAGAGCCATCGGTGAACCTACACTTCCAACTTACCATTTACGAGAAAGAACTACCTACTCATGTGTTGAGGCCAAGATATTCCATTCCTACCATATGAATCTTGATCTCTAGCCTTCCCCAAGTTGCTTTCCACTCAAACCCTCTTTCCACCAGATCCAAATCCTATGAGAGAGAGTTGAGTGTTGGGGAGACTATCATTTGAAGCACAAGAGCACGGAGTTCATCATCAACGCACCATTTGTTACTTCTTGGAGAGTGGTGTCTCCTAGATTGGCTAGGTGTCACATGGGAGCCTCAAACACGATTGTGGAGTTGAACCAAGGAGTTTGTAAGGGCAAGGAGATCGCCTACTTCGTGAAGATCTACCGCTAGTGAGGCAAGTCCTTCATGGGCGACGGCCATGGTGGGATAGACAAGGTTGCTTCTTCGTGGACCCTTCGTGGGTGGAGCCCTCCGTGGACTCGCGCAACCGTTATCCTTCGTGGGTTGAAGTCTCCATCAACGTGGAGGTACGATAGCACCACCTATCGGATCCACGCCAAAAACATCCGTGTCTCCAATTGCGTTTGAATCCTCCAAAACCTTCCCTTTACATTCTTGCAAGTTGCATGCTTTAATTTCCGCTGCCTATATACTCTTTGCATGCTTGCTTGATTCGTGTGATGATTGCTTGACTTGTCCTAAGATAGCTAAAATCTGTCAAACTCTAAAATTGGGAAAAGGTTAAGTTTTTAATTGGTCAAGTAATCTAATCACCCCCCTCTAGACATACTTCAAGGTCCTACAGGTGGTATTAGAGCTTTGGTCTCCATTTGCTTTGATTTCCATAGCTTTTGGTGGCCATAGCCTTGGTTTCACAACCTAGGAGAGTATGGCGTCTAGCGAGGGAAATTATCACCGTAGAGGTCCTTACTTTGATGGTACGGACATAACCCCACCATTTGGGCAATTATTTGTATTGCTTGCAAGGTGAATTCTTTAATGGGAGAGAGCCAAACCGTGAAGCTAATGCTAAAGAATTGAAGATGCTCTCAAGCTTGTGATATCATCTTCAACGGATTGTGCCCCGAAGAATTCAACAAAATCAGCCGTCTTGAGAATGCAAAAGAAATTTGGGATACTTTGATTGATATGCATGAAGGTACCAAATCCGTCAAGGAATCCAAGTTGGATGTGCTCCAAAGTCAGCTTGACAAGTTCAAAATGAAGGATGGTGAAGGTGTCGCTGAAATGTACTCTAGGCTTGCTCTTATTACAAATGAGATTGCCGGCTTAGGGAGTGAAGAGATGACCGACAGATTCATCATCAAGAAGATCCAAAGAGCATTGGATGGAAAGTATGATACCGTGTGCACATTGATCCAAATGATGCCAAACTACAAAGATCTCAAGCCAACGGAAGTCATTGGAAGAATTGTTGCTCATGAAATGTCACTCAAGGATAAGGAGGAACTTCACAACAAGTCAAGTGGTGCTTACAAAGCCTCAAGTGAAGCCCCACATCATCAAGTGAGAAACAAACCTTCAATGAAGAATTGAGCTTAATGGTGAAGA
Source organism: Aegilops bicornis (assembly GCA_021605145.1). Taxonomy (NCBI): domain Eukaryota; kingdom Viridiplantae; phylum Streptophyta; class Magnoliopsida; order Poales; family Poaceae; genus Aegilops; species Aegilops bicornis. The sequence continues at coordinate 192,039,371 of CM038673.1, read as the reverse complement.
ACTTCAACAAATTCTACAAGAGCGAAGCAAAGAAAGAAGCTCCAAGTCAAGGACTTACCATGACAAAGGATCTTCTAGTCGAGAGCGCAATTGCTACAATTGTGGGAGGCCTGGACACTATTCCAATGAGTGTACGGCACCCTACAAAAGAAGAGAAGATTCTCCTAGAAGAAGAAGCAAAAGAGAAGAATCACCACCAAGAGAGAGGAGGAGTAGAGATGATCGTTATGAATGAAGACCCTCACGGAGAAGCAAGGATTCGGAAAGGAAGGACAAGTCATCAAAGACCTACACAAAACGAAGACATCAAGCTCATGTTGGTGAATGGGTATCCGGCTCCGGCTCCGACAATCACTCCGACTCCGAATATACTCAAGATGAAGGTGTTGCCGTTCTAGCACTTGTGTCAACCAACTCCTACGACATATTTGATTCACCAAATGAAGGAATTGGAAGATGCTTCATGGCCAAAGGTCCAAAGGTAACACATCCCGAGTATGTTGATTTCAATAGTGATGAAGATGACTTGCTTGTGGATGATGATTTACTTGTTGACAACTCTAGTGATGAATACTATGATGAAACGTCAATTAATCATGCTAATCAAGATAAAACGAATGACAATGATAAGGATAAGATTGAGCTTCTAACTAAAGAACTAAACACTCTTAAGTTGGCTCATGAAACTATCTTCGAAGATCATCGAGAACTTTTAAGGGCTCATGAGAAGTTACGCTTTGAAAAGCTCAATCTTGAGCAAGAGCATGAGTTCTTAAAAGCAATCAATGATGATCTCCGTAAGAAAAGTTCTTCTTACATTGCCAAGCGTTTACTCCTATCTACTTACACTACTGGAATCTGGCACTTTGCCATCTGCCATGGAAGATGGCAAAGGCATGTTCGGCAGATGGCAAAGGCTTTGCCATCAGCCAGCAGATGGCAAATAGGTAAATGCGAAACCCGGTAGGTAAAGGCTTCTTTGCCATCTATTTGGCCGATGGCAAAAGCGTAACTTTGCCATCTATTTGGTGATGGCAAGAGCTCGTGGCTTTGCCATCTATTGGCTGATGGCAAAGCCTCTTAACGGGTTAGCTCCGTCGAGAGGTTAACGACATACTTTGCCATCACCAAATAGATGGCAAAACTTGAGCTCTTGCCATCGACCAAATAGATGGCAAAGGTTTAGGCTCTTTGCCATCGACCAAATAGATGGCAAAGTGACTATATTGCCCCATTTAATTTTGTTTTTCTTATATCAATTCATTTTCACAGAAATCAAACACAAATATATTTATATGACCAATATAGCATATTCAACACATATTACCAATAGTCATGAACACATATGTATCCAACACATGTTACCAATAGTAGCAAGTTTCATCCGTACATATACATAGTTTCATCAATATTACACAGTTTCATCCATAGGTAGCAAGTTTCACAAGGTCAAAACAAAAACTAAATACAAGCACTCCATCAACCCAAGCTTCCGTGATCTTAAGCAAATCGGTAAAAGGGGAAAGAAGAAAGTTAGAAGAAGAAGATTATTATGATGCATCTTGAAACTTTTTGAAGAGACTTTGATGAATGAATGACTTACTACAAATGTAGAGTATCATTTTGGAAATGTGATTTGCGTTTGCTTAGAAGCATCACACTTCAGTGGTAAATTTCATTTCCTTCTTATCGCTCGAAGCATCACACTTCAGTGGAAAATTTCATTTCTTTCTTATCACACCTCATGAATTTTTAGAACTTGGTATGCTAATTTTCCCGCGGCAACGCGCGGGGTTGTTATCTAGTTTCTTAAGCATATTATGTCATTTAGAGCTAGCTAAGCATATTAAGTCTATTTTGAGGAAAAGATGCTAAGTATAGGTCATTTTAGAGCTATCCTAGGTTAAATAGGTCATTTTAAGCTAGCTAAGCATATTAAGTCATTTTGAAGGAAACAATGCTAAGTATAGGTCATTTTAGAGCTATCCTAGGTTAAATAGGTCATTTTGGAGCTAATTAAGCTTATTATGTAATTTTGTACTAGCTAAGCATATTAAGTCATTTTGGAGGAAAAAATGCTAAGTATAGGTCATTTTAGAGCTAGCCTAGGTTGAATAGGTCATTTTGAAGCTAAGTAAGGTTATTATGTCATTTTGGAGCTAGCTAAGCATATGAAGTCATTTAGAACCTAAAATATGTCATTTCTTAAGCATACTATATCATTTTAGAGCTAGCTAAGCATATCAAGTCTTTTTCGAGGAAAAGATGCTAAGTATAGGTCATTTTAGAGCTATCCTAGGTTAAATAGGTCATTTTTATGCTAGCTAAGCATATTAAGTCATTTTGAAGGAAACAATGCTAAGTATAGGTCATTTTAGAGCTATCCTAGGTTAAATAGGTCATTTTGGAGCTAATTAAGCTTATTATGTAATTTTTGAACTAGCTAAGCATATTAAGTCATTTTGGAGGAAAAATGCTAAGTATAGGTCATTTTAGAGCTAGCCTAGGTTGAATAGGTCATTTTAAAGCTAAGTAAGGTTATTATGTCATTTTGGAGCTAGCTAAGCATATGAAGTCATTTAGGACCTAAAATATGTCATTTCTTAAGCATACTATATCATTTTAGAGCTAGCTAAGCATATTAAGTCTTTTTTGAGGAAAAGATGCTAAGTATAGGTCATTTTAGAGCTATCCTAGGTTAAATAGGTCATTTTTATGCTAGCTAAGCATATTAAGTCATTTTGGAGGAAAATGCTAAGTATAGGTCATTTTTATGCTAGCTAAGCATATTAAGTCATTTTTGAGCTAGGTAAGCATATATTGAGTCATTTTGGAGGAAAAGATGCTAAGTATATGATTATGTCGCTAGTATCCATATGGCGAGAGAACCCGGGCCGACATGACTAGTCATAGAACCAAGGTGGCACAAGCGTGCGAGGGACAGGCATACATGACCCAAGAATGCACGTGTCGGTCATCACGAGTGCAACCAAGTCGTAGCAAGCTACAAGGACTTGGTGATACACCGCATGACATTTCCCCATAGGGATGCACAGGAGCAAGAAGGACACATGCGGTCAATCCATGTGTTCCAGAGCAAGATGCGAACTACCATGGCTCGATGGAAGCACTAGGAGGCATTTCCCTATATGGAAGGCTACCAAAGGCACACGACTAGGTGTCGAATCCCACACATAAAATGCATTTCAAACATACACACATTATGCACGATATGTCTAGATATATACAACATGGCATCACAACAAAACTCTATTAAGCAAAACACTTGGGACACTTACCGTCATCACGGAGGTGTAGGTGTAGGTGTAGGTGTAGGACCGGTCGGCGCCCGGTGGCGAGCGGAGAAGGATCGGTCGATGCTTGTCGGGAGTTCTGTTGCACCAAAGATTATTTCCAATGTATCGTTAGCATGATGCAACTCAAATGTGAAGACTAGTAACTAATGACCGTTCAAATGAAACTCACCGTGCCCACGGAGCAATGGTAGCATCGGCGGAGGGTGCAGCCGTTCTTCTCGCACATGGACTGCACATTTGGTTTTGACGAGTCAGTCATATTAGTTACTAATGAAAGGAACATTGCATGCATGATTTAGCTAATATCTTGAAGAAACTTACCACGAAGAGCTCGTACATGGCCCGGTTAGCCAAGTCGTTCGGTTCCTCTCCTCCTCCAACAGCCTAGCCGTCCTCTCCTCATTCTCCTGTCCCTCTCCGCCGCTTTGCGGTCCCTCTCCGCCAACTGCGGTCCCTCTCCTCAAAAGCAGCACAGGTCTTCACTCTCTACGCCTCAATAGCAGCCTGCAACACCACTCGTTAGCATTGTAATCATCGGCGACCGCAAACACAATGTAATGGAGGAAAGGCTCTTGAGTCCGTATAATTAACAAACCTGGAATTCGATTTCCACCGGTAAGTAACGACGCGGTATCTCAGGATCGAGTTGATGGCGCTTCTTGATCTGCGGAGAGTGCTACTACAACGTATCAGTCCATTACCAATGGCTAACGAGCCATGGGACCTCCCGCCACCAGATATCATCACCAGCTCTGGATCAAGAGGCCGGCTCGGGTTAAAGTCCGGGCCTTTCCTCGCCTTCCCCTGCTTAACATATTGCACCATCTTGTGGTGGGACGCCTCGTTGCTGAAGTTCTTTGCATTTTCGAGGTCAGACTCAGAGAATGCCTTGGCCTTCTTGTATGGTGCAATATTGGACATGCCATAGAGGTCGAACAGCTCTGCCACTGGAGCCTTGTTGTGTTTTGACTAAAAGAGAGGAACAGAGTATTAGTTAAGGACTCAAGCTAGCACAAAGCATGAATTTGCATGAATCATGAAGCAAACAACACATACCCAGTTTTTCCCGTACCCATGTAGGTCGACGCTGCCTAGATGGTGTGGCACACCTTTCATTTTGAAACGCTTCTCCTTTGCTATGTTGTGGGCAACGCGCCATTGGGGAGAGCACCACTCATCCACCAACACCTCCCAAAGAGTCCATCTTGTCCGCACACCATCTCGGAGGCACCTAAGTTAAGCAAGAGAAATTTGAGCGCCACGCCTCTGAATCAAATCAAGGAAACTAAGTACAAGGCCTTAAGAATAGGTAATTACCTTCATGTACTTCTCCTTACTCAGATACTTGTCCGGCACTTCTCTTTTCTCCTCCTAATACCGGTCTGTGCTAAGTAGTCTCGAACAGCCTGCGTCCGAGCCTCGTGCCGAAAGTTTCCAAGTAGGCACCTGCACTCGGCGTCGATAACCCGAGCCGCCGCCTCCTCCTGTCCCTCAGCACACCTGTAAAAGGTCTGCAATCAAACAAGAAAACACGGATTAGAAGGTCTGCAATCAAACAAGAAAACACATGTAGAAGGTATGCAATCAAAGAAGAAAACACAACGTAAATGGCAAAGGAGAAATTAACCAAAACATGGCGATCACAATGTCGGCCACCGTGTCGCACTCGACATCGCCGACCCTATGCTCAGGCGGGCCGGGCAGCCAAGTAGTGTTCCCGTGTCATTCCTAGCTCTGGAACCCGGCCCTCACCGGCAACGTGACCCACCCCGGGAAGCTTGGCGACAAATCACACCAAGGACAGTGTTGGGCCTGCGGACACCATCTTCGTGTGTCCAAGAACTTCAGTATGACAAGGCCAACGCATTAGATATTCAAGAAACGCGTCAAGGCAAAAGGTTAAAAAGAGTAAATGCACTTACTTCTCCCGTTAGGCGCAATCAACCACCTCTGGTCGGGGTCGCCGGGTGGGCGGAGCTTTATGCGACCACGTTGGTAGACTTTGCGCCTCAACCCACTCACCCTCGCTATAGCTATCGGGACTATTGTCTCCACCACGAACACAACCATGTGCACTCGACTCCGACTCGGCGTGACCCGGCTGAGCTCCGAGTCTCGTGAAGCGAACTTCGGCAGCCCGAGGCTCGACTCAGCGTGACCCCGTCGAGCTCCGGAGTCTCGTGGGGCGAAGACTCGGCAGCCCGAGGCTCGGCCCGAGGCTCGTCGTCGGCCCGAGGCTCGTCGGCCGTGGCGCGTCTGCCATAGGCAGGGTCCACCTCGGATGGCTCGATCTCAGACGGAGCAGCCACAGTGGTCGGGTGACTCAAATTTGGGGGTGGCGGCGAGGAAGGCGTAGCAGCCTTCCTACCTCTCCCGACGCCACGTCCACCTCTAGCAGCCTTCTCCTTCTTACCCCTCGACCTCTCCCTACCAAGAAGAAGCGACCGTCGCTTGGACTCTGCAAACTGAGATCTAGCGCTCTCCGGAGGCTATGGGGGAATGGAACTACCTCCTCCCACCACGCCGAGGTAGGAGCCGAGCGCTCTCGACCACGCCCACCATCTCATCAACACAGGAATGACAAAGAGTAAACGAAATTAGTACAACATAAAAAAATGAATACCTGACATGAATAATAATATGTATATAAATTCATTTTAGAGGAATAAATGCTAATAATATGTATATAATTCACAAATATATGACCTGAAAAACCACCCCGGCGAAACACCAGCCAAACACCTAGGTAGTTTTGGTAAAATTGAGAAAAACCATAGTTTTGGTAGTTTTTCCCTGTGCAACCTGTACATGCTAAGGCACACACTGTTCCTATACATTTGCTAGTTTTGCATATTTGTGTGCTTGATTAATATCCAAACTAAATTTTGTTCGACAGGTCATTGCCCAAATCCAGATGCTCATGTTTCCGTGTGTTGTTTCTTTGAGAGGATACCGTTCTTCAAATATGGAAGGGTCTAACAATGAATTAGTTCTTCTTGATGTGCAACCTAACCTATTTCAATTCATATATAACCATCTGGCAGGTTTGGGATGTACGAGCCCCATCCCTTGCCAAAGTTTTGATTTTACTTGCATTTAATTATGCATATCTTAGATGGTAAAATCATTTGATTTTTTACATGTCTTACATAGCCTATCTTAGATGGGAGCACTATCCGCCGCGCCGCCGCCCCCCAGCGTTCCCGTCACTTGCCGTCCCCTCCTCTCCACCCTCACTGCCTGTCCCACACTCGCCCTTTGACAGAGTTGAGATTTGGACACTGCCCACATCACCAAACCTCGAGCAAGCGGCCGTTGCCCATATCGAGCAAGACGACGACGACGTCCACCCGCGACCACGAGTATTTTTGTCACCAACTGCTGGTAATATACTGGTGTTTCCTGGCTTCGAAATTGTCTAGATGTTAATGTTTTCTGAAGCATAGCATTCTTCGAGTTGATGAATTATGAGAGCTGAAATTTGTATCACAACTACCGTAATTAGTCAAATTTGGAGGTGAACCGGCGTGTTGATGTTTTTGTCACCTGCACGACGAGCTAGGGTGCGACCATCTTGATGTTCATGAAAACTATAGTTTTGGCACACGAAGGGCGTAAGAAGGATGCATAAGGAGCTCTGTTTTTATTGACCAGCCCCTTTTTGTCAATTTTCATGCTAATTAGTAGGTCTTTGGTTTTCCCTCTATGAATCTCCATTCACCGTCCTCTAATATCTTGTGCAGTCTTTATTACTAGACATGTGGTATCTATATTGATGTCTCCAACTCTCAAAATTGCAGGCCATGTTTGTTAAAACAAGAATAGCATATATTAATTTTCAAATCCTATTAGGCAGCTTCATCATGAATGGATGTGAAATGAAGATGCATCTAACGTCGATTTCTTACTTATTGAGGTGATGGATTTAATATCTAGATATAACTATTATGTGCTCTACATACTTGATGGAATTTATGCTAATGACTTATATCTGGGATTCTATTTCAGGACACCTTTCTGCTGTGTTAATTCAGGTGCTTCTTATTTTTCTGAAGGACTACCTAGGTAATCTTCAAGATACTCTCCTTTTCTTCTTCAGATGTGTAATCTGCTTATTGTCCATCTTTTGGTGTTCTTTGGCCTCTTATGCACATATTGTTCGAATACATGAACAAAGACCTAGAAATCATGCCATATATTTTTGTGTTTGTTGGTGTACTTGCAAGTAAAGGTCATGTTGGCTTGTCATGCTTTTGCGAAAGTGATTGGTTAATACTTAATAGGCAAGTGTTCAGATTCCTACAATTTTTGCTTTGTTGAGTGACATACCCGACAGATGGAGGGCGGGCGCCGTGGCGGGAGGGCATGGGAAGGGGCGGCGTCGTGGCCTGGCTCGATGGAGGCGGGTCATGGGCACGCCATGGTGGCCGGGAGGGCAGCGGTGGCGAGGAGGGGCGGGGAGGTCCGGCTCGGTGGAGGACAGGCGGTGGTGGGGAGGCGGGGAGGGCAGCGGTGGCGGGAGGGGCGGGGAGGCGGGAGGCGAGGCTGCGGTGGCGGGAGGGTGGGGAGGCGGGGAGGGCGGGGAGTGGCGGGGAGGCTGCGGTGGCGGGGAGGCGGGGAGGGCGGAGGAGGGCTGCGGTGGGAGGGGCGGGCCGGGCAGTGGCAGGCGGGCGCTGGGATCGTCGGGGCGCGCGGGTGCGGTCTGTTGGGGGCAGTGCTGTTGGGTGGGTGAGGTGGGGAGAGAGAGAGGGGGGTGGGGCCGGTGGAAGAGAGAGAGAGGAGGGGCCGGGCTGGGAGAGAGGGTCGACCTCTTTGCCATCTGCCACCACCGGCCGATGGCAAAGATATGGGCCTTTGCCATCCGCCGGGCAGATGGCAAAGAGGTGGGAACTCTTGGCCGTTATAACGCCGTTACCCATTGGGCTCCACCCACTTCTTTGCCATCTCGCCAACAGATGGAAAGATTCTTTGCCATCTATTTGGCGAGATGGCAAAGAGGTGGGTTGACAGAGCCGTTGCGACACTAGACCCTACCCACCTCTTTGCCATCTGCTGGCAGATGGCAAAGATTATTTGCCATCCACTAGCAGATGGCAAAGAATTGGCTGATGGCAACCATGTTCTTTGCCATCTGTCAGTTCTTTGCCATCAGTTTTTTATAAGCAGATGGCAAAGACGTTCTTTATCATCAGCTGGCAGATGGCAAAGAGCTGGCTGATGGCAAATTCCCAGTTTCCAGTAGTGTTACATGCCTCAAGTCAAGTCTAGTAACAAGTACAAGAAAGATACTTCCTCTAGTAGTAATAATAATAATGTCAAATCCAATATTGTTGCTTCTAGTAGTTCTCTTGATTCCACTAATGATTCTCTTAGCCAAGTTACACTTGAGCAAGAAAATAGCTTATTGAAGGGAATTATAGAGAAAGGTGTCTACAAGAGCCTTGCCGGGAGTAAGCAATTCGAGGAAATTGTACGCAAGCAAGGAAGACACGGAAGAATCAAGGTGTTGGTTTTGAACGAAAGTTCAATGCCAATGGAGTTGAGTGGGAAGAAGATCAATACCCCAAGACGAAGTTTGTTCCTCAACAAGAGAAGTATGATCCTACTTCCTTCAAGGGAATACAAGCACAAGATGATCTTCCACCACAAGACCACAAGAACAAAGGCAAGGACAAGCTTCAAGAAGAGATTGATGCATTTGAAGAAGCACCTAAGGCCTCGTTCAAGTGGATTCCCAAGACTACTACAAGTTCTACTTCATCAAGTACAACTAAAACTCCAAGGATTCCCATCAAGATGATGTGGATCCCGAAGAAGAAGAACTAGAGAGTTCTTGAGGGTGACTCCGCCAACATTCTTCACACATATCATTATGGCAAGGACAAGTGCAATCAACTTCCACATCTTGCACTAGTTCAAGGAGTCACAAACCCTCATGTTGGTAAGGCAAGGGACAAGGTAACCTAATGATTTCATGGACATCATCTTGTGTGTGCATCACTCTATGTCTATGGATATTCTTGTTTGTTCCTTGTGGGACTAACCCATGTAGGCAAGTTGAAAGTGCAACTCACTCCAAAGGATTGCTCCAATTGATCTACATCAACATTGAGCATCCACATCTTCAACACCAACATGAAGTCATCATCGAAAAAACCCGAGGTTAGTTCATCCCTCTAAGGGGGGATCTCACATATAGGGGGAGCTTAACTCTAAGAATTGAGTCAAAGCAACTCTAATGGTGTGAACACATCAATGCATTATGTAAAAGTGGTAACCCCACTTGAGCTTAAACGATGAGTATGACCTATGATCAAATGTTCATCATTTGACTCCTAAGTCAATATACTCATATATAGATGACCTAGTCATCGCCAATTGTTTGATAGATGCTAGAATTGGCTGTGCATGCTTTGCCACATATTTCATTTGCTATCTTTTGTGTGAGCATGTTGGTGCATATTTTACTCATTCAAGGACATCCACTTGTTGTTTTGATTGTTTGGTTCTTTCTTCTTTTGGCCAAGTGGATGGACAAGAATGTCTAAGAACTTTCTCTAGCTATCTATGCTTTTCTCGTCTCAAACTCTATTCATGCTACATCACAAAATTTGATCAAGTCAGATTCGAACCACTCTGTGTGAGGAGCACTCGGAGTCCCCGATTCGCCATAGACTTAAACTTCCAAAACTTCTTTGTGATTCTCGGTCTGACTGATTCCTCCATTTCGGTCCTATCGAGATCACTAAGTCGATCTAGGTTTTCAATCTCGGTGCAACCGATTTGAACTTTTCGGTCACACCGAGTTGTCAGAATCGAACATGTTATGCATCTCGGTGCCACCGAGTTGTTCCACTCGGTCACATTGATGTGGTCGGGCTATATATAGTCACGGAATTTTTTGGAAATTTCTCCGAACCCCTTCGCATGAAATAGCTCGCTCTGCCTCCAAGGTCTCGGATCGTCTCCTCGTCGCCAGCCGCCTCCATTCGCTGGTCTCCGCCGCCGTCAACGGAATTCAACCCCGCCATTGCCGCCATAGCGAGTTCATCGCCGAGCTAGGGTATGGACTCGATCACAGTGCTATCCTCGTCCGATTCCTAGCACATTGTGTTCTTATAGATTCTTGCCACGATTGAAACACTCCTATCCAGTCAATGCAATCCGTAGATTAGATGAGATTTGAAAATTTAGGGTTAGTTTCCGCCAAAACCATCTTGGACCCACCGAGTTGAAAAACTCGGTCCCACCGATTTGGCTTATGCCATTGCACTAGTAACTCTCGGTCTGACCAAGAATTTCTAATCGGTGTGACCGATTTTAGGACTTTGTGAAACCCTAGCAGTCTCGGTGCCACCGAACTGTGACTCGGTCCAACCGAGTTCATCAGTTTAGGTTCCAAAACTGCTTCGATATCACCGAGTTTGAAAATCGGTTGATCCGAAATGCTTTCTGTGGAAAACTAAAACTGAATTTTTGAATCATTCTTTTGCAAAAATCTCTGCATTTTGTGATGCTCATCCACTCTATCTCATCTATAACTCTTCACAAGATCAGCAGTCAGTGTTTGCAGCATGTCAGACCAGAGTGATAGCCAGAACAGGTCAGCAGAGCAGATTGACATGAGTGAGGGCACTAGTCCCTCCAAAGACTTCAGATGAAGGCAGCAGGAGCACTCCTAGCAACCTGCCTAAGGCTGCTACCAGCAAAGGAAGAAGAGAACTTCGGACTACGAAGATGAGGATTATAGAGCAGAAGAAGATGATGCTACCTCCAAGAAAATAGTACTCAAAAAGGAGTATGGCTCAGCAAAGCATACAAATCCAGGCATGAAGATTAAAAGGCCTGCAGGAAGACAACCAATGTCCAAAGCCAGAGACTCAACTAAACTGCCTGAGAAGCCTGATCCCAAAGAGCCATTGCTTGAAGGAAAGAGAAGGAAGGAAAGGGTCAAGAAGACCATGGCGAGTTGTTGACCAACCTTCCATGATGGAAGAGGAAGAAGAGCTTGTCGCACCAAAGCACTCCAAGCCACCAAAGCTTATGGGTGATGCTATTAGATCAGGGCTGCAACATCTAAGCCCAAGGAAGCACCCAAAGCTGCCCCCAAGGCCAAGTCTGCACCAAAGAGGAATTACGGGAGTATTCCATTGCTGAGAAGAACAAGGCCCCAGTGCCTGAGGTTGCTGAGGAGGAAGATGAAGAAGGACAAGTTCTGAGGAAGCTCAAGACCAAGATACCAGACCACAGTGATGCACATCCTTTGGCTGAGGACATGAACATCAGAAAAGATTCAGGGTTGAGGCTATGGAGGTTGGCAGATCCATATGCCACAAGGAGAAGGACTGTTGTTGATTACAGGTTCCATACAAAGGAACAACAGGACTTCTATGAGACAATCTTGTTGGACAAGAAGCCCATTGTGTGTGATATGAGGTGGGTCGATTTGGACCTACATGAAGGAAAATGAAGAGCACTATCCTGGAGTGCAAGACAGTTTTGTTGCTTGTGGAGTTGCAGATTTTGTTGGGCAAAAGCTCACCAAGCTGGAATGATGAACTTATCATGCAATTCTACTCCACAAAGACACTTCTATCCAGATGGGAGGATAGTTTGGATGATTTGAAGGTACAAGGTACCCGATCAAGCTGTTGTGGAGTGGGCAAAAGCGATAAATGCCCCAAAGGAAAATGATGATGACCTGGATGTATATGCCAAGAAGAAAATAGGACACAATACCATGGCACATATGTACAAGGAGATCCCAGACAAAGCCCTAGAGACTTTCTCTTTTGGATCAGTCCACTTTCTTCTATCAGGGCTGCCTACAATCAATTGGATCCGAAGGCACACTCTATTGCCTAAGTCAGGTGACCACAACATGATTAGAGGGCATGCAATCAATATGTTGCATTTATTTGATGTGCCTCAGAAATTCAAGGTCATGAGCCTTATAGTTGAAACCATTAAGAGGACTGCAATGATCATAAGAGGAGTTGTGGATATGCCCTCGATTCGGGAGTTGATTAACTCAAAGATGGGCACAGGCAAATATATATTGGATAAGGACCATTTTCCACTTTATCCAGACTTTGAGGACAATGAGGTTGTCATGAATGAGAATGATCCATCATCAGTTCAAGCTCAAGAGAAGAAGGAGAAGGCTGCCAAGATGCCAACTCAAGAGGAGGCATCTGAGTATTTCTTGAAGAACAAGTAGGAGCAGCTTGGTTACTTGATAGCATCATCTCTGAGGATTGAGAAGGGATTGGCCACCCTCACTCAAAATCAGGAGAGCTTGGAAAGAATCATGGAACAAAATTCTATGATCTAGATGTCAAAGTAGCGAGATTCGATCGGTTGTGGAGCAGCGAGGATGACATGCAGGAGAGGAAGGGCAAGACTACCACCAATGTATTTGCCAGAGTACCTAGAGCTCAGAGATCAGATGCAGTGCCAGTACCAGACACTAGAGCAACATCATCTGCACCAGCTACAGCTCCTACAGCTCCAGTGCAACCAGCTCCAGCACCAACTCCTCCAACTCCCTCTACATCAACTGAAGTGTTCGTCCAAGGAGCCATCTCTGCACCACCACCTGAAGTTCAAGCCTGAGAGTCGATCTAGCACTATGCATTTTCTATGAACTTTTTGGTAACTTGTTGCCAAAGGGGGAGAAAAATGTATAGATCATAGGCTTCGAGAGAGAGTGTCGCTTTTGTTCTCTCTTGATTTGGTGGTTCAAACTTGTTTGCTTTTGATTGCTTGAGATACTATGCTATTCTTGTGAGACATTGATGATCATGTGTTTGATCATAAGCTACACTTATGCATGTTTGATGATATTATCTTATCTATCCTTTGTGATCATTCACCTTTCTTGGTGATGAGTTCATGTATTCAATCTTTATCATTTTGAGCGCTCCACCAAGATGTATGTGACATGGAAGAGTAACCCATGAGCCTAATTCCTTGTGCATTTGCAGTCCAAAGCAAATCTTAAACTATGCACAAATTTAGGGGGAGCTCTTGCTTATTACATACTTCTCAAAGCAACAATGCTTTTCAATCTTATTATCATTTGTCGAAGCTTTGATCTATATGTTGTCATCAATTACCAAAAAGGGGGAGATTGAAAGTGCAACTATCCCTAGGTGGTTTTGGTAATTCATAACAACATATAGCTCATTGATCTAATGCTATTCCAAGACTATTATTTCAGGAAAGCTCAATGAATGGCATGGAATGGATGATGAAAGTGGATCCCTCAATACTAAGGACAAAGGATTGGCTCAAGCTCAAAAGCTCAAGACTCTTCATTTTACATTTTAGTGGTCCAAGATCACATTGAGTCTATAGGAAAAGCCAATACTATCAAGGAGGGATGAGGTGTTGCTTAATGAGCCTCTTGCTTCATGTGCTTAGTGATATGCTCCAAAACCCTCGGCTACTTTCTCACAATCCACAAATGACCTAAACCCTAAGCCAAAATCGGTCACACCGATTCTTCCTACCCGCCACCGATTTCAAAAGTCATAGCCACCGCCACAAACCCTAGGCAAATCGGTCCTACCGATAGGGATCTCGGTCTCACCGAGATGGGATTGTAATCTCTCTGTTTCCCTTCGTAACGTTTCGGTCTAACCGAAGTGAGCGATCGGTCCCACCGAGATTGCAATGTAAACTCTCTGTTTCCCTTTTGTAACATTTCAGTCTCACCGAAAAGAGCAAATCGGTCCCACCGAGTTTACCTGACCAACTCTCTGGAAAGCTTATTACCAAAATCGGTCTCACCGAGTTTGTGTAATCGGTCTCACCGAGATTACGTTATGCCCTAACCCTAACCGAATCGGTATCACCGAGTTGCATGTCAGTCCCACCGAAAATCACTAACGGCACTAGGTTTACTAAATCGGTCCGACCGAGTCTGTTGAATCTGTCCCACCGAGTTTGGTAAATTGTGTGTAACGGTTAGATTTTGTGTGGAGGCTATATATACCCCTCCACCTCCTCTTCATTCGTGGAGAGAGCCATCAGACTGAACCTACACTTCCAACTTACCATTTACGAGAAAGAACTACCTACTCATGTGTTGAGGCCAAGATATTCCATTCCTACCATATGAATCTTGATCTCTAGCCTTCCCCAAGTTGCTTTCCACTCAAACCCTCTTTCCACCAGATCCAAATCCTATGAGAGAGAGTTGAGTGTTGGGGAGACTATCATTTGAAGCACAAGAGCAAGGAGTTCATCATCAACGCACCATTTGTTACTTCTTAGAGAGTGGTGTCTCCTAGATTGGCTAGGTGTCACTTGGGAGCCTCCGACAAGATTGTGGAGTTGAACCAAGGAGTTTGTAAGGGCAAGGAGATCGCCTACTGCCATTGGAAGATCTACCGCTAGTGAGGCAAGTCCTTCATGGGCGACGGCCATGGTGGGATAGACAAGGTTGCTTCTTCGTGGACCCTTCGTGGGTGGAGCCCTCCGTGGACTCGCGCAACCATTACCCTTCGTGGGTAGAAGTCTCCATCAACGTGGAGGTACGATAGCACCACCTATCGGAACCACGCCAAAAACATCCGTGTCTTCAATTGCGTTTGAATCCTCCAAACCCTTCCCTTTACATTCTTGCAAGTTGCATGCTTTAATTTCCGCTGCCTATATACTCTTTGCATGCTTGCTTGATTTGTGTGATGATTGCTTGACTTGTCCTAAGATAGCTAAAATCTGTCAAACTCTAAAATTGGGAAAAGGTTAAGTTTTTAATTGGTCAAGTAGTCTAATCACCCCCCTCTAGACATACTCAAGGTCCTACACAAGCAATACTACCTGGAGACGTTCCTCGGTGTCGGGCCGCAGGCCGGCGTCGTGGACCATCTGGCACAGCCGGCTAATGCTCGCTCTCATCGCCTCCATGGGTCTAGCGTAGCTTCTAGTCAACTGATCTTGCGATTCGAGTGATCACCCTTGCCCTTGGTTAGCGTGCGTAGGTGCGTAGGATTTCGTACTACTCCTCGACCCTCTACTGCACCTGCCTTTGGTTGTATGATAGGTGGGCCAGCCACCCCCTGGGCCCACGTGTCATTCACCCAAAGCGATTACCGTAAGTCAATGAAGTTGCGTCCCCTCCGTCTTGCGGTGTAGTATAGTCATCTCACCGGACCTCTAGTTGGGGCCAAATGAGAGAAGTTTGATGTTCTTGGTTTATTGGTCCCCTTTGCATTTTGCGCCAAGTTTTGACCTTTGATTTAACTAATAAAATGTTAATGCATGTAAACAAAAATGTTGTGTAAGTCACCTTACAAAAACTAAATAATCCCAAAATACTTAGGCACGGTGCATTAACTCCCTCCTTGTTTCTTATTTCATGACATATCAACCAATGAGAGATGTGGGCCGTGCATGCTTACAATGACTTGAGACTACCAAACATAACATGCAGTGTTTAGTTCATTGCATGTAATCCTATTAGTACTCTAGTTAGCAAAAAAACTTTAAGTTCTCTCGCCGATAGGAATAAAACACCATGTATTTATTTACAAAGGGAGTAGTACATTTTCTGTGACATGCATTACTAGATATTGCTAGTCAAATACTAAAATCCAGAAGGACATGGTAGTACTCCTAAATTCAGACGGTGCTGCTACTAGTACTAGTAGTAGTACTACCAATGTAGTAGTAGGAGTACTAGCACTATACTACCCGTTGGTCAAATTATTACGTGCTGCTCCTCACAGTGAAGTGACAAGACCCTGCGCCGGAGATGACACCTGAGTATAGGCACCGTGTTCGGCATACCATAGTCAGCCTCACCGTCGGCAATCACTATCATCATGGCTGTAGAGCTAGCCTTCTTACAACTAGCCCAGATCGACATAATTTCCCGTGCGTAGATGCCCGTGCATTGCACGGAACACCAAGATTGGGGGTGGACGGCTCCGGCAGCGGCCATCACGCCAGATTTTTCCACGGCCTTCTAGATGTGGTGGGGAGGAGATAAGGCTGATTGTGAGAGACAAGGAGTTGTTGTAAATAGGGAACAAGTGCGGGCATCTTTTTGCAAAAATGGAGAAGCTTGGTTTGTATCGTCGATCTAGATCCGGCGACTATTGGTGAAAGATGGGAGGCACAACATCATCACCAACTCAGGACCTGTTTGATTCGCAGGATTTTGAAAATGCAGGAATAGGACACGGCAATAGTACAAGTTTCAAACTGATATTACAAATGTTAGGAGTAATGCTGCACCTACGAAGAGGGAATTACTAGGAAGTTTACGTAAGAACTTTCGTTACTTTAGGTGGATGCAGCATTATCGTACAAACTAAAATCCACCGCCCTGACAAGTCACTAATGGACAAATAAGTTTTCGAGTCTCTGGCCACTTGATGTTTCAAAAACAAATTCAGCTTCTGCGGAAACTTTGTCATTTAGTGTAATACAATGTAGTGGAAGGCAACAAATTCAGCACGCCATTCATTGTTGCGCCAGAGAACGCCAAACCTCATTACCTTGAGCACACTTGCCTCCAGAACAAAGAACCTGGCCAATTTAATCTCAGATGTGCTGCCTCGGTAGTCGATCAAATCAATTTCTGTAAGATGGAGATCAAGGCATTCGATGAGATTGTTATAGTGCAGCACATTTTTCACTTTCGGGTCTTTTTTTATCTGCAAAAGAAGAGAACATATTAGAGCAGCTGGTTGCATAAGATTGACGTGTCATCAAGAGGTACCAATATCATTCGCTCATACGATAGGGTTGGCTGGCTAGTGATATTTTTTCTCTCTCTCTCTCTCTCTCTCTCTCTCTCTCTCTCTCTCTCTCTTTCTGTTTCCTCTCATTTAACTAGGAGCACGTGAAGAGCTTGGGCATTTGTTGCCTTCCACTATGTAGCCAATGCCATATTTCGCAAAAGTATGCCGCATAATACGCATCAATGTCAAATCAAAAGATTTTGGCGCCGCTCTCGTGATGTGAGAGAGTTGGCACCGCTGTGCACACAGACCCACATGTATAAACAAATCAATCAAACCAACTACACCAGCCTCTCACTCTCCCAAACAAGTGTTTTTATTGCCTCAGTCCTCTCTCTCTCCCATGCGGTGTTTTTCATTGCGTGAGTTAATTTGGCACCGGAGCAAAGTAGGTGATCCAGATTGGGACACCGGTGAGCAATGGAGGGCGTCGATGCCAAATGCATCACAAGTGAATTTGGCACATGTTTTGGCCTACATAGCCCACTTTTGTACTCCCTCCGTCCCAAAATTCTTGTCTTAAATTTGTCTAAATACAGATGTATCTAGTTACATTTTAGTGTTAGATACATCCGTATCTAAACAAATGTAAGACAAGAATTTTGGGACGAGGAATACTACTCGTATTTAGTATAAAATTTTGACCATAGATTTACCTAAGAAAATGCCAATGCATGTCACTAAAAATTACACCATTTGAAATTATGTTCAAATCTGAATCCAACGATATAGTTCTTAGTGACATGCATTAACATTTTTTCGCTTAAATCTATGGTCAAATTTTGATACTACAAAATTGGAAGAGTAAACCAGACAGAGGTAGTACTTGCTCTTTGGGTAACCATAGAGTTCTTGGAGTAGTCTAAGTTACTTTCCACTATGACTAGCCTAGGCTACTATAGTAGTACAGACATAAAAGCGATGCAGGTGATCACGTGAGAAAAAATACTAAAAACATTTCTTTCGGTGCAAAGGCGTAGATGCGCTTTTGAACACTACACTTGTCATCATAATTTGGGAAAATTACGAAAAAATTGAGCTACGTTGTGATTACCGTTTACTTATAGGAAAGAAGTTTCACCTTGATGAGTAGCTTCTCCGTGCACGGAAAGCATGTAAGGAATCCAACAACTTGATCCGGATTGGGGCCGATAGATTTTAGTGCTAAGATCTTCACTGAGCGCATGGACTTGGTCAAGCTTGTGGGAATCATTTTTTGGAAGACAGTCGTAAATACATCAAGAAGAAATTAAAAAATGTGAATTTCAAGAAGACGGAGCAGAAGATGAGTGTTGTACCTGAACGATTGCGGATCCAATAAAGAGTTCGGAGAATTTGGCAGACGAGTACACCAACGCTGTCAATTTCGGCGTGTCAATGACCCTGATTTTTGTTGGACCTTCTAGATCCGATACAACCAATCTCTCAAGGAAAGGCGCATTCTCAATGACCATAACGTGGAACAGCTGGAGTGATCTCTTCCCAATTGATGTCTTGTTGCGGGGCCAAGAAGACACATAAATCCATCGGAGATTCGGCCGAGGCGATGTGGAGGCTAATGAACCCGTGGATCTGCTCAAGACGAAGGTACTCGAGCACAATACAGCTGCGGAGCAGGTGCTCCATAGCCTTCTTCGAGATGACAACGTCGAAGACGTCGAGCTGCTTGAGTTGAGGGAGAAGAAGGGCGGGCGCGACATTAATCTGGGGAAGATAGCAGGAGCTGAAGCTGGCGCGGCGCAGCGTTGGCGTGAGGTGAGGCGCGGACGGCGGCAGAGAGCGACATCGTCCAGCTTCAAAGCTGAGCTCCTCGAGCTGATCTAGGGCAGGGGATAAGAACCACTCGTCAAACTTGGGTTGGACCTTGCAGTTGGTACTGAACATGCGGATGTCAAGGCGTCTGGGTAGCCCAGGGTGCGATGAAAGGATCTTGGAGACTGCGGCCATGCGTTTGCAATCCCCGTCGCAGAGGCAGCTATCGATGGTGAGGTTGAGGGGGACGCAGCGCCAGAGGGGGCGCCACCGCCGGGAGAGTAGGGCGGTCCGCACGACAGATTTGGTGGGGAGGATGCCGATGATGACGAGCAGCATGTCATCGGGGAGGCTGCTGATGAAGTCCAGGCTCGCCGGATGCGATTTTGGCTCGAGTCGCCTCCACTTGTTGTCTGCCTCTCCGTCCATCTCAACCGGCGGCGACGCCGGTGTACACGTGTGCTGGGTGTGCGCGAGTGCGTCCTTTTATGCATGCCGCCGCAGTTGGTGGTGAATTGTCTTGAGTCGTCCTTCGCGCAAGAAGTTTGTCCTCAATCGCGCCTCAATTTACTAGCGTGCGGGGTGCTACAGTGGTTTCAACTTTGTTTACTTCACCGCGTGTCGATGGGCCTCTAGTTTACTTATTTTCACCCACCGCCACATGGGCTAGCACACGAAGATCTGAACTCGGTGACAAGGCAGCATGTGGATTGGTTGACGGTCAACTAAACAATATCTGAGAGCTATACGCTGACACAGTGAGCGTATAATCCGTCGGTATAGAGAGTTCGAGTGAGAGGGGAGGCCCGTGAGAGATAGCAGAGAGAGAGAGAGAAAGAGTTACTCCCTCCGTTCGATAATTTAGTTCCAACATTTTTTTTAAGTCAAACTTTTGAAACTTTGACCAAGTTTATAAATAAATTACTTATATCTACAATACCAAAGATAAATGATAGTATGAAGTAAGTACATGTTGTGATGAATCTAATGATCGTTCCACATGTAAATGTTTTTCTCCACATATACCTGGTCAAACTTTTCTGAGGTTTGACTTTTCAAAACATCCATATGCTTATGGACGTGACAGAGTCCCTAACTAGAGAGAGAGAGAGAAACAGAAAGAGTGAGTGAAAAAAGTGTGTGTGTGTGTGTGTGTGAAAGAGACATGGACAACACACGATAAAAGTAGAGAAAAAGCGTGCGTGTCTTATGCAAACATATCACACATGCATCTTCGACAACGGAGGCAAGGTGAGGAGATAGTGTGTGGTTATTTGGAACCGAGAGAGCAAGACCCCTAGCACGTGGCCAAGAGGGGTCTGACAAACAAGGGAGAGAGGTCGAGAGAGACGTACGGAGAAAATGCAGACATGGGGAGGAGAGAGTGTATGTTTGTCATAGAGAGATCCCCTGGAGATCATGATGGGACTACATGGGTGGGAGATCGAGTGACAAGGTGTGTGCGTGATAGAAGATGCCCCGAGAGATATCGAGATAGACATATGGATGGAAGGAGACAATACGTGTGTTCCTGATGGCTAGTAAGAGATAATCATACTTAGGAGGGGGGGAGTGCTTGCGCCTAGGATGGAGTGACGGGTTATGGTACTTAGGGGGGGTGCATGTCACATGGAGAGAGAACAAGGGCGGAGAGTGTTGGATGGGTCTATATGTATAGCACGAGCGAGACATGTGTATGTGTGAACCAGGGAGATATAAGGCCAGTTTGGCTTACGTCCTGAGCATCTTTTGCCTGGCCCGGGTTGTGGCTGGATTTCATGCACGCTTGTTTGGTTGCTACCCTATGAAAAGAAAGCCCGCTTAGCCCGGGTTCCTTGCACTTTAATTAGCCTGGCTGAACTCCGGACAATCGCAAGTAGCGTGGCCCAGCGATCGATTTTGAACTCTGGCCGTGTTCGGTCGTGGTGGCCACGAGGCTAACAACAACATGGATGGATATTAGCATTAAATAATTGATGCATGGATTGATTGATGGGACGTTAATGCTTTTCTGGCCCAGGCATGAACCAAACGCTTCAAAGACTACACAAGCCTGGCCAGCAGAAATATTTTACATCTCACGTCCACACGAGGCAAGACCGCCATCAAGGCATGAGGGTCAGTCACAAACCAAACTGACCAATAAAGTTTGAGAGAGATTGAGGAGCCCCGATAAGGCTGAGTGGTGCGTCGAGATAGCTGAGAGGGGAAAGAGATATTCCATCCGCTCGATAATGCGATTGCATGTAAATTTTTAGAAGTCAAACTTTGGAAACTTTGATCAGGTTTACATAAATGTTATTTATATCTACAATACCAAAGATACATCATACAAAACTACATCTCATGGTGAATCTAATGGTATATGTTTGTCGTACTAGATGTAATTCTTTTTCTCCACGTACCTGGTCAAACTTTGTGATGTTTTACTTTTCAATAAATCTATATGCTATGGACCGAGGAGAGTGCCTCAGTCGAGACAGATCAAGTGCGTGTGAAGGAGAATGAGTAAGTGTGCAAAAAGAGTATGTGTGTGAAAGAGAAAGTGACAACAAACGATAAATTAGAGAGAGAGAGAGTGTGTTTTTTCATTTCTTATACGAACATATCATGCATGCATCTCCGAGATGGAAAAGCGAGGCGAGGAGATACACGAAGATAGCTAGTGTGTGATTTTTTGCAACGGAGAGAGACACCCCTATAGCACATTTCCAATAGAGGTCTGGCCAACAAGGAACAAAGGTCGAGAGGGACACATGGATGGCATGGACGCATGGGGAGGGAGAGAGGGTGTGTTTGTGATAGAGAGATCCCGTCGAGATCGTGAGGGGACTATATGGGTGGGAGATTGAGGGAGTGCGTCTTGTGATAGAAAGATGCCCCGAGAGAAATCGAGATAGACCATGCACATGTTTGTGATGGAGACTAAGATTAGCTAGTCATATACGTATAGGGTGGACTGCGTGTGCCTACAATTGAGTGAGAGACCATCATACTTGGCTAGCTGGGCATGAGATTGTGTGTGTGCGCATGTGAGATGGAGAGAGAACGAGGGGAGAGATAGAGTTTTAGATGGGCCCTATCGAAAGTGCAGTGAGATATGCATGTGTATGTGTGACCTGTGTGGATGGAGAGTTTGATAGAGGGGGGAAGAGCTCGAGGCGACATAGTGGTGCGTGAGAGAGTTACGGCAAAGAGCCAAGGAATTTGTGTAAGGACGATGAGTGCACCCAAGATATCTAGCTTGGACTAGCTAGAGTATCATACATAGTGTCTTGAGAGAGACCTATGGATGGTGTATATATGCATGTGAACTAGAAAGACCCCCCCCACACACACACACAAAGAGAGAGAGAGAGAGAGAGAGAGAGAGAGAGAGATTGAGAGAAAGGGAGAGGGACCAACAAGGTTTTTATGTCTGATGCGTGAGACAGAATTTAAGATTGTATGAGAGAGAGAGAGAGAGAGAGAGAGAGAGAGAGAACAGGAGTCTGGGAGAGGGGAGGTCGCATTTTATGCATCAAGACTGATATAAACCATGTTTCGATATAAACTTGCATTCAAATATTTAAATTGGAGAACATGTTGTCCGCAATCCACACATGAACGGATATATGCGTATATCAAACAAGTTCATTAATTTGACTTTCAACATGTTCATGGAGTACTATAATACTGTACAACATGCTACTCGATTGAGGTGTTCAATTTTGGATTTAGTTCACTATGTTGACCTACTGAATGAGCCATTTCGTTGAATCAAGATATTTCATTTTGGGTTTGATTCGCGTTTTTGAGTGGGTCAACTATTTGTCATATAGTAAATCGCTAGCAACGAGCATGTAAAAACACATTACTCCCGAGCATCATCTCTCCATCTAAAAAAGAAGTGGCAAGTTAATATTTCAAAATTTGATCCGAATCGACTTGGTAAGGTAGACGTGGATGCTCGTTCTCCCAAAATTTGAACGAACCGTTAAACATCCTCTACGCTTTCGGTGGAATTCACGAGAGCAAATAAATGGGAGACGCGAAATTACGGTCCTATGTGGGACACACATCAATTGGCCCGTTGTACATCGAGGGTAGGTTCAGAACTTCATCCAAGCGCCGCCTTCTCCTCGGATGAAATGACATGTGCCGAATAATTCATAAACCATGGTCGGCAAAACACGCTCTCCTCGCCTGAAATAGCTCGCGCCCACTATTTCAAAACACGCTCTCCTCGCCTGAGATCGCTCGTGCCCACTATAGTTCAAAACACGCCCTCCTCGCCCGAAATCGCTCCCGCCCACTATTTGGGGAGAAGCAAAGTTACTCTACTATCCCCGACCCTCGACAGACCCAAGCCGAGAAGCCTATAGGCAAGGGTAGAACTGTAACTCCCCTCAAATTTCAGGACAAATGCATCCGTAAGACATGGTTCCACTCCTCCCAATCCCCCGCCCGCCCCATTCATACCTCGTGGGTGCCAAATCACCTTCTCCCCGGGAAGCTCCCTTCTCCCGAGCCGCGAAACCTCAGCCCCACCTCCATGGCGCCCCCCACTGCACCAATTTCACAGCCGCCCTCCTCCCTAATGCCGGAGACGTTGTCCATTTGTCGTTGTGCACTGGGCCATGTGCCTCTTACTCCGTGCTGCTGGTGCTGCCTCGACAACGGCCGCGTGAACCGTACCGGAGCCGATTCACCCCCGCCGTTGTTCACGGCGCCGGAGCGGCTCCAACTTCGGATCCGTCCAGAGTCCTGGCGCTGCTTCGGCGTAGCCGTCGACCATCGCGACATCGCTCTTTCTCGCCACGGTCGCCACCACAACCGCCCGGCCTCACCGACTCGGCAATGGACCTGCCTACTTCACCATGCCGCCAGATAGGTCGCACCCTCATCTCAAATCACTTTATTTAGGCGCCGGTTATGCGAACTTTTATTACGGGCCAATCAATTCCCAATGGGAAGCAGCACCTCGAGGCGGTGGAGCTCCTAGGCTGCCGGTTGGCTGGTGTCTAACGTAAGGGTGCGAGGTCGCAAGTTCGCCATGAAGCGGCTTAGATGGCTATCTTTAGAGTTGTGTGGGTTGAAGGTACCGCCACCGCCGAATCTGGATGACGGAGAGTCTTTGTGGATTGGCCGGGCGCCCGCAACCTGGCGATCTTGATGAAATTTGGGGCGGGGTTTTGGCCGGGGCCCGCAGACGGCGGAGGCACGCTGCTTTGCCGTTGGTCGCCGGCTCTTGGGGAAGATTCGAGCAGTGTCGGTAGGGAGGCACAAGACGGCCAGACCATCCGGCGAGATCGGACGATACCAAAATAAAATAAAATCGTGTGACCCCAATTTAGTCTTCAACAATGACGTGTGACCACTCTCGTACCTTTCTGTTGATCTCTTAGTGTATTTCTTCAGATCAAAGAGATATGTCGTTCTTAACATTATGCGTTATCTGCATCTTCAAACACATCGTCTTCCGACTCACCGCAGCTGCTCCAACAAGGGAAGCATACACGGAAGGGAGCTATAGTCCCCACTCAACAGTTCCCTGCATCAAATGCGCTGCGTCTGACATGGACAGCCACAACAAGCTAGGGCCATCGACAAGTCAGCACATGATGCTCACTCCTATGGATGGCAGCCAGATAGGTTGTACCCTCATCTTACTTGTGTGCAACATTTATGGCTTTGTTATTCATCTAAGCATGGAAAATAGATCATCACATTTCATTGTATATTCATGCTGATCTCTTACGGGTCTTGTTCAGGAGTTAACGTTGTTCCATAGTTCAGCTAAGATACTTGTTCTTTAGGTAACGATGTTCCATAGTTATCGTCCATCAGCCAATGCTATCCCACAGGCTGGTGATTATAGTATTATACCACTTCTAGTATTGCCTATGTTGTTCTTTAATACTTTTGTGTGCCATCTAGTTAATCTCGAGTACAAACGATACATATTCTGTGGCTTTCATCTGTGTTCTCCCTTTAGTTTATGAGACATGTTGCTGCTAGTTAACACCAGTCCTACTATTTATGTCGTCTCCTACAGGCACTCATTACATAAATCTAACTACTAGTTGTCTTCCATGCATGTCAAATATAATTGCACACACTAATATATCCACAAGAACCTCACGGAGCAATGTAAAGGCCAATAAACTTGATGTCAATGATACCCAATATGATGGAACATGTAAAGGCAATTCTTCGTAAGACTTGCAGAAAGATGATGAATCCTCTTCACCCCACAGGTCCTTGCTCTAACTTGGCCCGTGATATGGGTACAACATGCATATAATGTCCCGGAGTGTATCTACTACATTTGCAATGCCATGTGCTTAGCAAAGTGTAAATATGTCATGCCTTCCTTTTTTCAAGACCTATTCCATTCATGATAACATGTTTTCAAATTCAAGTATTGTCATTCTACTCTATCGCAATGCCATCCGCTTAATTTGGACATCATGCTTCGAATATCTTATGCATTGTTATTCATCAAGATGTACTTCATCCGCTCACCATACCATGTTTTTTACATTGAAGTGTTGTTCTAGTGCTCGCTGCAATGCCATCTTATTTTCCCAATCATACACGTGTATGTTGCCTTAGTTATTTCTGCACGTATTCCGCTAGCATACATTTTTACATTCAACTAGTGTTTTTTTGTTGTGTTGTCTGTCGTATCCCTAGCTCTTACACCATACTCCCTCCGTCCGGATTACATGTTGTCAAATGGATAAAAAGGATGTATCTAGAACTGAAATACGCCTAGACCCATCCATTTTTTTCCGGATGGAGGGAATACATGTCAATATGTCATGCATTTCTATTCTTCAGTACCTATTCCATCTCTCTGCTGCCGCATGTTTTATAATTAAAGCACCATTCTTTTATACCAGGCATGCAAGGGGAAGACGACTATGTTAGAATCACGAAGGGTTACAAACAAGGCCTTTGCAAAAGATCCAAACGCAGGAGATAATAAACCAACTCCAGCTTTTATAGATACTACTCCAAAGACAGAGAAACCCAACTCCCATCGATAATAAGCAGATTCCATCGCCAAAGAACTAGTCCGGCCCAAATTCAAAGAAAAATATGTCAACTCAATTCTAAGAAGCGGTTGCATATCCTTGCATCATGAAATTTTATAGCATGTTGATCATATTTTCTACATGTTTCTTACCCATCTCTCTTTTAGAAAATAAGCTTAATAGATAGAAGATTTTCTGCAATGGTATCGTTTATGAGGAAAGATTCTTGCGTGAATTCTACGTGCTCTAATGTAGATGTAAGTACTGTTGTATATCACTATATTTTTACATCGCATGTATTTTGTGAATCGGCGTGAATCCAACCTTTATCTCGATCTAAATTTAGTTGTAGCAAAATGTATGATTAAAGGCCACAATGTTGATTTTGCAAGGAAAACTGCTTGGTAGTTTTGCATCCCGAAATGCATGAGTGTACTATCTCATATCGGTGGGTTTGAATACTTTGGTTCTGCGGTGGGTTTTTAGTGTTTTTTTCTTGTGTTGTCCTGTCGTATCCCTAGCTCTTACATCATACTCCCTCCGTCCAGCATTAAATGTCGAGAAATGGATAAAAATGGATGTATCTAGAACTGAAATACACCTAGACCCATCCATTTATTTCGGATGGAGGAATACATCTCAATATGTCATGCCTTTCTATTCTTCAGTACCTATTCCATCACGGTTGTAGCATGTTTTATTACTGAATAACCATTCTTCTATATAAGGCATGCAAGGGGAAGACGGCTATGTTAGAATCTGAAGGGTTACAAACCAGGTCTTTGAAAAAGATCCAAACGCCAGGAGATAATAAACCAACTCCATTTTTCATAGATACTGCTCCATAACAGAGAAACCCAACTCCTACCGATAATAAGCAGATTCCAAAGGTGGCCAAAGAACTAGTCCGCTCGATCCAAAGAAAAAGAATGTCAACTCCATTCTAAGAAGCGCAGCGTATCCTCGCATCATGAAATTTTATAGCATTACGATCATATTTTCTACATGTTTCTTACCCATCTCTCTTTTAGAAAATAAGGTTAAACGATACAAGACTTCCTCCATTGGGATCGTATTCGAGGAAAATATCTTGCAGGAATTCTCTATGCTCCAATGCTGATGTAAGTACCTGTTGTATATCACTATATTTTTACATCAGCATGTATTTTGTTTATCGGCGTGAATCTAACCTTTATCTGATCTAAATTTAGTTGTAGCAAAATGTTAAAGGCGCCAATGTTGATTTTTGTAAGGAAAATTGCCTGGTAGTTTTGCATAATCGAAATGCATGAATGTACTATCTCATATCACGCACATTACTGAATTGTAGTGCTTCTCTAGTTGCCCATTCATTCATTGTGTCAATGTTGCTTTTGTATTACCTTACCTGGCTGATGATAGTTGTGCCATATTGTGTTAATTTGGTGTAGGCTAGTTGCCCAAACGTTCGTTGTGTCAATGTTGCTTTCCTATTATCTGATTTGGCCAATGATAGCAATGCTAGTGTGTTAATTTTGTGCAGGCTGCTGAAGAAAAGAAGACAAACTCAAAACAAAGAACGCAACCCCATTGTTTCTTTCCAGAAATCTAGGCCAGGTAATATGGAAATAACTTATGATTAACTGTTTGGTTCCGTCCTAATTTATGTTATGATGCAAAGGGTTCGAGACACTCTCCATTATCAATAATACAAGCTCGCCAAAATCGCCATCCTAATACTGCTTTCAAGTATCCTCTGTCTCGAATGCAACGGAATAAATGTATGTTTGTGAACCAATTAATGGCTGAAGCAATGATGGAAATGGTGGATGAATCAGAGGTGCGGAGTCGTGCGACACAACAACTGATCAATGTTTTCAGAGATAGTGTAGCAAAGCAGCAAGAACTTGCCCACATGCTTATGGGCGTCATACATCTTTGAGGTTGCAGACAGACGTTGTAGATGGTTAGGTTACGCTCATTATTTATTTGCACCGGCATCAATCTTTGATTGCCCATGGATGTAATTTCCTGTAATATATGCCGGATGTGCAACGTTATTCCTCGTATGTCGTACCTTTGCTGCGTCGTAATGGGCTCAAATTATCTAATTTGGCCTAAAGACATAACGAACTTTAGTGGGCCCATTAAGTTAATGGGCCATTACTAGGCCGAAGTTAATGGTCGCCCTCTTACCTCCCGGTCGTTAACAGTGCCGACATCGAAGCGCAACAAAGTGCCCCAATTTATTTCACGGGCCGTTAACGGGTGTTACTAAGTTTGGGCTACATATGACCCAACTATCTTTGTAGGCCTTTAGCAGGCCGAAAGAGACAATGACCTTATCTTTGGACCATGAAGAGCATGGGCCGCTAAGAGGCCGAAAGTCGTCAGACATTGTAAACGGCCCAATCAGGTTGTGGGCCTTTAGCAGGCCGAAGAGAAACCGGGCTGGTATTGGACCATGAAGGGCATGGGCCGTTAAGAGGCCAAAACTAAGGTCCGACTACAAATGGCCCAACTCATTTATGGTCCGTTAACAGCCGAAGGCACACAGTGGCCGGAATTGGCCCAACACTTAAATGGGTCGCTAAAAGGCCAAAACTCATGTCCGACTACAAATGGCCCAACTGATTTATGGGCCGTCAACAGTGAAAGTGACACCGGCCGTAAATTGGCCCAACACTTAAATGGGTCGCTAAAAGGTCAAACTCGTGTCCGACTACAAATGGCTGTCGGTTATGGGCCGTCAACAACAGTTGAAAGACACACCGTGCCGGAAATTAGCCCAACATTTAAATGGGTCACTAAAAGGCCGAAAGATGTACATCCTGAAAATTGGCCCATCCATTAAATGGGCCGTTAACAGGTCGAAATCTCATCGGGCCGATATTGAGCCCAAATATATAGCGGGCTGTTAACGGGCTCGAACTGACGATGGGCTGCAATGGTGTCAAATCTTTAACGGGCCGAATTGGCACATCTCATATGGGCCGTGGGCTTAAATGGACCTGACACAAGTAGGCCTTATATGGGCTGGCCTGCTAATTTTTACTGGGCCGGCCTTTTTCACCAGAATGGGCCATCATAGCCGTGCCACGTGTCGACCTATCATAGGCGCCTCTGTCCAATGAGTGGATGACATCTGTCCCAACGATGAGCCGACATCGTGTTTCCTCTAGCCAATGATGATTTTACACGTGGAAAATCCCCATTGGTCGGGCTGTTAACGGGTTATCGGATCCAAAACCGACCCGATAACTTAACGGGCGCTCGTTACGGTGGATGCCACGTGTCGGTCACCCTTGACGAAAAGCACTTCGCGGACACGCGATTTATCGTCATGGAAGTGGACACTTCCGTGATGATAATTTTGGTAATGTCATGGAACACTTCTCTGACAAAGACAGGTATGACTATCTTGATTCTGTCATAAATTTGTCATGGATGTACATGCATGACAAAAAACGCGACCTATTGTGACAAACACGTATCATCACGGAAGTGTATTTTTTTGTAGTGTTCCCTTCCTTCCCCTCTCCTACTTGGACTAGGAAAGAGGGGGGAATCCTAATTGGAGTAGGATTGCCCCACTTGGGCGCGCCTCCTCCCCTTGGCCGGCCCTCTCCTCCTCCCCCTTTATATACGGAGGAGGGGGGCACCCCATAGACACAACAATTGATCTCTTGATCTCTTAGCCGTGTGCGGTGCCCCCCTTCACCATAATCCACCTCGATAATATCATAGCGGTGCTTAGGCAAAGCCCTGCATCGGTAGAACATCATCATCTTCACCACGCCGTCGTGCTGACGGAACTCTCCCTCAAAGTTCGTCCGGATTGGAGTTCGAGGGATGTCATCGAGCTGAACGTGTGCTGAACTCGGAGGTGCCGTGTGTTCGTTACTTGATCGGTCGGATTGTGAAGACGTACGACTACATCAACCGCTAAGCAGTTAACGCTTCCGCTTTCGGTCTACGAGGGTACGTGGACAACACTCTCCCCTCTTGTTGCTATGCATCACCATGATCTTGCGTGTGCGTAGGATTTTTTTTGAAATTACTATGTTCCCCAACAATTGATACCTTGGTTCTCAAAAACTGAGGGAAATACTTACGCTACTTTACTGCATCACCCTGTCCTCTTCAAGGGAAAAACCAACACAGTGCTCAAGAGGTAGCACCCTCCTGGACCCCCTGGGGTTGTCCTTGTTTCCAGTGATACTCCGCAGCCACTGTTCCACCGTCTCCTCGGTGACTTCCTCTGGGTCGACCCGAGCGGTTTCATTCGGGCCCGAGTACATCCACATCGGATGGTCGCGAGCTTGCAGAGGATGGATGCGTCTGCTGAGAAACACCTCTAACAAATCCATGCCAGTCGCGCCATCACGGACCAATTGGACTACTCGGTCGACTAACATGGACACCTCCACCTTCTCCTCTGGGGTTACGATCAGCGAGGAGGGTTGGCGGGCCCGATCCATAGTGAAGGGAGGAAGACCGGTCGACTGACCAGGAGTCGGAACATCTTGGCAGTAGAACCAGGTCGACTGCCACCCTCTAACTGAATCGGGAAGAGTCATAGGTGGAAAAGTACTCCTACCCCTCGTCTAAATCCCTAAACCCCTGCACATTTGGATCGCGTGCGTCTTTTTGTCATTCGGATTTGCCTTCTTCACAGACTGAGAGCGGCAAGTAAAGATGTGCTTGAACAAACCCCAATGCGGTCGACAACCCAAGAAGTTTTCGCATAGAGAGACGTATGCAGCGAGGTATGTGATTGTGTTGGGGGAGAAGTGGTGAAGTTGGGAACCAAAGAAGTTCAAAAAAACCCGGAAGAAAGGATGTGGAGGCAGAGTGAAACCCCGGTCGACGTGGGTGGCGAGGAGAACGCACTCACCCTCTTGCGGTCGAGGCTCGATCTCGTTCCCGAGCAGCCTCCAAGACTCGTGGGCGATCAAGCCTCCGCCGACCAGATCCTCCTTCTGGATCATAGACCGAATCCAGTCTATCTGGATCCAGCCAGGCGGCAGACCGGACCTCGAGGACAACCCCCCCCCCCCGACTCGTCTTCTTGTCCTTCGCCGTCGCCATCGCCTTCTTCGCGCGCTCTAGGGCCGCCGTCTTGTCTTTTCCCATCGCGGCAGACTAAGCACGGGCGGGGCGGGGAGTCAAGAGTGGTGGCGGACGCGGTGGAGAGGCAGAGGAGGAAGAAGGGGAATGAGGTACACTGCAAACACATCGGCTTCGACGCCTTTTATGGGCCTGCTTCCGAGTGGCTGACTCGTGGGTCCAAGTGATGCCGTCAAATCCCGCAACAGTCGCGCGTCGGATACATGGCGAAAAAGGTGGCGCGGGAATTGAGGCGCCTCTGTCTATCCACTCCATTTACTGCGGGACCCCCGTCCCGTGCGCTTCCCCGAAATTTTGAATCCCGTGAGATCCGGGAACCGCAGAGTAACCAATCGCGCTGAAGATTTCGTACCATATCAACACTCGAAGATTATCAGCTGAGTTCACTCGACGACCTCTGAATCGATCAAGGCGATTGAAACAAGATCGAAGCTTCAACATGATTCACAAACTCAGATGAAATACCTCCGAAGTATGGAATTGAGTCGAAGTCAACTTCAAGCTCTTTCTTCACTCGGACCTCAATCCATTCAGGGGCTAATGACGATGACATGTACCTAGGGTAGGGTCATAGGCCTAACCTGGACACCCTACCCAAGGACATTGCCCTAGAGTCAAAGTCATTCGAAGCACAAGAAGAGAAATCGACTGAGTTCATCGAGGAGTGCAATCCACTTGACCTTCAACCTCACTCGGATACCCCAATTCCATTCGACGAAGATAAAGTCACTCGACTGAACAAGAAACCACTCGGAGTATAGAAGACCTAACGTCACTCAGGATGACAACGGTCGGACATTCATTCTGTAGTGTTAAAGATCATTTATACCTCTTTATTATTGGTGTTACCAGTAACGCCCTGTCTTAATGTACATTGAACCCTTTGTAACGTGGGCTGGCTGGGGTCCTGGCGCACCCTATATAAGCCACCCCCCTCCACTGGCACAAGGGTTCGCACCCCCTGTAACTATCACGCATAATCCAGTCAACCAAGCCTCAGGGCACCGAGACGTAGGGCTATTAGTTCCTCCAAGAAGGTCCTGAACTCGTAAACCTTGCGTGCACAACCTCACCGTAGCTAGGACCTTGCCTTCTCCTACGTATCCCCTATTCTACTGTCAGACTTACTCCCACGACAGTCATCCTCCTTTTAAAAAAAAGATCCTCAAATAAGCTCGTCTTACTAGCCCTGGTCAAGTGGATTCAGGAGCTTCTGCCTTGTGTTCTCCTCGCTGTCGAGATGGTTGAAAGGAGGATCGATGGCGTTAATTTGGCGTTGGTGTCCCTAGTCCCGATGTAGCAAGGGACAAGGAAGCAGGCTATGGTCATTTTCGACTTCCAAGAAGCACAACAGTGACCTTGGTTGTTGGATCTATTGTTCCTCCAACCTATTTGGTTGATCCCTCGGGTAGTCTCTGATATGCATCTATAAGAGATAGGGTTGATCGCCAACTTTGGCTCAACTCAACGCCGATCCCACTTTGTTCTCCTCTTCTACCTCCAAATCACGAGGTCTTCATCTTGCCATATGACGGCTAGGTAATTGTCGGCAATGCTATCTCCTGTCCGATCAACTTTTTCATCAGGACTCGATTGCGATCTATGTGTACTTGTTGGGGTCATGATTACAAGAAGAAAGGACATGTTTGTAATTTTCATGTTTCTTGGGATCCTCTCGTGTGCCGTGATGTAAGTTTCTCGGACCTCCCTTCCTGCTGTTTTTTCTAAGGGAAACTACTCTTCCTGTTGTCAAAAGAAACTAGTACCTTGGAGGAAAATATATTTTCTATTCATTTATGGGCTTAAAATGGTCATCCATGCCTTGGTATTCACCATTGAAAAATGGGACAATTGCATCTTTGCCCCTAGTTGGTTCCCACCCCCGGGTTTGCCCTTACTTTTCGGGCATGCTCAGTTTTGCCCTTAGTTTTTCCCCTCCGTCAGCTCGAATGCCCATACATCACAGCTCCGCTTGGTCGGCGCCGTTTGCGTAGTAATGACTCGACGTTTGGACACCGGTTGCCCTGGTCCTTCCTTGCTGGTGGGTCCACACACATTAGACAGTGTAGTTGCCATTTCCCCTCCCTCTGTCTTATCCCAACCCCGAACCCTAGATCGGCAACGACAAAGGCGACCCAAAGCCTAGCACTCGGCGGCGACGCGGGCTCCCACAGAAACCGTGGCCTCGATGTCGTGAAGTCCTCATCGCCGGATCTACATCACATGGCGGTGATGGTGGAGACACGCTCTTCAAGGCGGTGGTGGCGGCGGCGGCGATGCCATGAGGAGTGGCTGCACGATGATTCAAGGCGTGAGATCCCGGCAGGTAAGTTTCGAGATCGATTTACTCATCTGTTTCATTGATTAGAAAGGTGCATTCCATGACTTGGTTGTGTTCACAATCGTAGGATGGATCCATCGCGTGCATTCTTTCTCGACAATTAGAATGGAGACCACTCTTTTAGCAAAGGGTGGTACTAAGGGACAGGATGCAAGCTTGATTTCCCTCTAGTGGTAGACTGCACAAGCTCTTTCAATGATTTTAGGTCTGCAATCTATAATAAATATCCTTGGGGTATGCATGACGCAGTTGAGTTCAGATTCTGGGATGTAGGGAAAGCTACTTGGAATCCTCTACAGCAGTGATGATGAGTTAGGTGTAATGTTTGCTACATATGCTGATTCCAAACCGCAAATGTTGAAACCATCTGTAATTCGTAGATGTAGAGCGTATAAAGAACTACAAAGAAAGCCCCCGCCTCTAAAGCAACATCTAAAACATATGTTGCGGGAAGTACTTCTAGGAGCGATTCGGCACCCCTAGTAGTACTTGCAATCCACCTGCAACTCCTAATGCAAATGTACCAAGGAAACCTGGCTGCAAAGACACTGAAATTCCTTTAGAGCCTATGATTGAGGAGGCTGAGCCTGATGATTTGCTAGGCTCTGATGAGTAGGATGAGAGGATGTTTCCGGATCTTGTGCGAGAAGACAAATGAAGAGATAGATGAGGATTTTATTCCTGCTGAAGTTTTCAGACATCTGATTCAGAGGAGGAACAAGAGAACATTGACATGGGACATTTTGAGAATGATGATGAGGACAGGCTGAGATGATGTATGATGGAAAATCCTAGTTTAGTCAAGGAGTTGTTTTTCCTTCTGCTATGGATCATGGGAATGCATTGCCACATTCTCAATTCAGCATGAAGTAGAGTACAAAATAGAGAAGAGTGATCCATCTAGGTTCACTGTTTATTGTGCATTTTCAAGGTGTAGATGGAGGCTACATGCCTCTTTAATGAGAAAGCATTACTTTGTTTCGTGTAGTAATGACTAACTAACTAATCTCATTGTGATTATCTTTCATATTCAGTTTCATTGAGCCACACAGTTTTACATAATGTTTTGATTTGTTTCAATTTACAGATTAAAGTAAATCCCTATGAGCACCACTGCCCAAGTGTGAACAGAACTGAGAGGCTCAGAGCAGCCAAGAGGAGGTGGATAGGCGATCTTGTGCAAAATTGGGTTAGAGAAAACTCCAACATTGGTCCCGTGAGTTGGTAACTAATTTGAAGAAAAAATATGGTATAGAATTGCCATACATGAGAGTGTTTTATGGTAAACAAATGGCAATTGACAACTTGTATGGTAAATATGAGGATAGTTTTCACTTCATACACATTCAAAGTCGAGGTTGAGAGGGCTTCTCCGAGGTAGTGTAGTAGAAATTGACACACACATAGTTCCTTTCCAGCTAAGAGGAAAGAGGTATGAGAAGCAATGTTTTAGGAGAGTTTTGTCGGTTTCAAAGCTTCTTTGGCAGGGATTTTAGCTGGTTGTAGGCCCTACCTAGCTGTTGATGCTCTTGCACTAAATGGTAGGTTCAGAGGTCGGTTGGTTGCTTGCATGTGCAATTGATGCACATAAGCTGGATTTTTCCAGTTGCATATGGTGTTTTGGAGACTGAGTCTAAAGAGAGCTGGGGTTGGTTTTTCCAAAATTTGAAGAAGGTGATAGGTCATCCTAAAGGACTAGTAATTCATCTTGATGCATGCAAGGGTCTTGAGACAAATTGTAGATGACATTTACCCGGGTAGAGCACAGAGAGTGCATGAGACATCTGGCTCAGAATTTTTCTAAGAAATTCAGGGGGAAGTTCTATGACCAGCATTTGTGGCCTTGTTCATTGACTTATAGCATTAAGAAGCACAACTATCACCTGAGACAGTTGTTCACAAAACCCAAGGTGCAGGCTTATCTGGAAGAGCACCACACAAAAATCTGGGCCAGGCACAATTCAATGATATCTGCAAGGTTGACTATGTCAATAACAACCTTGCGTAATCATTCAATTCCAAAATTAAAAGTTCAAGGGTCTCCACATTGTGGACTTGTTGGATAAGATCAGCAAGATTACTTAATGCAAAAATTTGGCCTTAGGAATAGCATAGAACTACAAAAATTCAATGGGCATATCATAATTCCCAGAGTTATGAAGATTTTGATGGCAAGATCCAAAGGCTTGGACATGACTTTAGTTAGGAGAAGTCCAACTGAAGCAGAGGTGACTGCTATAGGCAAGGAGAAGAGAGAGTGGAGATACCCTGTGGATGTAGAGAAAAGAACATGCGATTCTTGAGAAAGTGGCAAGTTACAAAGCCCGACCATGCATACATGGTCTATTCTTCATAACATCATTGAGAGGGAAGCTAAAGAAATAGACCGGTATGTGCACAAGTACTTTTCGGTTGAAATGTTTAAAAAACATATCTTTGAGAACCTGCCTGCACTTGAAGGAAAACAACAGTGGGATATTGTAGACCTCGGTTTCAAACTAAGTCCACTGTCTGAACAAAAGCTGCACTGGCAGGCCAAGGAAGACAAGAATTAAGCCCGACAAGTGAAGGAAAAGGACTTGGTCCTAGGAAGAGAAAATGCAAGAGGTGTGGTGGCTTGGGTCACTTATCGAAAACCTGCAAAAAGCCATTGATCCGGCATTTGGTGAAGAAGATGCACACCGGGAGCCGACAATGTCAAGAAGACCCTCCTAACCAAAATGCAGACCTACATGATGAACAAGAAGAAGAAGAGGAGCCATACGGTGAAGATGATGCTCCAGGCAGACTGCAGTGAAGATGATGCTCCAAAGGCAGACTGCAGTGAAGATGAAGCTCCAGTGCGACTGCGGTGAAGATGATGCTCGGTGGAGCCCCATAGTGAAACAAATGAGGCAACAACACAAGCTTCCACAGTTGCGAGATGAAGTTCAAAGGTAATATTATTCCTCTTTGATTTATTTATGTGCTTTTACGCAAATATCTCTTGTCTTCGTTACTAACCAACTATTTCTTCCCTATTTATTAGCACACCAAGAAAGAACTACAAGAAGGCAGCAGAGAGAGGAGCATCTCCAATGGCTATCAAGAAGAAGAGGAAGCTTAACACTTGTACAAGTCGGAAGAAGAACCTTGCTCGATTCTTGGCGGCAATGTAGATGCAAGAGTTGCTGCATGTGAAGAGCAAGTTCTCCCTCGATTGTTCAAATCCTCGTGAAACCTGACTAGGAGCAGGGCTAGGGAGATGACAATCCCAGCTAGCAACACAAGGAGCAAGAAGGCAAAATCTGGAAAATGAGTACTAATGTGTTGTGCAAGTTTGAAACTATTAGATTTGTTGTAATGTGTTCTTTTGGTTCTTTGAAGAATATCAAATGCTGCTTGTGAACTATGTCTAGTTGCGGCAAGATTGGTTGTGAACTATGTTCTTTTGGTTGTTGAAGAATATCAAATGCTACTTATGTTCCAAAGAAGATTCATGTTTGATCTTTCTTTTCACAATACATGCATTCGCAAATTGTTGCGTCCATAAAGCTTCATAACATAACATAACAACTGCTAGGTTCATACAACTTCATATGTTCATTACTGACTTCATAACATGGCAAGTGCATTTGAGCTACATAGATCATAAACTAATGTGCATTCTATGCACGTATGACCATTGAGATTGCTAGAAAACAAATGAAAATGCTAGCAAACAACATTGTCCCTATGCACATCATTTCTTTCATTTTCTTCAACTCCTTGTTCAATGCACGATTCTTCTTCGCAAGATCAATTGATCTCTTCTCCAAGTGGTGACTTTTGATACAAATTTATGTTCGATCACTTCGTGCAGTTCTTCAAAGGCAAGACCAACACGTTTTGGAGGTGGCGGGTCAACCCAAACCGCCCATTCACATTCATCCGCAACCGAATCAATAATCTTGATTAAAATTGTCCTTGAAAGTTAAACAAGAAAATGAAACGAAAATGCAATGCAAATGAAATCATACATCCAGAGGGCAACCCAAAAACGACGTCCGGTGCTTGCGCCTCCCGAGCGACACGACGAATGGATTAGCCGGTGCCCGGACAACGATGCTTCGAGCGCGGCTCCAAGCCACAAGACGTCGAGTCCGCCAAGTAGAACTCCGAGTCTTTGAACAATGCCTACCCCATCCACCTAAATCGGGCCAAGATCCGTAAATTAACCCCCAAATCCCATCTAACAAAACCTAGAAAAAGTAGGGGACGGATGAGCTATCAAACCCGGTTCTGCAGGCGACGAAGTTCTCCGACGAGATGGCCGACGTCGCCATGGTCCTTCCCATCTCTCCCCACACCGCGATGTCACACCTCTCTTCTCGGCTTCTCTGTTTTTCTTGTGCGGCCGGGGAGCTAGAAGACGACTAAGCGGGTGGGGGTATCAAACCCGAGGGCAAATGTGTCCAAAGCGTCGAAAATCACGGTCAAACGGCGCTGACCAAGCGGAGCTGTGACAGAAGGGCATTCGAGCTGACGGAAGGAAAAAACTAAGGGCAAAACTAAGCATGCCCGAAAAGTAAGGGCAAAACCCGGGGATGGGAACCAACTAGGGGCAAGAATGGAATTGGCCCTTGAAAAATATGCCTTGGTATTCAAGTGCCGCCCATCCTTGCGCGTCATTTACCCATGTGCGTCGCATCCATTTCACACTCTGACGCTCGGATCTCCTTCCCCCACAAGGCACGACCACGATCTTAGCGAAATGACCACACCTACGGATGCAAAGCTCTGCACTCGACGACTCCTCCACCACGTCTGAACAGTCGAGCGATTCACACGCCATCTACAGTGCAACAGTACGGAAGTTCGTGCATCTCATCCATTTTTCTCCTCCGCACACGGCATTGCACTGCACCACGCCATGGTAGTCGTAGTACTGCAAGTCTGCATGCAACGCTCCCTCTCTCTACGGAAGTGTTATCCGTCCGTCCCATGCTTGAGCTTCTCTCTCCTCGCCCGACAGAGAAAGGACGGGGCCTTCTCCGACACACGCCCCCTCCCCGTCTGTCCCCCCCACTCCACCACCACCACCTTTTCTTTTCTACCCTTCCCCACCACCTCCAAGAAAATCACTCCTCGCTCACACTCACACACACAGCGCGCCGCGCTCCAAGAACAAGAAGAACCCACTCCAAGTCGTCCAAGGGAGGGGATGGCGGCAATGGCGGAGGGGGCGGGGGAGCCGGAGCTGGTGTCTATCCCCGTGACGCCACGGGGGCTGTCCACGCCGGAGGGGATGTCCACGCCGCCGGTCAGGAGGGGAGGGGCGGCGACGAGCGGCGCCGGGACGCCGGTGCGCCGGGTGGTGGAGGGCCTGCGCGGCTACCTGGAGGAGGTGGGCCACCTCACGCGCCTCAACCCGCAGGACGCCTGGCTCCCCATCACCGAGAGCCGCAGCGGCAACGCCAGCTACGCTGCATTCCACTCCCTCAACGCCGGCCTTGGATTCCAGGCGCTCCTCCTCCCACTCGCCTTCCCCGCCCTCGGATGGTCAGTAACCTCCTGAACATTCCTCTTGCTCCCCTCCCCACTCGCCATTCTCACATCCTAAACCCCAGCAAGCCCTCAGACTCAGGCTCAGAGCATTGTTCGTCGTTCCCCCTTTCCAACTTTCTTGTCCTGGATTTCATTTTTGCATGTTCTGTTCTAACCTCCGAATCAAACATTATTTAGATTGGTCAGGTTGGTGGAGGCTCCAAGTTCAGTGCTGAAATTTTACAAAACAAAAGTGTTTTCTAGCTTAGATAGATGTTTACTTTCAAGATTGTTGCAGCTTGTATATATGGGAATGAAAATGTTTACATGTTTAAACGCATCAGAAACTGTGTAAAGGTGTTATATTAAAAGAACGTGTAATTTAGAAAGGTATTTCTCATGGTCTTTTCACTTGATTTTAGATCTTAAGTCCCAAGTGTTGCAAGTATGCAGCTGCCTCTAATAAAGGCATGGGGTGTATTGATAAAGGAAAATTACAAATTACAGTATATAATATTGATACAATGCGCAACATATATGTTGTAAACAATATCCTAACATGACACTAGAAGGATAACAGCATATCCCAATCCTAACTTATGGATCTCTTATACTGTAGGAGCTGGGGAATAATATCATTGACTGTTGCTTACTTCTGGCAACTATACACACTCTCCATTCTAGTCAAGCTTCATGAAGCAGTCCCAGGCAGGAGGTACAACAGATATGTGGAGCTTGCACAAGCTGCATTTGGTGAGACAAAGACATGCCCTTTGCTATTTTGCAAATTCATTACAATTAACTCTCGATTCCAACCTGGATATATGTGCCAATGTTTGCTGTCAATTACGTGCCATGTTTGGAGTCGTTATCAATGTTGACGATCTGTTTCATGTAGCTTAACGGAAGAATCTTTTAACATTATTAGCTAGGTGTAGTGTTCAAGCATGGGTAGTGCCAGCTTAATGTACAATCACTCTCATATTTGATCCACATCTGCTGCTACATGGATTACTGGAGATTCATTTTGTAGGACTGAAAAATTAGCTGAGTTACTGATTTCTATCTGTTTATTCATTCAGGAGAAAAACTGGGGGTGTGGCTAGCTCTTTTCCCAACTATTTATCTTTCGGCGGGCACTGCAACTGCATTGATCCTTGTTGGAGGGGAGACTATGAAGCTCTTTTACCAAATAGTGTGTGGCCCCCTTTGTACACCGAGCCCTATTTCGACGGTGGAGTGGTACTTGGTATTCACATCCTTAGCAGTCATTCTTTCCCAGCTCCCGAATCTCAACTCGATTGCTGGGCTTTCGCTTATCGGCGGCGCCACAGCAATAATGTACTGCACCATGTCGTGGGTTCTCTCTGTCAGCCAGGAACGGCCGGCAGCAGTCTCTTATGAACAAGTGAGATCCACTTCTTTCGGCTCATCACTGTTCTCTACCTTGAATGCTCTTGGGATAATAGCCTTTGCATTCAGGGGGCACAATCTTTCATTAGAAATACAGGTCAGTACTACTCAACAGCCAGTCCTTTTAGACTTTCAGTACTATGTAGTTCCATTTCGTGGCTTCATTCGTTTTATTGAACTTAATTTTACAACTACCAGGCAACGATGCCGTCGACTTTCAAACACCCTGCACATGTGCCTATGTGGCGCGGGGCCAAAGCGGCTTATCTTCTGATTGCGATGTGCATCTTCCCTGTTGCCATTGGGGGTTACTGGGCCTACGGAAACATGGCAAGTACTTCAATCATGTACTCCTCACTCATCATCATCATCCTGTCGTGATGCTTTTTCTTTATTTGCTAACAATCCTTGGAACTTTTCTGTTGTTCTTTCCCATGCCGTCAGATGCCAGCAGGAGGAATCCTGACCGCACTCTACATCTTCCACGGCCACGACATCTCTCGTGGGCTCCTTGCGGCGACGTTCCTCCTCGTCGTGTTCAACTGCCTTAGCAGCTTCCAGATATACTCCATGCCGGTGTTCGACAGCTTTGAGGCCTTCTACACAGGTCGCACCAACCGGCCCTGCTCAGTCTGGGTCCGGTCAGGATTCAGGATCTTCTACGGGTTCATCTCGCTCTTCATCGGCATCGCTCTGCCGTTCCTCTCCAGCCTCGCCGGCCTTCTGGGCGGCCTGACGCTGCCGGTGACGTTTGCCTACCCGTGCTTCATGTGGATCTGCATCAAGAAGCCTGAGAGGTTCAGCTACAGTTGGTATGTGAACTGGGGCCTCGCGCTGCTCGGCACCGCCTTCAGCTTGGCCTCCTCTGTGGGTGGTGTCTGGAGCATCATTAACACTGGGATGAAGCTCAAGTTCTTCAAGCCCAACTAGCATGTCTACTGTTTTCAGCTTGCAAATTTATGATATATAGGTATATGCTTCTTATATTGCATGCCTGGGCAAGACCAATGGCATTAAGTGGTGTTGATCTTATATTAGTAGGCTTTGTCTTGGTAAAATGTAAGTATCCCCTGTTGCGTAAGAAAAACATGAGCCGATCAAAGCCTCCTA
The DNA here is from genome assembly GCA_021605145.1 of Aegilops bicornis. Classification (NCBI taxonomy): domain Eukaryota; kingdom Viridiplantae; phylum Streptophyta; class Magnoliopsida; order Poales; family Poaceae; genus Aegilops; species Aegilops bicornis. The sequence continues at coordinate 191,998,045 of CM038673.1, read as the reverse complement.
GTGGCAACCTGATGAAGGTCGAATGTAACTTGAACAATTTATATAACGACTATGTCTGTGGTACTTTTTTTTTCTCAGTTTCGAACTTGTATGGTGGACCCAAAAATATATGATTCAGTCCCTCTTTGATTTGTAGGATTTGAAAAACACAGGTTTGCATGTCATTCGCACTTATATCCTCCCGTTGCACCACAAAAAATAAATCAAGACGTTGTGGTGGATTGAAATTTTGCTTTCAAATGTGGTGCAAAGGATTCCTTAAGAAAAATCATATTGGACTCACTCAAATTAAACATATCCTAGGCATCCAAACTATCAATGACAATCCTTTTAACTAAAGAAGCACTCAGTGTATGGTTTTTTAATTCTTAATGAAAATTGGACATCAATTTTGAAAAACATTAAACAAAATGCAAATACGGCCAAGCTTTTATTTATACAATGTGTGTTAGGAATCGCAACTTTGTATTATCTCAAGGCCAAAGCCATCATATATACAAGTACAGGGGGGAGGCCAAAGGCCAAAATACAGAAAGCCAAAAGACATCATAAATATAACTCTAACACCCCCCCTCAAACTCATGGTGGATCTGCAACACTGAGTTTGGAGAGGTAAAATCCATGTTGTGCTCTAGTCTGGGTCTTCGTGAAGAAGTCCGCTAGCTGTAACTCAAAAGACACATATTGAAGAGCAACAACATGATCCTGCACAGCAGCGCGCACAAAGAAAGCATCAACATCAATATGCTTGGTAAGCCCATGCTTCACGGGGTCCCGCGCAATACTGATAGCACATGTATTGTCTGACAGGAGTGTAGTAAGTGTAGTAATGGAAACACCAAAATCTTCGAGTAACCAGCGTAACCAAGTCACCTCTGCGGTAAGAAGAGCCATATCTCGCAACTCAGCCTCAGCACTTGAACGGGAACTGCAGTCTGTTTCTTTGTCTTCCAGACAATGAGAGAACAACTGTTTCTTTGTCTTCCAGGCAATGAGAGAACCACCAAGAAAGACACAGTAAGCAGAAAGTGAACGATGATCCGAAGGATCACTAGCCCAGGTAGCATCCGAATAGGCTGGAGTCATGCTTGGTGGAACGAGGAAAGAAGAGACGGTGAGAGATCGTGCCACGAAGATGTTGTAGAACACAAAGAAGGTGACTATAGTGAACCGAAGTGGGAGAAGAAACAAACTGACTCGGGATATGGACGGGATAGGAGATATTTGGACGAGTGACGGCGAGATAGACAAGACTGCCAACAAGATGACGAAACGAGTTGGATCGGACAAGGGTTCACCATCGGAAGCACGAAGGTGAACATTAAGCTCCATAGGAGTCTCAGCAGTGCGCTCATCACTAAGAGCCGCCCGAGTAAGAAGATCCTGGATATAATTTTCTTGGGAAATAAAAAAGCCATCAGAGGTGGAGGAAACCTCAGTCCCAAGAAAGTAACGAAGAGGACCAAGATCAGACAAAAGAAACTGCTCACTGAGACGGGCCTTGAAAAAGGCAATGTACTCAAGATCGTCGCCAGTGATGATCATGTCATCAACATATAGAAGAAGAAGAGTGCGACCACGAGCGGAAAGGTGGACAAACAACGCTGGATCATGAGCACTGGGAGAAAAACCAGCTGCAGTGAAAGAACATGCGGTGCCCCCATGTTGGTTTTGGTAATTGATGACTATCTCTATGGACTAATGGTTGCATTGAGTTATATTTGAAGGATTTGTCCATAGGCATTTCTTGAAGTCCATGTGTTGGTTTCAAGGAGTTTATGTGTTGACCAAGGTGCTATTAAGGAATTATCCAAAGATTGGTCATGATTTGTCCATAGGCATTTCTTGAAGTCCATGTGTTGGTTTCAAGGAGTTTATGTGTTGACCAAGGTGCTATTAAGGAATTATCCAAAGATTGGTCATGTGAGTGTTGAGCTTATTGCAAGCATGTCTTGAAGAAGAAGATTGTGTGATCATTCATGTTTACCTTCAAGACATCATCCAAACGAATAGAGTTGGAAAGATTCAAGGTTGATCAAGACTAAGTCAATAGTGAATCAAGTTGATCAACTCACAAAGCGTAGAAGATGTACCGAGAGGGATCAAGTGATCCCATGGTATGGTAAGCATTAACCATTGCACTTTGTGTACTAACCCATGGTCTATGTGAGAGTCTATGTGGGGTTAGGTGCGTGTCCATGGGCTTGCGCCAAGAGGAAGATATCATACAACCCATGGAAAGGATGACATCAAGTGGTGATCGTCATCAAGATTGCCGTGTGCAAGTTCAAGTGGAGCATCACGAAGAGATCAAGTGCTTGAAGCTTGCCATCCATTGTGGTGTCAATGGACTTGTGAAGATGTGTCAAGAGTGGCTCACCCATAGTGGAGTATGGGGAGCAATCATCTAGTCTCCATCGACCCAACGCAATCAAGAAAGGTGGTCCATCTTGAGGAGGACAAGATCGTCATCATCTAGCTCAAGTGGATCATGTGCAAGGCAAAGGTTTGCCCTTGATAGATTTTCTATTTTACGGTCTCATGGTGGTAGTTGGGAGACCGGGTTATAGGATCGATAGCCGTACTATCAAGGGGGCTCTCAAGTGAGTAGCTTGATCGTATCGTTCGTCGAGAGCTCAAACCATTGCATCCTTGCATCATGTTTCTTGGTTCTTGTTTGGTTCTCTTTGTGAGTCTCAGAGCTTATGGTCATCTTTATGACAAGCTTGAGTTCATCGAAAACAGAGTTTGCATGCGTCTTCTATGATGTTTTCGGTGTTGGAGGTTTCTGGGTCTTTTCCGAGGAAGGGTTCTCACCATTTTCTTTTGGGCCTTTTCTCATTTGCTTATTATTGGTATTTCTCTCAAGATTGTGTTAGCCCTTGTCTCTAGCTTTCCAACAAACTTGGTTTCGTCGAATTCGAGTCCGAATGCGAAGTTATGGTAGTTTTGGTGTTACGAAAAGGCTGCAGCGGTACTACCGCGAATTGGAGCGGATGTAATTTTTTACTACTGTTCAGAGCGGTACTATCATGCTCCCACAGCGGTAGTACCGCCCGGACCAAAAAAACTTCGTCCCTAAGTCCTGCGGAGGTAGGTACGGAAGTATTTTTTTGTACCGCATAGCGGTAGTACATGATCCCTAGCGGTAGTCTGCGTGAGGACGGCGGTAGTACCGCTCTGTGCGGGTTGTGAGCATAACGATTGGATTTCCCCCACCTATAAAAGGGGTCTTCTTCCCCATTGAACCTTATCCTTTGAGCTCGTGTTCTTCCCCCATTGTTGACCTTCTTGAGCTTGCTAACTCTCAATCCCTCCATGGATTCTTGCTAGTTTTTGAGGGAAAGAGAGAGGAGATCTAGATCCACTTTCCACCAATCACTTTCTCCTCTAAGTGAGGGGAACCCCTTGGATCTAGATCTTGGAGTTCTTTGTGTTCTTCTTTCGTTCTTCCTCTCATTTTCCTCCCAAGCATTAGTTGCTTTGGTGGGATTTGGGAGAGAAGGACTTGGGCACTCCGTGTTCCCTTGCCATTGCATTTGGTGCATCGGTTTGAGTTCTCCACGGTGATACGTGGAAGTGAAGTTTGAGAAGCTTATTACTCTTGGGTGTTTGGGCACCCTAGAGCTTGTTCCTCTTGGGTGCCTTGGCGCCCTAGGCGGTTGGTGGTGTTCGAGCTCAATCATTGTGGTGTAAAGCTCCGCAAGCGTCGGGTCTCCAATTAGGTTGTGGAGATCGCTTGAGCAATTTGATCGGTACGGTGACCGCCCCAAGGGTTGCCAAAGTGTACGGGTTCGGTGGCGCCCCAAGGGTTGCCATTTATGCAGGTTCGGTGACCGCCCTCAAGGGTCCCTTAGTGGAATCACGGCATCTTGCATTGTGCGAGGGCGTGAGGAGATTTCTGTGGCCCTAGTGGCTTCTTGGGGAGCTTTGTGCCTCCACACCGCTCCAATCGGTGAGTAGGATCCGCAAGGGTGTGAACTTCGGGATACATCGTCATCTCCGCGTGCCTCGATTATCTCTTACCCGAGCCCTTTACTTATGCACTTTACTTTGTGATAGCCATATTGTTCTTTGTCATATATCTTGCTATCACATAGTTGATTATCTTGCTTAGCATAAGTTGTTGGTGTGCATAGGTGAGCCTAGTTGTTTTAGGTTTTATGCTTGACAAATTAACCGCTAGGTTTTTTCCGCATTTGTTCAAGCCTAAACCGTAATTATTTTAAAGCGCCTATTCACCCCCCCTCTAGGCGACATCCACGATCTTTCATGCAGTCACCACAGAGGCAAAACGCTCAAACCAAGCGCGAGGGGCTTGCTTGAGACCGTAGAGAGAGCGACGAAGACGACAAACCATGCCATCAGGAACAGAATACCCAGGTGGTGGTTGCATATAAACCTCCTCACGCAACTCACCGTTAAGAAAGGCATTCTTAACATCAAGCTAAGACACGGACCAATGGCGAATAAAGGCTACAGCGAGAAGTGTGCGGATAGTGGTCATATGGGCCACAGGAGCGAATGTCTCATCGTAATCACGACCATGCTCCTGCTGAAAACCACGAGCCACAAGACGAGCTTTATATCGCTCAAGAGAACCATCAGAGCGAGTCTTAATCTTATAGACCCACTTACAAGTGATGGGACGAACACGGGGAGGAAGAGAAACCAGATCCCACGTGCCAGTGCGCTCAAGTGCAGCAATCTCCTCTGCCATCGCAAACTGCCATTCAGGATGAACAACAACATCACGATAAGAGGTAGGCTCAAGGACAGTCGAAAGACCATATTTGGAAGGAGAATATCGATCAGGTTGAGGACAAGGCCAAGCTCGAAGACCATAAGTCGGCTGAGAAGAGGAAGACGGCACACCAGAAGTTGATGGCGTGTCAGTGGACGCATCCACAACACGTGAAGGCGAGTGTAATGGAAAGGAAAAGAGGGGCGTGTAGGAATCACGGGAGGTGGAGACGGGGAAGGCGTCGGTGATGAAGGTGGTGACGGGGAATGTATTGGGGGAGAAGGTGGAGACTCATTCGATAAGGGAGGAGAAGAAACCGTGGAAGAGGACGGGGCCATGGCTGGATGTTGATGAGATAGGTGGAAGTGGAAATAGCTTCAGCCCAAAAGTGAGGCGGAAGAGAGGCAGCGATCATCATCGCACACGCGCCGTCTCAAAAAGGTGACGGTGTTTGCGTTCAGCCACACCATTTTGAGCATGAGCACCAGGACAAGAGAACTGGGGAAGAGTACCCTGTTCAGCAAGAAATCCTCACAGTGCACAAGAAATGTACTCTCCAGCAGAACCTGCACGGAAAACACAGATAGGAGTGGAGAACTGGGTATGAACCATGGCAGCAAATTTTTTGTATATAGATAAGACCTCACTACGAGAAGACATGAAATAGATAGCGAGTAAAATCATCTATAAAGAGAATATAGTAGCGATGACCCCCTTTCGAAGTGAAGGGAGCCGGACCCCAAACATCTGAGTGAACAAGATCAAAGGGACGCTCGGACACTGAATCACTGTGAGTATATGGTAGCTGAATCTACTTACCAACTCTACAACCTAAACAATCCAACGAAGCATTACCAGAGACAGGCCCCAGAACACCACGATGAACTAAAGACGAGAGACGAGAATCACATAAATGGCCAAGACGATGATGCCACTGCTGAAAAGAGCTAGCAGATGCAGCAATAGGGGTCGCGAGACTGGCGGTGGCATCGGAGGGAAGACGAAGCCAATCAAGCTCCCAGAGACCATCGTGGCGTCTAGGGCCAGCATCAAGCAGAGCGCCTGTGCGACGATCCTGAACAGAACATGAATCAAAGTCAAGATTGACCCTACAACTAGAGTCAACAATCTGACTACCTGAAAAGAGCTGCATGCTAAGTTGAGGAACATGAGCAACAGAGGGAACACGAAAGGAAGAAATGCTAAGAGTGCCTCGACTAGCGACAGGGAGGGGCGTACCATCAGCTGTAAAAACATGAATAGGTGACTCAACAGGTCGAATGAAGGTCAAAGGGGAAGAATCATGAGTCATATGAAAAGATGCACCGGTATCAAGAATCCATAAGGATATACCTAAATGAGTAGAAGGTGGTCTCTCAGTGCCAGAAAATTTAGGTGCAGGAGCTGCAGAACCTGTCGGTGAGGAATCCCAAGCAGCAAGAAGGCATCGGAGTTGCGCAATCTCATGCGCAGACAGGGACACCGTGATAGAGTTCGAGGTAGAACCATTGTATGCAGAACCCATAGAGGGAGTCAACGTAAGGCGACAATCACCAGGTGCAGAAGTCGTGGGAAAAGTCGTTGAAGAACGACCAACATAGCCGGTAGAAGACGCCAAGAGAGTCGATGTAGAACGACCAGTAGCACCGGTGAAAGTCGCTAAAAGTGTCGAAGCAGAGCGACAACCACCACCGCCAAGCGGTCGAGGACCCAGCACCGAAGGAAGGCACGTGTGTGAGACAGGATCAATGTACAGTACACCATCATAAAACACCGGGGGGCGAGAGAAAGGCGTACCCAATGAAAACATTGTCCTTTTTTTCTCTTTTTTTTTTACTCTTTTTTTTCAGATAATATAACTAAACCAATCTGAACAGCTGCTCAAGCTCACGAAGGAAGCCCAGGGGATAAACAACGGACGCTCAAACGACACACGGAAGCTCAGATCGAGTTTGGCAGCAGCGGAAGGCCTGCAGGAATTCCCAACTGGAGACGCGGACGACACTGGAGAAGCACCACGCGAGGTCGGGTCCGTCCGACCAGCGAGATGGAGCGGAGCCGCCCCCGGCCGGAGGAGCAGCGACAAGCTGACTCGAAATCGAGCTCACGCGCATGCGCTCGATGCAACGGATGGACGTCGGGCGCGGCCGGGCGGTGCGGATGGCGACACGGATGACCAGAGGGCGGCCGGATGGCATCACCAACGACCGGAGGTCTTGGAAAGAAGCCGATCCAGCGAGTAGCGCGTCCTGAAGGCGACGGCGACCAGTAACGAAGGTCTTGGAAAGAAAGCCGATCCGGCTACCCGCAGCGTGGATGCGTTGGTGTGCTGCTGCTGATATGGATGGATGCTGGTGGTGTGGTGGACGTGCGCACAGAGGACCGGCGATCGGCCGAAGAGAGAGAGGAGCAGCGACCGCCAACGCAAGAATTTTGGATCGGAAGAGCACGAGTTGCGCGTGAAAAAAAACCTAGAGTTCTAATACCATGTTTGAAATCGCAACTTAGTATTATCTCAAGGCCAAAGCCATCATATATACAAGTACAGGGGAGGCCAAATGCCAAAATACAGAAAGCAAAAAGACATTATAAATATAACTCTAACAAGGTGAACATGGTAGACATCACAAAATTATAGTTAAAGTGTTAGATTTTATGGGCCTCGGCCCAATACAATCCTTAACTTCAGTCCTTGACGGTTAATACACCATTGATCTCACGATCTGCTATTGGTCGTGGATGATAGTAGAGAAAGGGGTGTAAATCAAGAGATTACTGTGTAGTAGATATAATTTAGAGAGCCAGTTAGACAAGCGCATCATCTTCTCTATGGCGCATCGTCCACATTATACATATAAAGGCGAATCTTCGCATGTACACGTGTCTACTTAGTTCTCTTGAAAATAGTATACTACTTTCTCGCGAAAAAAAAGAAGATAGTATACTACTTGACACACCTTTAGGTTTGAGTCAAATATCACACATGGCACAGAGAAGATCAAGCACAAGCGAACGACTACACCATCCAAGAAGGAAGCATGAAAGTGGAGAAGGAACCGTAAAGACAGGGTGCGAGACATGGAGCCGGGACCAGCAACCCCAAAGGTCCAAGTTCCACGAAGTCTGCAAACTCCAGAGTCTCTAGACATGATCCAGTGTTTGTCTAGAATCGGTGACAGCGCTTCTAAAATGTCCGGACTAAATACCAGGAAGAGCTCGGAACCTCCAGACACCGGAGTATCTTGTCTTGCAATATGTGTGTTAATTTGTGTTTGTTTTCCTTGTGATTCATCCTCTTTTCCCTCGTGATCTTCCTCAAATTTAGATACAGATCGTGAAGATCGTCCACCCTTGCAGCTTGCTCCATAACAAAATCAATCAAGCTTCTTTAAGAGCATCTCTAACCGATCTCTTATAATTTGGAGGAATATATATGGCCTCCTATCCTTTAGAAGAGTATATTTGTTCTTCTAAAAAAGTGTAGTTTCTAACAAACCCCTAAACTTAACTAATAAAAAAATTGAACACAAATTCGGTGCAAATTTGATCAAACTAGTCCATCATACTTGATTCGAACTCGATTCAACCACTAGCATAAACTATTTTAGCATAAACTATTTTAGATAACAATTAACCAAATCTAAACTAAAGATTACATAAAAATTAAAGAAACTACTCATCATCACCATCAGTGATCTTGGCAATCATCCTATCCCATTCCTCGCCGATCATGGGGCGAGTGCCCTCGCCCGCTCCGCCTCCACCGCTTTGCCGTCTCCGTCGCCATAAGACCCGAAGTCGTCGATGTCGCTGGAGCAAAGGTTGATGACCATCGTCGCCCCAACCTACAGAGCTTGTACTGCCGACACTCTTTTTCGACGCGCTCCAGGTACACGCGGCGGAGCTCCGCCATGTATTCCTCGTTGGTGCACTCCGCCTCGAGGCACTCACGGGCCTCCAAATTTTCCCGCAGCTCGTGTGCAGAAGCCACACGGAGATGACGGGGGCCAAAGCCGACAAGCCGTCCGGGAAGTTTAGATGGGTCGGGCGTTTGCACCGAGGAGGCACATGGACATGATGCCATACACCCGCGCTGCCTGCACTGCTGAGTGATAGGAACTGATCCAGTGGGTTTCACTGTTGGTGATCTCCGCCACGCACGTCCCCCAAGCACATTACCACGCGCCGAGGTACTCCATGGCGCCGACGACGATGGCAGGTCGGGGAACCGGGACGCGCAACCACAGGAGGAGGTGCCACCGGGACCATAGGTTGGGGAGCATGGAGCGGCGCTTCTGATCGACATCGAGGAATAACGGCGGTTGGATCCGGCCATTTTGGGCGACGGGGCGGCGCCGGAGTGGATACAGCTGCGTGCCGGCGATGAATAATGGTGGTTGGATCCGGCCATTTTGGGTGGCGGGGGGAGGGGCGTCGGAGTGGATACAGCAGCGCGCCAGCGGGGATGCAGGGAGCTTGGGCGGCAGCAGAACGGATAAGGTCGGGCGATGGGGGAGAGATGTGAGATTTTTACTCCAACAATGGGCGGCCGAGTGTATTTAAGGGTCGAGGCAGGCCCAGAGCAAAAATTATCCTCCTCTAACAGTTTTAGGAGATCGGTTAAGTGTTGTTTGGAAGAGTAAAATCAAAATTTTACTTCTCTAACGCTTATTAGGGGTTCGGTAAGAGATGCTCTAAGGTGGGATGTTTATGTTTGCTGGTCCAAGTGTATTGCCGCCATTTATGTGAATCTCTCTCAGCCCAATAGTTTGGATAATCAAATTAAAGATATCCATAGCATGGGAACGTTGAAGCTTCTTGTTTTTCTCCCCACCAGGAGCTCATCTTTGAATTCCTCATGTGCAGCCCCATAGACAAACAATAGGCCCCACTTAGTTTTTCTTTCACCACATCCCATAGAAGTAATTGCATGATAGTATATGCCATGCTCACTGGAGATAATCTCCAACCTCTCTTTTTCACACCACATAAAATCCCTCCAGCTTTTCCCACAGAAGGAATCACTTCCAACAAAACAACTCATAAGGATCCAATTTTCTAAAGAAACCAGCAGAAGATTTCTTTTTCATAGTTTCCTGAAGCACAAGGAAATCAAGGGAATGACCTTCTATTAAACAAGAGAGGCAGGAAGCCGGTCCCCCCTACCCCCTTCTTTCACCACATCCCATGGAAGTAATTGCATGATAGTATATGCCATGCTCACTGGAGATAATCTCCAACCTCTCTTTTTCACACCACATAAAATCCCTCCAGCTTTTCCCACAGAAGGAATCACTTCCAACAAAACAACTCATAAGGATCCAATTTTCTAAAGAAACCAGCAGAAGATTTCTTTTTCATAGTTTCCTGAAGCACAAGGAAATCAAGGGAATGACCTTCTATTAAACAAGAGAGGCAGGAAGCCGGTCCCCCCAACCCCCTTCTTTCACCACATCCCATAGAAGTAATTGCATGATGTTAGAGTTATAATATAAGTCATGTACCCCTTTGTATTTATCCCGTTGTATAAGGGGTTTCCTGCATATGTTCCACACCTGTATATGTATATATATATCGGCCTATGGCCTCATGGATATACAAGTTGCATATTTCCTAACATGGTATTAGAGCTAGGTCAATTTTTTGCACGTTGCAACTCGTGCGATTGATCCATCCGATCGATCTCCACCTGATCGATCTCCAACCAACGCTCGAAGCTTCGTCCTTCTCGATCGAAGCGGGCCGCTCGAAGCTCGTCCTTCTCGATCGAAACAAGGGCCTCGTCCGGTCCCGATCCGTCCGTCGATCCGGCCCGATCTCCTGCAGCTCCCGTCCGGCCCTGATCCCGTCCGGCCCCGATCCCGCGGGTCTCCGTCTCGATCTCTCGAGGCTCTCCTTCCACGTCGCTCGAGGCTCTCCCGCTCGGTTCCAGGTTGCCTCCGCCGCCACTGAGATCATTGCGATCAGGATCCAGATCTCGACCGCCACCACTTCCCGATCGATCGCCGCCTCCCGCCTTCTGTCTTCGCTCGAGGCGGATCGAGTTTTGCTTGTGCTCGTCCACCTCTGATTCCTACGGATCGATCGATCGAGCCTCCCGTCAGCTGCCGCAGATCGAGCCTCTGAACGTCGCCACATAAAAAAAAAAAAAAGGCACGATGTCTCGGTCTTGGGCTATGTTCTTGTCCCTCATTGTCCGGTGATCTTTGATGGTACTAATTACACCGAAGTTCATCGGCTTCATGCGCATTCACATGCGTGGCATCCGTCTCTGGGGTGTTCTTTACGGCGAGGTCTGGCATCCGCCACGTCCGTTCCTCGGTGGCCCCTATTCCACCGACTCCACCAGCTTCTTTCTCACGGATGCTAATCGGGCCGCCCGAGATGCGGCTAAACTTCTGATGAGGTCTGCTCGTGCTTATGATGAGAGGGTTTTGGCTTATGAGGAGGCTCTTGGACATATCATGATGCTCTGTCTGCTTACACCCGGTGGCTTGATGATGATGCTCGTCTTTGTTTATTCTCCTTTGCTAGTGTTCTACCTCGGTTTATACGAGTTTACGGGTCTTCCTCTTGTCTTTGAGATGTGGACTGTCTTCGTCGGCGCTATGAGCCCTCTGGTGATGCCTTATACCTTTACGTGGTCCGTCAGAGCATGCTCTTCAGCCAGGTGACTCTCTGTTGATGACTTCTATGCACGTAGTTACGCTTATCTGGCGCCACTTGATTCTCTCCGCCGTCTTTGGTTGTCGTACTTGCCCCTGTTGCCAGCCGCCTGTGCCAATTTGGAGTTTCATCGCGTCTCACGAGTTCTGTCTCGGCTCAGAAGGAGTTTGAGCCCGGCGTGCTTTCAGTTGTTTGCTCGTGGCCGTATTTCTCTCATGGAGGCGCTTTACGAGATTCGTGCAGGAGACTCGCTTACGTGGTCTTTGGTTTCTTTGGAGGTTCATACATGCTCGCTACTCGGGTTTCTTCCACACCACCGCAAAGATCGACCCCTTCTCGCCGAGTGCTCCGCTTTTGCCCTCCTTCGGGCGGCTCAGTCGCCCCGTCCCACATGCTATTCTTGCAACAATGATGGTCATATTGAGTCGATGCTACACAAAGAGGAAACACTGCGCAAGGCGCGATCATCATCTTCGGGGACTTCGTCATCTACCTCGGCAACCTTGACCATTGCTTTGGTGGCGAGGATATTACGAGACTTAAGCGTGCGCTTTCGCGGCTTGAGTTCTTCCTCGATGGAATGCTTCTTTGGTTACGTGTTGATGCTTCCCTTGACCGAGCCACCGCTTTCTACACCGTCGGTACATCCCCATGGGTTACGGACTCTGGAGCTTCTTTTCATATGTCTTCTCATTCTTCCGCTTTGTCCTCTCTTCGATTCTTTGGATTCTCCTGTTCATGTCTTCACTTCTTGATGGTACTCCACTTTACATTTGCTAGTAGAGGCAATCTTTCCACTCCTTCTTATTACATTCTCGATGTTGCTCATGTTCCTCGACTTACCATGAATACATTTCTGCTTGGTCAACTTATCGATTACGGTTGTCGCGTCATCCTTGACGTTGACTCTTGTTACATCCGGGAAGTCGCACCCACACTACGGTTGAAATTTGGCCCTCGCCGCCGTGATTCTCGTGGTCTTTGGGAGTTGGGCGGCTTCATGTTCCTTCCACGCCACCACCATCGCAGTTCCTCCGCTTGATCGCCTCCGTTCTGGTTCCTTCCAGTGATGGCATCATCGGCTTGGTCATCCGTGTGGTTCTCGGTTATCATCTTTAGTTCGTCGAGGTCTTCCGGGTCTGTCTCGGGAGATGTCTCTTTAGAGTGTCGGGGTTGTCGTCTTGGCAAGCGTATTCGATTACCATATTCACATAGTGAGTCGGTGTCTAAGCGTCCTTTTGATTTAGTCCATTACGATGTATGGGGTCCGGCTCCTTTAAGCGAAGGTGGTCATAAATACTATATTATTTTCATAGATGATTTCTCTCGTTACACATGGCTTTACTTCATGACTTCTCGTAGTGAGGTGTTGTCTATTTATAAGCGTTTTCTTTGCCATGGTTCATACTCAGTTCTCTTCACCCATTCGTGTTTTTAAATGCCGACTCATTTGGTAGTATATCTCTAAGATGTTGCGTCTTTGTTCTTCTTTGAACAAGGAACTCTCTCTCAATTCTCTTGTCACGGTGCTCATGCTCGAGAATGGTGTGGCCGAGCTTAAAGCATCGACATCTTCTTGAGACGGCTCGTGCATTGATGATTCTTGCCTCTCTCCGCCTCATTTTTGAAATTTGAGGCCGTCTCCACCTCCACCTATCTTATCAACATCTGACCTTCCGCCGCTCTCTGGTGGTGTTCCTTTTGAGCGTCTCTTTGATCGTTCTCCCGATTATTCGCTACTTCGCTTGTTTGGTTGTGTTTGCTATGTTCTACTTGCCCTGTGAACGCACAAACCGGCCATCGATCTGTTGAGTGCGTCTTCTTAGGCTCTGATGATGAGCATAAGGGCTATCGTTGTTGGGATCCTATCGGTCGTCGGATGCGTATCTCTCGAGACGTGACTTTTGTGAGTCTCGTCCCTTCTACCCCGCCCATCCTCCTCATTTGTTTCGGTGGAGGATATCTCTTTCCTCATTTTTCCGACTCACCTATTACCCCTGCCGAGCTTGTGCCTCGTCGTTTCACTCCCTCCGCTTCTCCACCTCTAGTCGATTTGCGACCACCATCTTTCCGGTCTCCTCGCCTAGCATGTCACCGGATTCTACACCTTCATCTCCGATGACTTCTTCGTCGCCACCCCCCGATTCTACCTTGGCGATTCCTCCTTCTATTGTTCCATCTTTTCCTCAGCATTACACTCGTCGTTCCCGACCTGTGGATGCCTCTGTGGATGTGTCATCATCTTCCTCTCGGCCTACTTATGGCTTGCGTTCTCGTCCTCGTCCGCTTTGTTGATCGCTTTGGTTTTCCCACTTTGGTCTTTCTTTGTTCTTGAGCCGACTTCTTATCATCAGTGTTGTTCATCCCGAATGGCGGTTTGCGATGGCGAGAGGAGATTGCTTGCTCTTGAACGACTGGTACTGGGATCTTGTTTCTCTTCCTCCCGGAGTTCGTCCGATCACTTGTAAGTGGGTCTACAAGGTTAAGACTTCGCTCGATGGTTCTCTTGAGCGCCACAAAGCTTCGTCTTGTGGCTCGTGGTTTTCAGCAGAGAACCTGGTCGTGATTATGACGAGACTTTTGCTCTGTGGCCCATATGACCCTTGCTCGTACACTTCTTGCCGTTGCCTACACGCGCTCTTGGTCTATATCTCGACTTGATGTTAAGAATGCCTTTCTTAATGGTGAGGCTGCGTGAGGAGGTCTACATGCGGCCACCACACGGGTATTACATTCTCGATGGCATGGTATGTCGTCTTCGTCGCTCTCTCTATGGCCTTAAGCAAGCCCCCGCGCTTTGGTTTGAGCGCTTTGCCTCGGTGATCACTTCTTTGCGGTTTTTGACAAGTGCTCATGATCCAGCATTGTTTATTCACCTTTCTCCTCGTGGTGGACTCTTCTTCTTCTCTATGTTGATGACATGATCATCACGGGGATGACCTCGAGTATATTGCCTTTGTAAAGGCCCGTCTTAGTGAGCGGTTTCTTATGTCCGATCTTGGACCTCTTCGCTACTTTCTTGGGATTGAAGTCTCTTCTACCTCGATGGCTTTTTTATATCCCGGAAAAGTATATCCAGGATCTTCTTGCTCGTCTTTGCTCTTCATCGACGAGCGTTGTTGAGACTCCTATGGAGCTCAATGTTCACCTCCGTGCTCTTGATGGTGATCCTCTCCTGACCCGACGATATCGTCATCTTGTTGGCGATCTTGTCTATCTAGTCACTCGTCCGGGACATCTCTTATCCGGTTCATATTACGAGTCGGTTTGTCTCTACTCCCCTTTCGGTTCACTATAGTCATCTCCTTCGTGTTCTTCGATATCTTGAGGCACGATCTCTCACCGTCTATTCTTTCCTCGCTCCAGTTCTTTCCGGCTTGAGGCCTATTCGGATGCTACGTGGGCTAGTGATCCTTGGATCGCCGTTCACTTTACGCTTCTTGTGTTTTTCTTGGTGGTTCTCTCATTGCACGGAAGGCGAAGAAAGCGACTTGCGCTTTCCGCTCGAGTCTTAGAAATTTGAGTTCTGAGCAATGGCTCTTTTGGCAGAGGTGACTTGGTTACGGTGGTTACTTGAGATTTTGGTGTTTACACTACACCGACTCTGCTCTTATCCGACGATCTGAGTGCTACTCGGCATTGCGCGATCCTGTGAAGCATGAGCTCACCAAGCATATTGGTGTTGATGCTTTCTATGTGCTGCTACTGGTGTGCGAGATCGAGTTATTGCTCTTGATATGTGCCTTAGGAAGTTACTGATTGGCGGATTTCTGACGAAGGCCCGGACTAGAGCACAACATGGCTTTTATCTCTCCAAACTTCGATGTGGTTCATCCCCCATGAGTTTGAGGGGGGGTGTTAGAGTTATAATATAAGTCATGTACCCCTTTGTATTTATCCCGTTGTATAAGGGGTTTCCTGCATATGTTCCACACCTGTATATGTATATATATATCGGCCTATGGCCTCATGGATATACAAGTTGCATATTTCCTAACACATGATAGTATATGCCATGCTCACTGGAGATAATCTCCAACCTCTCTTTTTCACACGACATAAAATCCCTCCAGCTTTTCCCACAGAAGGAATCACTTCCAACAAAACAACTCATAAGGATCCAATTTTCTAAAGAAACCAGCAGAAGATTTCTTTTTCATAGTTTCCTGAAGCACAAGGAAATCAAGGGAATGACCTTCTATTAAACAAGAGAGGCAGGAAGACGGTCCCCCCAACCCCCTTCTTTCAATTCTGTAATCACATTCATTTATATCTATGAGGGTTTCCCACCCTGGTAGACAGAGGATGGGCAGAACTAGCAGCATTATTAAGGGTTGGAGTACTGGTCACGGGTCTAGACACAACCACATTAACTTTCCTAGTAGTTCTTTTCTTCTTGGACATAACAACTGTAAAAAGAATCCTCATTAATAGAGGCAATAAACCTCTGGTCTATCTCAATGGGGGTGCCCACCCCTTTCAGATTAGTTATGTATAAACTATAAAGTACTATTAACATTAGCATCAGCAATAACAGGAATATCAATATCATTATTCATCCTGGTTTTCTCAAGTTCCCTAATAATTTCCACACAAGTAAAATCATCAGCAGGAATAGTCACAACCAACTTAGCAGCCCTAAGCATCAATTGTTTATTTGATAAGGCATCAAAAGAATTGGATTTAGGGTTAATAGGAGTACCATCCAGGTTCCTCTTTCTTGTCAACGCAGCAGCTCTAGTTCCCACGTTCTCCATGTTATTCTGCACACATCTCTTAAGGGAATAAAGGTAGAGCGGGAATCACCACTTCTCAGAAGAACTGCTAGGAGATTGGGGCATACATGCCGCATCAGATTGCAGTCCAGTATCATCATTATCCTCCACCTCAAGCCTTCAACCACCTGGGGACAGTTGGTGACCACATCCACAAAATATTGCTGGGGACAGTTAGTGACCACAGCCAGGTCTTATGTATAGTACGTATCATTCTTTGTGAATTATTTTCTTCTGAAACAAAATCTAGCAGGCACTGGTTTACGATCGAAGTGTTAAAGAAACCAATTATATGTATATGCTTATGCCACCTTTGGTTTCTGTAATAACAGAATCATGCACATGATTGGTTTATTCAAGATTCCTCGTTTCTCTAAAAGATAAATAAAGAACAGGTTCAGGTCCAAAGAAAGAATCCCATGAAATTAAAAAAATATGTATACTAAACCGTTGTAACAACATGGAGGATCCTGCATGTGAAGTCATGTGGTTCAGGAGATCACACATGATGGGAGACGTCTGACCAATTAAGCTTTATATATGCATCCTGGTCTGAAGTAACGAGTGTAGTTTCTAGAATCAATTCTAAATTGCAACTGTATATACAACTGCAACAATTGGTGTATATACAGCTGTAACAACTGGGTGCAGGAGGCCGCACATGTGAATCGGCGTTATTCATCTCCAGGTGTCAGTTCAACGCTCTAAGTAGCCTCAAGACCAGAATAACGCACCTCCTCACCATGAACAGGTCATGAGTAAGAAGAGAAGCTAGCCCCCGTAAGGTTGAACAGAAGTTGAGCAGCGATGAGAATTCACATAACAAACTCCCCCATGACCGGTAGCCATAGTCACCATGGAGCGCTGTTGGGGTGCAGTCTGAAACACCAGAAACTCAAGGAGGATTTGGAAGCAATTATCCTCCGCAGAATCGAGTTTGCATCATGTGAAATGTTTGTTTTCCAGGAGAACAGCATTTGCACACAAGCATAAGAATCTTTTTGGAAATCAGCAGCCCTGCAAAAAAAAAAGAGATAAATGAGAAATTCTTAACAAGTCTTTATCTTCAATGAGAAGTTGAGACAATTGCTGTGTTGCATTTTTTATTACCACTCCAAGGTCGCTGCTTAATATGCCAAGGCACAAATAACTTTTAGCAACACACAAACTGCTCTTCTTGGGATACTTCTGCCATCCTAATTACAGAAAGCATCACCGTCTCCACGGCCAGATTTGTGTGTGAGCAGCTTTAAGACTCTAAAAGTACATAGAATTATAGGAATGTTGCACCCGATGTTACATGTTTACTGAGGACTACTAGAAATTTCTGAATACCCTTTGTTTCAAACTAAATTTCCTAATCCTCTTTAATTCAATTTTCATATACAACCCAAAATAAAATGAAACTAGTCCTAGAAATACATGAAATTCACTTTTTGTTAGCTTGCGGTCTTTCCTCTCCAGTATTCGCAAATTAAAAGCAGCTATAATATTTTGCATGAAGTTCATCCTTTTAAGTAGAGAATTCACCGAAACATGCAAAGAGCTGGAAGAAACATACTGACTTCTTCTGCAAAGATTTTCAGACAGAAATGTGCAAATCCATATCATTCCTGAAATGCACTACAAAGCAATGGGCGCTGAGAAGTTCCAGGTGATTCATCTGGAAATAAGATTTAACAGTTATACTTTACTCGATAAGAAAAGGAGCAGGACAAATGAAATATCATCAAAACAGATTGCAAGGAGCGGTTATGGACAGTGGTGTTGGTCTACTGCACCTTAGCAAAGATGAGCCAGTTGTGAGCCTTCATTGCAGGAGGAGGGCAATCATTCATGTGCCAAATAGCATGTAGATACCAAATCACAACTCACACATTGACAACTCGGGCATGCATTGCAGGCTCTGTGGTACGATTAGAACCACAATCCAACTGAACATTTCTGATGTGACATTTGTTCATCAACTGTCCTGCCTCACTGAATCGACCCATCTTAGTAAGTGCAGAAACAATTGGCCAGTATGAGTGATGATGATCGGTCACAGTACAGCCACTAGACTCAGTTGCAGCTAGAATTTCTTTGGCATCATCAACTCTCTTTTCATCACACAGAGCTTTAATCAGGATGTTGCATGTGTAACCGTCTGGAACAACACCTAATCTTAGCATGGCATTAAAAATACTACGAGCTTTATCTACTTTCTTCATTCTGCAAAAACTCAAAATGGGAGCATTGAAGGAATATGCATCGGGAGTAATGCCATCTATTTTCATTTTATTAAGAAGATCAATGGCCTCGTTAACATGCCCGACTGAACAAAGCGCGCGCATTAGTACATTGTAAGTATGAGCATTTGGTCTAACACCCCACTCTGCCATCTCACTGAAGCAATCAAACGCATCATCCATCTGATGGGCATGGCATAGCCCATCAATGAGGGAGGTAAAAGTAATGATATCTGGCATGAAACCATCTTCCATAAGCAACTTAAGAACAGCCTTTGCATTATGTACATCCCCTAACTTTAAGTAACCACTTATCAGTATATTAAAGGTAACAAGGTTTGGAAGGAAACCTTTCTCTCGCATTTGTTTTATAATCTCCACTGCCCTATCCACTGCACCTTCCTTGACAAAGCAATCTATCACCATGTTATAAGATGCCACACTAGACAAGAGCCCATCTAAAACCATGCGCTCTAAATAGTGGTTTGCCTTTGAAGAACTTTTGCAGTCCAGTAAGGATTTGACGATCATAATATAGACATGAAATCCAGGATTCCCGCCTTTCTTTACGAAATCATCAACCAACTCACACAAATCACTCAACTCCAGGCACTTCACAGCACAAGAAACCACAATGCCAAACATAGCATTGTCGAGGAGAAGACCCCTAGTTTTCATCTTCTTCACGACCTCAACTACCTCTTTGGCCATCTCGTTCTTTGATAAGCAATACAGCATAGTATGCCACGCACTTGGGTGCAGTGGAGGCTGACGTCCTATCCACTCACTAAGCATCTCATACGCCTTGTGGCTCCCCAAGCACCGGAACGCACCATGAACCAAAGTCCTGTACGAGGCCTCATTCGGCGATACACCCTTATCCTTCATCGTATTGAACACATGAAGTGCGTCCTCTGGCCTGCCAGCATTGCAGAACCCATCAACCAGCATCGTGTAAGTGAACACATTCGGCTTGATCCCGACGCCCTCCATCTGCCTCACCAGCCGGAGCGCCTCATCGACGATCCCACTACGACAGACCCCGTGAACGAGTGTGTTGTAGGTGAAGCAGTCCGGCTGGCACCCATCCGCAGGCATCTGCTGGAACCTGAGGTATGCCGTGTCGACGGCGCCGGCCCTCACAGACGCGGCGATCAGGGCGTTGTACACCGCTGTGCTGGGCCTCAGCCCGAGACGCGGCATTTGCACGAACACCTCGTGCGCATACTGCGCGAGGCCCAGCCTGCCCCAGCTGGCGATCATGGAGCAGAGCAGCTCCTCGGAGACCTCGCACCCGCAGCCCCTGACCTCCGCCACCAGCGCCGCGGACAGCACGAGCGGCCCGCGCCGCCACAGCGCCTCCTCCAGAGCCCGCCGCACCGAGGCGTCCCGCGCGAAGTGGGTCCCGAACCGCGACGCCCAGACGTAGAGGCGGACGCAGAGGCGGGGCTCGAGGGGCACGGCGGCGTGCAGCACGCGGACCACGAAGCGCGGGCCCAGGCGCGGCAGCGCGGCGGCGAACTCCGAGTTGAGCCGCGCGAACCAGTCCTTCTCGGCCAGGATCGACGCCGCGCGGGCCGGGTCGGCGGGTTCGGGCGGTCTCCGGCCGGACACGGTGGAAAGGTTGGATCTCAGCGGGGTACGGGCTGAGAGATTGGCGCGGCGGCGCAGGAGGAGATCGGGGCGCCTCCTGCCTGCCATCGCCATCCGCTTCGACTGGGAAGCCAAAGAAATTCAGACAAAATGTTTTGGGGAGTGGCGCGGTGTCTCTCCTGTCTTGTGTGTAGAGGTTTGCAGGGTTTTAGTGGAGAGTTCTCAGCTAACCATTCTGAAATCACATCAAGAATGAAAATTCAACTTCAATTCAAGTTTTCAAATTTGGGCAGGTGAAGTTTAAATCCGGGTCTATGATTTGTTTATGTTTTTTTTGGATTTCGTTACAAATCGAATGCCGGTTTTATGAGCATGGCAAATCCAACGCTCAGATAGTAAATTGTGTTGTCACGAAGGATGGTATTTTTTTTAGCAAGCATGACGAATTCATGTCATTTTCAAATTTTTGCTAGGAAATGCCGTGCTTGCTAAAGAAAATTGTCATCCTCGCGATAACATATAACAACACCAACAAAGTTTTTCACATATCTCTTTACAGACTCCTTTGTTGTTAGGTTAGCCTATCTCAACCTCTCTTAACGTTATCAATGCGCCTTAACCGTCATTTATGTACTAGCGTTTCTGGAGGCATGCATTGAAAAACAAGCCATTTTAGACGATGTTGGACAAGCTTCTCTAATCGACGCCACTCAACTCTCTCACGTATATCATCATTCTGGGACCGATCTTTTCTTCTGTGGCCACATATCCATCTTAACATGCACATCTCTACTACACCTAGCTATTGGACATGCCGCCATTTAGTTGGCCAACATTCAACGCTATATAACATCGCAGGTCAAACACCGTCCTATAAAATCTGCTTTTTAGCTTTTGTGGAACTCTCTTATCACAAAAAATGCAAGAAGCTTGGCGCCACTTCATTCTGTTTTGGTTCGATGAGTCACATCCTCATCAATATCACCATCCTTCTGCGGCATCGACCTAGATACAGAAAGGTATCCTTCTGAGGCACCACCTACCCATCAAAGCTAGCTTCCTTCTCGTTGCGCCTAGTAGTACTGAAAACACACCTCATGTACTCGGTCTCATTTCTACTAAGGTAAAACATTTCGATTCTAAAGTCTGTCTCCATAGCTCCAATTCTATTAACCCCCATCCGACTATCATCGACTAGCATCACACCATCCGCAAAGAGCATACAACATGAGATATTTCCTTGTATATCCCGTATGACCTCATCCATCACCAAAGCAAAAAAGATAAGTGCTCAAAGCTGACCCTTTATGCAGTCCTATTTTAATTGAGAAGTCATCAATGCGGCCATCACTTGTTCGAACACTTGCCACAATATTTACCGTACATGTCTTTGATGAGCATAATGTACTTTGTTGCAAACATGGCCAAATGGGACCGTCTTAGTGTGTCGGCCCGATAGCTCACGTGCCCGGTGTCCAGGTTAAATCCGTCAGATCTCGGGTAGTGGTCCCGAACGGGTGATCCTGGCTTGATGATAACAGGACGAACAAGAGACACGATGTTTACCCAGGTTCAGATCCTCTTGAAGAGGTAAAACCCCACGTCGTGCTTTGATTGTATTGATTGTGATGGGGTACAAAGTATATGATGGTCTATCTCAAGATCGTATGTGTATGAATGTAACTTAACCCTACGAGATAAACCCCTTTGATTATATAGGAACCGGGGGTACCTAGGATTACATATAGGTCGGTTACATCCAGGGATAAGCTTGCCGATGATTTGAACATGTCTTGAAGTGTGCACAGATCTTCGGACTATTCCATCTGAGCACAGCGGGGGTCATGGTAAACATGGCCCATTCTTCAGTCTGAGGTCGTTCGCCCGGTCCATGACTAACAGGCCGACGTGGCTAGAACCCCCGTCCATGGCACCGTCACCCAGCCCATGGTGGGCCTGGCCCGACACATTTATAATCAGGTTATGTCAGCATGTGGCCTGCCTAGGGTCGTGCCTGGGACACAAGGTTGGGCACGAGTGCCAGCATGGCACGCCCGATTTGGTTTTATTTTTATACAACCCAATAGGCTTAATATAGGTCCAAAACATCCCAATAGGCTAAATTCTACATGGGTTGGTGTGCCGGCCAGTATAACATAGGGGTCGTGCCTGGGCCACGGAGCATAGCATGCGTGCGGGCCCAGCATGACCTGTGTACTTGTCGTGTCTGGACGAGCCATGCCGCGAAATCACTAATTGAGGAGCGCTCCTCGCAACGATTAGTCGGGGAGCGCTCCCCGCGCGCCAAGTGTCACGCGCGGAGCGGTCGGGAGACTTTCCTGAGGCGCTCCGCGCGCGACACTTGGCGCGCGCACGGCGTCTCTTGTGTTTTCTGGTTTCTGGTTTCCCTTTCCGGTTTTTCCTTTTTTCACTTTAGTCCTTATACTTTTAATGTTTTGTAAAACCTTTTGATCTGTTTTGAGATCTGTTTTCTCTCTGGTGTGGGCGAACCGTCGTGGAGCACTGTTCTTTCTTTCCCGTCGTCTCCGTCCGTCGCGGTCGCCGCTCTTGTCGCGTGGTTACGGCGGCCCATGTCCCGGCCCCCGCGCTTGTTGCCTGGTTTTACGGCGGTCCTTCTTTAGCATCGACCGCGCTTCCCCGTTCGCGTGATCGCCGTTCCCTACCGGTTGCCTTCGTGGGTTCCCTGTTTCCCTTTCACGTTTCTCTTTTTGTTCCCATTATATTTCCGGGATATGGAGATTTATGGGGTAGTTACGGGTGGGGACTACCGACACTATCAGATGTCAAGTTTCAACTGGGTTTTGTGTGATTAGTTCTTGATAATCATTGTGTTCCTTGCAGTTATGGCTTGTCCTTTTTGCCCTATGCCTGGTGGCCCGTGTTCTTCTGTTGATTCTTCTGTAGATGGGTTCAGTGTGGTCCTAGATCGGCATTGTTGGAGGCGTGTTGTAAGAATATCATTTTATAATTGTTCAATTTTTGGCACACACACGTTTATTTCTTTTGGTGCTGCTCGTGCTGTTTAGGTTTTGATTATGATCCTTGTTTTGATTTGTTGTGCAGTATGTTCCATGCAGTGTTAGAGCTCATCTTGCTCGTTACATCGAGGAGTGTAGGGCTTTAGCCATAAGGAGGGGTGACAAAGATACTGATCTTGCTTTTCAGTGCAGTGAGGGTTATTTGTATGGTGTTCTGTTTAGTCATGGTCGGTTGAGGAGTAAATTCCATGGTCCTTCACAGGAACGGTTGGTCGATGATTATGGTGTTCGTCCTCGTGATATAATGACCATTAGGCTTGAACACTATGGAACATGGATTGGTATTGATTTTTATCGTGTTGGTCGTGGAGATGCGTTGTCTCCTTTACCTTCTGTTGGTAAGGTTTATTTTTAAAGAAGTTTTTAGCTTGTTTTATTGCACATGATGATTTTTCTGTTCCCTTGAGCCTGTGTAATTATATTTTGTAGCTCTTGATGGTTTGAGCGACTCGAGATGGAACTTGTTGGGAGTTGTTATTACACCCGTGGTGTTTTTCTTAATTATCAGCAGATGTATTTCATGAGGTGTCAACTCTTTGATGATGTCTACATACCGTGTTGTCCTTTTGTTCACAGGATTGATTCCATGAATGTTAATGGTCATCATATGGTCAGAATTTTTTCCCTCTGTTTTTTCTTTATTTCTGTTTATTTATTTATTTTTATTATCTCTTCTATTTATAGTTTTAAATTTTTGTTCTATTTCTGATAGCTTGATGTTTTTGTCAGGTTATTCCTGGTATTGTTGTGAGGAGTTTGAAGGAGTTTGTGACTTTTCCTAGGATGGCGTTTTAACCCTTGAAGTTACTTTGGAATCTGGTGATGATGATATATATGTGAGCACTCCTTGCTCCTACTTCATTGGCTTGGGTAGTAGAATGGTGTTCAAACAGGAAGGTTTCAGTGATTTTCTCCAGGCATCGTCTATTGAAGTAAACAGCTTGGTGCTGATAACTTTCAAAGAGCATGATGAGATGCTTGTTGTTATCTTCAATCTTCTGCTGCAGTGATGTTAGTTATAGCCTTTGAACATAAATGGATTTTGTTTAAAAATCTATGCTACAGGTTAATGTTGTCTTGATATATGAAACGATATGAACCTAAGAACCTAAGTGTTCATTACTGTTGTATGTTTGTAGAAGAGGTATGATTGTGCATCTCTTTTAAAGATGTTCTTTTGGATGGATGTTATTTAATTGGGGTCATAGTTATCAATACAGTAGAGGCACGTGTGTTGTTTACTCTGAGGCACGGCTGTGTATCTCTTTTATGTGAGGCACGTGGATTAAGCAAATGAAGGCACGAAATTGAAGTCAGTGCAGGCATGGTCGTGAGGAGGCACGAGTATACTGAGAGCTACATGTGTGCAGCGCCAAAGTTGTACGGGCGAGATACTATGGGTTTCATGCGAGAGGCACGTGTGTGTAGGACGTAGAGTTACTGTTGGTTTTATGTGAGGCACGTGGATTGAGCAAAACGGAGGCATGGAATTATAGTCAGTACAGGAACGGTTGTGAAGGTACGGGTATCTTGAGAGACGCAGCGTCTGCGGCCGCACCAAAGTTGCATTGGCGGTCACCCGT
The DNA here is from genome assembly GCA_021605145.1 of Aegilops bicornis. Lineage (NCBI taxonomy): Eukaryota > Viridiplantae > Streptophyta > Magnoliopsida > Poales > Poaceae > Aegilops > Aegilops bicornis. Next base: position 191,973,397 of record CM038673.1, on the reverse strand, counting down.
GCGGAGCACGTAGAGTTACTGTGGGTTTCAAGTGAGGCACGTTGATCAAGCAAACAGAGGCACGAAAGTACAGTCAGTACAAGCACGGTTGTCTGGAGGCACGGTTTTGAACCCACTTGCTGGTGTCAAGATTCTAGAGGCACGGATTTACGGCAATAGAGGCATCGGTCCGAATATCTGGTTAGAGGGGCTCGGTTAATGATGCACAGGTGTGTAGTCTCTAGGGTCATGGGTGCGTGGCACCACAGGCATGGATTGAGTAGACACTTAGTGAGTCACGCTTGTAAATAGGTCGATTGCACCTGATGAGTGTAGCTTTGTGGCATCGTGCAGAACTGGTGTACGGAGAGGAACCTGTGTACAATAGCAAGGATGTTCTGAATGGACGGAGCGGTGTTTGATGTGAAATGGAGGCAAGGATTTTTTTTTCAATGTGGTTAAGGTAACAAAGTTCTCGTCGCTTGTGACTGTGTACCGAATGATCTTCTGCAATATTTATGAATTGCTAACGCCAATGTTTAAAAAGCATTGTACTGAAAGTTTAAAACGATATCATAAAATATTCTTGTAAATGCACGATGCATCTTGTAAAGGTTGAGTATGAAAATTATAATACAATATAAATGCGAGATATCTCTCGTTCTATAATCATGGATACAATATATGCTTGCTCAGTACTGGGACATAACTTACTAATTGCATTTAGACATAACTTACTAATTGCATTTAGACATGCAAAACGTAGTATGCATTTGTATATGAGCACACCACTGTGTTAAAAGTTCAAACGTAAAATAGTAATACAATACACACAACATCTTTGAGCAACAACAAACATATTTACAACATAGGTTCATACAATCCAAATTAGTACATGAGCACACCACTGTGTTCAAAGTTCAAACGTAAAATAGTAATACAATACACACAACATCTTTGAGCAACAATAAACATATTTACAACATAGGTTCATACAATCCAAATTATGATAATAGTAGTTCCTACTAGTTTAATGTAGACATCCATTTTCTGCAATTTACCAACCCTTTGTTTCCCTTCCGGCGCTTCCTGTACTGGAAGATCCCTCGTCATTGCTCTTACGTATGGAGTCTTTCTTTCATTGGTTGTTGGTGGAGGTGACGTAGCCCGTTCTTGATGATTAGGATTATACGGTACAACTCGTAGCTAACATACCCGTCCTTTGTCGCGTACTCAAGGTGTATCGGGGAAAGTGGCTTCCACTCCTAGAACTGGTGCTTCTCCTTTGGGAATGATTTCTTCATGTTCTTGTATGAGGGGTCGATGATGGCCGCTGCAAGGTCACCCATGGAGTCCCTTTCTCCACCACCCTTTATGCAGAATAGCCTCTGGATGTCGACGTGGTGCTCGTATGGAATTCTGATGCATGCACGTGTAAGCATGGTCTTGTCGTTCCTGGTGTCGACGCTAGTGAAAGTTACCGCTTTCCGTTGCAGGAAGTCAACTAACGCCTGGGAGCGCTCGGACCTGCAGTAGTGGTATACAAGGACATGCTCGCGCATGGAAAGTTGGACGACGACGATCCCTTGTCGTATGTAACTGCTCTTACATGTGTACTCGAGGTCGAGGCCGACGAACTTGTTCTTCTCCTCCTTTAGCCATTCTTCGTACTTGTTGATGATCCGCTCCACGGTCCTTGGGTCGTTGGTGTACACCACCTCGAGCACGGTTGTACTGTGGGTAGTGATGTGTTCGGTGAATGTTGTTAGTTTCCCGTCGTCCATGGCTGGAGGTGTGCGGTGGTGAACTGCGGCGAGAAACTTTCGAGGAAGAGGATGAAATGGAGTCGGAAAAGTGAAAGGGTTGTTTTGTCGTGCAAAAAAGGAAACCGCCAAAGAGCAGTTGCTAGTCACGCGGCGGTTCCAGGCGTAGAATTTCGGAAACATGGGTTTGTTTTATCTGTTTTTTAAGATTTTCACTTGTCTTTGTTCATTAATTTTTTTATTCGTTGCTTGCTGCCTGCGTGATGCATCTTTGGCTGTGATAGTAGTCGTGTAAACGTTAGAACATTCAGCAGATGCATGGTCGTGCCTTTGTTGTGAAACGTTTTTTCAATTAATAATCTTCCTTGGTTAGGGAGGCACGGTTTTTATGTTATTCGGTGTACAAGTGTGTGTTTAGGAAAAGTTGAACTAAATATAGTTTGGACTTGAAAACGGAGTCCTGTTTGGTTTTTAATTGAGATATGTTTCACTAGATGGTTTGAATAAGTTTGATAACATCGTATTGCTAGAGGTTTTGAATCACAAACTGATTCTTGTTTCGCTTTCATTTTTGAAAATGAATCTTTTTTTTTGGTTTTTTGAATTGTGAACTTTTCAAAGGATAAGAACTACATTTTTTTTGAATGAATCATTTCGATGGTTCAAACAACATTTGTTTTAAAGGATCATTCCGATGGTTGAAACAGCAAGTTGAGTGTCTGTAAGAGCTACATAAGTTGCAAAAGATTATTCCGATAGTTCAAGCAAGCACATGGTCCATAATAGTTAAATTACTCTACCATCCTATCTAGCAAACTTATAGTAATCAGTGTTTTGCTCCTGGAGGCATCATGATGAAACGAGCGTTGAACATTCTAGGAGATACAGTGTTTGCTTCCATTTTAGGTGCTGGTTCCGACGAAATCTACATAATGCGTGAATGACGATGGACACAAAATGGTCATTTCTCTCTTTGAAAGTGATTAGAACAACGTTCTTTTCAACGAAGGATGCAGCTGATATGAAGTCTCTGAAAGAAGACTTTTGTATTACCATCCTGCCGTCGTTTTTGGAGATGTAGTACGATGAAGGAGTGATGACATGTGTATGTTCATCAGGAGCTTCAAGGGTTACCCTGCCATTGGTTGGTATGTCCACCCATCTCTACAGTGTTGAGACAACGCTCCTCGGAATTTTCTAGAAGAAAATCGAAATTAAATAGAAATTAAAACCGTTGATTTTTCACTTGGTCAATAAACAAAAGGATGTCTGAATATGGTGAGTGCACAAACATTAAGAAATTCCATATTCGAAGTAATATAGTTCCTGGCATGTTCAGGTTTGTGTGTAGACAGATAAAACAACATATTAAGAGAACAACGGAAGTTTTGTTGTTTTAGGTTTGAATAAATAGGTTCTTTATAATTTTACATATAAGCAATATTACGTCAGTATTGTTTATATTACATATGAGCAAAATACGTTTGGTATTTTAACAAGGACAGTTGTAACCAACCATGACGTAGTCTTTGGTGTTAGTGTGAGTCAGGACATGGACAAATGGACGTCAACGGATGAAAGTATCTCCGAAAAGGCGTTGTAGAAAGAATCGTTAATGCAGTGGTAGGTGAGCTCAATATCCTTAGAGTAGCCACAACAATGAACATGGTCGAAATCGTCAGAAGAAAGATCGTCGAGAGCTAGAAAAAGAAAAAGCTTTTAAAGTTAGATAAAGTTATATCCAACACGGGGTTAATATTATTCAGTTCGATTCATGCATATAAAATTACAGCGAAAGAAGATAAGTCTGTAATGTTTGTAATATTAAATGCCTACCAACGTGGGGTAATGGAAGCAGCCTTTTGTTATCTCGATATGTTTGTATTTCGATATTGAGACCCTCGTCTGGTAGTTCAAATTCTATGCGGTCTCCAACGCGAAGTTCATAATCAGCCGCAAAGATGTTCCACTCACCACCGCAGAACTTTGTGTAGTTCGCCCTATGCTTAAACAAAGCATTGTAAGACCTTCCTTCATGTGTAAGAAGGGCTGGCTCTACCTGCTGCTTACGCAATTTTCTTGCTTCTTCCTTCTCCTCTTCAATGTATTCAGCGAGAAAAGCTCTGACATTACAAGGTACATACTGGAAAAAATAGTGCAAATAACAACCTGTAAGTATAAATTTGAACTTGCGTACTATTAATGTTAAAAGTTTTCTTAAATTTGGTATGAATTTTTGATAAGAATTACAGATAACAACATAATTGTATTATAAATTAATGGACTGTACTAATCAGGGCATAGGCAAGCAAACTAATGGAAAATGAAAACACAAGGCATGTGCAAAGAAGTGGCAGCAGGGGGACCTAGTGTAGGTGCAAAGGGGTATGAGTGGCAGTGAAGATTGTTACTGTGTTGTAAACAACTAATTTGTTAGTGATGCTTACTAACCATGCGGCTCCAGCAATTTTCATCAAGAATAACCTCAAACTCCTGAATAACTTCAGGGTGTGGTTCGCAAGGGCCGCCTGGTTGGCGGCAAGAAGGGAAATCATACCTAAATATTTTAGAAAAACTATGTTAAGAAAACAAGAATATCATAACAATTTAAAAACAAGCTTCAACGTGGAAGGTAGACAACGGCTAGCTTCAAATATGTTAGCCATATTGAAGGCAGGCAACAACTACAAATTTACCATAAATCTTCTCATCTACTCCTTCGAGAAAAGCAGTATGACAGAGTTTATAACACTTGTTTAGATTTTCAAAAAAAAATTATATTCCGTTAGAGAATGAAGTCGTTGTACCGGATCTGATGCTTCAGTAACTATCAAAACCTAAACGTAAAACGTAAATACGGATCGGAGCATGCTGATTACGCATATGCTTTTTACCTATGACAGAAGAATAACGAGGGTTGACGAACGGAGATTTGGGTAGGGGAAGCTTAGGGCAAGCGCACACGGCTAGCAAAATCTACGAGAGAAGCACGGCTTGGAAGTTAATCAAGAGACCCAATAAAAACTCTTCAATAACTTGTTTGAAATGAGACTGTGTGCGGGGAAGAAGCATGAACCTTAGAAGTAGGTGGACGGATAAGGCAGATGGCTTGTGATGGGAAGCTTAGGGCAAGCACCCACGGCCAGCAATCTGCGAGAGAAGTATGGCTTAGAAATTAATCGATTGTGTGCGGGTTAGAAGCACGAACCCTAGAAGCAGGAGACGGAGAAGAAGCACGAACCCTAGAAGCAGGCGACGGAGAAGGTAAATGAGTTGTGTTGTGGCCGAGGGAGTCGGAGCTTATTGAAATATAAAGGAGACGGGAGAGAGAAAGAGTAGTAATGAGTGCTTCTTGTTTTATTTTTTATTCTACGAAATGGAATGAATGCTAGTTGTAGATGGTGTGCGTGTATCCTGAGGTGTTATGGGGACACGAGATGTTTGACTCGTCCAGCTTCCTCCCATTATAGTTGTCCAGCCGTGCTGCGTCCGAGCGGAGTCTTTTACGTGCCTATGCTGCCTCACATACTTTTTGCGAGGCACCGTTATACATGCTAAAAAGCATACTCGTGCTTCTGTGTTTTAATTTTTTAATCCCATGTTTAATCAGATATGGTTGGGTGTGTCTTTAGGAGAGGAATGGTGATGATGTTATTAGATGCACGGTCGTTGTAGCAGGAGAGGCATGACGTCGGGGGAGGCAAATTGAGGGGAGGCATGATGGTTCATAATGGGAGGCACTTTTGTGTCTGGAATGGAGTCACGGTGCATGACTCTGTTACTGCAATTTTTTTCAAGTAGTCGTTGACCCAGGGAGCCACTGTTTTTATGTACATTGGGTTCAGGCGGGAATATCTATGACAGCCCACAGTTATTTGTATGTGAGAAGCATGGACAGACATAGAGATGCAGGTCCGTTGATATAACTGAGGTTTGTCTTTAAAGCAAAGTGGAGGCACGCGTGTGGCTTTTGTGCTAGCCGAACCGTGCTTCTATTTTTGTTCAGTCCCCGTGTAGTATTTGTATGATAGGGTCATCTTGTTTGCTTCCTCTCATTGTTCTCTCGGTCAAAAGATGTGCTGGTGATCGATGGGATGGCTATTTATTGTTAATATTCATTGTGCCAGATACCGTGCTAGAGTCAATCTAGGTGCTCCTCGATTACAGCGTGGCAGTCGTGACTTTTGAAGTGCATGGTTTCATGAGCTGCAGAAGCACAATCGTCCATTCACCGTTTCCTTAGCAATTAAATGGGTGCATGGTAGCTGAAACGTCTCTCCCCAAAGGTTAAGTAGTGGTCTATTCCTGGAGGTTATCGCGTCTTATTCCCTCCAGAGAAGTGCAGGTAGCTCCCGTCATCCTCGCCTCGTACGAGAAGCATAGTCAAACTCCATTGTCGTCTCAGCCTCGGTTCCATGGACGACTTCAGGAACACTACTGAGCGTCTCTCTATAGATGTTGATGATAATACCAAGCTCGATGTATTGTACACCAATGAGCTCCACAAGGTGGAGGAGATTCTTACTCTCTATGAGGAATGGCTGCGTGAGGACAGGTACAAGTTTGTTGGTCTTGATCTGGAGTACACACGAGAGGATTATTTTGATCGTAGTAGAAAAGTTGCCGTTATGCAACTGGCATGCGCAAGCATGTTCTTGTTTATCACTTGTGCAAGGCCAGGACGGATTGCGTTGCTCTAAAGGATTTCCTTCGGAACAAAGGTATAATTTTCGCTAGTGTCGATGTCAGGAATGATAGGGATGTTCTCGCAAACAGTTACCTCAAAATCCCAAGAGAGTGTCACATCGACCTTCAAGAGGAGCTCATGATCAAAGGAGGCAACCTAAGGGATTCAATGACGGATTTGGCAGGAGCCGTCATAAACAAATCTTACTTGAGTATGAAGTCGTCTTTTCCACAAGGTCTGCATGACTACTGGGAATGGAAGCCGCTTTCCCTTGAACACCTGAAATATGCGGCAATTGTAAGTGAAAATTTCGTCTTTATATTTTTGTTTTATTGCAACAATAGTACTTTTTATCCTTAACGTATATCTTCATTCTCATCCGCTTTATATTTTAGGATGGGTATGTCAGCTACGAGCTCTACCGCCGAGTTCTGTCTATGAAGGACATGATGCATCCTCGTTGTCTTCCCGACCCCGGATGCCATTGATGCTTTTGAGCAGAACTCCAATTGAGTAGAATCGTCCCGGTGGTCTGAGCAGAATGGACTCCTGGAGGACTTTCATTTCTTTTTTTGTATAATTAATGAGTACTTTTAGTTCAATCCTATGGAGTACCGTCTCATGTTATGTGAATATAATTTCTTATGTTTTTTCATGTTACAAGTTCATTGTTGACGTTTGCGCGAGTTCATGTATATTTAGAGAACCTGTTGAAGTGGCGCATATGTATTGTTTGGGAGAAGCACGTTTTGTGTTTGGCTTTTATTCAGTGCCATTTGATTGTGTTTGTATTGTTGTCTTTTACACGTTCGCACAAGAGAGGCACATCTGCTAACGTACGAGGCAACATTTTAGTTTCGTGTCTTTGTGTGCTTTAGGACCGTGCCTTGAGAATCCGTTCATCCGTGTATGTTCAGGCTTCACTTCCGTGGCTTCTTTCCGTCTATGCATGTACATCCGTGAGACACACCATGTCTGTAACGTGCTGATTTCACACGGCAGTTCCTCTTGACACTACACATCCGTGCCTTTGCCACCACTCTTTTGTGTGTCCAGGTTGTTTGTACCCGTGCTTCGATAACTATGAGAAGCCGCAATTCCGTGCCTGTATACGCTGTAATTCGGTGTCTCCTGTACGTGCATTTGTGTGTCTCAGGCGTCATGCTGGCTGTGACTCAACGTGCCTCTGGTGCTAGACGCCCGTCTGTGAGGGGACGCATATGTATTGTTTGGGAGAAGCGTGTTTTTTGTTTGGCTTATATTCACCGCTGTTTGTTTGTGTTTGTATTGTTGTGTTTTACACATTCGCACAAGAGACGCACATCTGGTAATGTACGAGGCAACATTTTTCAGTTTCCTGTCTTTGTGTTCTTCGGGACCGTGCCTCTAGAAGCCCGCATCCGTGTCCATGGAGGCTGCACTTCCCGTGGCTTCTTTTCCTCTATTCATGTACCTCATGTGACACACGCGATGTCTCTATGTGGTGGTGTCGCACGGCAGTTTCTCATCAGACTACACAACCGTGCCTCTGCCACCACTCTTTTGTGCGTTCAGGTGGTTTGTACCTGTGCCTCAAGAATGCCAATTCGAAAGTGCACTGTCTGGCTAAAAAGTCGCAATTCCGATGCTCATATACGCTGCAGTTACGGCGTCATGTACACATTCGCTTGTCTCAGGAGACACGTTGGCTGTGACTCTACGTGCCTGTGGTGCCAGATGCCTGTCCGTGAGGGGATGCGGGGGCTGTGACTCGTCGTGCCCATGCTTCTACACGCCCGTGCCTCTAGTCACTTTAAAACTGTGGCTCTTTCACTTCTACCGTTGATTCGCTGCTTGTATTTGATGTATCCTCATGTGATACACTTCACGTGTCTATGTGTCTGCAGTGTCACATGGTTGTCCCTCTTGAGAGTTTGCAACCGTGCCTCTCGAACGGAGTGTTCTTACCGATGCCTCTGCCACCTCTCTTTTTTGCATCCAGATGATTTGTATGCAGATGATTTGTATCTGTGCCTCGATAATGCCAATTCAAAAACCATGCTTGTGCGTCGGAGAAGCTGCAATTCCATGTCTGTACGGAGAGGGTGTCTAGTCGTGGCTCGAGAACGTTAATTGCAAGGCCGTATTCGTGCCTTGCCAAGCCGAAGCACGTGCATGTAGAGGCTTCGTTTCCGTGCCTTTGTTGTCTGCATTCACGTGTTTACGGCGAGTTGCTTCCTGTATCTCTACATGCCTGTGGTGATACCCGTGCCTGTGGAATAGACACGTAAAAGGCCGTGGTGCTCGTGCATACCCGTGCACGATAGACACGTATGTGCGTGTTGTGCTCGCATACCGGGCCTCACGAAACCAGCCTTGACTATCGAGGGACAGATGTTGTGAATCTAGCTAGATGAGGCACGGATGAGTTTTGGCCTTCGGATCTAAGGCGTATGGCTGGCTGTTTGTTTGCTTCGTTGGATTCTTCCGTTGGTGGTCTTTTTTCAAAGGAGGAATTGATGACCGATGTGCCGGCTGTTCGATGTGACTATTGATTAAGGTGTCGATCGTAAAATAAAGTTAGAGGCTCCTCGATTTCTCCACGGCATCAAATATTTGTGCACAACCGTGACTTTACGAAGTGCATGGTTTTATGAGCTTTGGAAGCACAACTTTCTATTCGTTGTTCCTGGTTCACACGTTAATGCGCATTATAACTCAAAGGTCCCTCGCCAAGGTTAAATACTGGCCGTGTTTGTGAGGTTTTCACGTCGTATTGTAGCCACAGAACATTAGTCAGTTCCCAGCCTCCTCGCCACTCCCCAACCTTGTCGCAAGGTCTTAGGAATCTCCATTGGCACCTTGCTGCTCGTTGCCATGGACGACTTTTTGAACACCACCGAGTACCATTCTATAGTTGTCGATGGTAACACGAAGCTCGACGTGTGGTACACCAACGGGCCTGGTAAGGTGGAGGAGATCATTCGCTTGTACGAGGACTGGTTGCGCGAGGAGAAGCACAAGTTTGTTGGTCTCGGCATGGAGTTCACGAGAAAGGATTGTTACGAGCGCAGAAAAGTCGCTGTCATGCAACTGGCTATGCGGAATCATGTTTTGCTCTATCACTTCTGCAGGGCCAGGACGGAGTGCCCTGCCTTGAAGGATTTCCTTGAGAATAGAGGTATAGCTTTCTCTAGTGTGGGCGTCAGGAATATTAGAGATGCTCTTTTTCAAGATTTCATCAGAATTCCAGAAGGGTACCATATCGACATCCAAGAGAAGTTTATGATCAAAGGCGGCAAAGAAAGGGACTCCATGGAGTACTTAGCAGGAGCCATCATTGACAAATCTTATTCGAAGCTGGAGTCATCTTTTCGAGAACTTCTTCGTCACTACTGGGATTGGAAGCCACTTAGATTTGATCACCTGAAATATGGAGCTACTGTAAGTGAAGATTTCATTTTCGTTAGTTTCTGCCTTTGTTGCTAGAACAATACTTGCTTTTTTGTATATTCATGTTTTAATTTGATTTTCCTTTAGGAAGGGTATGTGAGCTATGAGCTATACCGCCGGTTTCTATCGATGAGGGACATCCTGCATCGTCGCTGTCTTCCTGATCTCAGATGGCGAGGACGTTTCTGAGGAGTAGTCCAGGTGGAAGTGCTGGCAAGATGGATTGTGTGATGAATTGGTTATTTGATAGTTATTGTATGGGGTAGTATTACATAGGTGATGAATTTGTAATTGTGGTTGTTTTATTTTGAACCGGATGGAGTTGACTAGTTTCGAAATTTAAGTTTATTTTCGTTCCATTTTGTATTCCTTGATTGGGTGCCTTCAAGAATATTTTCCTCTATGATTTGTTGCTACGAGTTGGTATAAGATGAGATGTATTAAGAGGAGCACTCAGATGTGCACTTTCGTGATTCTAGGTAGCGCACAGTCGTTTGTTCAGGGAGGCATTGTTTTTGTTTTATGCAAGGCACTCTCTGGTCTTATTAGTTTGCTAGCTTCTTCAACGATGTGTAGGGGCTTTACTTTTCCTTTGTGTTTGTACTGTGTTTGGCACGGTTGTTTTTATATTGAATATATGGTTGTGGTTGTGTGTTTGAAATGGTTTTATGTAGAGCTTGAGTGTGTTTAAGATTCTTCAGATTTTCTCACTTTGTTGTCTGTTTCAATATATGTTGTCTGCATTCAAAGATATGTTCTCTGCTTTAGGCATGGTAATCCAAAGGTGATACTTCTTTGTGGGAGTATTGTGTTATCGTCGATTGCGTTTCTGTCTTTCTATTACTGTGGTGGTACTTTGATTTTGAAAGGCATGGCCGTAAAGGCATTGGATGCATTGTCGTATGTTTGGTAGAGGCGTTATCTTTCCTTTCGGTATTAAATTCGGAGAGGCACTGTGTTATGTTAGTATGAGTCACTGTCATGGTTGTATGTTCTGTAATATTTCTAGTTATTCTGCTAGTGAAGTCACGTCTGTTTAGTTAGTGGAGGCATGTGCTATGTTATGTTGAGTCAGAGTTACATGCATTTGTTACGCAAATGCTTTATCTTACACGCTCACGGAGAGGCACGTCTACGATGTTACTCAAAGGCATGGTCCTGCCTTTCTTTCGAAACATTTGCTTTCACTTATTTGCTGAGAGAGACTCGTCGTTGAAACTTGTGAGGTCACGGACCTTTTACAGTTGAAGTCACGGTCGTTCTTCTGTTTTGGTATTTTTTCAGTTTAGTCATCCATCACAGAGGATGGTTCTTCTTTCGTTAACTTGAGCCACGGTCGTGCTTCCATGACTCATTTGGCTTGGAGAGGGACCGGTGTTAAGCTATCGAGA